>OX393563.1:5025275-5269458 GCA_947652115.1 Blastomussa wellsi
CGCTTTATATTTGTATTCACATCCCATTTCCTCCAGCGAAATAACAATATTCCCCTAAATGATTATGATAAGAATCGAATTACATAATAAAAGTGTTACAACAGCCGTCTACTGTTCTCCCCTCCTCCCTTTATCTACAGTTGTTTTAGACGAAGACGTTTCCAAATAGCCTTTTATTGCCTTCTATTGACCTTAACTAAAAAAACGCTTGAAACATTATTATAACAGCATAATAACTTATCTTTACAAGGCTAATAATGTGTAGACCTTTACACCCACAATTTTTGTTAAAATAATCTAAAAGCTCATTGCTAAGACAGCTTTACGACTTTAGGCTCAAAGCAATTCACAAAATGAGTTTGTTACCATGGACAGCTGGGGTGGTTTCCTTTAAAGGATGATAGTGGTAATGATAGTGAGCTGTTTTATTATCTAAAAACAAGAACAACGAAAAGTATAAAATGCCATTTTTTGATTAAATTCAATTGGAAGGCTTCGGCTTCTGATGCCACGTCTACAAACCTAGAACTGAACAAAATGTCTTTATAAAAACCGTTATACCCATAGGCCGCGTTGCCCTTTGCTCAGGTATGTTAGCTTACACCCGTAGACACGTAAGTAAGGAAATCGTTTTTGGTAAAGCCAACGCAAAGCGCACTGCGTAGTACCAATCTTTATCACCCACGACCAAGGAGTGACGACTAGAGGCAAGGCAAGACAGATAATTAACAATTATTGGACGAGGTTGAGCAAAATATCGTTATTTGTCAGTGGCGAGCAGATCAATTGTTAATAATTGATCTTTAAGACACTGACAAATCACGATATTTTGCGAAAGCCAAGTTCAATAATTGTTTTTTCATTCGATCACTGAGAATGCTTTGCACAATTACCTTCGGGAACTTTCAACCGTTTGCGTCGTTGATGAAGTAATAAAGACACAACCATAACTTCACATTCGATAATACGAGCCACTTTTTATCAAATTCTACTTCCTTTAGATAATGCCGAAGTACATGAAAGGAAAATTTCGTTTCCTTCTTTGTATTCCCGCTGTTTTTCGTTTTAGAGTCTACTTAGGCGGTTCTCTGGAAAACAAGCCGCCATGTTTTTTTCCGGATTCCTGGTGACTGTGGAGGCGGAATGGACGGTGGCACGTGTGGTGGAGGAGAAGGAGATGCGGCTGGTGGTGGTAAGGCGGGTGGAGAAATAACGAAAGTTGAGGGTGGAGGGGGAGGGGGGCGAGAAGGAGGAGGGGGAGGAGGAGGAGGAGGAAATTGAGATGGAAGAGGACTAGGAAGGGAAGATGGAAAATGAGATGGAGGAAGAGGAGGGGGAGAAGAAGGAGGAGAAGGAGGAGGTTGTGGTGGTGGAGGACGTGGAGAGAAAGGAGTTGGTGGCCTGGGAGGAGCGAGAGGGAGGAGAGGAGGTAATGCGGCTGGTGGGGAAAGGCCTGTGAACAAATTCAAAATAAAAAGTTACAGTAAATTTAAGGCCTATAAATTGAAAGCTACATGCAAATGTGAAACAAACGCTTGATACAGAAGTGATGGTAGAACCAAATGTAATTGTTGCCTCGCCGCACGTTGGAATTAAAAGCACGTTGATATACAAATAAAATTGTAGGCTTCAATAATCTGCCTACGTTTTGTAATAAGTGTATAAAATAATATCATCATCATCATCATCATCATCATCAATCCTTATATTGCCCCCAGTGGGGCATGGGGCCGCATAAATTAATATACCATACTTGCTATTGTTGTTTACTATGCGCGTACGTATTTGGAAGAGCTCCTTGAGCTCACAAGACATTGCGTGGATAACTAATTGAATAACTGATTGATTGATTGATTGATTGATTGATCGATTGATTGATTGAAAGTAGCTAATTTCTAAATAGTAAAATCATTTTAAGCAACCTTGTTTTGATGTCACTAACACATCCACGAAGTCAGAACAGCCAGCAATCACAGGCTCTGAAATACGTTGAACACCGTTTAGAAGGATTTTCCTTTTTCCTGTTGGGTCCTCAGCATTGAACGTCACGTGACTATGTAGCTCGGGTCTGTTTATTACGAGTTTGAGTTTAAAACCAGATCCACTGACAAGATATGCCTCATGCTTGAGAGAGGAATGCAGCTTAAATGGACATCCAACGTTGTTGATAAAGTTCAACGCGACACACTTCTCTGAAACCAGGTGAATATTTCTATCGATTACTCTAACGTTTGCCTCGTCTAAGTGAAAGTTGTAAACTAAGATTATGATCAAGTAATAAGAATATTAAACCTGTTTGATGATTTCAATGGCTGTTTTAAAAGTCCTACTATGACTTGAAAGTACCTCTTGCTTGAAACTATTTCTTTACTATTAATTAAAGTCTCATCGTGGTTGATTTTTGAAAGTAAACCGAAAATGTAGACTTCGAATATTCCCAGACAAATTGTTAAGCACTTTATGGAAGGTAGGCGACGAAGAGCTACTTAAACGTCGCCTACTGTTGTTTTGACAGTGTTAGTCTGGTTATGATATGTACATGCGTATATTGTATTAATAGCAGGCCACGTACCAACATAAAATTAGTTTGTATAACTTACAGTTCCCTAAGTCATCTCACTACAATGAAAGTACCGGGAGAGAGACTTACGTATACTTGGGATGGTTGGCGCCTCAGAGACTGAACCCCCGGCAGGAATTAAGGTGCCAGCAGTTTCCGTCGCAGGGCAAACTGGTATACAGCTAGGTAGGACAGGGGGTGGTGGAGGCGTTTTTGGAACCAAATGAGGGGGGTGAGGTAGGGGTTGGCCATTAATTTCAGAATGCTCTACTGGTCCAATGACATTTCTACAGTTCTTCAGCTTGTTGTCATTTTGTGGGATTGGATGAGCTAAAAAGGTACATCGATCAAGAACATCTGGCTCGCCGTTGTAAAAGTCGAGAGCTAACTCAGTGCCATGACGAACTCGTTTCGAGGCTTCGCAGATATACCAGTCTTTGTGCATAGAGTTAAAGAGGAAATTACGAGTGTACCGCATAACAGAGTAAATACGGAATGAGCTGTCTTTATCTGTAAAACCAAAATCATTTCTTTAGTGAGAATTAAATGCTGCAAAGCAGTCCCTTTCTCGCCAATTTAGCAAGTCAGTCAGTCTTTTTAAACGGGAAAGAGGTGTCAAAACTATCATAAGTGCAGTCTAGATCTATTACTGTTCTTTCATTTATTAATAGTTGTTGGTTAATAATTTTAACTGCATATAGGTAGAGCTGATTTGAACCTAATCTTTTACGATTTGTATGCTAATTCCCTAAGAAGTTTACTTTGTTATGGTAACCATGTTTTGAAAAAAAGTTGAAATGTTCCTATCTCATCTCTAATGGTCTAATTTTGTTGTCAAAGACTATTGTACTTGAAACTGTTGATTTTTGTATGCTGTCAGACATGACAAAGATGGAAATGGGTGTAATTTGAAAAACTTTGCAACATTTTTTCAAAGTTTTAAGCTATGCATTGAAAAAATCGCCCAAAAAATATTATAGTCTGCTGTCCCTCCAAACCTTTCATCTGAATTCATCTTGGTGAGTCTGTTGGAGCATTTTGTGCACAATAACAGACACAAAGCAGTGATTTTGGCAGAATTGACCCAAAAATCCCCGTGACAATGCCCCTCTGATGTATTTAAGAAATACAAGGAGTATCTTACCAAAAAGATCCGTTCCATCCCTCTTTCGCAAGAAAAAGTTGAAGTTCTTTTGCCTCAAGAAATAACCTGGCAAACATGCGGACTCAAAAGAGATGCTGTGTGTGAAATTCCCGTAAAGTGCAGGCACACGAGCGATGAATACGTGGCAGAATTGCTTCAAGAAGATTTTACCATTCATTGATCGCCAGCAATCATTTAGGGTAAAGTTCTCTTGCGTGTATGGATCATCGTAAGCATGGAACGTGTACATGGCATTTGCTACAACTAAAAATCAAGTGAATAAAATTATTTCAATTTTTTCCTTTACAATAATGTCACGAGGTAGAGTTTTATGACCTGCGAAATAGATCTCCAAAGAAGAAATAAACGTATGAAAGAGAGATCAAATCATTATAATCATTAAAAAATCATTATAGCCGTTATCTAACCGATTATATATTATTGAAATAATATACCCAAGCACCTAGTAAGCACCCAAGCATCCAAAATCAGTGAAATCGCACATCGTCGGTAGACAGGCCCCCATCATGGTTTTGTAGAAAATCTAGCCTTCGTTTGATGAAATATCTGATTTATGTTTGATATTCGTGCATTTTCTCGCAAATGGACGTAAGTGCCTTGACAAGCTTCAAAGGCAGGAAACACAATAGTCCATCTGTTGGCTGATTGAGGTTTACTATTGAATTTTAGAGAAGGCAATAACACTACCCTATTTTCAATTAGACTTACGTTTTGTTGCACCTCCCACTCTCCAGACCAGTGACCTAGCAAGAGTTTGGGCATCCTCTCCTGGTTTTGGAATAATAGTTAATTGTCTAATTGGAGAATACGACTCGGATTGACCACCTCCACCGCCTCCACTAACTACAGTGCTACCACTTCCAACAGTACCACCAGTTGCTGCGCCTGCAACTCCAGGCACAGAAACGGAAGCACCACCCACGGCGCCTCCAGCCGCCGCCCCAGCAGCCGCTCCTCCAGCTGCTGCACCACCTGTAGCGGCTGCACCACCTGCAGCAGTCCCGTCTATTGATCCTCCAGCTATAGATCCATTCCCTCCCGCTGCAGCGCTTACAGTTCCGACTCCCCCACCTGTCCCTCCACCGCCACCCCCTCCACCACCTCCTCCCCCAGCAGTACCTGCTGTTCCAACAGTTCCGGAAGTCCCGGACGTTCCTGCTGTACCAGCAGTGACAGCCCCAGCAGTACCACCTCCACCACCACCACCACCTCCACCACCACCCGCACTAACACTTCCAGCACCAGCTGCATTAGGAGGTAATTCTTCGCCGGGTCCTTCAATACCAGGACCAGACACATCTATCACACTTCCATTCTTAACAGTAATCTTAAATTTGTGCAAGCTGTCTCCATGTAAACTGTTGAAAGCGTCTTGAAGCGTTTCCGTCGTCATTTCTATAGCAGCTTTGGCTCCGGCTTTAGCTCCAGCAGATGCTCCAGCCGCCTTTCCTGCCAAGGCACCGGCTTTTGCTCCTGTTTTTGCTCCGCTTTTCATCGCCCATCTTGCGCCAAATGTTGAACCTGCCTTAGCACCGGCTCGTGCTGCTGCTTTTAGTAAATACGCTTGGTAAGTGAAATTTTGTGCTAGATAAAAGAAAATGAATGGACATGCATGACATAAAACATATAGATTGAATACGCTATGCTATCTTTCGGTCTGTACTTTTGTCCATAGCTATTTAACATTGATTACACAATTATTTCAACATTTCTTAGATGCACATACCTGGAGGAGTCGGTAATGTTGTCCATAGGAATTTGGAGGGTATTACTCTGTAAAATGTCCCGTCAGGTGTCTCTACGGCAACTTCTAGGTGATCATCTTGATGATCATCTTTCATTATAGCTTCCATGTAGTAATACTTGCCTTTCTTTAGATAGATGGGAAGAGATTTTTGGTTCGCAAACCTACGAATAAAAAAGATTGAGAAGTACCCAAACATTCCGAATTAAAACTAATCCCATTTCAGACGAAACATCATATCCAGTTTCAAGCCGATAGTACCACCCCATTCTAAGCCCACGTAAAAGCATTTTCAAGAAATATAATGTCATCCGAGCTAGAGATACAAACAAACAAACAGACAGACAGACAGACAGGCACACTCACAATGAGTACATGCAGCTCACTCATTCAGTCAGTCAGGACCGCAGGACCTACCTAGAGCCCTGTTACTTGGGGTCCCTGGAGCCCTAACTTAACAGACGGCTGTTTGAGGCCCAGCGTCCTGTAGCGTTTAGCCCCTTTGGGACACTGACCCGATGCTTTCCATAACGGCATAGTTTTAACCATTTACCACCTTTCAGCAAGCACTCTAATGTCTTGTTGTAGTTTTACGACTGTGCATATTCTGGACCAGGGCAACAGTCACAATTTGTTATCGAAAAAAGTAATAACTCATTAATAATTCATCAAGGTAAACCAAAGGAAATCAGAACCATGACTGTGGTTTGGAAATGTGATCTTTATTAGCATAGAGTTTTAGGATTTTATTTGTTCGTTTTCTCCGTAGTTTTAGTTTTATTTGAGAAGATATATCAAAACGTTTTTCAATTTTCAACTCTCTTCTCGCTGGTTGGAAATATGATGAAACATTGTAACTCTAGCCGGTTTGATATATTACATTGGAATGTCACAAGTGAGCAATGCTCTTACCCGGTTAGGATATTACCTATCGTACTCATACTGATACGTGGAAAATCCTCCATCTATTTCAGTGATCTTCGTCTTGGTGTCAGGTTTCTCATTGGTACTAATGAACAGTTCACTCCCAGCATCGGATGCTGAAAAACAGATCGTTAAACACACATACACAGTCCGCATTGAGTTGAAATCTCTTTCTAAAGAAAATTATCATCTGCCTTTTCACAACGTAAATAGAAATCCAAATCTGACTTACAAAGAAAGAAATAATGGTTTCCTGTCTGAAATGGACAAAAATACGTCCTTAGACGAGAACCAAAGAAGTCTGCCCACTTGGAAGGCTGTTCAAAGTTTGGAACACACATTGAAAGGCTCGGCAGGTTTGGGTATCGCGGATCCATCAATAGAAATTTAACTCGTTTGTAATCTATTCTGTCCCATCTTTCCAAGTATACGCCATGGGCTACTGAAATAGACAGAATGGTCTTATTAATCGAAGTCTAAGATAGTTTTCATGTATATACTGGAGGATGGAAGCTTTTTGCTTTATGAAGTACATTTTTTATTTCATATACACAGATTACATTTATATGCCTCGAAGGTAAACAATATTTAACCCACAGATTAATTTTCCCGTTCTTTCGTTTGGACAAAACACATCACCAAGTATACCAAATAATCACAGTACTTACAGTTACAAGGTGCTTCCTGTCTGCCAAATGTTCGCCGCAGCCTCGCCAACCCACGTTTGCCTTGAATATCCGCATGAAGGAATTACTTGTTGTTAGGTTTTATTTGAAGCAAGTAACACATTTTGTCTCTTCTGGTAAAGAAAACCTTGCTTCGCGACTTAATAATTATTATTCAGCGTTGCGGCGTTCTCATGTAATCTACACACTAATGTGAAAGACGAAACTTTGACTGAATATTTTTCAAGTTATTTGACTGAAAACTTAGTCGTCAAATAGATATGCGTTTGACCCGGAAGAGTCTGACGTTTCTATGGTAACAATTTTGAATTCAAACACGGCTAATTCTTTTTACAGGTTTAAAAAATCTTCAAAATTTCAAGTAAACATTCCCAAACTCCCATTCATCGCGCTAGTAATTATAGAACACAAAAGGAAAGAACGTTTAAATCATTATGAATCTACATGATTCTGATTTATAGTGGTGCAAAAAGCGGGTGAACACATTATTGTTCCAACAATGAACCACACAATGGAGACGTTAAAACTCTTGTCGTGAATTCAACTGATAGTCAAGTTTTAAGGCCTTTTTATAACCTGAAAATAAGTCCTCTATAAAACATATCATGTTCCTAGCAGAAAACACTTTTTCTATTTTTTTAAACTTAAGTGGGTGGTGAATGGCACCTGTCAAGGCCCAAACAAAGTTAAGAATATGCATGAAATAACGACGGCCTCAGAATCTCAAAAAGTATCCATGTTCGAAATACAGTGAGTCAAGGAGTTTTGGAAGGGTTTTTGGATGTTTATAGAATTATACATTTCTAGGATAAGAATGGACCATTTTAAAGTAAGCCTGACGCGAAAGTCACACCTACCTCCAACTTTCCATTTGTTGTTTTGTTTACCACCTTTTGAAAGTGACACCAATAACAAAGCGTATAGTTTCCAGTACACAAAAATTGTTGAATACTTCATCATGAGTGGCTAGTGGCTGGGCAAGAAACTGTACCTTGTAATTAAGGAATTGATGCACTTTCTTTGTCATCTTTTACATCAGTGTGAAGCAGATAGGACACCTGCTACGAGAAACAATCGAAAATGGTATTCAAAACGGGTCACGTAACTCTTGAGCTATTTTTTGACACGTCAAATTGGCATGGGTACTGTGTTTGAAAAATTACCTTACAGCTAAACTATATCTGACGTCTTCTTGTTTTGTAATGGAAACCTTTTGGACCAGAGTGAACCAGCCTCCTTGAGTGACGGTGCTTACAGTTCGTCTTTGTGGTTGTATACTCAAAAACTTTGCGATTGACGGTTCCTGGAGGGTTTCTTTGACACGGATTGTGTTCAAGTCCACTGCTGGTGTGGATTCATGTTCTAGGTAATTCATTATAGTGATGCGGTAACATTCATGCGACATGCTACTTATTTTCATTGTCCTTTGACGCCAGCGCGGGAAAAATGATCAAATATTATATAGCAACTGACGACTTTCTTCAGTAAGAGAATAACATCGGTAATTTTAAAGTTTTGTTATCTATGAAAAATATATTTCAATCAATTGTTGCTTTTGCCCATACAGTCCTCATTGTTAGTGACAGGTTTTTGTAGTTTTGTTGGTATCTCTTATCTCAAATGAGTGTTTTAGCTTGCCAAGTGTCAGAAAGGAGATACACATGTTCTCCTTTGATCTCAATTTTTAATAGTTTAATCTTCAAAAATGCAAGCATTCGCTAGAACTAGGAAAATCAATATCATTTCTATGTATGTGACAGGGCAATAATAAATATAATGGGATCGTTAACAGTTTCAATCTTCACGGAACGATTGCCTCAATTAGCACTAGAATTTGATCATCATCAACAACTAATCCTCTTCGCCCCATGGGTAGCATAGGGCGTCCAGTATTTCCTTCCACTTCTGACGATCTTGAGTTTCTCTTTTCGCCTCGCTCTAACTCATGTTCATCTCCATCAGTTCCTTCTGGCTGCTTCTGCGCCAAGGCGTTTCCATGTGCCTTGCGGATTGTAGTTCATCGCATGGCGCGTTATGCTCCTCTCACTCCGCCTTAGTGTATGCATGACAATCCGTTTCTAGCGTATTCTCTTTGTGGTGATGTTGATAAGCTTTTGAACAGTTTTTATCCATAAATCTCTGTTGGTGATAACTTCAAGAAATTATATCTTCAGATTCTCCACAGCCTGCTATATACGCAATAAATCTTCCAGTGCCACTCTCCCGTATTTAGCTATAGGTGCTCTGCGAAATAATTCCAATTTAGGTCCACGTTGATACTAAAACAACTAACATGGATAAGAAATATAAGCACCGGCGTGGTCGCACCCAATAATCTTTAACTGGAAAGTGTCACGTGACGAGCTGCAAATAAAGTTTAGAGAATTCGCTAATTCGTTAAGGGGTCGTGAATGGTGCCTCGCAAAATTAGGCTTCTGCTCGGAATTCTCGCCAAAATGTTGGCGGCTGCTCGCATATTTTTATGAGGGCACTGTCAAAGGGGTTTTGGTGTTTTCAGCTTCACTCATTGCTAAAATCATTACCTGGTACCTTTTATCGTGCTCAAAATGCTCTTGATGGACGAACAGGAAGATATCAAATGGATTGTGGCTCAGAGAGCAAACCATAATGAATTTCTGGTGATATTTTCAAGGAATGGCTCTATAAATTGTAAAAACTGGCTAGTTTGTTCAAATTTCAATCCACTTCCATCCTTGACATGCTAAGTGATAGGTGGCAGTTAACGGTTTCAGTGAAGTGATATAGTCCTATCAGTCCTAGGTAACAAAACGACACTATTAATTTTGGGTTTCCATTGATGCAAGAACATATTTCAGCAGTTTCAAATGACGCCAAAATACCTTGACAGTGTCCCTTTAAGTGCTCGCGCGCATGCTCGGCTTTTTAGTGGTTTAGAGTTTTTGCCAAGTGCTCGTTGCTCGCAAGGCTAATTTGTGGCAATGCTCCTGCTGGAAAAGAAAAACGCTCTGCTCGCATGCTCGAAAATGCCAGCAAAAACCATCGATACCCCTTCGCTTATCATTTTAAATAACAAAGATTACCAGTTCAGGAGATATTCGAGTACATTTGTTTAGTCAAATTACCCGCTGTGAACCTTCATCGATCATTTCTCTCAGCAGGTGGCCTCTTTAGTCCAGCCGTGTGGCATCCCTGAATTACTAAAATGAATCACTAAAACTTGCTGTTATCGTGGTAATGCTTTCTTTTTAACAGCTCTAAAAATGAGGAATTTAATCGTTGCTGTGCACGCTTTGTTTACAGCACAATTTTCCGAAGGTGGGGCTGTTACTACCATTAAGAGAGGTAGGTTTTCATTCTACACATCGAATGTTTAAAAAATAAGAACGTTTATCTATATTTGTCGTTAATCATGAAAATAGGTTATTGGCTAAATGAAAAACAACCGCTGTCGTGAAGTTAGATTTTTAATTTATTTAGTTCTGTTAATTTCAGGATTTTTAATTTCAAGTAAATGGCAATCAATCGATAAAATGAAAAATAAACTGCCCAGCTTAATGAGTCGAACTGTGCTCTCGTTCGAATCTCTCTGTTCGTCGACGTTTTCGCCCTATACCCCACTATAAAGGAGGCTTTTTACAATCCTTTCTTGGCTTAAAGAACCAGACATGGGGACGACTGTCTTTCTGTCGTTTCTGGGCGCTTTTTAATTAGGGTTAAACTGATGTATACCTGCCTGGTTAGGATCATATTGAACACAACGTGATAAATAAGTTGATATTTGGTAATTAAACAAATGAATCTGGTGAAGCCAGATGAATCGGCAACGCAAATGTTTAAGTCCCGAATTTATCTGCCAATAATGTTTTCATATTTAACTTCAAAATGGGAATTTGTATAGGTAATCATACGGTTTCGAGGGCGAGTGCAAATTAATTCCAAATTGAACGAGAAAAACCGTATGATTACTTATTAATAATTATACATGAAAAAATTTTTCGAGAGAAAGTGAGAATCTTATTGCACACAGGAAGTGAGCATTTGACGCGTATTCGCTGATTGGTTAATGAAGATCAGTCGATAACGCTCAACAAGATATTCAAGAGTTTTTTAACCAAGCCTAAAAGCGCGGCCTTGCATTTTTTGTTGTTTTTCTAAGCCTGCGAGCATATGGAAAAAACCCATAACCTGGTCAGCGGTCAACTTCAAAAAAATACGTCACCTCGATGAGCTGTACACCTGAGCCCTCGATATGATCATGTGATACTGGTCAGCGGATACCTTGTTTTGACAGCTGTCAGTTGACCATAATATGGATCTTCAATACTAAGGATAACCAAGGCGAGCTACATGTTACCTCTTTTTGCACTGAATTACCTCTGTTCTGCACTGTGTTAACTAAAAACTGCATTTCTCTTAACCAATCAGAATGGAGAAATTTTTTCATATTGCGCCTCAATTTTCAAAATAAATGCGGTTTTTGAACGACATTTTCTTGTTTAAAGTGTCCGCTATTGATTCGGCTTCAGTCGAGTTGCACTGAGAGGGCTGGATCGAGAGAGAAAATCACGTCATCTACTCACTAGTTTATTTTTACAATGTGTGAACCCAGCTGGTTCGTATACAGCACGAGCTTTTAGAAGTAAGTTGCTGTTCTGCATACCAAATATTAATTATCTGGGTTCACACAGTAAAAAATAAAACTGGTGAGTAGATGACGCCATTTTCTCTCTCGATCGAGCTTTCTCAATGCAATTCGACTTAAGCCGAATCTGGTAATGGCGGACAGTTTAAACAAGAAATCGTCGTTTAAAAAACGGACTTATTTTGACAATTGAGGCTCAATGACTGGCATGGTGCATTCTTGCCAATTATAAAATCGTTATCGAAAGACAACAAGCGTAATAGCACTTAAAGTGAAATTACTATGCCTCAGTTACACTTTGGTAACCCTGTGAATTTCACGTATAAATCTACAAATCAATGTTCCTACTTCGACTCAGAGGCTAAGCATCATGCATGGTGTACTACGTAATCAAAACAACCTTTCCGTTATTTGTTTTCGGCCTAGATCCCATCTATTTTATTCAAGTTTTTGTAAAGTCATGTCTAGTTTATTGAAAACACATTTTGTGTTATTGTGAAGATTTCTTGTCCAAAATATTGTACTCCAGTCCAATGCATTATTGTTTACTCTCTGCCAGTTATTTATCTTTTGTTAATTCCATAAGATCCCAGTCTATCCCTTTCTATTCTATTACATTCTATAATTAAAGCAATGATGCAAATGGCCTGTCCTTTACGTTCTATGTCGTTGTATCTGCCAGAAGCTCCTACTCTTTGTCTTCTGATTGTGTGAAATGAGAATTATACTTCTTTGCAGTTCAGCATTGCAGCCTTGCAGAAATATAGTTAGGTTTCCTATTATGCTGTCCACCAGTCATCACCATCGTCAAAGTATTCGTCCAAGCCTCGCTTACAGCAGCGTAAGGGACATGAAGGAAGGCACACTTCCTGCTCCGTGCAGCTGCTTGGGCAAACTACAAGAGCAACTATAGCATCAGTAAAATATGAACACTTATTTTCGTCTTGTCTTTTCTTGTCAAACTCAGCATCCATTTACAAAATTTGATTTTCTGAATATAAGAACTCATGACGCTTTATATTGGTATTCACATCCTATTTCGCGAGGGTCTGCATGGGACTGCTGAATTCTCAGCTAGCTAACAGTTAGAAATTAGGCCATTTCTCAGCTATCAGTTTAAATATGAGCTATTTCTCAGCTATCAGTTTAAATTTGAGCTATTTCTCAGCTATCAGTTAATTTTGACAGATCTTAGCTAACTTTCACTTCTCATTTGCTTTTGCTGTATTGTATCAATTAGCAACGTTGTCCACTTCTCGCTTTCATCTACATCCGCAGGTCACAGATATGTATATTTGACCATCTACATCCGCAGGTCATATATGAATTACTTCATGTACTTTACGTCGTGGTCCATATCGCTCGCGTAATAGTGTCGAGTAGCATCCGTTGGTTTCCGTTCACTTTCCAATGACTCCGAACTGTTTTGGACATTTAACGCACACTGCCTATCACCCACGAAGGGCCCTTAGCCATCTTGCTTAAACCATTTTCTCTAGAAATTAATTTCACACACATTGGCTAAATCTGGTTTAGTAATTTCTTAGTTCGCGTGTCATGCAAAAAACTAAGAAAATTTAGTACCGTTGAGTTCCTGTTTCCTTATTTGGTAATAACGTTCAGAAACTGCAGCTCTCGTTGATCTTGTTGATCCCGTAATCTTCAGTGTTAACGCCGCTCTTCACCAACCGATCAGCCTTAGCTTAAACATTCCAAAGCCGATGCTACTGGGTCACCTTCTCCTTTATATCAAGAAAATGCACAAATGTTTCTCAAAAACGTAAATATTCCGTTGTTCGCCGAAGTTTACTGCAATTAGGCAGAAGAAACTTAAACTTACTTTGACTTAAAAATCACAAAACAGCCATATTGTTAAAGGATCTTGAAGACGCTCTGTCATGGACATCATTTCGAAATCATGTTCAAGAGGCCAAAGAACCTAAAACTTAAATTGTGGCCCAGTTTTGTATGCCAGTGTAATGAAGCTATAAAAGGAGTGATGTCACTGTGATACCATCAGGATCTTTAGAACAAACTTGAAAACGTCAACTTCTGCCTTTATGGCTTAGAAAATAACTAAAAACTAATATTATGGTTCAATCCTTCCTTCAATTATTTACTTGATATCTTACTTGATCTTCTTGGAGGATTTCGTGTATGTATAAGCGAAAAAGCTTTGTAGTGCTTTTACTGTTTTTTACCGAAAAACAACCAAAAACCAAAAACTTTATTAACGTGTCTGAAAATTAGTTAGCGTAGGGGAGACATCCTGCGATGGAGTGGCTAACATCCCATCCAGGGAAAGTAGAAATACTTCCTGTCGCTTCATGCTAAGGAGACTGGGATAAGCTCCGACCTGATGGGCCACTTGGCTCGTATACAAAATTTTCCTTTGCTAAAAAAGCTAAACTCTATGACAGCGTACCTTTAATTTGTCATAAGGCGACCGTAAGGCCTCTCGGTGAATAGTCTGCAATTGGCCGTTAGTTTCAGGTAACGCATAGTTTGGAAGTACTGGCCCTGAAGAAGGCTAGCTCGGTTGAAGCATTGGCTAATAAATTGTTCCCTTTAGCCGTAGTACCAGCCTTGCAATCAATTTGGGTTCATATAAGTCTAGACAAAAGTAGAAGTGACTTAACCATGCACACCCTCTTTCTTCCAACAAAAGAATAATATTCCTCAAGGTGATCATGATCAAAATTGAATTAAAGAAAAGCTTTGACGGCCGTCCACTATTCTCCCCTCCTCCCTTTATCTTCAGTTGTTTTAGACGAAGACGCTTCCTGTACATCTCCAACCTCAAATAGTCTTTTACTGCCTCCTATTAACCTCAATTTAAAAATGCTTAAACTGAGAACTTAAATATAACTTTAACCATTAATAACATTAAAATAACTTATCTTTACAAGACTAAAAATGTGTAGTTAAAAAAAAGGGAACGTTTTCGATGTATTTTGCCATTTTTACCAATAAATTGGTTAAATGGCTATCGTGATAGTTTTTATTAAAATCATCTAGAAGTTCATTGCTAAGAGAGCTGTACGACTTAAAGCTCAAAAGAAATACACAAAATGAGTTTGTTACCATGGACAGCCGGAGCGGGTTCCACTGGAGGATGGTAGTGGTAATGATAGTGAACTGTTTTATTATCTAAAGAAAAGAACAACGACAAGTATAAAATGTCATTTTTGATTAAATTTATTTGGAATTAAGGCTTCAGCTTCTGATATTAAGTCTATAGATCTAGAACATATCAAAATATGTTTATAAAAACCGCTACCAAATTAAGGCTGTGTTGCCCTTTGCTCAGGTATATATATTAGCTGATACTGATAACAAAACACCAAAGTAGCAACAATTAACTGAGAGGAAACAAGGATGACATTAAATGAGGAAGGCTGAGTTGGATTGTCAATATCAAAACTGAAACTTGTAGCTAAACTTTGCAAGAACTGTTATCCGCAAATGAAACAGATAATTTCGTCCCACAAGTCGGTCAAGGCGGGAAAAACAGATAGAGAGCGAGGGTGGTTGAGGCATGGAAGCGAAGTCCGACTTTCCGTTCGCATTCAGTCTCACAACGCAAAGCGCCCTGCGCAGTATCAATTGTTATCCCATAACACAAAGCGCGTCAAGCACGACCAAGGAGTGAAGCCTGGAGACGAGGGAGATAATTTCAGGTATCAAATTCCTTTTTCCATATACCAATAGAATTGTTTTATCAGACACAATAACATGACTGAATACGTTGAAATCCCGTATGATGATAGAGCAGCTCCAAAAAGCTCTAGCCGATGAATTAGTACTATGCATGGTTTGACTAAACGGTTCAAATGCAAAATGAAATTTTCTTACCACTTTGCGAGGAAGGTGCTCCTGGGACTGGAGGAACGGATGGAGCTGGAACCGGCGATTGGTTAGGCGGAATTGAAGGTTGAATTGGCACGTGGGGTGAAGGAGAAGGAGATGCGGCTGGAGGGGGAGGGGGAGGAGGAGGAGGAGAAGGAGGAGGAGGGAGAAAATAAGATGGAAGAGGACTAGGAAGGGGAGATGGAGAATGAGATGGAGGAAGAGGAGGTGGAGGAGAAGGAGGAGAAGGAGGCGGTTGTGGTGGTGGAGGACGTGGAGAGGAAGGAGCGAGAGGGAAGAGAGGAGGTAATGCGGCTGGTGGGGAAAGACCTGTGAACAAATCCAAAACAAAAACTTACAGTAAATTTAAGGTATATAAACTGAAAGCTACGTGCCTCACTGCACGTTGGTATTCAAATCACGTTGATATTCAAATGAAATTGTAGGTTTTAATGATCTATCTATGCTTTGTAATAATTATATAAAGTAATAAGATATTTTTATTTTTTTATTTAATTTTTTGAACGAGAGCACAAGACATTGCGTGGATAAACAATTAAATAATTGATTAATTGATTGGCTGATCAATCGATTGATTGATTCAAAGCAGCTTACTTCGAAATAGTAAAATCATTTTCAGTAACCTTGTTTTGATGTCACTAACACATCCACGAAGTCAGGACAGCCAGCAATCACAGGCTCAGTAATGCGTTGAACACCGTTTAGAAAGATTTTCCTTTTTCCTGTTGGGTCCTCAGCATAGAACATCACGTGACTATGTAGCTCGGGTCTGTTTATGACGAGTTTTAGTTTGAAACCAGATCCACTGACAAGATATGCCTCATGCTTGAGAGAGGAATACAGCTTCACTGGAGATCCAACGTTGTTAATAAAGTTCAACGCGACACACAGCTCTGAAAGCAGGAGAATATTAATGTAATATATATAGGTTAATATAGGAAAGCCGCAAAACTCTAGAACAAAAATTTATTTTTCAAATCGGAACTCTTAATCCTCACGGTATCAACAAACGCTTTTTGTTTAACTAATTTATTCCGTTGTTTTCACGTTACCAGGCACCAGCCAATAGCAAAGCTCCATCTTTCTGTATATAAAAAACACACGACCCACAATTCCTTGATTCGCTCCGACGAAGGGCTAACGCTCGAAACGTCAGCTCTTGAATCTCTTTACGGTGAGCAATTCACATTATCAACCCAGTTGATAAAACCAAATTATACTTTAATGCTTGTCTCGTCTAAGCCGGGTTTCAGTAACCTTAAAGTTGTAAACTAAGATCATGATCAAGTAAGGTGAATATTAAACTTGTGAATTAAAAAGTAATATCGCTTGAAACTATTTATTTACTGCTCAAAACTCTCATTGTGATCGACGTTTAAAAGTAAACCGAAAATGCAGACTTCGAACATTCGCAGACAAATTGTTTAGCACTTTGTGGGAGCGAGGCAACGAAGAGCGACTTAAATTTAGCTTCACCTGGGTATTGTTTTGAAAGTATAATAGGCTAGTGATGACATATCAGTATAAAATTATGGTATAGCAGGCCACGTACCAATTAGCTTGTATTAGCTGCCAGTTCCCTAAGTCATATCGCTAAAAGGAAAATACCCGGAGACTTACGTCTACTTGGGATGGTTGGTGCTTCAGAGACTGAACCCCCGGCAGGAATTAAGGTGCCAGCAGTTTCCGTCGCTGGGCAAACTGGTATACAGCTAGGTAGGACAGGGGGTGGTGGAGGAGTCTTTGGAACCAAATGAGGGGGGTGAGGTAGGGGTTGGCCATTAATTTCAGGATGCTCTACTGGTCCAATGACATTTCTACAGTTCTTTAGCTTGTTGTCGTTTTGTGGGATTGGATGAGCTAAAAAGGTACATCGCTCAAGAACATCTGGCTCGCCGTTGTAAAAGTCGAGAGCTAGCGCAGTGCCATGACGTACTTGTGTCGAGGATTCGCAGATATACCAATCCTTGTGCATAGAGTTAAACAGGAAATTACGGGTGAACCGCATAACAGAGTAAATACGGAATGAGCTGTCTTTATCTGTAAAACCAAAAGCATCCCTTTTATAGTTAGAATTAAATGCTGCAAAGCAGTTCCTTTGCTCGCCACGTTAGGAAATCAGTCAGATTTTTTAGACAGGAAAGGGGCCTCAAAATATCTTTAGTGTTAATTTTAACTACATGTAGGTAGAGGTGATTACAACTCGATTTGAACCTGATTTTTTGCGATTGCATGCTAATGCACTAAGAAGTTTATTTTGTCACGGCAACCATATTTTATCAAATGAGATTTATTACTAGAGGGTATAAACAATGCGTCCTGGGCCGGGATTAGTTTCCCGGATGGAGTCACATCCGAGACTCGAATAAATTTAGATTTAAGCATTTGAGCATCGGGTTGCAGGCCTCTTGCCTAGAAGCTTCGGTGAAGGGCAAGTTTCTTCCCACCCACTCTGCCATTCCCATTCTTGGAGCATTATCGGTAGTACATTATAACAGTCGTAGTGTCTCGTAAGGTGTGTTTGCTCTCACCTTTGCTGGGAAAAGGTACTCATTTCCAGTTCTTTTTTTGTAATTTGAGATGATCTTACAATAAACGTCCACTTAACTTAGTGGCCAAATTATGGTAAAGATTTGTGTCAGTTCAGTTCTCTTCCCAGCAAATCGAGCTTGACCTTGGCAATGCACATTGTGAAACACAATCATAGTGACGGAGCAGGGGGCATAAATCAGTTGGGATGTTCCTGTCTGTCAACTTTCTCCCATTAAAAAGTGTAGATAACTTTCTGCAAGATACCGGCTGTTTGGAAATCATGAAGTCATTTTGCTTCATATGACGTCATCATATAATGTTGTCGAAATCAAAAGAAATGGTTGACGCCATAAAATCCTTTTCCCGGTTGGAATACTGTTAAGAAAGAGAAACCCTCCTGATATATGTAAGAAAAGTAACACTTGATAAAAGAGTATCTTACCAAAAAGCTCCGTTCCATCCCTCTTTCGCAAGAAAAAGTTGAAGTTTTTTTGCCTCACAAAATAACCTGGAAAACATGCGGACTCAAAAGAGATGCTGTGTGTGAAATTCCCGTAAAGTGCAGGCACACGAGCGATAAACACGTGGCAGAATTGCTTCAAGAAGAGTTTGCCATCCATTGATCGCCAGCAATCATTTAGGGTAAAGTTCTCTTGCGCGTATGGATCATCATAAGTGTGGAAGGTGTACATGGCATTTGCTACAACTAAAAATCAAGTGAATAAAATTATTTCAACTCTTCCTATGCAATAATGTTACGATGTAGAGTTTAGTGATCTGGGAAATTGACCTCTAAAGAAGAAATAAACGTATAAAAGAGAGATCAAATGAAATCCTAACCGATTTTATATTATCATCCGAAATCAGTGAAATCGCACATCGTCGGTAGACATCTGACCCCCATCATTAGCTGGTTGTGTGGAAAATCTCGCCTTCTTTAGATGAAAAATTTGATTTACGTTTGATATTTCTGTATTTTTTCGCAAATGGGCATGAGTGCCCGCCTTTGCCATGTGCTGGCGTATTTTCTGATTGTGGTTTACTATTGAATTTTAGAGAAGGCAATAACACTACCCTATTTCTAATTAGACTTACGTTTTGTTGCACCTCCCACTCTCCAGACCAGTGACCTAGCAAGAGTTTGGGCATCCTCGCCTGGTTTTGGAATAATAGTTAATTGTCTAATGGGAGAATGCGACTCGGATTGACCACCTCCACCGGCTCCATTAACTACAGTGCTACCACTTCCAACAGTACCACCAGTTGCTGCTCCTGCAACTCCAGGCACAGAAACGGAAGCACCACCCACAGATCCTCCAGCAGCTGCTCCAGCCGCTCCTCCAGTTGCCGCACCGCCTGTAGCGGCTGCACCAACTGTTGCACTTCCACCTGCAGCAGAACCATTCCCTCCTGCAGCGCCTTCAGTTCCGGCTCCTCCGCCAGCCCCTCCACCGCCACCACCACCACCTCCTCCCCCAGTAGTACCTGTTGTTCCACCAGTTCCTGAAGTTCCAGACGTTCCTGCTGTACCAGCAGTGCCAGCCCCAGCACTACCAACTCCACCACCACCGCCACCGCCGCCACCACCCCCACCAACACCTCCAGCACCAGCTGCATTAGGAGGTAATTCTTCGCCCGGTCCTTCAATACCAGGACCAGTCACGTCTACCACACCTCCATTCTTAACAGTAATCTTAAATTTGCGAGAACTGTCTCCATGTAAACTGTTAAACGCGTCTTCAAGCGTTTCCGTCGTCATTTCGATAGCAGCTTTTTCTCCGGCTTCAGCTCCCGCAGATGCTCCAGCCGCCTTTCCTGCCAAGGCACCAGCTTTTGCTCCTGTTTCTGCTCCAGTTTTCATTGCCCATCGCGCGCCAAATGATGAACCAGCCTTTGCACCGGCTCGTGCCGCTACTTTGAGTAAATACGCTTGAAAGGTGTAATTTTGTGCTGGATAAAAGTAAAAGAATAGACAAGCATGATATCATGAGAAACATCAAGGCTGGATACGCTATGCAATCTTTTGGTCTGGACTTTTGTCCGTAGCACTTTGGCATTAATTACATAATTATTTCGACATTTCTCAGATGCACATACCTGGAGGAGTCGGTAATGTTGTCCATAGGAATTTGGAGGGTATTACTCTGTAAAATGTCCCGTCAGGTGTTTCTACGGCAACTTCTAGGTGATCATCTTGATGATCATCTTTCATTATAGCTTCCATGTAGTAATACTTGCTTTTCTTTAGATAGATCGGCAGAGATTTTTGATTCGCATACCTACGATTAAAGAATGCTTTATTAAAATATGTCACTCGATGAGAAGTAACAAAAAATTCCGAGTTAAAAACAAGCCCGTTTCAGACGAAACCATCCTTTCCTGTTTCAAACCGAAAATACCACCCCACTATAAGCCCCATTACCCGAGTGCATCCGTAACAATCTTTTTACGTCAATGAAAAAAAAGTATGATTGACAGTTTTTTTGTGAAACCAATACAAACCATCAAGGACAAACAACATAAAATACTTCAATAAAAGTAATTTTCAAGTCACGGTTTTTGCAGTCTCTGCAGCGGTGAAGCGACACCTTTTCAGTGTTTAACTGCTGCTTTGTTGAAAATTACCACCGCCAGCTCGGTAATTTATCGTCACCTGATAGCCATGGAAGTGGTCGCTGAATGGGTAAAACGGGAAAGAACTGGACGGGAACTGAACCTGTTGGCCGACTGGAAAGCTGATGATGGATGAGATCTGTACAGCCCCCGAAATGATCCCGACCTCGAACTGATCCCCAACCCCGAAATGATTCCCAGTTTGACCCTGAAATGACCCTGACCCCGAAATGATCCCCAATTTTTTTCGTGCTGACCCCGAACTGATCCCCGAGTAATTTTGGGAACGGGGTTTAAGCATCGGAGTGTGGATTAGTAAACTAAAGTAACCTAAAAAAAGGTAATTGTCATTTAAAAAGATAGACAACAAATGCAACAGAACCGAATACGCATGGCTACTACAGTGTAAGAAATTGAGGTCTTTCTTCGTTTTCCCTTGTTGTTAAGTAATCAACACTCGAGGGCACTCGAGTGAAGGAATTCAGCCATAAATTTGCCCCAAGGGATCCCATCGCCTCACGATTCTGCCTAGAGCAACGCAAATAGATGGTCTAACAATTATTGCTTCTCTCCATCGGACGAAAACGTCCGCCAAGGAGCAATTCTGGGGTGCAAACCTCTCAAGGATTTTACATTGCTAGCCGTCCAAAGATGCGTTGACCGTGTGTTCCGTGCACCCACCGTTTGAAATTAGCTTAGCGACCCTGCCTATGCTTGGGTTCAAACTACCTGCGCACCCGGTGGGAGAAGGGATAATGTATGTTGGCGGTGAACATTATCCCTTATCCCGCCCGGAATATTTAGATGATCGGATTCTTTGGGGCGAATTTATGGCTGTATTCCTTCAGTCGGTCTGCCGGGCAAAGTCACTCGAGTACCATGTTGACGGTTCCAGAAGGAGCTTGGGCTACCTGTGATAAAACGGCTCACGGTTTCACATGTCTTCAGGTCTGTGGGCAAGGTATTTTTTGAAGAACTAGACAACGGGGACCTCCAGTGGCAAACATTTTTGGCTGAATGGTTCTTTGTTTCTTTCTTTGACTGCCTTTTTTCCGGGTCTTTGTTGGGTTTTCTTCGAATGTTACGCACTCTGTGTCTTGATCGTCCTTTCTCAAGCTGAAATCTTCGACAAACATTTAATGGTGCTCTTGGCAGCCTCGAAGACCAAAATGAAGGGTGAGCAGATACCACATGCAGAGTATAAAGGAGTGACTTTGGATTTTGTTCGCCAAGTACACGAGTTTTTCATACTTTCTCTTCATCTTGGAAGGTAAGTGCTCTTGATGAAGAACTCTTGCTTTTCCCTCGCTCCACGACATGTCTGCACTTGACGAATTCTCGGTCCTTCGTTATGGATTTAGCTGTTATTTTGTTTGAGTTGTCTGTCGAGGGCAGCTAACATAACCCCTTGGATGTGAATTTCGGTAATACAAGAATCGCGAAAGACATTCGTCCAGTTCCATTTTTTGAAAACAAAAGAAAAAACGAAATTGTGTTCAATGTTGTCATGGTTTGCAATTCTATCAACCAATCAAACCTCCGAAATTTCTCGGCTTATATTATAGAGTAATTAATAATTATATAGTGGAGTCCTGTAAACGTTTGCCGCAGAACCAAAATTCCTGCTATTCGGAACACCCTGGAGTTCCTGAACTCGGCTATTTGGGGCCCAGCGTCCTGCAGCTCTTAGCCCCTTTTCGCCACTGACTCTATACTGTCCATGACGACATCATTTTAATTAATCATTTATTGAGGATATTACCTATCGTACTCATACTGATGTGTGGGAAATCCTCCATCTATCCCAGTAATCATCGTCTTGGTGTCAGGTTTCTCATTTGTACTTATGAACAGTTCACTCCCAGCATTGGATGCTGAAAGACAGATTGTTGCAGTGAAACTACTGTATGCGGGGCAACCAAGACAAAATTAACCAATCAAACCAATCACATCGCAGAATGAGAACAATACATTCTAACATTTTCGATTTGAGCCAATCAAATGTCGAGTACAAAGCAATGAAATCTTAAAAAGTTCGTTTGTGTTATGTGAAACTTTACGGTATTGAGTACCGTCACTTGCACTGCTGGGGATTTCGGAGAACGATTTGGAAAATAAATAAATAAGCAAATAAATACATGAGGTGCCAGAGGGCAGATCGATAAATGCGACGAGCCATATATTGTTTTCGGCAAAGCACCCGAAGTGCGTGGTGGGTTTGAAAAACATTAATAATCAGTTTATTCGCTGCGCTCGTTTTGAATTCAGTTTATAGTTATGTGGGGTCTTCGATTACCACCGTATTCTAATTCCACGCGCTTAGTTTTGTATGTTTGATGTTTAATGATGTTTAATGTTTGATGTTTAAGATTTAGTTGGTGTTAAGTAGAAACTCAGCTGTGTTCTATTGTAAATTCTTGAATCTGACAGGTTCTCCGACTGTTTTCTTTTCGCCGATAGAAAACGATTGCGCACACGTTGCGTTTTGAAAGCAAGATTTTTCTTGTTTTTTTTTGGCTAAAAGTACACTACACGGCAGCTTTTGGAATGCAATCCTTTTGAGTTTCTACTAAAACAATTAGACTACTTGCCCGAGTTTTCTTTGAGCGATAGTCAACTCGGCTGCGCCTTCTTGGCTATTCGCTCATAGAAAACTCGGGCTCGTAGTCTAATTGTTAATTAGTAATCGGCGTAAAGGCGTAACAGCGTAACGAGAATCGGTGTAACGGGCTCTTTTCTACAAGCGTGTTTTGGCACCTTTTCCTAATTTCGAGCTAAGAGCTTTTACGGCGGCGCGGTTTGTCAACGACTGACAACTGACAGAGGGCTAGAGAAGCGCAGGCTCGAGATCAGCCTTGAAACGGCAAGGTACTAATTACGGGCTCAATTTCACAAGCAAATGATGGAAACATGTCAAACATGATGTTTAGCTTGTCACCAGTGCCTCGTTTTATTTTTGTATTTGTTAAAATGTTTTGTATTTTTTTGTAGTTGTAACCGTCACTTCTGAAGATGTATGTTGAAGAGTACGGAACGTCAAGTTAATATTGCAAGACGGAAAGGAGCTTCCAACAAAAAAGTGCGCACAGCAATTTGGAATGAGTTGTTCGAGGAATTCAAGGGACGCTGTGGTAAAAATTAGTGTACTTTCCCACAAGTGAAGAAAAGACAGCAAAATTTGGAATACGAATTCAAGCAGCTTAAGCTCAAAGCAAGCAAGCAAAACTGGCGAAGAGGGTCTGAATAAAATCAAGGAGAGCTTTCCTTATTACAGTATTTTTGACCAAACCATGGGCTACCGACACAGCGTAACGGTCTCCACGTAGCATATCACACAAAGCGTAAAACGTTCGACGAGTCACACGGAAACGCATTTTCCATAACGGATCCATGTCTAGGTTATAGCTAAAAGCACTCTAAACCAATTTTGGGGACGAGACCAAGCCAAAGCCCTACGGCGATTTCTTTGCCGAAAACGGCGTTGTCAAACCATTCTACAGAAATGCAGAAGATTTCGCTTGTTACTTTCTAAAGGGACTGCTCGTCGTCTAGCTTTGTGTTGCTGCCATAGTACTCCTCAACAACGAAGTACCTATCCATTTCTTGCAATGTTAAAACTCTTTGGGTTAAAAGTAATATGAAAGTACAAAAAAATATTTTCGGTTACAAAGGCCTCATGATTTTGCTGGCGAGCAGTCGTACTCATTCGGTAATAAATTCACTTATGTTCTCTAGGGGCGTACACTTTATTTGGTTTTACAAAATAACAAAGGTTAAAAAGAGTAAAATAAAAATAATATTAAAATAAAATGTGGTAAAAAAGCCCGTTACGCCGATTCTCGACTCGAGTTACGCCATTACGCCACTAGTAACACCCAAACAAGGTCTCATCTGGTACCCGAGACAACCCGCCTCCTCCCTCTCCCCCCCCCCCCCCCCTCCCCGAGTTACACTGGGTGAGCTACCTTTCCACTAAAATGTTGAAAAATTCTTCCAACCTTATGATCCTACCCGAGTCTCTCGCGGAGCTAGACAACTCGGGTATGCGAGTTGTCTCGTCTCGGCAGGTTGGGTAGCCCTGTTTAAGGTGGGCAACTTTTTCTCATATAAACACTTTGGCTCGCGCCTACCCAGGACAAAGGTGTATTTCTTTTCGGAGTCGTTCTCTTAACGTGTGTCACGTACTGTCCGCATTTCAGGCTTTTAAGCAAAAGATTGCACTAAAGAAATTGAATTTAACCCAGCAAGGCCTCCAGTAATCAAATAAACTAAATAAATTCAAAGAAAGAAGGATGACTGGTGATTTGAATATTAAAATCCTTTATGAATAATCAAACATGGTCAACTTTAGCTCAGCTGACGGGGGCAACTTTTTGTCATATAAACGATCGGTAAAGTTGTCTCGGGAGAGAGGGTTGTCTCGGGTACCCGAGACCATATAACTGAGGCCTATCGTGTATCAAGGTTGTTCAGTTCAGTGTTCGTGTTTCTCGAAACCCAGAAAATAGGTCAAACCTTCAGGCTTGTTCGTTGGATTTCACGCCTAAATGATAGCGTTACCACTTTTCGTGTCGGTAACCGGGCTGAAGTTTCCAGTATGAACAGCAAACCGGGCTAGCCCGGTCAACCGGGTTCATATGAAGAGGGCCCGAGTTCTCGGTAAGTGGGCTGACCCAACTTTTGAAATAAACACATCGAAACTTTTACAAAGGAAATAGGACTGAGGCAAGATCTCAGTAACCGGGCCAGCCCGGTCAACTGGGCTCATAGGTTTAAGTTTAGGATTTTCTTCGCCACCGCACTTAATGACAAGATGTGACAGTCGCGTTAATTTAAACAAGCCATACATGAACAGCCGACACTCTTTCGCACAGCTTTGAATTTCTATTTTTTATTTTGTCAGTTGGGCATAGTCAAAACCAAGCGAGTGGAATTAGAATACGGTGGAAATCAAAGAACCCACGTCAAACTAGGTCCGCCACTCACTTCAGGTGCTTTCACCGTGTCGAAAACAATATATGGGTTGTCGCATTTATGCTGTTTGGAATCGATCTTTCCTCCTAGCATCTCGTGTATTTATTTTCCAGATCGTGCTCTGAGATCTTCAGCAGTGCAAGTGACGCTACTCAAATATGACACGGAAAAATACGTAGCTATTATGACAGATAAGACTGAAAAGTTTCACAAGAAATGGAAAGTATTGGAGGAAACGTTTTTAAATAGGTAATTTAATTAATAAACGTATGATGTTATCGTTTGAAAAACTACGATTATCTTGCTTTTTGTAATCGACCTTTTCTTAGTTGTAATTAATGAATCTTTCTATTGTATACGGTGTCCAAAAAAGACGTATGTATGGCAAATGTAAAAATTGAAAATGTATTTTTTTTTGCAAAAAAAAGAAAGTGACGCTACTCAAAAACAAACCGAAGGTTGACGCCGTAACTTCTCAGAATTCGTTCCGAGTGAAGAATTCCAAGCCGATTTTGTTTCCAAGTATGTGAAAACGTATGGCCGCCGCGTTCACTGTTCAGTTCACGCAGTACTCAAAAACATGAGCGTTGACGCCGCAATTTCTCAGAATTCGTTCCGAGTGTAGAATTCCAGAAGGACCAGAAGCCAATTTTGTTTCCAAGTTTGTTAAAAAATATGGCCGTCGCGTTCACTGTTCAGTTCACGCAGTACCGGTAGCGTTTCTTTGTCAGACGTTCAATTACTTCCAAATCCAAATCGCTTCTGAGTGAAAGTACTCCGGCAGAAACAAAAGGGTTGAAGTTGAAATCCTATTTGAGATTTCGTTGCTTTGTACTCGTCATTTGATTGGCTCAAATCGAAAATGTTGGAATGTATTGTTCTTATTCTGCGTTGTGATTGGTTAACTTTGTCTTGGTGGCCCCGCTGGCAGTAGTTTCACACACATGCACAGTCTTCAAGTTTAAATCTCTTTCTAAGGAAAATCATCATACTACCTCTCCATAGAAAGCCAAATCTGACTTACAAAGAAAGAAATAATGGTCTCCGGTCTGAAACGGAGAAAAATACGTCCTCAGACGAGAACCAAAGAAGTCTGCCCACTTGGACGGCTGTTCAAACGTTGGAACGCACATTGAATGGCTGGGCAGGTTTGGGTAACGCGGATCCGCCAGCAGGAATTTGACTCGTTTGTAATCTATTCTGTCCCATCTTTCCAAGTATACGCCATGGGCCACTGAAATAGACAAAATGGTCTTTTTAAATGAAGTTTGAGACAGTTATCGTATATATATTTGAGGATGGAAGCCTTTTGCTTTATGAAGTACATTTTTTATTTAATGTACACAGATTACATTTTTATGCCTGGAAGATAAAGAACATTTTATAACCCACCGATTCATTTCCCCGTTCTTTCGTTTGGACAAAGCACGTCACCAGGTATACCAAATAATCACAGTACTTACAGTTACAAGGTGCTTCCTTTCTGCCAAATGTTCGCCGCAGCCTCTCCAACCCAGGTTTGCCTTGAATATCCGCATAAAGGAATTACTTATTATTAGGTTTTATCTGAAGCAAGTCACATTTTGTCTCTTCTGGTAAAGAAAACCTGGCATCCGGCGAATTTGAACTCAACGGAAGGATCAAAACGGCTTCATATTCGGCTAAATCATGATCCTAGCAGGAAAGCATTTTTCTCTATCTTTTCATTTTCTTAAACTTACGTGGGTGGTGAATGGCACCTGTGAAGGCCCAAACAAAGTTAAGAATATGCATGAAATAACGACGGCCTCAGAATCTCAAAAAGTATCCATGTTCAAAATACAGTGAGTCAAGGAGTTTTAGAAGGTTTTTTAGATGTTTGTAGAATTCTACATTTCTAGAATAAGAATGGAGCATTTTAAAATAAACCTGTAGCGTAAGTCACACCTACCTCCAACTTTCCATTTGTTGTTTTGTTTACAACCTTTTGAAAATGACACCAACAACAAAGCGTATAGTTTCCAGTAAACAACAATTGTTGAATACTTCATCATGCGTGGTTGGTGGCTGGGCAAGAAACTGTACCTTGTAATTAAGGAATTGATGGACTTTCTTTGTCATCCTTTACATGTGTGAAGCAGATAGGCCACCTGCTGCGAGAAACAATCAAAAATGGTATTCAAAACGGGTCACGTAACTCTTGAGCTATTTTTGACACGGCAAATTGGCATGGAGTGGTGTCGTATAGTCTGAAGTGTCAGACGTCTTCTCGCCCTATAATGTCTGACACTTCAGACTAGGGTCATTTACCGTTTCACCGTGTTTGAATAACTAAACTATATCTGAAGTCTTCTTTTATCGCAATGGAATCGCAATGGAGACCTTTTGGACCAAAAGGAACCAGCCTCCTTGTGTGGCAGTGTTTACAGTTCGTCGTTGGTTCAATTTTCTCCCTTTTCAGAGTTTCGCGATTGGCGGTTCCTCGAGGTGGGTTTCTTTGGAACAGATTGTGTTCAAGTCCATTTCTGGTGTGGATTCATGTTCTAGGTAATTCATTGTAGTGATGCGGTAACATTTATGCGATATACTTAAGGTATTTTCATTGTTCTTTGTCGCCGGCGCGAGATAAATGATCATACCGTATTTATTCGATTAAGCGCCCAGGGCGCCTATTTAATTTTTGGACTTTCAGGGTGGGCGCTTATTAAATTTTCGCCATTTTCAGTAAGTAAAAAGTTTATTTTGTAACAAAACATGACAAAATATTAAAGCATATAAGATATAAATTGTAACTGTTCATTGTTCTTGAACTATTTTTGTCACGGCAAATTGGCATGGAATGGTATTGTATAGTCTGAAGTGTCAGATGTCTTCTCGCCCTATAAGGGTGAGAAGACGTTTGAAACTTCAGACTAGAGCATTGTACTGTTTCACCGTGTTACTTTACAGCTAAACTATATCTGAAGACTTCTTGTATTCTTTTAAAAAGCTCTGTTTAAAAAGCTTTGTTTACAGCACAATTTTACGAAGGTGGTAAAGTTACTACCATAAGGAGAGGTAGGTTTATTTTTTCTCATCAAATGTTTTTAAAAACGAATGGTAATCTGCCGTTGATTAGGGGTTATTGGCTAAATGCAAACAAAACGCTTTAGTGAAGTTAGAGTTTTAATTTCTTTTGTTCTGTTAATTCCAGGATTTTTAATTTCAGGTCTATGCAATCAATCGATAAAATGTATTCATTATAGTTATGAGTTTTCCAGCTTTCTGGAAGTGAAATACAAAACTTCAGCTACACGCGAACACACAAGGAAGGCAGAAGTTACCCAAGGAAGCGGTACACAGAACTCCTGGCTTCCTGACGTGTGTGTGCAAACAACGCAAACAACAGAAAGCGAAGCGGTGCATAGAACCCCCCCACCCCCCCTCCCGCCCTCCATGTCCACGGTTTCGGGATCTACTCCATCGACTACACGCAAGATTTTTCCGGAGTGCTGGACCGCGAAAAGTTTGTGTTGCTCCTCCAAGAATCTGGCGGCTTTCGCGAGAGAGGCAGCATAGCCGAAGCCCTGGGAAAAGAAAATCCTACAATTCTGCAGAACACCTCCAGTGTGGGGAAACCCGTGTGCGCCTGGGTCGCCAAAACTGGGGACGACGGCACGGTCCGCAGAAAAAATATGCAACAAGATCGTTTCGAACTTCGAAGAGGGCGAAGTCCGCGAATCTGTCGGAGGGCATTTTGCCGACTACGTGGACTGTGCTTGCGCCGCACCTTTCTGCACCCAGACGTGCAGGCCCGCGAATGCACGCGCATCGAAGCCTCTCTGTATTCTTTCCCTAGAGCCGGGCTTTCGGGTGAAAAAGCCGATGAGGTCGTCCAGAAAGCCTTGGCACAGGTTTTTCCAGCAGGGGAAGAGCTTTTTGTGGTACAGCCGCCCAGGAAATCCCCGCTTCCTTCCTTCCGCTGCCTTGTTTTGGCGGACCACCAGCAAGGCCAGATATTTGCCATCTGGTGTATTTTTCGAAAATGGTTGTCGAAACAATGGGTAGTCCTGACCCCAAATCCGCTGTAGTAAAAAGGGGGTTCTGTGCAACGCTTCGCTTTATGCTGTTTGCGTTGTTTGCACACACACACTTTCTGTACACCGCTTCCTTGGGTAATAATAACCCATAACGAGGCCGAGTATTTTTTGTGAACACAGTTCAAACATTGCAAAGAAAAATCTCGGGAATATCCGCCTACGAATTTAATATCCAGAATTTATTATTTCGCCTGAAATAATTTTCTCAAAAAGTAATCTAATTAGCAATCCAGGAAAGGCCAAATGTTATGATAACTTGTGGTGAGTCCGAACGTCCTCTTTCGGAAATACGGACAACCCAGATACAAATAAAACAATTCCCGGTAAACTTGCGGAGTTTAAGTCCTTAAATGCACTTCTTGCATCCACTACTTGTATGCGGCAACAACAGACGTCTTGCCCCTCTCCCCTCCCCCAGCCCAGGTGGGGTACGTCCGTAAATTTCGGATAGGTATCTGATGCGAAGTTTCTCAAACCCTGACCCTATTTAGGAATGAAGACAACGAAAGAAAACATAAATGGTGCTTATTCAATAGGAAACATTAACGAACACCATGAAAGATAGGTGGAGGTGGCCAAGTTTTTTTTTTAATTTTGAAAAGAGGATCATCACGGAATTGACTCTTTATTCATCATTCATAGCAATTTTGATAAGTCAGCCTTGTGTCCATAACGTTTCCATGGCAAAAAACAAATTACGAGCAGTTCCCAAAATAGACATTTTAATATAATTCTATACTGATTATTTCAAGTTTTCTTCATTCGTTTATTTTACCTTTCATTAGCATTTTGCCTTGATTTTGTATTAATGTGAATTATTTTCTGACTTAAATAAAAAATAGTAAAGTCCAAGGACGTCATCTTCTTATGAAAGCTCAGAGCTTCCTACTCAGACAATATAAATGTATTTTGTTGTGCCTGACCAGAACCAAAACCCAAGGTGGGTTCCATTTCCCCTTTGTATCATAATCATTTGTGGTACCCCCGGTTTAACTTTGATGTACAACTGGGATGACATTTTACCATCAAATGTTCAAAACGAGCCTTTAGAAAGTCGTTACGCTGCAAAGTTTTGAACATTTTGTGACGCCATTTTTCTTTATATTATGTATACGAGAGCTATTCAACTACTGAAGCACGAAAAAACACCTTCCGACCTTCGGCATCTTCCATTGTTGCTACCGAACAAATCAACTTGTTTTATCTACAACGATAAAACGGATACCACTCTGACAAGTCCTGCCGAAAATTTTTCACGACCTTCTTTCGTTTGACCGTTATTCTCTTAGATTAGTAGTTATGTTGAATGTAAAGGACTGTTTAATGCGCAACTGCAGGGCAGCCCACTCCATTGTCTTTGTCTTATTTTGTCATTGTCTTATTTTTCGGTTTAATTCGATCTCACGTTTCTGCACTTTCAAACGGCGAGACAGCTCGTTTGGCTACTTCGTCCTCTTCATCGTCATCAAAGTATTCGTCCAGGTCTCGCTTGCAGCAGCGTAATGGGCAGGAAGGGTGGCACGGCACCGAATCCGAACAGCTGTCTGGACAGGCTGCAGAAAATAATTGCAGGGTTATCCGTTAGCTATTATATTTTAACAGTTAAAAGAAATTACTTATTGTTTAATAATCCCATCGTCTTGCATGCTTCGACACATCAAGGACCTTCTTACGGTCCAGAACACTAAATCTGAAAATCGTTGATCTGTCAAAAGCCTGAATTGTAAAGAAATTGGAGAAAAAAGGTATACAATCCATTTCACTAATCCACTTCTCTATTCCAATTGCTTAACTTGGAAAATTACTTCGATGATCATCTCTCACTTTAATACTTATTACTATGTTAGTTTCCTTTATCATTACCAGAAGCGGGGTTTTTTTTGTCATAATAATGATAATGATAGTGAATGGATCCATTGCCTGTAAATAACAAAATACAAAACGAGTCAGTGATTCTTTTGTTACCATGTTGAAAGCACAGCTAACTACACGTGTTTACAATGGAGTTCCCGATACTTTTATTACCAATCACACGCCTATCTCCCCCCAGCCCCCAAACCCAGAAACGGGAACTCTTTAATAAAACTGAGAAAGTTGAGGACTATTAGCGACACGATTTACAAGCGCTACATAAAAAAACATAAATCATTTTATTTTGCTATATACAAGGAATATAATACAGCAAAAAAGAATAAACTTAAGAATAAGCAAAAAAACTACTCAGAATAGTAAAACCTAAACGAGCTGAGTAGTTGCACAAATTTTTATGCTTTAAATATGGGTTGTTAAACAGTTCTAACATGATCGATATAATAAGTTTATTTAGATGCTAGCCTAGTTGTGATTAGATGATATGCATCTCAAGCAATTGTCAAATGCCTTATATATTGAGACATAAAAAGGGCAGTAGGCCTAATTGTGAAAAGAAAGGGCTGGAGTGTGCATCTCGTTTAGCGTTGTGTTTTACGGCAAGACACTTTACTCTCATATCTCTCTCTTGTGGGAGGTAAACCCGCAATAGAATAGCTTAATTAAAGCGCAGAAATGGAGAAGATATTATGTACTCGTATCTTATCGTTTCTTACCACTTTGAGAGGATGACGATCCTGGAACGGCATAAGGAGGAGCTGGACCTGGTGGGGGTGATGGAGTAAATGATGATGGATATGCAGGTGGAGCAGGAAACGGAGATGGTGCGCCAGGTGCTGCTGGCGGAGATAAGCTAGGAGGCGAAGCAGGAGGAGTAGAGGGCGGCGAGGCAGCAGGAGGTAAGGACGCTGGTGGTGGGGCATATTGAGGGGGGAGAAGAGACGGTGGTCTTGGAGGGAAGGGAGAAGGTGCAGCGACTGGCGGAGCTTGGGAGGGAGCCTGAGATGCACTCGATGGGGCGAGACCTGCTGAAAAAGACAAACCAATAACGTATAGCCATCAGCTGCAGTTTATGCAGTGCTTAACCAGTGATTGAAAACAAAGGTTCTGAAATGTTACAACTGAATTAGATAACCATTTTCCTTGGCCCTTGACCCGGGGTAAACTGGTTTCTTTATAATGCACAGAATAATGTCTAATTCGATAAAATGGAAGTTGCAGATCGCCATACATGGAGGATATTACATGGCCGCTTGGAGATACGAAATTTCTCGTCGGGGAGTTCGAACACTCGCATCACTGGTTCAGTGCGCTCACTCGTAAATTATTTTTCAACAAACTTAGTGAAATTTCGTATGTCCAAGTGGCCATGTAATGTTCTATTGATATAAACAGCAATGAAATAATTTTTTGCTGCGAAAGGCGTGCTTTGTTATGTAACTATAGAAATGGTGATCTTCCACTTGTGAAGATAATATCTTATTTTCGCGTGTGAAAATGTCATGCTTTCGCACCTGGCCATTTTTGGCATATATTGACAAAATTGTCTTGTAAAAGACAAAAATATGTGCAAAGGACCGAACAAGAGATGATAAGAATTCAACAAGGAAAGCAAACATACTTTAAAATCTCTTTCCCGAAGATAAAGTTATTCTTACAAATTCAAGGGTACGTCGGAATTGCACTCGTAACAATATTCTAACGGAGTTACCTTGCTGTGATGTTACAGACACATCCCAAAACTGAGGACAGCCAGGCTCTACGTGTTTTAAAATACGCGTCTCACCATTTAGAAGTAGTTTCGATTTTCCTGAAGGATCTTCTGCAAAGAATTCCACCTGCCCATGCAGCTCGGGTCGGTTTACGATGAGTTTGAGTTTAAACTGAGATCCGCTAACAAGATATCCCTCGTGCTTGAGAGAAGAGTAGAGATTAAACGGAGATCTAAAGTCATTGATGAAATTCAATGCCACGCACATCTCTGAAATAAGTAATAAGTTAACTGAGACACTAAAATTATCACGATGCAAAAAGTCTTCCTTGTTTCTTTATTTTGAGCTGGGATGAGAATCTTTTTGGTTAATATTTCTGCGTAAAAATCTGGAAACGTAGGTGTAGTTTACTCCCATGATGAAGTCACTTAGCTACAAAAGTTGCTGTGATTCGCATGCATTTGGAGATTGACTGATTAGGACATAATATTCCTTTGGAAGGACATTTTTTCCGATAAGTAGAATATGAAATTACAAACAAACTGCTAACCCCAAACACGGGGCAAAAAATAATGAACTTTAAAAGAAGACTTACGTCCACTCTCAGGTGCACCTGACATCCCAGGCGATGAAGGAATTGTAACAGCTGATGTTCCACCAGCACTTCCTTGTCCCGCTGGAGTTACTCCATTAGTTCCCGCAGGGCATACTGGTATGCACGCAGGCAAGGTAGGGGGTGGCGCTGGTGTATGTGGCACTAGATGAGGGGGGTGGGGAAGAGGCTGCCCTTCAATAGCAGGATGCTCTACGGGTCCAACGACGTTTTTGCAGTTTATTAATTTGTCGTCATTTTGCTGGAGTGGTTGAACAGTGAAGGAACACCGTGTAAGAACATCTGGATCGCCGTTGTAAAAGTCAAGAACTACTTCAGGCCCGTGTCGGTCTGGCTTTTCAGATTCACAGATACACCAGTCTTTGTGTATTGAGTTGAAGATAAGATTCCGAGCAACGAACATAACCGAGTAGACGTTAAACGAGCTGTCTTTATCTGAAAAACAATAGTGCTAAACTGTCTGAAATAAAATTTTCAAGCAACTACAAGGACATGCTAAAATAATAAGCAACACTGAACAGCAACAACTTGAAAATGTCCAACTTTGCTTTTTTCTGATATTAACATATAATTACCTTTACTAGCATGCCTAGTATTGTATCTGTGAATGGCCTAGTGAAAAGACTTCTTAACGACAAATGAGCAATTCCCTTACAGATTTCATGCATCAAATTCACTACGGTATCAAAAAAATACTTAAAAATACTTATAGGTAAAATTATTGCTTTCATTAAAAAAGGAATAGCATGAGCCCAACTAGGAGAAAAGTAAATTAATTAAAGAGCGCGGTTTTGAAGGATAAGAAGTTTGCTGAGGTACGATTTAGCTGCATAACCCTACGCACTTTAAATGAAGGATAAATCACCAGGAGGGTTTCTTACTCCCCGCTTGCTAATTAAAATTACAATGGTTTTTGCTAATTTTGAGGAAAACAAAGTTGATATGATGTTTCCAAGTCTTTACGATCAAGAGAACAGCTCCTATTAGCGTTGTAATCGTATATTTATAAGCGTCATGTTTGTACTCCGTAAATATGATTCTCAACTCTTGTTCAAGCATGAGTGGCAATTCTTTATCTGAATGATATTATAGCAGTTACGGCAGACCCAAACGCTAGCGCTCCAGGAGCTCTAAAATGCATCGCATAAGTGTAAGAGATTCAAAGTAGTTTTTTTCTGGTTCCTTGCACGACGTTTTCTTCAAAAGCTTGTAAAAAAGAACGCGCTTTTATTACTGACGAACGATTTCGAACTAGCCTAACCTGCGAAAGAGAAGAAGGGTGGAAGGACAAGATCATAGGAAAGAACAGACTAGCCGAAGTCTTAACAAAATGAACAGAGTCCGTTAACTAGCATTTTAATGTCAATGATTTGAAAATATATGAGACACATGCAAAAGGTTTTCTATCTTACCAAACAAGTCTGTCCCGTCTCTTTTTTTAAGGTGAAAGTGATAGTTCTTTTGTCTTATGAAGTACCCAGGCATGCACGCAGATTCGAAGGAGACACTGTCTTTCAGATTGCCTTTACCATATAGTGCAGGTACACGAGCAATAAACACGTGACAGAACTGTTTCAAGTATAATCGACCATTTACTGATCGCCAGCAGAGGTTAAGCGTGAAGTCTTGCTGTGAGTATGGTAAGTGCCATGAATGAAATGTGTACATTGCGTTTCCTACAACTAGGGAAAAGGGAACATTGTTTCGTTACCACAAACTGCTGGAAAACGTTACCATGGAAATAGGAAATTGAAGGAGCTAGATGGAAAAATTGGGGGAAATAGTATGTTTCAATATCTTTTTTCAGTTTTCCTTCGTCTTTGCCTGCTAACTTATATACCCTAATGCCCCTTAGCGGCATCCAGTGAATGGATATTAGCAAACGTACAATCTTATTGACACGAGTATACAGACTACTACCACTTTTGATCGCTAGATAGCCAGAGAAAGTTAATACAAATCTAAAGGAAACCGTCATCGTTACTCGAAAATTACAACAATTACAACTGACTAAGAGACATTTCATTTTTTTTTTCATTTTTTTTTACTGATTCCAAAACGATGTAATCCCCGATCTTTCAGTCTAATTTGTAAAACATGAAGTGTGTAAAAATTAAGGACATTAAATGTTCAAGTACTTATTGTATCATAGGCTTACTTGCAGATGCTCCTCCCACTTTCCAATGAACCAGCTTCCTAGCAAGTTCCTGTGGATCTTCCCCTGGCCTTGCAATAACAGCTAATCGTCTAGTAGGAGATTCAGTTCTTGACTCTCCTCCTCCATCAACGCCACCTACTCCAGTGGCTCCACCAACGCCGCCGCTGCTTGTTGAACCGCCAGCTGATGTAACTTGGGAGCTTCCTGCAACTCCACCAACGGAAACAGAAGCGCTGCCTGCCACTCCCCCAGAAGTTACACCACTCGCTGTCCCTCCCGCTACACCTCCAGTAGTACCAGCTGCAGCTGCCGTGCCTGTGGTGGAAGTTCCACCTTCTCCAGTACTTGCAGTGCCGCCTACGCCTCCAGCTCCTCTACCTACCCCTGCTCCTCCTGCCCCAGCAGTCCCAGCTGTTCCGACAGCCCCGGAAGTCCCGGCAGCCCCGGAAGTCCCGGCAGTCCCGGCAGTCCCAGCAGTCCCGGCAGTACCGGCAGTCCCGGCGGTCCCGGCAGCCCCGGCAGTACCAGTAGTGACAGCAGCTCCAGAGGCAGCAGCAGCCCCAGCGACCCCACTTGCTCCAGTTCCTCCGCCAAAACCTTCCAATCCAGGACCTGTCACAGAGACCACACTCCCATTCTTAAGATTAATCTTAAATTTATGTACCATATCACCATGGAGATTGTTAAATGCCTCTTCCAGCGTTTTTTTTGTCATCTTTATCGCAGCTTTTACCCCTGCAGTAGCTCCTGCTGATGCCCCAGCCTCCATTCCTGCCAGGGCACCAGCTTTTGCTCCCGCTTTGGCTCCACTGTGCTTTGCCCAACTTGCTCCAAATGATAAACCAGCTCTTGCGCCGGCTCGTGCTGCTATTTTTAGCAAAATTGCTTGATAAGTAGCATTTTTAGCTGAAAATAAATGAAAAAGATGCGAAAGTGCAATTACGGAAAGCTCAAGAGATTGCGACGATTTTTATCAGCAGTTAGTTACTGCGCAACGTCAGTATTACATAATCTCCCTCACGTACGTGATTACATGAAGTTCCCACCCAAGAGACATCAAACGGAAAATAACATTTAATCGTAGTTTTCGAAATATTCTGATATGAATGTATTGACTGATGTATTTGAATGTATTTGAATGAATTACAACGAACCTTTCGTAAAGCCTGTAAATCAGATAAATGGAAAATTAAACCCACGAATGGAGGGGTAATTTTTGTTTTGAGTTTGACCGGGATTTCGGTTGATTTCAAAACAACCAATTACCCTGGCGTGGACTCGAGGGGTGACTTCTCTCGATCTTGAGTCCACCACAATAGGAAAAAGCCGCTGCCTCTCCTACATATTCATAAAGTAAGTTGAGGTCAAACTGAACTTACCGGGAGGAGTCGGTAATGTTGTCCAAAGGAACGTAGAGGGTATTACTTTGTAAAATGCACCGTCTGGTGTCTGCACGGCAACTTCTAGGTGATCATCTTGATGATCATCTTTCATTATAGCTTCCATGTAATAATACTTGTTTTTCTTTAGATAGATCGGCAGCGATTTTTGGTTTGAAAACCTTACGAAAAGAGACACAGCTTTATTAACATAAGTCAATCAATGTATTACCAAGACATTCTGATACCAAGCCCTTTTCAGACGCAACAGCTTTTTCCATGTTAAACTCAAAATACCTTTTCATGATGCAGATGATAAGCTTTTGAACAAATATAATCCCACCGCTGTCTAATAATAATCAGCCCATATATTTAGCCAAGTCTAGTCAACTCTGAGCATATATAGATGTTTTCATTTTTGGATTTTTTTATAATGAGTTATACTTAACTATGCTTTATTAGATGTATTGTATTTTACAATTTTGGATGATTTCATCAGAATTACATGAGGGTCCTGAAGGGGGGGGGGGGGGGGGGGGGAGGGGGTACCAATCCGATTTTCCAGCCCAATTTTTTTTTCAAATCCCACTTCCCAGTGTTCAAATCCCATTCCCACAAGCAGAATTCAGAAAAAATCTCAGTGTTATACATATTTCGTATCGCTTCAAAATTATGGCTTCAAAATACGGCACAACAAAGACGCAACAATTCACAAGGATTTGTGAAGACAATATAATAGGATCCTTTTAGACTCTGCTGAAACGTGTCAAGTGGGAAAGTTATTTCTCATATCAGGCTTTGGATGATGATACACACTTATCGAGATCTTGATTAGTGTAAAATTCCGGTTATAAGCTTTGAATAGCTGTGCTATTGACTTTCGTATCGACAACATCTACGTCCGTTTCGGAAACTTAGTTTTTAGGCAAGTTATTGGTGTACCGATGGGCACTAACAGTGTGCCTTTATTGGCTGATCTCTTTCTCCACACTTTCGAGTACGACTTTATGCTCAAAACTTGGAAACAATACATGTCAAAGGCCGCCACATTCAGCAATACCTTTCGCTATATCGACGATTCATTCAGCGTCAACAATGCGAATTTTGGAAATTGTATCCACGAAATTTACCCGTCAGAACTGGAACTGAAAAACACTACCGTGGCTTCAAATAAAGTGTGTTATCTTGACATTAAGATCATTCAGGGAGATGACAACACACATTTTAGTATAAGTGTCTACGACAAGAGAGATGACTTCTCATTCCGGATTGTAAACTTTCCTCATATGGACAGCAACATCCCAGCCAATCCGGCCTATGGTGTTTACATATCTCAATTGGTCGATATGCTAGAATTTGCTCATCCAAATTGGACTTTATATACAGGCTTCGTAGTCTTTCTTCACGTCTTCATCACCAAGGCTTCAAATCGTTTAATAAATTCTTCAAACGCCACGGTGAAATCATTCGTGTTGAATATGACATTACACTTAAGGAATTGAGATCAGCGGTTTGTGATTGAGAAACAACAACCTACCCTTTGTTTTTTTGTAATTGTTACGTCGTCTTTGTGACTCTAATTCATTTATACGCGCTACCTCCGGGTCCTTCATTTGGATTTGACGGCGCGCGCGCGTATTTTTGTATGTTTTGCGCGCGTTTGGTTTATTTAGTTGACTTGTATGCTTAGTTCGCAATTTAACGGTTTAATTTATTTTTCGTTGTTTTCCTTATTACTTTTTCTTGTCAGTAACTGTGCTCACATCGTGGATTGCTCCATGCACCTGAAATGTTCTGTAATTGGTATAGGATTGAATGGATCCGAAACCAATTGTGGAATTACAAGCATTTCAGGCATCCTACTGATGAACGGTTATGGCAATTAGATATGTTTTACTGGAGCCAACATTGAGATTGTGGTCTGTCGCCTTTGAATCGTTGTCGTTATATCATTATCGTCATCGTTAAATACTTAACGAGGGTACCACAAACAGTCTAAAACCGACAAACTTTTGGCCCTCGAATTCTCGATCGAATTGAAATTTAATTTAGAAATGCTGATTTTTCTAGAGAGAGGACAACTGGAGGAACCGGATAAAAACCCTCGGAGCAAGGATAAGAACCAACAACAAACTCATTCTACATACGACGCAGGGTCTGGGAATAGAACCCAGATCACATTGGACTACTGCTCCATCCCTGCTCCCAGTATCGTTATCGTTATCGTTATCGTTATCGTTATCATTATCGTTATCGTTATCGTTATCGTTATCGTTATCGTTATCGTTATCGTTATCGTTATCGTTATCGTTATCGTTATCGTTATCGTTATCGTTATCGTTATCGTTATCGTTGTCATTGTCATTACCTCACCTGTCATATTCATATTGGGAAGTAGCAAATCCACCATCCACGGTCGTAATTTGCGTCTTCGTGTCGGGTTTTTCATCTGTGCTCAAAAAGAGTTCGCTTCCGGCATTTGACGCTAAATAAAAAGAATGTGTTAAATACGGTTATTAAAGTGGCACGATAGTCAAGCAAATATATATCTGAAGATTTTGCTTAAGACTTGACGGAGGAGGCGGTGTATTTAAACCCTCCTTTGTAAGCAAAAGTTATGATGGAGGGACTGGAGTACGGCATGCACGTACTTTGTCACATGACACCTGCTCACGTGACTGCAGTCAGCTCATTTGAACTCACTTTGTGATCGGAAGAATTGTTTGCGAAATTACTTCAAAGATGGGCAAAAATCTACCTAACTTGCTGTGTTTTGGTTCATTTGCTGGTGCCTGAGCTCACCATGAAGGGCTAAGAAGCCTTAAACCTTGCCAATTACAAAGAACTGTTTATTGGCACTGTAAGGGTGGCAAACTTCGACCAGATGCTCGCTTAAACCTTGCCAATTACAAAGAACTGTTTATTGGCACTGTAAGTGTCGCAAACTTCGACCAGATGCTCGATTCCAGCTACGGTTTGTAGTCATAAAGCAAATTAACCTTGTCTCACCAGGCTTCAACTTGTAAGTATGAAAGTTTTAAACAACGATGGGAGTGACTGGAAATCTTTTAGTATATTATTGAAGCCTGGTCAGATACTTGGAGGTAGGTCTTTCCCGCTCAAAGAAAAATCATATTTCCCACGATACGATCAGATTCCTGCTATTTGACTGCTTGGCTGAGGTTGCTGACAAAAAGGAGCTACTTGGCCCCTTGTTTGACTTATTTGGCCAAAATGTACATTTGAGGTGAAAGCAAAAAAGTTGTTTTGTAATGTTTGCCCTGTAGCTAAACAAGGCATGTTCAGATTGTTTGTTTGTGAGGTAAGATTTGCATGAAATCGTTGCATTGTTTTTCTGCAGTCTCCATTCTCTAACTTTTCTGAGAAGAAGCACAGTGCTCCCATTTATTTTCCTCTATTGTTTCAATGCAAAAATTACTTCTACTTCTCAACTCTGCGCAGTTTTGCATGTTCACACTTGCATGGGGCACAGGCTGAAGTTTGGCAAACACTCTATGCAATGACCTAAAATAATGCTTATCTAGTGAATTCGTTTGCTGCAGCAGGCAAAACACTGGTTCTGTTCTGGTACTATTACCATGGCAACAAGAGACCGAAACGTCATAATTGATTATGTTTGTCATCATTCATGGCAACTAGTGTGATGATGATAATTAAGTTTGATTTTTAAGTAAAAGGTCTTTTGACTATTAAGCCACCTTAAAAAAGTTACTACGTGGAAAATGCGGTGAATAAAATTGGCCGCGTCTCTTTTAATTGGTCAAAGTTTAGGATCAATAACTTTTTTTCGTCTATTGAGGATAAGTTTTTCCCTTTGCATAAGGAACTACTCGAGGAACAGTTGCTCCGTTTGAGAAATCAAAGCAAATAGACGGTTATCTCTCAGCGTTCAGGCAACAAATGGCAATTAATGCCAACATTGTTGACTGCCCTCTTACGACGTTGCTTTGAAACTTTTTGGGCAAAAACAAAGATTTGGGTGATATCTTTCTTAGCAAGGGCTTGATTTACACTTGATTGCCCGCCACTGCCATGTCTTCAAAACCAAGCAACGACTTTCTATCCCCTCTCCCTGTCATATTTACATTTAGTGCTAGCCCTTCCACATCTCTCCTCCCGCTTGGCGGACTGTCCGCAAAAGTTTTATCACAGTTTTATCCCGCGTGTGCAAAAATATTAATTATTAATTATTTCATATTCATAAAATGCAGAAGAAGTTTACAAGAACTAACATTTAAAGTCCATTTTCGAGCTCTGCTAAATTGAATGCCCCTGGATAAATAAATAAATAAATAAATAAAAAACATTTTACACCTGTTTCAAAACGAGCCCAAGTGAGAACCATTCATATGAACCATTCACATGAGTTTGCGTTGCATTAAATGAAAATGCAAGTGATCTAATCAATGGTTACGCACTTAGACTCACTTTGACACTGAAACTAAAGACCACTCGGAAATGACCTACTGAGCTTCGCTGGTAAACAAGTTAATCTCAGTAAAGAGGTTGACGTCTTCTTAAGAACGTAGTACTATTATATTACAGGCCTAAAGTTTACTATTGTCATTTTATTTAACCCCTTACAAAGAAAGAAATAATGGTTTCCTGTCTGAAATGGAACAAAATACGTCCTTAGGCGAGAACCAAAGAAGTCTGCCCACTTGGACGGCTGCTCAAACGTTGGAACGCACATTGAAAGACTCGGCAGGTTTGGGTATCGCGGATCCGCCAGCAGGAATTTGACTCGTTTGTAATCTATTCTGTCCCATCTTTCCAAGTACACACCGTGGGTCACTGAAACAGAGGTAAAAATTGTATTGAATAGAGAGATTGGCAATTTAGTCACCGAGAGATCCTGCAATTGATGCAACACTTAGAAAAAGAGGAGTCTACACAGCGGTAAACCCAAATATCCAACGCCATTTCCTGTTGTCGTTGCGTCGACCGATTTTGAAATTGGCCAAAACGTTTTTGCGAAAAGGTTTGATCTGAGCGCAGTGACGAAACAATTTTTATAAGCCAATAAGCATAGTAAATAACTGTTGTAAAATTCTCTAGACGTTAGAAGCTTTTCAGTAACTTCCTTATCTTTGAATTCATTGGCTTCAAAGAGGAGGATTATTGAAATTTTGTAAAACGCAGTACTGCGCAATATGGTGATTTGTTTTACACTTCGGTAACTGCGTACATGAAGTTTTTGAGTCCGCCATTACGGGTCGTTTCTGGTTTGGAAGTTCTCGATGAGCTAAAACGTCCGTTTGGAATATCGTCGACGTTCGGCTGCTGTTTATTATTGTTCTGCAAGGATATTGGATGTTGATAATGAAGAAAAAGGTTCGTTTTTACCCGTAATTTTCATTTTGACTTGTTTACATTCCGTCGTGTGAGACTTGATAAACACTGCAGGCGGAGATTGCGCAGTTCGGACTGGAAATGGCCTTTAACCTTCCTTAAAACCTTGGCTTTTCGAACGTTTTCAGGACAGTTGTACTAACTTAACTAATCATAAATTGGTGTATATTTATGCCATAAAAGTAAGCAAACGATCTTGTAAAATATCGCCTCGCTTTTTAGTCGTAATTTCAGGGTTTACCTCGGTGTAAAAACCTGTAATTTTGTTTCTTTGTTTTTGAGCTATTGTTTTTCTGTTGCATATTGTTTGTGTTCTTTGTTGTCCTCACCTGTTCGTTCTTTGTTTTTCGTCACTCGTCAGTTTGACAGGTTTTTACACCGAGGATAAGCCTAATTTCACGCAAAATACCCTCGCATCGATACCTTTTACCCTGGCTCCATAATCCCAGTGGCTGGCTGGCCGGTCTCATCCAGCTTTGTAATAAAGGCAGCGTTTCTAATTTCACCAAAATTGACTTGAAGATAATGAATATAGTTGTCAAGAATAGTTACTCACGGTTACAGGGTGGTTCATTGCTGCCAAATGTTCTCCGTTTCCTAATGACTTCAGCTTCACCGTCTGTTACATTGAAACGAAATGAAAGTTTAGTGATAAAGCAAAATATTTATACAATACAATGATAGATATACTATTCGTTAATCCAGCAATAATTTACCAAGGCCCCGAGGGGTACTCCCATAAATGAGCTAGGTACGTATGTGTCGTGGAATAGGTTATAGACTGTTCACAGCCGCTTTAGTTGTTTTTTCAACGCAAAAGAAAGCGCGCGAGCAACAACAACAACAACAGCGAGCGAAGCAAGCGCCTCACGTTTTGCGCTGGAGTCCAGTTCTCTCGCGATTCATTCACCGCGTTCGCCGAACGAGGAAAAATACGAAGAAATAGTGGACTGTGAACAGCCTAGATAGGGCATGGTTTTTGAGGTTCTCGATCCTTAAATAGGGTCTCATTTTTGGTCGCTTTTCCATTGTTCCTGGTGTGATCCTTAGATGGGGTATCGAAATTGCATCGCCAAAATTGCAGAACGTAATCAGCAAGTGAGACGAAGAAGAAACGGTATATTTAAGCTGAACAATCCGTTGAGAATGTAATACCTTTTTTAGTTTTCGTTTTTTCATTGAATAGGGTGTCATTTTACGAGTTTGGTCCTTAAATAGGGTATTAAATTCCGCTTTCTTTATCCTTAAATAGGGTCAGGGTTTCAAAACCTTCGCGGCACACACCTATCCGCAATTTAAGGGGGTACCCCCGGGACCAGGGTAGACCATTCAGTAACGAGGCTGGTATCCATAGGGATACCGAATTTTAGTTCCAACCCTATTGTCATGGTTTTCTGCAGATGCGGTGTGATGCATGAGTGACCCATGTCAGTGTACTATGGCTACCAGTGTCTTTTGACGCCCTTGTTAATTGTCAAGACGGCTTGAAAACTACTCACGGGTAGTTTTTATTTACTTACCTGACGGGTATGGAATAAGTTTTCCTGCCTTGAGTAGCATTGGTCGACGAAAATTATGTCACTAAGATCTCTGTGCCTGCCAACTCGACTGCAACTTGCTACAATTTCTAAACAAGCAGTGGACTGGGTACGAACATATTTCTCTTTGGTTCAAACATTCAATATCGATTGAATTGAAAAATGGGGCATGTCATCTGAAAGAACATCCAAAATTAAATAAATTTACCAAATTTGACGGTTATTGGTTTAAACCCAAAGGCACGGTACACTTAGTACAATCAATGTGTGGATTGCAGGGAGAGGCTCCTCCAATCCATACTAAGCTATCTTATTTTAAAAGTGTACCATGCCTTTGCTTTTAAACCAATAACCGTTCACATTTGGTAAATTTAATAATTTTTGGATGCCCTTTCAGATGACATGCCCCATTTTCAATTCAATTGATACTGAATATTCGTACCAAGAAAATTATATTTGTACCCAGTCCCTGCTCGTTTAGAAAATGGCCAATAACTAGAACATCGATGATGAATGGTCGAGAATTTCGGAAGAAGGAGAAGTTGTTTTAAAAAAAATCAAGAATCAAGTTGGTGTTTGCCATGTTGTAGGCGATATGACAACAACGAACGAATAGAATAATGATTTGTTTGTTCCTTACTAAACGACGTAAAGCTATTCTTCGAAATTTTATTGATAGTCATCACCGATTCAGCTAATTATAATTTCATCATATCATATATCCTTTTCGTGCCTCGTGGCACATAGGGCCTTCTGGTTTCTGTAATAATTGTTTTTTTACGGGAGAGGGTTATCAGCCCTCTGCCCAACCCCCAACCTGGAGGGCCAGTGGGATCACTCTTTGTCTGGCCCCTACCCTTTGACCTGTTTGGCATGGGTGTCCCTGCCAGGAGTACAAGACTCCAGCCAACATAGCTCTAGGGGTCACTGGAGCACGCAAGCCGCCTCACCACGACAAGGTGGCGATCCCAATCAAGGCAGCAATGGCTCCCCAGGATACTTGACAAATTCTAATTAAGTTATATAATAAAAATCTCGGACTTTAATTCTAGTTGAATATGTCTAGAAACTAGGTTTTAGCTAAGTGCATGAAACTAAACTTTGTTATGTTTTCTAAAGTTACTTGGTATTATTGTTGAATAAACGACTTTTCTGACAATTAAGGGTAAAACGCATGAATGGTTACTCCACAAATTACCCGTAAAAATCTGCACATAAAAAAAGCCTGACTATCTATAACACTTAATGGCTCGAAACATTGCAACAAAATTTACACTGATCTTTGAAACCCAAGGATGGACACAAAATTTGGTGTTAATATCACTCATCTGACAGCAAACGCACTTACCTGTAGAACCACTCATCTGACTTTCTTGTTTGACACCTTTTGAAATCGTCACCATAAAAAGAGCGTATAGTTTCCAGTAAACGACAATTGCTAAATACTTCATCGCATGTGGGAATTGCTAGCCAAGAAAGCGAAACGATGGAAATACACTTCTCACAGAGTCATTCTACTCGATGGAACAGAGGAGCCACCTGCAGAGGAAATCGATGAATAAAGGTTGACAACGGGTCACGTAACTATTGAACTATTTTTTTTTTCTCGATAAATTAAATGCTTTTTGGTATAGACTTACTAAATATTTTCAGCGGTTATCCAGCAGTTATAATATAACTATGACATAATATCCAGCGGTTTGTATGCGTATTTGAGTGTTCTTATTCACAACAGACCAAATTGAAATCCATGAGCTATAAATGAACAAACAAGTGTCAAATGTCTGGCTTCCTATCTGATAGGCTCAGAGTCAGAGTCAGCCCTTCAGCTGGCTCAAATAACATCGTTAGCTATAGAAGAAGCTATAGAAGAAGGGACTTAAGTAAGCGATCCCTGTCTATTTCACCTACAACCCAAACAGGTTTATTGCAGTCGACTTTTTAATTTAAGAACAGTCTCACAGCAATTTCATTTTCGGCTGGTGCAAGCATGAGATCTACGCTCGCGAGTTGACGCAAGCTCAGCCAAAAATGATCAACAGATTTTTAGAGTGCTACAGTATAATGAAAAAATGTTGTTCTTTTTCTCTTTCGATTCCGATTTTGTATTTGGCAAGAATGCACCATGCCAATTATTGCGGCTCAATTTTAAAAATAAGTCGGTTTTTTTTGTACGACGATTTCTTAACTGTCCGCCATTACCAGATTCGGCTTCAGTCGAGTTGTATTGAGAGAGCTGGATCGAGAGAGAAAATGATGTCATCTACTTTTCAGCTTAATTTTTTACTGTGTGAACCCAGCTGATTTGGTATGCAAAACAGAAACTTGCTTTTAAAAGCTCGTGCTACAAACTAATCAGCTGGATTCACACATTGCAAAAATAAACTTGTGAGTAGATAACGTCATTTTCTCTCTCAATCCAGCTCTCTCAATGCAACTCGTTTATACGGTCTTGGGTACCCGAGAAAGATCTGTGAGACCTAATTAATGTACGTAAAAGGAAAAAGTCACAAATTTCCAAAGGAAATTGTCTTTTATCATATTTTTTTCCTACTCAAAATTTGCATCCTGGAAGCATTTTTACTAAGAAATGTTTGGAAATTGCACCCAAGGAAAATGAAGAGAATCACATTTAAAAACACATAAATGCTAAAAGTCGCATCAAATGCAAAAAGAGATGCTTGTAGAAGAATGGGCTATCTACCATCTCATATACAACGCACGCTCGTGGAATAATTTATAAATATACGTAGCACTTATTGACGTACTTATTGACAGTAATTTTAATAAATATCAAAAACGTGTACCCGAAATAAACCTCATCCAACAAACACGAGTGGGGCAATTGTTTCATTTATAAATTAAATAAAACATCCAGAGAATTGCAAATATTTGAGCTCTCCGGCTATTCTCTATGGTGCGTACACATACCATATTTGTGGTCCATCAGTATATTAACTCATAAACCATGATGGCTAAGCCAATGGAAACTATTGAATTTCATTATAAAGTGATACAGTTCTTAATAATATGATTTATGGTCCATCCTCTATATCTTAATTGCTTACACTTTTTTAATTTCCTTTGAGCTTTTTTTTGTCATGTACGAAGAGATTAAAATCTACGACCTGTTTTTTTTTTTATATAGAAAAATGTAATCGCTTTTTGGCATAGCCAGCTACCGAGGTCTCAACGTCATTTTCCCCTATTTTTTCATATACAACCTCTGATTTGCTCTAGCCTGTGCAGCTGGCGGGATTCGCGGCGAGGTGCTTTTGTTTTGTGGGAGGCCGTCGTTGGAGCGGCAAAGCCGTGGGGAGATTGGCGAGGAGTCGAGTTCCACTCTCGCGGCTTCGCTGCTTGACCTCGAGGGCTTTACCCGTGAATGCTGAGTAGCTCGTACTCTCAAATCCCACCGGTTAGGCAGGCTAATTTGCTCTGGCGATCGAAGGCGTTTAGCTTTTAACAATCCTAAGTGGATACTGAAGAAATCTGCTCTTCAAACACCTCACCTAGTTGAAATATATTTCAAGACTTGTGGCAAAGGAAAAGTCCAAGTAGATGACGTAACCTCAGCTTAGAGAGATCTACTTGAACTTGTGATTGGCTGTTTAACAATAAACCAATTTCGATATTTTAAAATTCAGCCTAAAACAATAGACATCACTACGAGGCCCTGGGGAATAAATCCCACAAACTCAATAGTTTATACCCCGGAGCCTCGTGACAAGGTCTATTGTTTTAGGCTGAATTTTAAAATATCAAAATTGGCCTATTGAACCGGAGACGCTACAAATACACGGAACTCGTGATATGGATACGGCACAAGTTAGAATATGACCAGCACAACACGGTGAGGTGAAGTTATCAGACTTTTACAACACATTTTTCTTTTTTACTATTAAAAATAATTCTATACAGGCTATATATAGGCTGCGGTAAAACTGAATGGGATTCCTGGTAGGCGGCATTGGTAATATAGGATTGTTTTTTAATCACAATATTTTAATTTTGTCTACCATAAGAGCCTTAAGAGATAAGAGCATGATTTATGCACTGTCCTATTATAATGACGATGAGTATTTTTACCAATTTCCTTTCGTGTGACAACGTTTCTTCATTCAGGTGTATACTGAACGCCTATTATTCAGGACATTTCCTGTATTTTCTTACTCAAATAGATATAAATGAGAATAATAGAATGTCCTGTGGTTATGTGCAGGCTACACAGTAACTTGCTGCATATCAGCCCCGGGCAAAATGAGGATGACAGTTGATGAGAATTGACTCGTGAGAGCTTTAGCCAACTCTCGTCAACTCGGGCCAAACTTGAGAAAACTCTCATCGACTCTCATGAAAAATATAATCGCGTTCAAAGTCTATGGGAGCGCATGAGAATCGATGAGAGTGCATGAGAGTCGGTGAGAGTGCATGGGAGTCGATGAGAGTGCGTGAGAGTCGATGAGAGTGCATGACAGTTGATGAGAGTGTATGAGAGTCGATGAGAGTGCATGAGAGTCGATGAGAGTCGATGAGAGTGCATGACAGTTGATGAGAGTGTATGAGAGTTGATGAGATACTCCTATGTACGAATGGTTCATCAGAATTCGGAATCAAAACGAAAACTATGTGAAACAGGGCTCAACATCTGATAAATATTTTGTAAGCTGGCCACGTTTCTCTAGGGTTAGCTACAGTGAATTGTTACCACAGTAAACAGTTTTGGCTATTGCCGTCAGTTTAGAAACTTGGCTAGCAAGTAAGGTCTCGCCATACTAGTTGTAGTAGACAGATATATATCTTTTGCGCTCCAGCTTCGGAGCACTTATGTGTAACTGTTAGGTCACTTCAGTTGACTGTGGTTTTCTGAAGCGTTTCCGAAGTTCAAGTGCTTGCACCAACTAACGTCCTGCAAAAACAAAAACAACCGAAAAAATGTGTTGTGTAAAAATGCTTTATCAAGAAAACAATAGCAACTAATGTATCACAAACCTCTCAAATAAAATGGAGTAGATTAAAATACATAAAACTTGTCATTTTTTTATGTAAAGTTCATTACCAGAAGACATCTTGGATCTTCTAGCAACATAACCTTCGTATTTTTTCTCTCTCAAAGCTTCGTCTCTCTCAGCTGCTAGTTCTTCTTTAAGAGTAGGCTTGGGATCTATACCGGAAGACACATTTAGTTCTATATGCAAAGAGTAAGCAAAACCCTATCCATAGGGTAACACAGGTGCCCGGCTTTCTGGTTTCACACAGGAAACGATGCAATTTCTCTGATTATTCGATATTACTTAGATCTAATAGAAGCAATTAAATATAATCAATGGCTGGATACATGAATGCATTCATGCAGGCATGCATAAATAAATAAATATTAAAATAGAAATAAATAAAACCAACAAAAAAGCCTGTTGTTGTTGTTGTTACTAAGAATGGTTGCATAATTAGTTGATTTAACAAAAATACTTTTATAACAAGCACACTTTTATTCATAGCTATGGTCTACCGGTTAGTGAGTTAGTCTTAAGCCTCCTGGGAGGCGCGGTTGCCTAATGGTTAGTGTGCTGGAATTGAGCGGCCCGGGGCACTGCGTTGTGTTCTTGGACAAGGTACTTCGCTCTCATGGTACCTCTCTCTACAAAGGTGTAAACATTTGTAACGGCGAATTTCTAATGCTGGGGGATAACCCTGCTATTGCCGGACTAGCATGCCATCCAGGGGAACTCGAAAATACTTCTAGTCGCTTCATGCTAAGGAAGCCGGGATAAGCTCCGGCGAGATGGGCCACTAGACTCGAACGCAAACATTATCCAATGTTAAACATCAATAATAATTAAATTACGATGCTACTCATCAGGCTTATGAGTAAGAACATCTCTTATCATGCGTTGATCAGTGCGTAAGTGCATTTAATTTAGCAGCTAGCAACGTCACTACCTTGACTCCTTAAAGATTTCTGACTTATTTCTGCAGCTTCTTTGTTGATTACTCTGGTCAGCTGAGCAGTGACGTCACTGTCTAATTAATTATTAACACAGTGGGGTTAGCATCTTTACAATCAATATTCTGTTCATCAAGGCTATTAGTTTCTCATTTAAAAATCTCTTCAAGTTAGTCTATCGGTAAGCTTTAACAATAAGTGCTGTTTCCTGTCGCAGAGACACATTAGTATTCCTGCAAAGCTAAATAATTATCTTCTAAAGGATATGAAATTTTCTAGTTCCCTCTTATCTTCGATCACGGGGGGGTGTCTTCTTTTTGAGAGAGGGGCAGTATGATCGGAGGTTAACTATAATTAATTAAGAATCTTGATTAATTCTAATTATAATATCACTATGATTATAATTTTAACGTTATACACCGAATGCAAATATGGCGGAACACTCGGTTGTCGCCCGGGACGAGTCGCATGAAAGCGAGGCTAGTCAGTCTTTCTTGACCAGAAAGTCTTGCTTCGTTTTGTTTCGCACTCCCTTCTCGTTTTTGGTGTTCCTGGATGCCAACAGAAGGGAGTAAAATCTTCCATTGCAGAGAAAGTGTTTTTTTTTTCAGTTTCCCCGTTCACCTTTGGGGGGAAAACCGACAAAGAAAACACGTGCAATGGAGCTCACGATCGCCGAAGGAACTGTTCAGCCTGGAGGTTCTTAGAAAATGTGTAAGAGATCGCATTCATCTCCGAGTCGTTGTCATTTGGCTCAATGCTTTCAATGGTTTCAATGACGGGGCAGTTAAAGTTCATTCGCTTGGTTATTACACCGCAGTATTTGTTTCGTGCGATTCCGTGCGAGTGGACGCGGTCGTAAACAACTTCTTCCATTGATACATTAAGAGGAGCTTTTCTTAAACTTGGGGAAGGTTCTGGCCATGCAAATCGTGTTGGAACATCACCAGGCACCACATGAGCTCGTCATTTAACCGACTTTTCTAAGATCTCCTGTACTGAAAGTGTAGCAAACAAACTTTAGTTCCTGCGGCGATCGTGACTTCTTTTTTTCGGCTCAACGAATTGTATTAATCCACTATTCTATTTCGTCACCACTGCCACAGGGATCCCATGAGATTGCAATGCGCACGCACACGTCAGTGCTTATCGCGTCACACCGCCAGTAAGAAGCAAACTTTTGTGCTCAGTGAAATTGTAATATTTTGTTTTCCCTTCAAAATTCGTTTCACTTCATCAATTTCGGAGAAAGGATCGTTGACGAAAGGATAATGAGCGATACCGAGAAAGGGGAAACAAATACCAGCGCAGATTGCAGTCGCCACGAGGAGACAGAGAGCTCGGCCGCCATGGCGGGCTTTCTGAAAGGCTTACAAAGCTCGCTCACAGAACTCGTCAAGGCTTCAAAAGCCCAAACGGACGCTTTCAACAACCTGAGAGAAGACATCTCTCTCCAGTCTGATACAAATAACGACGATGAAAGCGTTGCTGAAAGTGGGACAAACAACTCACTTGACTTGCTTGAGGCCACAAATCAACTGCTCGACTCGAGCAATGGCCAAAGTCCAAAGTCCCCTACTGAGACCTCGCGCCTGACGCAGGGGCGAAGGATGATTTTCTAGAAAGCCTGACCCAGGCATTGCTACCAAACAGCAAAAAATCTCCCGACATTGAGGGGAAGATTGCCACTCTGGTAGACAATATTCTGACTGGAGAATTGTCTCAGGATTCAGTCAAAGAGAGAGGCGAGAAGTATCCGCCGCCGGCAAATTGTAAATACCTCACCACAACAGTGGTGAACGAAGAAATTTGGGACCTGTTGTCAAGGAAGAACAGGTCAGTTGACTTGGCTTTCCAACGTGTACAGGAGCCACTTATTCAAGGGTTATCCTCACTCACAATCTTAGCCGACCGGCTCGTGAAGGATATTCAAAGCGCGAAAACTGTGAACGCGCGGGAAACCCTAACACACGTGATGGATAGCATTGCCCTCCTTGGACATGCCAACTGGAAACTTAACATGAAGAGGCGAGAAATCATAAAACCAGACCTTAATCCGCCTTATACCCGACTATGTAAGGAGGAAATAAAGCCAACGACTAAATTGTTTGGCGATGACTTAACTAAACATCTTAAAGAGATGTCTGAAGTCAAGCGAGCCGGACAACAGATGCAAAAAGCGGCCAGTGGATCAGCCTACACGGCTAAAACCTCGAGTCACAGGGGACCGCGGTCCAAACCCTATGACCGACCCCAAAACAATCGTTTTAATTCATACAAACGACGTCCTTTTTTAGGACACGGCCGAGCATCATCCCAGACAAAAGCGACCAACCAAAAACAACCACACAAGACACAATAAAAGACCAGGTAAGGGATATAGCTCATGCTACAAGCATTAATTTAGATGAACTGCACAACAGGGTCGAACTTTTTAAAGCAGGGCAGGTTAAACTTCATTTGCCCTTTTGGGAATCATTGACTAATGACCCAGTGATCTTGGATGCCATAAAGCATCACCATATTGAGTTCGAGGCTGCACACCCTATGCAGACTGTTCGACCAAAGAAAATCCATTTTTCACCAGCTGAAATTACAATTATTGATGCAGAAATTGCTAAGCTTGCTCGCAAAGAAGTCCTTGAATCAGTCAATCCTGTGTCTGGTGGTTTTGTATCAAATATTTTCATTCGCCCTAAGAAAGATGGTACTTTCAGGATGATACTCAACCTAAAACCACTTAATGAATTTGTTGATTATCATCATTTTAAAATGGACACATTCCGTACTGCCCTCAAGCTTATCCGACCCGGATACTTCATGGCATCTGTAGACCTAAAAGATGCTTATTACTCCATTCCCATAGCAGAGGAAGATAGGAAGTTCCTCATGTTTGAGTGGAAAGGGAAATACTATCGGTTTACATGTTTACCCAATGGGTTATCATCTGCCCCAAGGATTTTTACCAAAATTCTCAAACCTGTGTATGCCCATTTGCGTTCCATTGGACATACATGCATGGGGCATATAGACGACTCTCTCCTGGTTGGTCAGTCTTTTAGTTCTTGTCAGGACAATATATTAGACACTGTAAGTTTATTTACCAACCTTGGCTTCACTGTCCACCCGGTGAAGTCTGTGCTCCAACCCCTGCAAAAAATAGATTTTCTGGGGTTTGTCCTGGATAGTGTCACTATGACAGTAACCCTTACCGAAACAAAAGCCATGAAAGTTAAATCTGCTTGTGAAAATTTGCTATCCCAAGAAACAGCCATCATTCGTGCGGTCGCACAGGTTATAGGCTTCCTTGTCTCCAGCTTCCCTGCTGTGGAATTTGCTGAGATGCACTACAGGCATTTGGAGTCTGACAAAATTTCTGCCCTTCGGGCAAATAAGGGGAATTTTGATTCCCCAATGATCCTGTCTGCTCAAGCTAGGACAGAACTGTCATGGTGGATAACAAATATCCTAACTGCCTCAAAACCCATTAGCCGCAGTAACCCTGACCTCACTCTAACTACTGATGCCTCAATGGTAGGCTGGGGGGCTGTTTGTATAGACACCTCCACCGGGGGATTTTGGGACCTTGAGGAACAACAGCACCACATAAATTACCTTGAATTGAAAGCTGTTCTTCTGGGTCTGAAATCACTTTGTGCCACGTTACACGGGAAACATATCCTCATTCAGTCAGATAATACCACTATGGTAGCATACATAAATGCAATGGGGGGCATTAAATCTGTACCATGCAATAATATAGCTGTTGCCATATGGGAGTGGTGCATCGCCCACAACATCTGGCTCAGTGCCACCCATATACCAGGGATTGAAAACACCCAAGCTGACAAGGAATCTCGAGTACTCAAAGAGTCCACAGAATGGTCCTTGTCACACGAAAAATTTAATGCTATACAGGAATGTTGGGGCATGTTTGACATAGACTTATTCGCCTCCAGACTAAACTTCAAAGTTGCTCAATACGTGTCATGGCGACCTGACCCTGGAGCAAAGTTTATCAATGCTTTTCTGATGAATTGGGAAACATTATTTTTATGCTTTCCCCCCCTTTAGCCTAGTTGCCACCTGCCTTCAGAAAATCGAGCAAGACAACTCAACGGGGGTCATCATTGTACCCCTCTGGACAACACAACCCTGGTTCACACTTCTCTTGCACCTTCTGATAGACCACCCCCTTGTCTTTCACCAGTCCGACAGGCTACTATTCCTGCCTCACAGCAATGCAGCTCATCCTCTCAGCAAACGGCTGCAACTAATGGTTTGCAAAGTATCAGGGAATCCTTCCAACAGAGAGCTATTTCAAGCAAAGCTACCGACATCATTTTACAGTCCTGGTCAACTGGTACCCACAAACAATACACCCCATACATCAAGAAATGGCATGACTTTTGCTCTAAATGGAAAGTTAATTCATACAACCCACCTTTGAGTACAGTGCTAGATTTCTTAGTCAGCCTACATGAACAAGGATTATCATATGCCACCATAAACACAGCAAGAAGTGCCTTATCTGCTATCATTCTTCCCATTGACAATGTGAATATTGGAAGCCATCCCATTGTAACCCGTTTCATGAAAGGCATTTTTAAGAACAAACCGCCTGCTCCACGATACCAAACTACGTGGGATTTAAATCCAGTCCTCACCTATTTGTCGTCACAGCCAGGACCAACTCAAGCCAGTCTTAAATCCTTGACTCTCAAACTGACCATGTTAATTGCACTTGTTTCTGCACAGAGAGGTCAGAGCCTCCACATGCTTGATATACAGTTCATGAAGGAAGGTGACACTTTCTTTGAGTTTACATTGCCAGAACACATTAAACAAAGCCGTCCAGGATACAAAGTGCCCTCAGTGTTTTTACGTGCCTACCCTGAAGACCCGACTCTTTGTGTCTTTACTCACCTGAAAGAATATCTGCAGAGAACAAAGCTACTGAGAGGTACTGAAACAAAGCTTCTCCTTAGACATGTTAAACCACACCACCGGGCCTCTCGTGATACCATTTCAAGGTGGATCCGCTGTGTAATGGCCGATGCTGGTGTTGATGTCACCACCTTTAAACCTCACAGTACCAGGGCAGCAGCAGTATCAAAAGCTAAGAATGCATCTGTTCCAATCAAGGAAATTTTAGACACCGCAGGTTGGTCCTCACAAAGAACCTTTGACCGTTTTTACAACAAGCCTCTTCAAAAGAATGGAAGCTTTGCACAAACTGTGCTAAACATTGATTAACTTGACTTGTTTTCTATGATCCCCACTTACATGGGTGACTTTCAAATTCTTGTTGTTATAACAGTTTATCATATGCCTACATGTAGTCACCTTTTCTATTTGGTAACACCTAATGTAGGACATTTTTTGTGATTAAACTCACGTTTGTTTTACATTTTATCTTCCTCATGTGAATGTCTGGCTTTAAAGTCTCATGGGATCCCTGTGGCAGTGGTGACGAAATAGAATTTTAAAATTAAACGAGACTTACCTGTAAGTTGAAGTTTGATTGGAATTCTATGAGTCACCTACTGCAACAAGGGATCACATGCCCACCCTTGGGCTATACTAGACCTCCCTAGCACAGTGTTACACCATTAACACCTTGCTACACAACCTGTCACAGCAGCAGACCTACTTGGTACAATTTTATGTTTACTGACATTCACATTCGGGCTTCGAAGACTGACGTGTGCGTGCGCATTGCAATCTCATGTGATCCCTTGTTGCAGTAGGTGACTCATAGAATTCCAATCAAACTTCAACTTACAGGTAAGTCTCGTTTAATTTTAAAATTTTCCCTTAGAGGTAAACGGTGAAAAATTTCTATCTCTTCTCGAGGCATTCAGAAACACAAAAACGCGTAGGTAGTGCGAAACAAAACGAACCAAATCGACAACGAAGCAAGACTTTCTGGTCAAAACAAAGCATCGAAGACTGACTAGCCTCGCTTTCATGCGACTCGTACCAGGCGACAACCGAGTGATCCGCCATATTTGCATTCGGTGTATATAAATTTAACAGTTGTTATTTTAACTCACCCAGTGCTTTTTCATCAACGCCTTGACCAATATCTTGGTACTTGTACTCATACAAACCTTATAATGAATTTAAATTGGAAAATATTAGGCGAGGTGTCCTTAGTAAGTTCTAGTAAAGGTTATTTTACTGGCACCGCGAATGAAAACAAATATAATTGTCGTATTAGATCTGATGGAAGGATATTTTTGTTCTGAGAGAATGAATGCACAGTAAAGAACAAAACACACGAACAAGTCATGTTAAGCAAACGAACAACACTGAACAAAATAATCTCTAAATCTAGCTGTGCAATTCGCCAATACCCGTATCGTCACGCTAAACTCTTCTCTAGGCGGATTTTTTTTGCCTGACGACCCAAGAAACTGTGGTGAAATAACCTCGTTCCCAGTGTCAATCTTCTGGGATGAAGACAACCAGACCCTTCAGGTTGACGGTGATGGAAACTTCCACTCCATGGTGATAAAACTTACCATTTTCTGTGAAGCGATTGGATGTCTCTCCGTCCACGCCCGGCCTTATGGTGGAAGGAAGCGATCGCTGTTCGCTTGCCAAAGAACTGGAATCTACTAGAAGAGAAATTTTTGCTAAGTTCAACCTCACCGTAATTATACATGTCGAATTATGCATGAAATAGTGCTCGCTCCCATTCTCACCAAAATTTTGGGAACCATACTGCAAGTCATTTTCAGGGTTTACAGAAGAATCTGTAAAACAGAACAAAAATAAAAAAATCATGAGTTAAGAAACGTGAATACAAAATGCGCAAGGGGATGCTCAACGAATTAACCATGGGTGCCTTCCGTGGATGAAATATCGATGTTTAGTATAGGTAATCACATGAGGCCAAGTACTATTAAGGATTAATTGCACGAGAGTTTTCAAAATTTTCCAAAATTGCCCGAGTCGCGAAGCGACGAGGGCAATTTGGAAAATTTTGAAAACTCAAGTGCAATTAATCCTTAATAGTACAAGGTCTCATGGGATTACTTGTTTATCAATAAAGGGCAAAATTTATACGAAGGAAAATCACGCGCGCAGTCTATTTTTATCTGGGAAGCCTGTTTAGCGCTACGGCAATTAACGGATTAGCCAATCATTAACAGGTAATCATGCCCTCTCTTGATTACTAAAAATGCCCTCGATTAAGAAAAAATGCCCTCTCTCTCAACCAATCAGCGCTCAGTAATTTTGCCCTTTATTGATAAATGTGGTAATCAGATAGAAGATGAAGAAACTCAGTGTTTATGCTGACTATATGCCATCGAGATATCTATTAAGGCCCAAGAGGATTATTTTTTTCTTTTGTAGCTAGAAAGTACGTTTGCTATTTTACCTTAAGCAATAACTGATTTCAAATGTGGCTTACCCGACTCTATGCACTGCTCCATTACTTTCATTTGATTGTTTTTGTTTCTTTGAAGAATGATCTTGTAAGGCCTGCGAAGAAAAAAATGAACTTACTGCCTTTGCTTTTCTATGTGGCTCTCTGCAAGTTCTGTAGCCTTTCAAAGTTTCGGGGGTAAATCGCAGACGTCCTTCTTGCGAAACGCCCCTCGGGCCGGGAGCGAAGATAGGACGGCTGAATTCGCAGGCTAAAAGTTCCACAATTTTGTTAATTTTTGAGAGTTCCAATGTCACATGGCCTTCAGCTATGCATTAAATCAATTCATTAGTCTTTGCGACAACGTTCTTTTTAAATCAAATTCGATAAAAATAGCTAATAAAGCGGCAGAATTACTTACACAGAAAAGGAACAACTGAAATTGAATATAGATTGGAAAAAACTGAATAACTTACGAGTCAAACGCTTGAACGACATTCTTTGTGGTATCTGCTGGTACACCCTCTTTATCATACACAATCTCTCCACCATCAAACATCTTGTACGGGTTTGAGCGTTTGAACGCAAGCGGACTGTTTGGAGGGTTCTTTTGGTACTGGAGCAACCGCGAGGGACCGCACTGCATTCTTGCCACTAATACAATAATTTTTGCAGGTAAAATAACTAGACATGGTCTTTCTCAACTAGCTATCCCTTAAGGTGATTTTCATACAAACCAAAAGATGAAGCACTTTGCTTTCAGGTTAGGATACGATGATAAACAGCTTTGAAAATAATTTTGAAATTCTGTTTCCACTCGTGTACGTAGAGCTCATTTGTTAAGAGCTGTTGTAAAATTGACTCGCAAGTCTTGCAACGTCATTAGCCAAACAAACACAGTCAGGCTGAGGTCTCTTAACGTTTCAAGATATATATTACGCGTTACAGGGAATCCAAAACTTGTATTCTTATCCGACGCATCATTGTTGAAGGGTGTTTTTTGGGTATGTTTGAGAGGAAAAAAACGATAGTAAAATTTAAGGAAATGAGAGAATTTAGTGTAATTGCGTTCAACGCAAGCCTCATCTCGTGCTGTGCATTTACAGGCAAAATCTGTTTCTCTGTTATGGACGCACATTTTCATTCTTGGCCTCGCTTTCATTATTGGCCTCAATTTGACGCGCTTACTGTCCTTACTCACGTGGTCGTACAACAAAGCTTGTGTCTGAGAATCTTAAGCGAAGGGGACTATAAAAATATACTATTCTTGTGACAACTTCGACAGTTGTTTCGACGCGACGTGGGATAAGGGTGACGAAACCATCAGCCACTGACCTTGGTTTCCCTGGTAACGAATCACGTGAGTTTGAAGTTCATCATTAGGGTTCTTCTCTTCATCTGAAAAACAAGAATAAAACAAGTGGTTTGAATGATTAACATAGGGAGCATGCACTGTACCTCGCTCTTGTGTAATTTTGCAACGCATCTACACTTACGCGGCACTGTGGCCACGCCGTATGGAACCATAAAGTGCGACATAGGCAATTATTTGTGATGGAACCTGCCTTGTTGGTATGAGGATACAAGTATTACGGTTGTGCTACACAGAAGCAGCATCCGCAGCTGCAGCATAAACTCGTTTTAAACGCCGTCCTACGGCAATTCATTTCCACGTTCCCTACCGCTGCTTTTTTTCGAGCGGAATTCCGTGATTGCCTTTGTCCGCGGCTGTGACGCGACAGTAAAGTACCTAGTTGTGTTGAGGAAGGCCTTTCTTACCAATGTGTAGGTAATACTCGTTTCCATGGTTATCCTTGTGTTTGTACACGTTTTTGTGCACGTGATTCAGAACAATTGGCTTGTGTCGGTGGTGTTTTTTGGGCCACTCAAACTCCTGTCCATAACCTGCAAGAACAAATGATTGCTCGTTCAGTATTAACTAGGGTGTAAAATGTAATGTAACACCAAATGAAAGATTTTGACTTGGCGTTTAAAACAATAATTTTATTTAAGGTTCTATGTAGCCAATACGATTTCTGTGATCAAGCCTTGCCTTGGGACACAGAAAGGATAAATGTAAGAGCTGGATCAGCACCGAAAGTTGGAGAAAGATCGAGGAGAGGAGGAAACTGAAGAAGAAGATAGATGGTGCAAGATCGGAAAGGCTGAAGAACAAAGCCAGAAATGAGTACAGAGAAAAACGCAAGGAGGTGAATGGGAGTTTTAAGAAGGACAGGAGAGACTGGTTAAACAGTGGTACACATGAAGCTGAAGACGCTGCACAGCAGGGCCAAATGAAAGGAGAATGTGAAGTATCCAGGAAGTTATGCGATGAAGGGCCAAAGAATGGTGAAGAGCAAAGAAGGGAGCTATTGAACAAAGACGACTGAATAGAAACGGGAAGGGAACGGGTCTACAAATTAGTTTCATGTAAACCAAAAAACATCAATGCAGTTGTAGTAGATGGACAGGAAATAGAGGAAGTGGGCGGTTTTGACAATCTAGGAGCAAAACTGACCAAACATGGAGGGGCTGAGAACGACATCCAAGAGCCGCTTAAGAAAAGCTACAGCAGCATTTAACAAAATAGCCAAGATCTGGAGAAGTGGCCAACTGAGCAAGAACGCCAAGATCGGGATCTTCAAGTCTAACGTCATAGCAGTGCTACTCTACCAGATGCGAGATCTTGGAGAATGACCAAGAGGGACGAGGCGAAGTTTGACGCACGGTGTTAAGGATATATTGGCCAATGAGGGTTGCCAACGAAGAAGTGAGGCAAAGAGCTAGGACCTGCATCATCAGTGAGCAGATTAGGAGACGTAGGTGGCGCTGGATATGGCATGTATTGCGCATGGACCACCAACAGAACCCACGCATTGGCCTAACCAGGGTACCCGAGGGTAAGGGGAGTAGAGGTCGGCCAAGGGAGAAGGAAGGAGAATTGTAGAGGGAGAAAGGAAGAAGATAGGTTTTGCCACTTGGAATGAAGCTGTTACTGCTTTGAGAGACAGAGCAGAGATCCAGGGCAAATGATGATGATGATGATGATGATGATGATGATTCTAGCCTTTAAAATGAGTTAACAGGAAATTTCTCTGATTACCATCATTCTTGCTGCTTATTAATTCTACTATTTTATGACCATAGTCTACAGGGCAACAGTTCAAGTTCAGAGAAACATATTAAAATAAAATCCCAAGCCTGATCGCCAACTATCTTCTCCTTTCATTACATTATAAAAACAACAAAGGGGTGTTTTCTGGATGTTCCTCCAAATTCTCCCCACTGAGGTTAACAGAAATGTATGACAATTTACTTACCCGACGGTTGATTTGCACTGCCTGATTCTTCATCTTCTTGGTTATCCAAATCAGAATCGTTTTCACCAACTTGTATCACATGCACGAAATACATATTTAAACGTTAACTAGCTGTACACATGCAACTTACACACGCAAACACCGTTACAACTTTGGACTGAGGCAAATGAACTGATATCTAGGGGAACGGTGGGGACCGCACTAGCATTTTATGAACCTTTACATAAACGTGTTCACTGCGTCACTATTCTATAGAAACGGCGCATATCGTTTTTTATGCAACAGTGCATGGGAGAGTTGTTGCTAATGCCATGCTAGTTGTGGTCAACATAGAAAAGTTAACATGAGCTTAGGCATGTGAATTGTGTCCAGGTGTCTGCTTTCAGGGAAAATAATTAGATCATTTTTTTTCTCCTAAAATATCACATTTGAAGATCAGAAAATAGCCGCGTTTGGGCTAGACGCGCCTTACGTTGAAGACAACTAACATGATGCATGGAGGGAATTGGGCATAACAAAGTTAACATAACTAAAAAATTTCATTAGATCATTAAAAAGTTACCGGTGGCACAGAGCGTTTATTTTCACTAACCAGATTCTGCGTTCTTTGGATTTGCCTCTTCAGCTTCGTACTCGGGAAATTCCTCGGGATCTACATAATAACAATTCCAGCTGTTAATTGTTTTCAAAGACCCTTCAAATGCATCGATCTGCTTTTGGGTTTAAAATCTTTAATTGAAAACAAACCATACTTAAGTTGGATTCTGCGAAGTGTTTTCTATTCTTGAATCCTGAAAGAAAAATATTTGCTATCATAAATACATGTATACATTTACACCAAGAGCAGATAATGGCCCGATTTATACTAGAGACGGATCATCCGTCTAGCATAAACACGGGACGAGCTTTGGGACGAACTATCGGTGTGTTTTATAGTTCGTTAGACGGATTATCCACGATAGTTCGTGGGTCAAGACGAACTATCGCGAGAAGTTGTCTGGGCAGATGATCCGTCTATTTGCCCGTATTTATACACAGAGGAATTATCCGATACATTACCGTGACCGTTCTCTGCCCAAATTCATCCCAGACGTATGATCAGTCTCTAGAAAAATCGGGCCAATGTCTCTCGGGAAGTGTGACATCTATCGCCGAAATTTCGTTATAATCTTGCAAAAAGATCGAAGCAACTAGTACTGCGATTCCTGAACAATTACTTGCTCCCAAAATCTGGATCGAGTTCGGATCTCTGCAGAAAAACAAGACGAACTGGGGATAGTTTGATCAAGGGCCAAGAGATCCAAGTGCTGAGATCATCCCAACAGTAGGCCCATCTTGTCGCGACCTGTTTTCAGCTTTCCGTTCACACGCGAAGGTTGTATTTGGCACTAGCGTTAGGATCATCCCATTTACATGGAAGGGGAATGATACTAGAGTTAAAATCATCCCCTTCTCGTGTAAATATGATCTGACTCGAATCAGTGCTCCTTACTCAAAACAACAGTTTCAAACACGCGAGGAAACATATTAAGCCACACAAACAACTGCACGTCGTCGAGTGAAGCTGCACTATTTTTATCTTGATTCTCTTATTCAAGCTGTTTATATCTTTTAACGTACCTACATTGGCAGATGAATGGTACTTCCCTGGTTTGAAACCTAATTGAAAGAAAATTTGTCAGTTCCGGCATAACGAATATTTGTCACGAAGGCCCCGAAAAGTTTTCGCACCCGGACAGCCATAGAAGAATCTCAAAACTTGATTGTACGAACTGTTTTATTCGCATGTTTTTTGATATGAACAGTGGTTCCCTTCATACAAAGTTTCAGAAAAGAATTTTACAATGGCTTTTACTACATTGTCGTGCCTTGTATACATTCGTCCCTGCCTTGGATAATGGGAAAAACGCTTTTCCCATGCTTAACGTGAATACATTGATGGATTGATTGAGTGACTGACTGACTGACTGACTGACTGATCGATTGTTTGATTGATTGATTGATTGATTGATTGATTGATTGATTGATTGATTGAGTCATAGCGTGAAATGTGAAGAGTCAATGAGCATTTTTTCATATCATAATTACTCTCACAGAGGATGTTACCTTTACAACCCTTTACACACGGCATAGTATCAACTGGAGCTCCAAATCGAGTGCAGTCATGTCCACCGAATTGGGGTCTCGGGCTGGTGCATGACCTGTGTCGGTAACGCACTCCTTCGCCGCATGTCACGCTACATTCTGACCAATCCGAGTAAGGTGTGTAACCTCCATTAACTGAAGAATTATAAATAAGGGATGGACCATTATATTTTTGAGGGGGGGGTTGGGCAATTTTGTCTTGTTAAGAATTTTTTTTTTCGTCTTTGGGTTGTGCAAGAATTTTTTTTAGCACCTTAAGTTTGTGCACGAATTTTTTTTTTCCCCATCGGTTTCAGCATTATTCATATTTATTAAAGTGTCGCAAAAAGTGAGCATTTCATGAGGTATGCCTATACAAGTATGTAACAGAAAATGATACATGTACCTCAAAGCACTGCTTTCTCTCCAGGCTGATACAAGCTGCATTTAGTCTATTCAGTTATACATGTGTGGGTTACCACAAAAAATGAGAAAGTCTATTCAGCTGAATTTTAAACGTAAAAATGTCGGGATCTTTTTATCCAATGTCAAGAAATTGAAATTGAATTGAAAATTGAATATATTGAATGTGTTCTTTACAAAGTATTTTTGGTTGTTGAAAACCACTTTCCCAATTGTTTTTGATAATTGTGTTCATAATTTTCAAACTGTGAACAATATTTCATAATAGTTGTTTATTTATTAATAGATATATCTTGACATAAATTTCAATACAAGAGCTCAAAAATGATATTTTTTGACATGAATGTTATATTTTATACCAGATTCATTGAAATGTTTTAATACAAGAGATAGATGGAAATAATATATTTATTATATGATATGAAACACAAAGAGGTGAATTATACAAATAATTACAGAGCATTTTTGGTAGTTGAAATAAAATGATGACAAAAATTACAGATTAGTTTTTCATTTGGTCTTACAGGAAGGCTTGCTCGAATTTTTTTTCCCCTTGGCCCACTGTGCATGAATTTTTTTTTCTCCACTTTTGCTGTGCAGGAATTTTTTTTTGGTATTTGCCCAACCCCCCCCCCTCAAAAATATAATGGTCCATCCCTAAAGCAACGAGAAAAATTAAAACTTTTTGTCGAGGTGTCTTATATATGGTCTCATTATTTAAAGTTTTAAATCTCTGTAATAAGCTTTGCAGAGGCCAACAGCATAAAACATTATCATAACTCTATCTGTTGACAAATGTTACTGTAACTTATTCAAAATTCGTGTAACTTAATTACCATCGTCACTGCCAAAAGAAAATTGTCATGGTTTGTGTTTTAGTATTGCCCAAATACTGCTATAAGATATGCAAGTAGATCGGTAAGGACAATTTGTAGTTTTCTTTTCCACGGAGTAAACCTTTTTATGCAACTGTGAATGCAGAAACTAGGCCATTTCCTAGCTACCATTTGCCTATGTTTCAAAACAGTCTAAATGTGAAATTATTCAGACGAAAATGAGATTGCTGTGCATCAAAATAAATCTACAGATAAACCACATTTTCATGTGAATAGTGGCGAAGTGATGGCGTCGAAAAAACTAAATTTATGAAATTATGAGATTTTCTGAGATATTTTGAAATTACATGATGAAGAATGCCTGCATGCCAAAAATCAGTATCGTATTTCAATTTGAGGGTGAGATATTAACTCTTTCATGCTTCTGTGACTCCATACAAATCCTTGTAATTTTGTCTTGGTTCTAAACAACTAGAGTGGGAGGCGCAGTGGCCTAATTGCTAGTGCGCTGAACTCCGGATCGGACGGTCCTGGTTCGAGCCTCTGCCGGGTCACTGCGCTTTGTTCTTAGGTAAGACACTTTACTCTCACAGTGTCTCTCTTAACCCAAGGTGTATAAATAGGTACCGGCGAATTTACTGCTGGGGGTAACCCTGCGATGGACTGGCATCCCGTCCAGGGGGAGTAGAAATACTCTCAGTCGCTTCATGCTAAAGAAAACCGGGATAAGCTCCGGCAGTATGGGCCACTAGGCTCGACGCAGAATTTGTCTAAACGGCTAGAGCCAAGACAACATTACAAGGATTTGTATGGAGTCACTGAAGCATGAAAGGGTCAATATCTCACCACCAAATTGAGATAACATACTGATTTTTGGCATGCAGGCATTCTTCACCATGAACTTTCAGAATATCTCAGTAAATCTCACAATTTCATACATTTAGTTTTTGTGACGTCACTTCACTTCGCCACTCTATGTGGTTAGACCTCATTTCTCCTATTGTGCTTGTGTTCATTTTCCGGCCTGTTTGCCACAAATCCCATTCTAAACAGTTCCCTGACCTAGTGTCCCAATTCCCATTTTCTCAGTGAAAAAACAAGCAAATCCCAGTCCCCATTTTACTCCTTCACGTCCCTTTTTAGCATTCAAAAGTAGTAATGGTCTGTATGTTGAAACTATATAGTTTTGTTTTACAGCGTTCTAAGGCCGATTGGCGAATTGCAACGAAGTACTAAACTGTCTAAGTCTCCACTTACCAGGACAATTTTCTACGTTGCAAGATCTTCGTTGCAAAACTTGGCGGTTATTGACTTTGATCATGCGCAGTCTGACTCCTCCACCACACGTTTTGTCGCATGCGGTAAAATCAGTTGCTAGCACATGATCTGAAAATACGTCAAGAGAGTGCACAACATCAAACAAAACAGCAACTGAAAACTGCCCCAACACTGGTCAACACTGAACACTGTTTGATGAAATCGTAACGTGGAAGTCAATCATCAAAAAAGCTTGGTGTTTATGGTTCCTATCTGGAAAATATACTGTTCTTTTATTTGCTTATGTACATTTATTTGGCTACAATATCCATTGTATCTATTTCTCTCGTCTCTAAGGCATTAGCTTATGTGAACATCCTACATTGACTTGGTTACTAACTTCCCTTGGAGTTCGGCCGATATACAGGTTAAAACCACTTTGCTGTTTCTGGGTTAAAGGGCTCAGTGAAACAATGTTCATTGGCGTCCCTCTTTTTTGTTTCGTTGATGGCTGATAAGGAGTCGTATTTACTTACTGCATAGTTTGCAGGCCTTTCTACAATATCTCTTCATCAGCTCGCTAAATGTCAAACAATAACGATTGGATGCCCAGTCCTCGCACGCCTTGGGAAACTTATCCTCGCACTCACCAAGATAAACTGTCCATGAAAAAAGAAGACAACAACAATTTTCTACTATGGCAAACGCCTGACGGAGGGTGGGAGGCGAGAAATGGCATTATGGCAACGTTTTCGTGGAAGGGTATTAAAGAAAACCCTTGGAAATTCCAGAACCTTGTTTTATTGTGTTTACTTTACCCATGCTAAAGCGGTACATAGTTCTTGTCATCTCTTTCCAAGTGTTTCATCTTTCATCTTAAAGATAATATCATGGGCAATTCTAGTTCAGGTCATTCCAGATACCCTAAGTTATACTAAGCTATGAATTTTAAATTCCTACACTATTTTTGCGCAGGATTCTAATTCGGTTCAAAAGAAATATTAATAAGGAACGCCAGTTAAACTGACTTACATATCTTGGCGGATTCATCAGGGCTCAACTCCTTAAAGGTCTCCTGAAGGGACTCATTATGAGGATGTGGTCTATTCGCCGAATTACTGACACTGTCACTGAGTTCGCTGTTAGTGGTGTGATCAGTTGTGTGACTGGTTGTATCGTGATCCACAAGTTCGCCAGCGAGGCGATCAAACACGTCTGCAGAAGTCTGGTTAGTAACATTATCATTCGGTAGGTATCCATTTCCTTGAACCACGTGTAACCCTGGCGCATTTGCCTTTGGCAAGGCAGCATTTGCCTGTAGGGGAGCACCTTTCGTTTGAGTCAGCTGGAGTAGTTTTGTAGTGCTTTCAGTCTTCAAAGGAGTAACCGTCACGGCCGAGCTCTGGATTGTAGGAGTAATTGCAGACTCTATATTACTTGGAAGTTGCTGTGTAACTGGAGCGCCACGTGGATTTGTGACAGTCGTCTGTGTTGTCGATTCAGACTTGAGCACTTTATATCCCAACGGAGCTTGGGGCAAGTAAGGGGGAATGTTGTTGACTTGTGGTGTACCACTGAGCTGCAGGCTTGTCTCATTTCTGTTCAATTGCTGTTCTTGACCGGATAACGTACCTAAATTTCCAGAGTTTTTCCTCACTAACTCAATTCTTTGTTCATTAATTTTCTTGTTGGCCGGCACACCGTCGATTGCCTTGAGAACGTTTCTTAATTTCTCGATGTTGGAGTTGACAACTTTGTGTGCCACTGAATAATCATGATACGCTTTGTGCTGCCGCGCATGTGTCGTAGTTTTCAGCCGCATGTCACCAAATGTTGCATTTGAAGGGATTTTCGCAGGGACCACATCATCGATGCTAAAGCCAGCAAACATCTCTTTGTGCTCGCCGTTCTCCTTGACGTTCGCCTTATGAGGTTGCTTATATTGAAATGTTGTGTCAATCGAGACTTTCCCATTAAACTTAGGCTTTCCTGTAACCAAAATCTCTTTATTAATCTCTGTTTTTTCGTGGTCATCAGAAGGCTTCTTCAGCTCGATCACCGGCCCTAACACCTCTACCCTCTGCGTTCGCTCCTCGTGTCTGACTTTCGTCAATTTTTGGCTGGGATCTTTTTCATTGCCCTTGTCTTGTATGTCACTTTCAGTGCCATTTTCTGTCTTCAAATTGCTCTCAGGCTTATCTGGTTCGTCCGCCTCAGTGTGAATCTCGATATCGTCCACTGTATTTGTGTTGTCACCAGTGCTATTTCCATCGCCCGAAGATGGCTTCTTGGAATCAACCGATGCGGCTTCAGCTATAGTGTTTACTTTGTCCTCTATGTCTTTTTCTATCTTCTCCAGATATGTAGAATTGTTCGTATTCTGAGCAATTCTGAAAGCTTCAAACGAATTAAGAAATATATATGACTGATATAAAACAATTGTACAATAGCAATCAATCTTCTTCAAGCTTGGTGCTTCAAATCACTTGGTGGGAAACGGGTTATACCTCACAAGGCTATCTACAGTCATGCTTAAGACGGATTCCGCTCAAAGTTCGAGCAATAAGTGCAAACATTATTTACCAAATATCTTCTCACAATACGGTAACTTTTTGAATACTATTTAAAACATCTCACTGTAATTCATTTCTCTAGGTGACCCGGCGATTATATCCCCACGCATTCTCGAGAAATTTAATGTCAAACCTCGTAAGAATGCTCAAAGCGTGTATTATTGTGTTTTCAACTAACGCGAAAGGTCCCTTTTAATGGAAATATGGAAAAATTCAAGTTCAATTTCTCTCGCGGGTTCAGCTTGAGAGCTTAAGTCTTGATAAGATCTTCTTATCTTTAGTTAAAATACTACCATGAGAGATCTTTTTGGTAACTTTATTTTTGCCATTATTGCTCAAATGTTCTGCTGAAATCATCTTAATACAATCCGGCGGTACAATAGCTCGAAAAAGCTGATAAAAAAAGATGTGCTTTATTTTACAACAGCTACTGTTCAATTCTGTTTCATTTTCTCCAAGAATATTCTGTCAAATTAATTGCACGTTGCATCACTTTTTCGGGGGTTATTAGCCATAGCACTTTAAGTTTGCAATACGCTTGACTGCAAAAATTTAAATTGCAAATAGAAATTGTAAATAGCACCCACGATGCCATCCTTTTTATAGCAGAGCTTCTTGTTTATAAGGCGTCTTCAGGTTTTGCACAGGGCTGTGTACAAGTTGTGAAACAGGGTAACAAATATGGAAGCCTCATTAGCACATGAAATCTTGATCCTTGGATTTGCGTACCTTCCTCGACCTCCTTCAAGATATCTGCTTGGGTTTCTTCGGTGGAAGCTAAACAAAATAGAACAGAGACACATTCCCAAGTATGGAAAAATACCGATAAGTCAAGATATAAGAAGCCAAGTCGTTTTTGGTTCCCTGCAAAACCTTTGTAAAACAAACGAACATTGAAGTCCACAATGTCCGTGCGGTGAAGAACAGTCGTCGGGTCAAAAGGCTTACTTAATATATTCCAGAAATGACTAATTCCGTACCCAATTTGAAAGCAATAAGCTTCTTCCACATTTTACCTTACACGTTAAATGGCGAAGGATAACCTAAGTTCCTTTTTACGGGGAAGATCAGTTAGAATTAATATTAACATTACTTACTCTCAGTGTGTATTTTTATGGGCTCTTTGTCGTCCATTTGATCATCTGTGCCAAAAGGAAAGTAGTTACGTCAGTTGTAGTTGGAAACTGCAAAATATGTCTCAGTATGTGCAGTAAACATGAGAATTACCTTCAGTGTGTATAACAATCGAGTCCCCCTTTTCACCTAAAGATAAATTAAAGGCATATTTTAGATTTTCATACACTCGTAGAATGGCAGGGCGATGGTTATGTTCTGCGCGTGCAAAAATACGTATACCTTACCATAATGGATAACACAATGTATCCTCCGTATTTTTGTATATAAACCGGCCGCTTTATTTCAACAGTAAAACAGTAAAGCCTACCTTCAGTAGCTTGGTCTCTTGATGCAAAATCCCTTTCAAAATCCTCTGTTTACACAAAAACAACATGGCAACAAAATTACAATCATCGCTAAAAGCCTGCTGGAAATAAACCTTAGACAAAAACATGTTTCAAATTCTCACCAGCATGTAAATCGTTAGCTTTTGCGCTGGCAATGTCACTTTCTTCATCTGCAGTGTCTACAACGGAAAAAGCAAATAAGCTCATATTAGCAGAGAAAGGAACAGTTTATTAAGAAAAAATGAGCAGGAAGATAGATCGTAAGAGGGGAATAATTTAAGAACGAGAAACAAAAACGGTAAAAAAAGAGAACTGATCTCATAAAGTGTACGTATTTACCTATAAACGTTCCTTCTCCGACCAAAACCGTCTTTTTTGCAGCATTGCTTTCTGAAATAATGATTTTTTTAGTAATTAATTTCAGCTTCTGCTTATTTACTATTATTAAAGGAAGATATCTCCACTGATCAACCCACTGGCCGTCAAAGGAAAACAGAAAGGGAGAAGCGCTGTAGAGGAAGATTGATATCTCAATCCCTCAAAGGAACCGGCGAAAATTTGATCAACAAAACAGGACTTCGTTTTAGCCCGGAGGTAGATTACTGTGAAACTCCCGTAACTCGAATCAATAGTCGTTTCTCTTGGGTTTTTTTCAATTTTACATCTTTCACCAAAGGTAAGCGGATTTTGGTTCAAATTAACAGTATGAACGTGCATGGCTAGATCATGCAAAAAGGCTCGTTTTCTTGGACGTAGAATTTCAAAAAAATGTAAAATATACACCAAAGAGGAATTAAATAAGATAATTAAGAATGACTAAAGAGAACTAGGACTGACGAAATTGAATCGGTTAAGTACATTCATTTAACGTCTGTTCTACTAGTAAGCTCTATAAGTAAGAAATTAAAGAGTAAAAGAAGTTGACTCAAGGTAATTGATAACTTTGTGTCCACCGTAGAGAGGGTGCTCAAAAGCGAAGCGGGGCAATTACCGTGTTTGCTCTTTGCCGAACATCGATGAGGAGCGAGATAAAACGTAGAATCCATGACATGTTTGCTTGATTCATTTACTTTCCTGAGAACCATTTTGTACGGCTTGTGGCGTAAATGCCTCATGAACCATGTGGGGTGACTGTACAGCTCAAATGCGTACAGGGCTGGGTCTTTTGTGACTTTTAAAATGAAGAACGTGGCATCCTTGTCTGTCAAAGAAAAATAATTCATTTTATTGTGTTTGTTACTGCATTTAGTTTTTATTATGATGGTCTATTTTACTCGTCAAGCCACCGTGACAGTTTACGAGGCGTGTACAAGCTGCTTATAAAAATCTGATCCCACAGGTAATAAACTTTTAGTTAATGCTTTAACTTTTCAACCAACATAAATGATAGCACATTTGTTAAATTCGTTTGACTTAGTACATTTTTTTATGTGGGGGTAGAGACTAACTTATCCTTTAGAATATAGAGGAAAGGAAAGTCTTCCTTTTCTCAATATTCATATTTTTGGATGCGCGCTGGACCCCATTCGAACAGTACGAGTTCGATAATGCTGGGGGGGGGGGGGGGGGTAGCCCTTCGATTGACTAGCATCCCATCAAGGGGGGAGTAGAAATACCCAGAGTCGCTTTACTACGGAACTCGGTATAGGCCACTTGGCTTGATGCAGACTTTTTTTTACCTCTTTTTCAATTCTGGGGAATATTAGGGCGTAAACCCAGTTTGGCTATAAAACACATAGCACAGTCCCTCACCGGTTTTGCAAGAAAAGTATGACATATTACAACTCCAGACTTAATTCCTTCGGACACCTTTAGTCACTAACAATAATGCGACAATTAGTTCACTGTGATTGCTACAAAATTTCCATCTCACCCCTCCCCCCTAAAATCGATGTTACAAAATAGGAAACAATGCGGAGGCATTGGAGAAGCAATTAAAACATTTTTGTTGTGTCGGTGTTTCAAGTGTGAAAACATCAAGTGTCCCAAGACTGTTGTTGAGATGGTAGCTGTAGCTGTTTTGTTAAGACGCGTACACAACGTGATAGATAATAGGGACCTTCAGCGGGATCGGAGTGCGAGTACGAGATTGAGTACGAGTACGACTTTTCACACTAAGTTCTCGTGCATATGCTTTCACATTTTACAGCAATCATGCACCGACAGTCTCCTTTTCAACTGGTTAGCAACTGGGAAGAGTGAGGCTTCTGGAACCGTAACTGGACTGGAATTCGAAAGTTGCACTCGTACTCGATCTCGTACTTGTACTCCAATCTGAAGGTCCCCATTGCAGTCACTGCCACGGCATGAGAAACGTTTCAGTTTTCACGGTTCCCGTTCAGTTAAGACACACGTTAAAAATCACCAAATTAACAAAACACACTCACAAAACACGGAGCTGTTGACCTCTTTCTCCAAATGAAAGTGGTAATTTTTGTGGCGCAGAAAAAGTCCAGGATGAAACAATGCTTCCAGAGACACTGTTCCATTCTCTTCCATGAGTCCTTTATGGATCCTAAATATCTCCGGCTTAGCAGCCAGCACTGCCTTCTTTCTGTCAGCTCGCACGCCGTAGTTCTCCGCGGCTCTTGTCGGATCGTCCAGAGGAGTGTTAATGGAGACGATCTTGACACATTTGGGAAGCAGGAGATCTGAAACAGGTGTCAAAATGGCGCAGGTTGAATGTCTTGATCGAGAAACATAGTATGTAACGCAAGCCGTGCGACTGAAAATATAACTCAGAATGCACTAAGAATTAATTCTTATATTAGGCGGACGTGTGGCGCTTTCAACCGTGGAAAATTATAAACGACCTTATAGTTACTAACTTTTATACGAGAAGACCAACTGCGCTATTGCTTGTCAAAATCACTGAAGCGACAAAATACGGTCGCTTGAATTAGGTAAATAATTAGGTCCTCAAAATACATCAAACATGAAATACGTTTCAAGCCTCGAGGGCTTGTTTTGAACAAATACAACAAATTGTTTGTTTGTTTCGCTAACGGTTATTTTGCTGTTTGGCTGAAGCAGAAATCATTCGCCTCGTCAAGTGGATGGTTTTTGAACTGTTATGCGTGAAATGTTACAGCTGATTAGCGCCGTGCACTTACCTTTTCCCAATACGAGGCATAATTGAAGCGAAAAGAGGGCAGCCGCATTTGTCAACAGCATCTCAACTTACTTGCAAAGAATCTTTACAAGTGACTATTACATTCAAAAACAAAAAGTCATATTTTGACTACAATAAACGCAAAGAAGGCTGTTTGAATTTATTCATGATCTTATGTGTTTATTCGCTTGACCAAGCACCAATGACGTAATTCACTGGGTTGTCAATAGTCAACAGGGATTTTATGTGTCTACATTACCGGCACCAGCCATGATGCCAATTGCTCTGCCAGGAGCCTACTACACAATGTGGCCTACTTTCTTTATGTGAAAACAGAAAATTGACGTTGCTTCGGCGGTTAGGTATAGTCCAAGTGTCATCGCGACACGAGTGACAAGAACAAGGTCAACGACGGAGACAGTGAGGGCGGGGCTGGGGGATTCTCAATCTGATCCTGTTTATCGCATAGCTTGCTTGTTTGTAGTTTGTTCCTATTGTGACTATTATTTGTAATTATATTTATGTCAGGTAATACTCATGTCGAATCATTGCAACTCAGTCACAAGGAACATTCTAGTTATGAAGCTTGGTGGTGTGTGCCGCTAATGGCCTTCTTAGTAAGAGCACTGGTTAATTACCAGGTCATTACAGCCGTATAAAGATAACTAGTTATTGCGGACCTTGATGCTAGCACAAAAGCTGGGTTAAAGTCTCAAAACAAGGTTACTCGCTTTATCTATAGCAGGCACCGATCTTTAAGAAAACGGGAAAGGATTGCGAAATCATGCTTTGGTCAGAGAGGCGAAAAATCGCCAATGAACTCGTTGCGAGTGGGCTGAAATCAGATGATATTCCGGAAGGTTGAGCAGGATAACTGTTTTGAATTCTAACTCGAAAAAGTGACGTGTCAACAAAACACATTTTACAGCTAAAATTAATAAACTTTGGTCGTGCAGTGCCGCCATGTGGGAATCGGACGAATTTTAGCAAACTATGCGTATATATCGCAGGATCATGTTATGAGCAGAAGACAGATAACGATGACCTTCTGAGAATGTATATGAGCTTCATAACAAAGTATTAGGGATTTTTTACTCGTTTGGAGTAAAACGATGTATGTTGTAAGCTATAAAGAAGTCAATTAAAACCAGGGTACAAAATACGCCTTGATATCTACGTCAGTCAAAGACAATGTAAAGAGCAACGTAACTGTGAAAGGGAGAATACCGTAAGGGACTGAAGGGTGAAAAATTGACGGGAAAGTTACTGAAAGTCTTCAATGAAAGAGAACCAGGGTAGTAAATGGTTTTAAATGTGGCTAAAATGTAAATAGAAGACACGTGAGTTAAGGCCAGGCCACCAAGCCGTTCCTTGCGAATTCCCTTGACGTTTTCCGCTTCTCAGATTATAAAGGGAGGAAAATAATTTCCCACGTCCCCTCTCGATCTCATTGGCCTTCAATAACATAAGGAGTTGAATAGTAGAATGGCTCTGATCCAAATAGCGCTTCAATTAGCCTAAAAACCACTGAATAGGGAAAGGCTAGATAAAAATTCGTAAGGGTAGCGCGATATATATGTATTTTTTTGTCCGTTGCTATTCCTGCAAACGTCACTTTTTAATACCCAAGGTCGCCGCTATCTTTGCACCAACGATAGACGTATGCGTACTGGGTTAAGCATTGTTCCTTTAGTAAACCAGCTTAGACAACAACTGTACGTGTTTAATCAGTCGCCTGGCCGGGTTTTTGGAAAATTATCAAAAACATTGGACAGCCTGGTGCACACCAAGCATAATTATAAACTGAATAGCGCTCGCGCTGAATAATTATAACTAGCTGCGGTCAGAAGCAGGGCTGCAAGGGATTTATCCGACCAGCTCTAGGGTCTGGAGAGCTATATTTAGTAGATCTTAGTAAGATGGTCTATGAATCCCGCCTCCTATCGTATCGATACTGACATTTTCAATGTTAAAAGGTAATTAAGCTTTTGAATGATTGCGATTTTTTACTATTAGCAGATTGCGGTTTCTTCTTCGCTAATATATTTTATTTGTATGTCTATTAAATATAACTCATGTGTTTATTTGCCCATCAGTCAAAATACATACTTGTACATTAACCGTCTCGTGCCACTTTATTTACCAAATGTAACTCATGTTCGTAATAGACCAATCAAAAGTCGTTATTTTTAAGACCTTTTTAAAACTAGAACCTACAATTGAATACTGCTACTGGATTATTAACGGGGACCAGAGTTTAAGGGACTTTGCTAAACCAAACGTTTCTCTGTAAAGACGTAGCTATTCCTTCGTTGCTATACCTTCCATTGTCAGTGTCTCTTAAGTCGATAAAGTATAGACATTTCGAGATATTTCCGTTGCATTTTCAGGGGCGGATCCAGTATTTTTCTTGTGAGGGGGTGCACCACTAAGGAATGATGTGATTAATGGGTGACGTAAGCAGAATACAAGTTATATTAGGAAGTGGCATGTCTCTTAGGGAGGGGTGTGCACTCCCTGAACCCTCCCCCTTGATCCGCCCCTGATTTTAACTTGTCTATTTACAGCAAATCTTAAAGAGAGACAGTCAGCTTTGAGACCGCACTGGCCTGGACACTAGTTTTCTCACTTTGAAAAAAGTTTACCTCAACCTGAAATCAAATGTACACGTAGAGAACATGTAGAAATCTGCTTCAATCTGCCCAGTGTTTCACTCAATTTTCAATCGGATTATTGAAAATTTGTTTTTGAGTGTGCTTTTGCTCATCCTATGATATTATTTTATCATATTTGGTTAAAACAGTATGGATCGCGATAAAGTGTGATATGCAAATTAGCTATGAAATGGTATCTAAAGCGCATGTGCACCAGCTGAGTGTATCCCTTTAAATTATATGGCTGTCTCAAGAAAGGAGTCATTCATATTTGCAATTTTATAACACTGTTTTCAGGGACATGAAAGAAACAAACTATTTTTCCGATCATTGATAAGGGCCTCCTTTGAGACCCATCATCGTTTAGTCTGTTTGACCTGTTCAAGTTTTGCGGGTACCCGTCCATTGATCTATTGTGGCTCCACATAATAATACTGGGAAAATAACTCCGCTTTAAGCTATTTTCATTGAGCCGATCTAGTCTGTAAAGAAAAATACGTAGCAAGAATCAATTACTACACTAAAGAGTTACCTACTCATCGCAAGAACCATAGCATTTTTGGAAGAATGAGAATGTGACGTGACGAAATTTTCTTTAAGTCAGGAAGTATGTTATCCTTCACCGAACGTTTTTGTCCCGATTAATATATTTTTGGTTGACATTTTCTGTTTTTATTTAGAGAAACTGCAGCCGTCTTCAAGACTATTCCACTCAATTCCTTACACCAGTTGAGTGCGGTGCGAGACAAAACGCTCGAAGTGATGGCTTCATTTGTCACCTTATTCACCTTAGTCATCGTATTACAGTCGTGGACCGGTATGACACTCTTGCTTGTCAATTTAAAAAGTTTAAATTTGACTCTTACTACAGAAACGACTTTGCAGAATACCACTTCTGAGAAAATCATTTGGTAGATTGCTTTGAAAAATCAAAACAATGTCGCGCAGGGCTTGGACTTTACCAGTTTATAAATGGGTGGTCTTGAGATTACTGGCAAATATAAAATTGGGATAATCATTGGTGATCGATCAAAACATTATTTCCTATTTATCAATGAGTTCATCCTCTGGGTAGAAAGACGTACCAGCTTACATTAGAATGCAATTTGTAGAATTTCAAATGGATTTGAGATCGAGAGCTACAATAAACAACAGTAATAAATGCATAACGTTGAGCAAAAAGGATACAAGAGCTTCGGCCATTTGCAACCTGTTCCCTCGGGTTTTCATTAGGCAAGGCTAGATACAAATTACTTGTTCGGCAACATACTGGAAGGACATTTAATCTGATGCCTTAGTTCTTCGACCAGCGTATACGCATTCAAGGTTATTACTCCGCTCACAATCATAACAGGGTTCCTTGAAGTAACCATTGCGAGTCAACAAACCGTGTAGGTCTGAAAACATCCATAAAATCGGTTAAACTGTCTTATATACAGTGTTTTATTTACTTCCATTAAATTCATTATAAGTCTAGTAGGCTGTACCATATCTACTCCACGAAATTGTTTTGAGACAAACCTTTTCATAATTATAAATAAATACAATAAACTTTAAATTTCAGAATTGAAATGTGCCTTCCGGCCTACAGGACAGGGAAGGCCATCATATGAAAGGGACCGGGGATTCTCGCCATGAAGTTCATATTACTCTCTAAACCTTCTGCTTTCTTTTGTTTATTTTTGTTTAAGAGAGCTTCGAAAAGGTATTTCTTGTCTCATTAACATTAACTCAGCGAGGTAATCAGCCATATGCAACAGCATTCCAGTTAGCCTGTATCGCAGACAGTCTAAACCTCTGGAATTATGTGAAACGTCCCGCTGAGCTGCAACACCAGGCTAAATTCCAGTATTTACCATTAATTCTTCTTGTTTAGATGCAAGAAACAACATCAATCGTGATAAAAGAACTTGGAGCTCTCTTACAGTGAGATCGCAAATCGAACAAAACGGGAACATTTTTCCAGTTAATAAACAATCTGGTCATGACTGGTCGACGAATACAAACAACAAATATAGAAGGGGACTGGACCTCAAGCTTTTAGCGGGTCGCGCATATCAAATGGCTGTCAATCAGCCATATTACAACTCCAAGAAACAATACTGGCAGAGGAAACTGTATGATAGTTTATGGAAGAAAAGTCCTGTTCTTGACAGCGCACGGCCAAGGGCTTCTTACACACCTGCAGTGCCTATCAACCTGTTGCAAAACGCTGGTCCAAGGAACGTCTTACCACCTGGAGCAAGTGTGTGGAATAATGTCGACGAAGACGTGAAGTTTGTCGAGGAGAAGATTCAAGAATACTATGACCAAAGACTCAATAAGAACAAAAACAAATGGATGTTTAAACCAGTGGAAGGCACGACCAAGCACCTTAAAGAAATATTCGTGGGACGATGTTGGGATTTTGTTGCAAATAAAGGAAAGTTTCTTGAAAACCCGACAAAAGTAGATTGCGAGAAGTTGTGGAAAGCATTTCTGAATAGCTTTGCTTATAAAGGCCCCTGTGACGTCACCTTTGGCGATTATACCCCTTTCTTCGACATGTATGAAGAACAACCGCTCAACGACAGGGTACAAATCTTATTTCTTTGGTGTTTAATAGAATGGCACATGCTGTCCCGTTCCATTGCGATATTATAATAGAATTTCCATGCTTTAATTGTGCTATTGTCTTGTACAAAAAAGCAATGTTAAATAATAAATGATGACGTTTATCAGAATCACTAATAAATACGCTAAACTAAATGAAAATATGCTGATTGTTTATCAACTAAAATAAGCCAAATTTTTCAGGGCATCTGTTCGTATTCCTTTACGTTTTTTTATGAAAGAAAACATTAAATTTGCAATTGAGTTAATATTGTCTATTGACAGTTGAAGAAAGTGATCGTTTTGCTTGTTTCAAGGTCTTGTTTTGGTCTGGAACAAGAGAACTTACACATGCGTACTCCAGATTATATGACAGATTTACCACTCTAGAGGATACATTGGCAGGGTAAGATATCAAACGAGGTTCGAGCCTTTAATTACGCCCCGCTGCTAAATTAAAGAATGTTTCGTTTGAGAGTTTTCCCTCAAACCGTATTGAACTAATCATCAAATTGTCTCACATTACCCCTTAGATTCTTGATGAACGGTTTGAGGTGGTGTGGAAGCAAGAAAGAGCCTGGAATCGCCTTCAAGGCGTGTCCGTATGAATGCAGCAAACAGAAAGCTTTCTGGGGGCAGGCAGCGGCAAAGGTAAGAAAAAGAGGGGCGACCCTCTCAGATTTGACAAAATTCCCCATCTGCTTCGTTGCTGATTCGTGGTGTTTGTAGATATTACGTACATTATATGACGGAATTGCTTTTTGAGTTCCTGTTGTCAGTCAGCAACATATATGGGCTGAGGATGTTACGCATTGGTGAGATATACATTTTATATTTTGAGTGGCAAGAACAATCTCATGAGTGAGCAGAGCGAACGAGTAAAATGCTACTTTTATATCTTTGCGGAGCCAACGTGTAATGTTCGTTTTATTGTATAGAAAAAATACTGAAGCGAATCGAAAGCACAAATACATATATACATCTTGTTGTTCATCAGCTGGCAAAGCGAGCAAAGGGCGTTGTACACGTCATGTTAAACGGCACAAGACAACACCTTGTAGACCGTCAGATCTTTCCCTCGTTCATGGATGACAGGTAAGGCAAAATTGATTGTGATTAATCATCACTATTGTTGCATCAGCAAGAATTAAGGAGTAAAGAAATGCCGCATATGGCGTAAAAGCAACTAGTCGTTGGATGAGCTATTTGATCATGTAACACTGTAGCTTTTTCTTCTACTACTCACTTTCCTAAAAATAAATTATTCATTGAATTGACTTGTGAAATGTAATGTAGTTTGGAATTTGTATTAAAGATTAAAGATAAATTACTTTTCTATATTCAACAGTTATTTAGCGGAGGACCAATTATCAAGTCTACCAGTAAAGGAAGTGAAAGAATTCAGAATACTTGTTGGTCATTCTCTTCATCATAAATCACTGTAAGTTCAAGTAATATATTACAGTCGAGGCCACGAACCAACCTCCGTTCAATTCACCGATTATCTTCTTTTAGTGTCTAAGTCACTAGCTCCTACTTTTCAGCAAAAAAAAATTATACTAGACGAAGCTGAGGCCTCGGTGCATCGTGGATCGTTTATAGTTTATCACGTAACATTTATCGTATATCGTTTGCCGCGCATAGTGAATCGTGTTCGTTTGTCGCGCAAAGTGCATCCTCTCGCTTATAGCGCATCGTGTATCATTTGTCGTATTTTATGAAATATTCTGTAGGCAGTATGGAAGCAAATTAAATGAAACCTCTATTCCATAATCATAACTTCTGAGACATTCGTTCCTGTCCATTAATTTTAGGGAAAAGTGCGATAGCTTAACTGTTCTAGAGTTGCAGAATCGAGCCAAGGCAAGAGGGCTAAAGACAACATGCTTCGATAATCCCTAGTAAGTGAATCACACATTGTGGTGGTGGTGGTGGTGATGTTGTTCATGGTGGTTGTGCTTCTCTTGTTCGTGATGGTAATGGGGGTATTGGTGGTGCTGACAATCAAAGTGGTGGCGGGAGCAGTTGCGTTTGCGGTCGCTGTGTTGTTGGCTATCATGTCCCTTCGATTCTACTTGCAATAATTTCCCATCGGTTTTACCAACAAAGCTCGAAGAAGCTAAAAACCGGGCAGCTAATGTTTAAATGTTTATGCTGCCAAAACGATTATAGTTTTACTATTCTTACTCATAAAAAGGGGTCGCCCGCTGATTTACAGCGTGGCATGTGCACTTGCTACGTCATGCGTGTTAAAATTCAAACCTTTTTGTGCCTGAAACTATTGAGCATTTTACCCATAAATTAAAGGGACACTGTCACGGGGATTTTTCTGCACTAAAACTATGACTAAGTACCTTTGCTCATACACAAAATGTATCTAAAATGTCAACATGAAGATATCAAGTAATTTTTTTTGAAGGGGGGGGGGGGGGGGGTAACAATAATGAAAATTCAGCTAATTTTTCAAAGCCACAATGGCCAAACTTTATTGGAGAGTTGTTCGTGACAGTATAGTGTCCCTTTACACCATTTTCAGTGTCTACATGGAAAGCTATAGAAGCAAGCTGACTAATGTAAACATGAAAATTCACTGGCAGCTAATTGTTTTTATCATTTTTCTCTTCACTGTAGCTTTATTCGGCATCTTTTATGTTTGGACAATCCAGGAGATCCCTTGTGCCTTTTCAAGATTTATGATCAAGACGCGTTATTATAAAGTGAAATAAAAACAAACAAGAAAGCCACAAGAGGACAGCGAGAACTGATACAGGAGTTTTTAACACAGGAAGGGAAACCCGCGCGATATAATAACCTAGAACAGTAGCGGGATTTGTCCTCGTTTCCCCTCTCCATCATTCTATTCTGCTCCAGTGTACATAATTTGAGTCCACACGCATAGCAAGTGACAGCTCCTGATTAGACTGTGTGGATATTACCCAGTGGTGGATCTAGAGGATCCCCCCCCCCCCTTATAAGGCCCCCACCCCCCTTAGAAGAAGTCTGGATCCGCCACTGTTGCCAGCCATTGGAGCGAGCTGGCTAACCACAGAAAAAGTTGAAGATCCTGGTTGTCAAGGACACCCAGTGTCCACTTGTAAATAATGCTATTTCTTTCATTCTTTTATTCAATGTTTTCAATTAATTGTAATGACTGGTAGTCTCAAGTTGACGGAGCAATAAAGAAGAGTCTTTGTGATAAGGTGCCTAATATATTTCGATAACATTTTTCGTGAATTATCTTGCAGGGCAATAAAGACACTGCAACTTAATTACATTTATTAGCTTTATTTTCATGTAACATATTCACCATGCATGCTTGTAAAGTAATCTATTAATCAGCTACCCTTATAACACCTATTGTTGCATTCAGTTAACAGTCCTTAAATCTGCAAACAATCTATCAGTAGAATATACAAGAGTAATACAACTTCCATGCATAAGTGTTATGATGTAAGTTTTATGTACTCGATGTTATGTATGATAAGCCTGTTAAGTATAACGACTACATCCGGGTTAAGTGCAGTGTGCTGATGTCTTCTCGATACGGCTACTCTAGTCACGCTAGTAAATACCCTTGTCACGTGGCTAAAGAAGAACGTGTCAAGCTACGTCACCGAGTGCAAAGGCTCCACTCGCAGTATACAATTTTCTTTAATTTTGAGTATAGGCTAGTCCAGTCCGGGGCTGATGATCTTTCTGAAATAACTATTTCCGTAAGGCTTTAGTCCTTTCGTACGCGCTAGAAATGGCCGAAACTGACATGAAAAGGGAATTCCCACAGACATTATGTACAAAATTACATTTCTGTAAGGAAAAGCTTATTATATCAAATATAGCCCGGTTCTTAAAGCAATCAGAGGTCACTCGCTCAAGCGAACGCGGACAGTCTCAGAATCAGGTTAATGATCATACTGACTATCATTAGACATGCGCCTTACCATTACCCAGCTACGAAAATTCCTTGTTTTATAGTCGAGCCTCTCAGTCTAATACAGACACCAAAAGGAGAGTGTTCGCATTATATTAGAGACGTCACCGTGATGACAGTTTAGAGTGTTCATTAACGAAAAGCAGGCCCATATCACCTACACTGGACTGTCGGGAACAAATAGGTAAAGTTTGTATTTGTGTACTCTCCGAGGCCTAGGTTTATTATCCATAGAAAACTTCCCGGAACAGGGAGGTGTCGGTAGGGAGAGATTCGACTGTATGGTTAACAAAAAACAATCTTAAATAAACTATAAACGTAGAATTTTTCATTAAAGAACGTTGTTGATGTCACATACAACTGCTACTGCTACTGCAACGGCTGACTCAGTTTGCTGAGATCTCGGAACGTCTGTTAAACGCAGCAAAAATCAAATTCGCGATTACATGACAACCAGGCCAGCCCGATCCCGGCTAACGGGGTTCTGTGTAATCGTGTTCACCGGGCCAGCCCGGCTAAATGGGCCAGAAACAAATTTCTCTTCCAAGCGTCATATCCGACCAAGAAAGTCAATGTTCCTTCTTCTAAATAGGATGTAGAAAAAAGTAACCAGTCTGCATAAGTGCCAAAAATTAAACAACAAATTTCCGGAAAAAGGTGACCAAGATCATTCATGCTAGAATCATTCGTGCATGCTAAAACTGGGCTGAAAGTCATCATCTCGGCAAACCTATTGTTGCATTCAGTTAACAGTCCCTAAATCTGCAAACAATCTATCAGTAGAATACACAAGAGTAATTCAACTTCCATACATAAGTGTTATGTTGTAAGTTTTATGTACTCGATGTTATGTTTGATAAGCCTGTTGAGTATAACGACTACATCCGGGTTAAGTGCAGTGTGCTGATGTCTTCTCGATACGGCTACTCTAGTCACGCTAGTAAATACCCTTGTCACGTGGCTAAAGAAGAACGTGTCAAGCTACGTCACCGAGTGCAAAGGCTCCACTCGCAGTATACAATTTTCTTTCATTTTGAGTATAGGCTAGTCCAGTCCGGTGCTGATGATCTTTCTGAAATGACTATTTCAGTAAGGCTTTAGTCCTTTCGTACGCGCTAGAAATGGCCGAAACTGACATGAAAAGGGAAATTCCCACAGACATTACGTACAAAATTATATTTATGTAAGGAAAAGCACATTATATTAAATGTATCCCGGTTCTTAAGGCAATCAGAGGTCACTCGCTCAAGCGAACGCGGACAGTCTCAAAATCAGGCTAATGATTATACTGACTATCATTAGGCATGCGCCTTACCATTACCTAGCTACGAAAATTCCATGTTTTATAGTCGAGCCTCTCAGTCTAATACAGACACCAAAAGGACAGAGCAAAGTGTTCGCATTATATTAGAGACGTCACCGTGATGACAGTTAAGAGTGTTCAGTAACGAAAAACAGGCCCATATCACTCAATCGCTGGACTGTCGGGAACAAATAGGTAAAGTTTGTATTTGTGTACTCTCCGAGGCCAAGATGATTATCCATGGAAAACTTCCCGGAACAGGGAGGTGTCGGTGTCTTAAATAAACTATAAACGTAGAATTTTGCATTAAAGAACGTTTCGAAAACGTTGGCTGGCTCAGTTTGCCGAGATCTCGGAACGTCTGTTAAACGCAGCAAAAATCAACTTCACGATTACATGACAACCGGGCCAGCACGATCCCGGCTAACGGGGTTCTGTGTAATCGTGTTCACCTGGCCAGCCCGGCTAAATGGGCCAACAACAAATTTCTCTCCCAAGCATCATATCCGACCAAAAAGTCAATGTTCCTCCTTCTAAATAGGATGTAGAGGAAAAGTAACCCGGCTGCATAAATGCCAAAAATTAACCAACAAATTTCCGGAGAAAGGTGACCAAGATCATTCGTGCTAGAATCATTCGTGCATGCTAAGACCGGGCTGAAAGTCATCTCGGCAAACCTAGCTAGGCAGACTAACCGGGTCAGCCCGGCTCATGTAATCAGGCCCTAACCTTCACATACACAGCAAAGGTTGAAAGAAACCAATTTATCGAAATACCACTGAACGCGTAGAACCTAAGTCAAAAAGAACAACAATCGACCTAATTACAACAACAAGTCTTTGCGCATGCTCAGTGAAACAGATCCATTACGTAGCTAAATACGTATCCGAGCCACTGATGCATTAGACCTCAAGTCTTTTGACCTCTACTCCAGAATTCCTCCATAGTAGAGCCAGTAGGCGACATTGAGGAAAATAAATACTAGCGGAAACAGCAGCCTGGAGAAAAATTCCACAGTATTGAGGATCCTGACATAGTGGTTCTCTTCCTGTGTTTTCTTTGAACCTCGGCATCGGCCAGGTCTCGCTACGGTCTCCACTTGGTGTTTTCCTGGGATCCAGACTGCCTCCTGTCTCGACGAGGGGCGGCTACCAGGTGACGGGGGTGTTTTGTCATTGTCGACTGTTCCCTCTGCTGCTTCGGATGCTTTCTCCTGGAAATAAGAAATAAGAATGATAATTATCAACACAACCTTGTCAGTGGACAAATATAGAGGGACACTGATAAATTTCCCAAACCGTCTCTTCTCCAACATAAGATTGTGCATTGAACCACCAGTATCGGGCTAACGAAAAAGTCAATCGTTTTAAAATGAAAATTCAAGGGCATTTACTTCTATAAACTGCGTTTTTACGTTTATTTAAGACATTCTTCGGATGTCACTGCTCTTGTTTCAGCCTGACAAAATCATTAAAAAAAAGCCTATCCCAGACCTTGACGCTTGAAAACCTGATTCATTTGTAAATAATTGCCCCCGTGCCGAGGTGCATGCATCAAAAACTCTTTATCCCATGCATGTTTTATGTGATAGGTTCATACCTGAGTTAAGTAATTTCAAAGTTGAATACAACGAACTTTTAATATGTTAAAACCTGTTAAAACATATTATTGCTACTTAGCAATTATTTGACATTCAAATTGCAAGTTCACCTTTACTTTTATCAGGCAAGTGACATAGTTTCTCTTTTTTTTATTAAAATTTATGAATCAGTCTTATTTTCTTACCTCATCGTGCTTCTTTCTCATAGCAACCTTGTTTCGTTCATCCTCTCGCTGCTTAAACACCAAATACGACACGAAGGCATATTCCAAAATGGCGGAAAACACGAACAGGAAACACATGATAAGAAACCATTCCAACGACTTGACGTACGAAACCTGAATCACAAAGAAACGAGTTTTGATTAGGCATATTTAGCGCGTTCTTGACAGCTAAAGCTACAATAAACAGAAAAAAAAATTCAACAGAGAGACTGGGTAGGAGTTTGAATCAGTTAAGAAAAAGAACGGTTTGGATCATCGCACCTTCGGAAGAGAGGTCCTGGCACTACCAATCAGCGTTGCCATGGTAAGAACAGTGGTGATTCCCATGGCAATCCTGGCAGCTGTTTGTTCACGGTCAACCCAGAAACTAACCCAGGCCAATACTACGATCAGATAGCACGGCAAGTAAATCTGCGACAGAATACATCATAAAGTTAAACCGCATCTCTGCAACCTTGGAACACGCAGGAGAAAATTTGAAATAAAGTTTAATGGTTTAAAGCATCTCTTTCTACTTTCTTTTAAATAATTAATATACAAAGTTAAATTGAAAGTCTCGAGTTGAAAAGGAAAAAAATCTTCGTTGTAGAAATAGTACCTGAATCATGTGGAATCCGAGTCGACGAGTCAAATCAAATTCAATAGTCAGCAAGGAGTAACTTCCTGTGGAGTAAAATGAAACCCACTGTCAGCATCGAAACATATTGTATTGGTAAGTTAAGTATATAATTAGAACACTGAAAATAAAATACCACCATTATTACTTTCTTTTCTTTTGTTTGCATTTGGTTTGGGTGGTTTTGTATTGTTTTATATCAATAACAAACTTGATTGACGGGGAAAGGCGGGACATTGATGAGCCGCCGGCAAGTGTGATCTGTTTTGTTATTGCGGATTAAAGGTACCAAGGAAGGGAGCAAGGAATTTAATTGCTCGGATTCATGGTTCAAATCCATACATACCAGTTGTGAAATCGTCGACTGAAGAATAATACTTGTAGTCTGTTAGAGTGTAACTAGGTATCTGAATTTTGTCCGACACTGCCACAGGATTGTCTTTGTGCCAATTGAGGGTCATCTCTTTGTCGTCATAACTGACTAAATAACAAAACAAATTGCCATTGGTACTCTAATTGATATACAATGATTGAGCTACATGAACAGCCAACCAGTAATGCTACCTTAACTAATTTTCAGCAAAAAATCATACGGAAGTTGATGGAAAATCAAGGAAAATGTTGAAGTTAGTGCAAAAGTGCATGAATTTCGCTATTTTGGTGGAGATCTAGAAAACTGAAGAATTATGTAAAAGGTGGATATGTGTCGAAACCTGCATGTCATTGTGCAATTGCCATGACACGTGGCTGATAAATCAAATTAATTTCCCTCGGCGTCCAACAGCCACAACAGACCAAATGACATAATGTGTCTGCTTCCAATAGACACATGAAGTGTTTCGATTTACCCTCATCATATATTCAGTTAAGTATTATGCAGATTGTGATCGCGAAATGGAAACTGACTTACAAGCTTCTATGTTTAGACTGCATTTCTGTTTATCCATTGGGAAGTTCCTCAGGTCCATAGGGCACTGGGATGTTACTTTAAGCCTTTAAAACACAACAAGAGAAAAGAGCTTTAATCTATGGGTAAGTTGCGGGACAAAAAGCGTAATCCTTAAACAGTTTAAAGGCACTTTGTCACCATAAATAAAGTTATGTATAAAAATGGCTTCAAATATCGCAAGAACATTTTTTCAAGGCAGGAAAACACAAAACAGGGAAACATCAACTGAGAAGAAAGAAAGATGGCTACGAATGAGGAAAGTTGAGGCGGATTTGTTATTCGCGCCAGATCTCTTTAAATTGAAATTGCAATTCATATTAAGCTCAACAGTCAAACTAGCAACACTATCATTTTAGCCAAACAGAAAGAACTACTTTTTATGGGAAATGTGGAGTATTTTGTTTTCTAAAAGCCAATTTGAAAGTAATTTGGTGCTGTTGCAACTCGCCGAAAAATATAATTTAGGGCATTGACAGGCTCTCAATCGAATTAATTCAACCGTGAGTAAATCGGTGGGCGTTTCACAGAACCGTGGGGTTTGCTGGAAAGAACGTTTGCTACACAGGCTAGAAATTTACCCGCAGTTTCTATATGTCCAATGTCATAAAATATTATGATGAGCAAAAAGGAGATTCCGCTTATGAAATATAAATTAGTGCGATGTATTTTAAAAGAGTGAGAGATTATTAGATCTAATATTGAATAACCTAAAGGGTAGATTTCAGTGACGTCACCCATTGTTATTTATGTGTAAACCAGAAAACTATTGGCTGGTAAAATTTAAATAACAAAAACCATGTTTGTAAACAGATATCGCCCGTATTGTAGCTCTGGTATATTTAATATTAACTAACCTCATGCTGTACAACACGGACCCATCAGGCCACAGTCGAATGACCTCGTTAGCGTCTGTGATGTCGTGCTTGAGCCCGTCCTTAATACCCGGGAAATGTGTGTCTGGTACCCAGATGAACTTGAGCATTTCAGGATTGAAAGCGAGCCTCCTTTTGTATCCCGTATGATTGTATCTTAAACGTTCGTCCTTCCAGTATTGCCGGAAGTACATAATGGTTGTAAATTCCTGTTTTACGAGAAAAGAAATCCACGATGTCTCTTTCGCATTAGTTTTCACGTTTCTGGTCCATTTCTCAATGGAAACACTTTTTTGGACCTTAAACTGTCACAGGAATTGTGCTGTTGTCGGGTCAGTTCCGCCAAAATCATATTGGAAAATTTTTTCAAGTTTCAATCCATTTCTGTCCTCGTCATCTGTGACGGCATACAAGAGTTCTTAGTTTCAATGTAATTCTATAGTCTTTGACAGCAAAGCTGGACCATTATAGTTGGGGTTCCGCTGATGCAAAGTGATGCTATAATAATAGCTTGTCGCTAAAAGGTTTTAGAAACTAATCAGAATCAGCATCGTAACCACTGTTGATTCGTTTTTGGGGGTGAGTTATGATTGGATAAAAGTATAGAGTGAAGCGCGCGAAGAGTCGCTACCTTTCACGTAACTCCCGCGCGGCTCAATGCACTGTCGTATCCAATCATCTCTCGCCTTCAAAACGCATAAATAGAGGCTGGGTCTGAGTCAGATTCTGATTCTGAATAAGAACGCGAAGTAAAATTGTTCGCGGAAAAAAAGGTTTTGCGACCGTAAGTAATAAAAATCAGGATTTCTCGTTTGATCACTTGACTGGCTGTTTGGGAAAAGACGTTGCTACGATGGGCTTGACAATGAATAGCTACTTTCCCAAGCCGCAGAACAACCGTTTTAATTATAAACCTTTTTATGGACTACGAACTCAAAGATTAAGATTTAATTGTGCAGTATATAAGGCAACTTCAGTTTATCGTGTGACATACAATAGATGAACAAAGCGACCATACCATGTTGATTTCGTCGATGTCACCAATGAACTCGATAAATATCGTTACAGATACACTAACCGGGCGACCTGGAGTAAGGAAAAATATCATTTACTATATTTTTCTACCGTAATTTTAACGGGGGGAAGGAAACTGAAAGAGGTTAAAAGTATCAACAGCATGAATTCTATTATCCCTATTGAAAAGTCTCAATTAATCTCGCAAAGCAGTCGCCCATACTGCGTTTAAGTGTTGCTTGGGACGTCATCTTCAAACGCAATGCGTGACGACTTGAAATAATTAACAGAGACAAACAATGGGGACTATAAGCAGAGTCAGGTAAAAGAAGTTTCTTTTCTTACCACCAAAGTTAGGGCGAAGTCTCTTGTCATAACCGGTGAGTAAATTAGTTATCAGTTCAGTGACATTGATATCCCCAGATGTGATTGGTGTTGACAGCTGTTGAGGTTGTTTTGTAGTGGGTTGTTGAGCGGGCTCAGAGCTGCTGAATGAAAAAGAAAGAATAGTACAGTTTGGATGCATTATTAACATAAATGTACTCGTACTTTTTGTACCAAATTAGCCTTCTTAGCAATGAAAGTCTTGGAAAATATTTGGACAACATAAAAAGCAGTTAAATATGATTTTTTTTCAACCTCATTCCCAGCGTGGGAGAGCGGAAAGATGAGAGACCCTGGGAAAGAGGTTGATTTTTTTGAGCGCGGATGCGATTGCTGTGATACTGAAAAGGCGCGACAGACGCAGTGACTTGAATGTGTATCACGCGGTATGTTTGTCAGTTGTATAATTCGAAACCACATGATACATGTTTTCCTCGCTTGGCTTAAAGCTATTTCGTGTTTTTCTTTCAAAACATTTACAGAGCGAACGCGGAAGTGTAGCGATCTCGCCGCTCGTTGATCACATTTTTACGTTTGTCCTGCAGGTTTTTGGTGAAAAAGATGGATATTTATTTCAATCAATATACAGTGAGCTCCCCATCTCAGGATGATTGCTGCCTATTTTAAAAAATTAAGTAGATTAAGACCAACTAGAACAGCAAAAAGAAAACTTATAAAATAACTAATTTAAAGGATAAAAGTTTTCAAAATCGTGGTAGATTGTTCTTTCTGAATTGTTCGCGACATCGAAACACGTTACGGCGGAAAACCTCTAAATTCAAGTCACCAAAAGTGCGTTTTTGACAAGCATGCATGACCCGAGTGCCATATAATAAACTACTGACTAACCTAGCTTGCTCGAGCCATACTGAGGAATATTGGCCCTCGGTCCTACGACCCCGGGCCAATATTCCCCAGTAAAATATTCGCTTGTGGCGCTTTTAACAATTAAAGCACGCAGGGAGGATCCAGGATTTTTCTTAGGAGGGGTTGCACCACTATAAAAAGCAGAAAACTAATTATATTATAGAAAGCCGCAAGTCATCTCAAGTGGGGAGGGGTGCGCACCCCCTGTACCCCCTATATCCACCCCTGGCACGTTTTTCAATGAAACTGTACTCTTAAAATCCTGCATGGGATAATTCGTAGATCAAGCGAGTTTTAACCCTTTCCTGCCCAAGAGTGACTTATAGATTTTACTCTGTCTAACGCCAGACGATTTTACTCGCCAAAGGGAGACCCCTTGGGCAGTAAAGGGTTAAAAAACTATCTCCCTTAACCCTTTCCTGCCCAAGAGTGACTTATAGATTTTACTCTGTCTAACGCCAGACGATTTTACTCGCCAAAGGGAGACCCCTTGGGCAGTAAAGGGTTAAATAAATCAAAATTCACTGAAATTCAACCTCCTAATTTTCGTTTAGTTTATAATTATCCTTTTAGGTATTTCCATTTTTCTCCAGTCCAAACAATTTGTTAGTACAGATTAAATTTGTTGTTTGCAATTACAATTCAAAACGTGTGTTTCTTTTTTCTGAGTACAAAATTTCCATGAGTATAGAAGCAAACGACGGTACATAAAAAATGCCCAAATAAAATTCGTCATTGCCAATGAATAAAATCGGTGACAGGCACATTTCACAGCCCGAAGCTAATTGGTGAGAAATCACAATGTGAAGGTCAATGGAAGCTCAATAGCAATATAGGATCAAGAACTGAAACAAACTGTGAGGTGTGTGATTCAATATATAGACAACATTACCACTTCTGAATGTCATTGGTTTAAACATATAAAGCAAGACGTGAAAAACTCCATATCTGTAACCACAATAGATACCAAAGATCGCAGCTGTTAATTAAGAGTAACTATTCAATTCACCTTGAGATTTAAGTCTAAAGAGCTTTCTGAATAAAATTATACCATTTTGGCCCGCAAAATAAGGGCTTCGAACTATCAAAGTTTATTTAAACTCTCGCAACGCACATAATCAGCATCTCATGTTTTCACACTCGCTTACAGGATGTTAAATATTGACCGACTGTAAGAACCACAATTATGTTAATCAAGAAAAATTAAGCACAAGGATAATTCAGATGATTTATCTTTTATCACAAAAGAAAAAATAAAATTGGTTTTCGATAATATTTTAGTTTTAAAATGCAACATTTGCGTAACGCTTATGATCGGTTTTATTTTTTGACCATTTTTGAAAAACACCATATTTGTTTTGCCGACTTGGCTTTTCACCGACAACAATTTTCCTTTTCCTTCATTCAATATTTTTCCGTTAAATAAAAACATCGGCAGTAAAAGAAATAGTTCTTATTGTATACAAAAAGGTCCGACATCATTTTTCTGGCAGATATTCAAAAACAAAGCAAGAATTGAATATGACAAGAACTGACCCCCGTAGAGTTTTGCAAAGGCTTTTTCGGCACACGAAAGATAACCCAGTTGTTCTCGCTGTTATTACAGACCCAACATTGAAATAGTATTGAAATAATTCGCTTCGCTTCTCGATTTAAGTAACTTTAAACAGCATGGACTATGGTGGGGTGTATTCACAACTGAGATCAATTCCAAAGAATCACTGAAACGAGAAATAAATTTTTAAAAGGAATTATATAGATCCTTAAGTTTCGAACGATAGGGTGCCAGCTACATCATTCGTCCAGTTTAATTAAGGCGATAAAAGTCGACGCCACCAGGTTAAGATGTTCTGCGTTTGGAGCAGCAGTTTCTTTGCTGTTGACTCGATGTAACTCTCTCAATTCGTTTCCGTCAGATATATATTGATATTACATGCTAAATCACCTCCTGATCTCATTGAAGGCCACTGCGTCAAATTTGATTCATTACATGTTAAATTTTAAAATAAATTCTCAGAAATATAAAAGTGAACCTTTGTTCAAAATGCCGCAAAAAGAAATCAAGACATGCAGGTTATCTGCACGAAATACCACATCATTGCTGCTGTGACTAAAAAAATTGATATAAACAAACGAAGTGTAAAAAAAATAAGGGAAACGAACTTAATCTTTACCGAGAGCGGCGACACTCTTATCCTTTGCAAACATAACATAGTTACCAAATCCGAAAGTCGATATTTCAGTGCAACAACTTTGATTTCGTTATATAAATATATCTGACTGACATAAAATCGAAATCTGCGCAAAAGGCAATTTTTAACCTCGAGTAGCTGAAGGGCGTAAGAATCAGTTTTGATTAGCTGAAGCAAACAGCTACTGGCATTGTTGTAAAGAGAAGGGAGAAAAAAGCGTTTTCTGAGTTACCTGCTTTCGTTCAAATCAACTGCAAACGCTTGATTTACCAGTAAAAACAGGACTGTTAGAACCAGCGTCACCATCCTTGCAGCTCTGTCGTATTCAAACAAGGCGTTTCCCGCACAAAATGAAGTTCCCTAGCTCAAAGGATTTTATGCATATTTAAACTGACAGGTGCCATGAATCAACATTCAAATAGGCTCGCTGATTGTAATAACGTAAGCCAATTCGAAGGAAGTAAATTGAATGCAACGCACTAAATTTGAAGACTGGGAAACAAAAACAAATCTGTTACACTTGAACAAAATATTTCAAACTGATTTTTAATGAACTGAAAAATTTACCATTTTTTTTCTTTTCGCTTTTACAACAGCTTTAGAATTGTTTTAAATGCTGCGTTCTTGGCTTATGAGCCAGTATTCATTACAGCTATTCCCATTCCAAACTAAGAGAAAAAAGATCTTTCGATTTTTCGTGAATCAGATAACTTTAGTTTCAAAACAAAGTTACTGCCTCAAAAAATAATCTGTTGCAGCCTTAGAATTATTGGTAGCGATCACAGGCCAAACTAAAAGATAAATATTAGGTCGCACTGTCGCGAACTCATCTCTCTCACTCGGAACCTTTGACATCAATCCCGTTTAGTGTGTTTCCTTTGCTTTAAAGGGGAGTACGCCCCTATATTAGGTATATAGGTATGTGCCGCCCCAAAGGGTATGGTTTTTGAGCCGTTTTGGTCTGAAAACGGGTATAGATTTTGGCTTTTATGGTCTGAAATTGGGTATGGTTTTTGGGGGAACATTTACGAAAGCTTCATATAAACATATTTTTCTTCTCAGTAACTACGACGAGTAACTGATGAGAGACAAAGAGAAATAGATAAAATATATCATTCCAGCTAAATTTTACCTAGCGGGTGTAAAACGGGTGTCTATTTTCAAGGTCAGGTCTGAAAACGGATATGTGTTTTAGTGGTCTACTGTGACGACTGTGCCTGATGCGAACTTGATAAAATTCAAATAAGTTACACGTTGTAAACAAAATAACTGTTAATATGCGTGATTGCTCGCAAACTCAGTGTTCCTTTAGGGTGAAAACCTATCAGGTATTTTTAATACGATGGCAGAATATAGAGACAAATGAAATTAAATTAAGCAAAATACTAAGACATGTTTAAAAATAAGAGTTGTAAAGAAAAATATAAAATGTAAAATATTGCCAGGAAGACACTAATTGATCTCCTTTTCGATTAAAAAAAGGAAAACAGGCTCGATAGGACACGCAAGTCTGTTGGTGGTTAAAAATCTCGAGCGAAGTGCGGAAAGCTAGACAGCAAGTCATTTAAAATCGAAGCTGCGAAGCACCTTGTGTTTACGTTGTCGTTGAAAGGCCTGCAGCGAATGTTTTTGTCTTCGCGAGGCACCAGGGCGAATAGAGACGCTATGATGCAAGTGGGAGACTACTACTGTGGCTCAAGGTGCCGCCACTTATTAAAATTCCAAAAAGAACAAAAGGCTTTGCAGTATTAAAAACGAAACGGAAGAAAAACAAAAGGTGAGAAAACCGCACCGGACTCGATCAAATTAATCAGAAAAACTCCTTATTGAGAAAGAAAAAACTGCGGTAGTTCAGACTAATGCGTTTGGCTTCACATAAAAGGGATAAAGCGAAGCTATAAATAATTAATATAAAGAACTGGAGTTAGTTGTACTTTATGGATGTAAAAAATCTTTGATCCAGATTCATTAATCTTTTCTACGTTCTTCTCTCGTAGGTTTGTGCTTTCGTTAGTTTAAACGCACAGAGATACATTCGCTGTTGTAAATTCTAACACAAACTTCATTTTCGAACCTATGATTTCCTTCACCCGATAATATGAAACTGACGATGTTTGCAATGTTTTGGCATAACAGGGACAGTCTGGCAAACATAACACGAAATAATATATTATTTATGTTGTCGCCGTACAAAACATACAAGTTCTGACAGGAAACAAGCCCCGCAAATGGTTCAAGATTCATTAAAAAATTGTCAAATAAGTAAACTTTTGTTTTTCGATCCTCGCCCTGGACGAATCATGGGATATCGAGATAAAAAATCGACCAATCGCCCAAAACAAGATGACGTAATAGGACTATAAAAAGAAAATTTGTCTTCTATACGTTTATGTTGCTTTTTAAAGGGCCACATTCCCCCCAAGATGCATTGCACACCACGATGCCTGCAAGATACGTTTTGGTTTAGTCCCCAGCGGTTTTCTTCCTTTCTCGGGCAAGTGCGCGCCACATGTAAGGGCCCGGAAACGGATTAGCGACTGGGCGGGAGATGTCGGAGACGTCATTTGGTGACGTCTTAAAGTGCCAATAGGATCACATTTGCACCTCTCCAATCTAAGTCATTTTAAATCATAAACAAGAAGCCTGCATGAGAAGAAAAATGTCGTTTACTTAACCAAGTGTTGACATTCATAAACTCAACCAAATTTTAATCAGATATACGAAAAAAAAAAGATGTGTCACCCAATTTGTATCACAAATGTTTGATTTTCTGCAGCAAGACTCTACTAGGTGTGTTACACAATATAAGACTATTGATTATGTTATTATGGCAATATGCTGGGTTCAAGACCTCCAGACGTTAAAGGTTATTCTTGCCATTTTTGGCATTTTCATTTTGATAATTCTCAACGAGTCTTGATCTACATGATCTCACAAACATAATAATGTGCTAGGTGGACTTCTTGGCCTGGTTTAAGTTTTCTCGGCCAAACATCACTCAAATATTGAACAGGTTCGAAGGGACTGGAAAGGAGTGTATTGCCATAAAAACCAAATTGAATTATATCAGTAGGTGTAACCCCTGTACAACTATTAGTGTGCCAAGTTTCATTTGTCTCTGCAGAAAATTGACCGAAAAAGCTCTATTCACTTGCTTGATATAAAATTGGGTTGAGTAGATGACGTCATCAGTCTCATAATTAGCATATTTTACCATTTTTATCTGGACTCCTCGTTCCTTGCTGCTTAGACTTGACGAAACGAGCCTCTCTCGAAAGTTCTGTGACAGGATCGATTTTGATTGGTTTCAATGACAATAAAAATGACCGGCAGTAATATACCAAGGAGTTTGTTGAGCTATGCTCCTTAAAGTGCACCTAACACCAAAATATTTTTTTCGCTAAACTACACCTTTGTACCAGTTCGAAACGCATTTCACCTTTCGTTTCTCCTTTTCACCAAATTCTGGCTATTGATAGCATTTGGAAAACTGTTTATCATTTGTTCCACGACCGAGTCAGAAGGGGCGTGGGTCTATTCCTGGGTTGACGTCACAAACCGATTTGCATCGCATCAAGTCTTTGTAAACATGCATGCAAATCAGTTTGTGACGTCAAATCAAGAATAGACCCACGCCCCTTCAGAATCGGTCGTGCAACAAATGATGAACAGTTTTTCGAAACTTTTAAATGCTATAAATAGCCTGAATTTGATGAAAAGGAGAAACGAAAGGTGGAATGCGTTTCGAACTGGTGTTAGGTGCACTTTAATGCTTCGCGTGTGCAGTTCAACCGGAAGTTCGATACTTTCGGACATCACATTGGATTTTTCCAGGGTTTCCCGACCGCTAGTCAAGTGAAACGAAGACACTGAGTTCGTGGGTGAAAAAGCCTGGCCCGGTTGTTCAAAGGGTTGAACACCATACGGTTGTTCGAAACAGGATTAAGCTCATTTTGAATAGATAACCTTTAATACGCAAGTTTACTATTCATTATTAAGTTAAATTAGGCATAGGATTTACAGTGAATTGACAATGAAAGAAGAAATTTGATTTTGATAACTCCTTCGACTCGTATGCAGTTATACTGCGTTTTGCAGTGACCATAACAAACAATAATTTAGTATGAAAATAATACAAGAATCGTCCTCATTTTTTGCCTTCCGAAACAGACAACTTCTTCAAGACTAACAGCAGTGCCTATTCGAAAGGAAAACAAAGATTACTTTCAAATGACTGTCTAAAAAAATACGCTGCTTTGGTTTTTCGCTTAATGAACTGCACTAGTGATTCAGAAAGAAACCCCATAAATCCCTCTGTCCACTCAGAGCAAACATCATATGTTGCGAACCAATCAGTATTGCAAACCAAAGCACGTGACTTAGTTTGTGCGCGATTTCCTGTGCTTGGCACCGACTGCATGTTTCTGCTGCAAGTTCGGATTGGTCCATTGCTTTGTAGACGTTTCATTCCACTGGCCACATGTAATTTATTTAATGAAATCGCAAGAAAATGAATCATATTTTCCATGTGCTAGCTGGCAGAGGGCAGGAAATTAGTATCGAGATAGTTATAACCAGCACTTGTGCTGCCTTCGCTGAGTCCAAGATAGTCACCGTCAACAAAGAACGTACAATTTCTGTTCATTGGTTCCAGCAGATGTTCGCTTGTGTGAGAACCAACGTTTATGTTTCCTCTGCAAAGTAAAATAAATTAAATGTTACCAAAACAGCTACTTTTCGTCGATCTTGGCCGGTTTGTCGTTTCGCGTTATTGAGCTTTCTCGCGCGAAATGCCAGATGTATGGAGCGGTGAAAGGTGGCTGTACTTATCAAATCTTAAGGGGGTTCTACCTTAATACCAATTTGCCATAAATTTGTTGCTAAGGAAGGTTTCTAACCGTCATATCTTGAAAACGTGCAGACCTCCTACGGATGAGCTTTTTGCTCCATTGAGGTTTGCTACATTGAAGATTCCTTCAAAGGTTTTTTAAATTCTCTTTTTCTAAAAATCACGGCTATACTTGACCAGTCTCATGATCAAAATAGAGAAACTGGATCCTACAACTTAAGCCCAGTGCCAATGCATAAAGAATGCGCACATGCCTGATGCTACGTATGTTTTTTATTTGCGTTTTCGTAAAAGTTATGACGTAATAAATACAAGTGTTAACAGACAGTACAGTAGCGTTCATCTGTTCCGTGTAAACAATAAATCCATACAACCTATTATAAAAAGGCTATGTTATTCTGATTCGGCGTAAGAAAAATCGAAATTCTTCCTCTTTTCCTCCCAGTTGTAGAGATTTCAAATTCTAATACGTGGTTTGGGACTGGTACTAATTTCGCACGCGCAATATGGATTTGTTTTCAAAGCAGTCGATCCTCCCATCAGCAACTGCCTGAGATCTGCAGTTAATGTCACCCCGTTAAAGACAAAGCTTTCTCGTGGAAAATCAACCCGTCTACCCAGCATTAGTTCCCTGATTTTGACAAAAATAGCCACAACTCCATGAAATCACGGCATTCCCTTGCCTATACACTATCTGTAAACACTAACCTTTCAGCACACTCGGTACAAAAGTCAACACTAGCATCCGTTGAGCAGCCATTGCAGTGCCACCTTGTGCCTGATATCGGACTTACTCCACAGCCATCGCACTGAAAAGTCAAAACACCTCGTCAATTAAACGCAGTTAAACCTTCATGTCCTTCCCTTTCAAGTATAAATAACTCTTAGGGCGCGTTCGTTTGGGATAGTCCGGAATAAAAATATATTCCGGAATATATTCCGGCTATTCTGCTCCTGGGAGCAGAATAGCAGGAATGGAAATCCAGGTATTCTAGAATGAGAATAGCTCCCAAACAAACGTTTACTCGCATTATTCCAATTATTCTTATTCCGGATTGATCCCAAACGAACGCGCCCTTAGTTTTCATCTTACCATGTAGCCATTGTGCTTGACCTCTTCCTCAGTTTGCTGTAAATCAGAAAAAAGACCGTTGGATGAGAAACGGAAAAATTCGTATTTTTTGCAAACACGTTACGCTCTTTTCAGACCTTCGCCCTGCAACGATCGCGTCACAAAAACGTCAAACGACAATAGGCCCTTTGCAGGATCCGGCCACATGGTCAAAAAAATATACGCCACGCTGGACGGCAGTCTTATTATTATTCTCGCACTGGGACATCCGAAACAAAGAAAAGTCAAGCTTGACTGGGTAAAGTGGCCTTGTTTGGCTGTCCTAGTGCGAGAACAGTGACAAGCTTGCCGTCCATGTGACTGGATCCTGGAAAGGGCCTATTCAAACTCTCACACTCGTCAATTTTCTTTTTCTTTTTTTTTTTTTTTCACGTTAATTTTTCTGCTTTTTTAGTAAAACTGAACTAAAAAAATGGCTAAAACCTTTCGCTCATGCACGAAATGTGCCTAGAACATCGAGATGAAGCTATCAAGTAAGTAGCTGAACGAAGGGGTAACTGTAATTAGTTTTAGCGGAGCTCCGGCGGCCCGAAGCGCCGTAGAGCGGAGCCCCATACCTATAGAAATAGGAGAACCTTGCACGCATACAAACTACAAACAGGAAAACCATGCATTTCATTGCTCATGGTCAAAATGGCAAGCAGCATGACTCGCGGGCGCGTGCAAAATACGTACGTCCGTACGAGCGACGTCGTCCCAAATATCGATATGGCGGCCATAGTCCAGAGAGTTTGACCAGATCGCGGCTCAGATTTAGACTCATCGAGGCCACGAGTTCTTTTTTTAAGTTGACCGCTGACCAGGAAGTGTTTTCCACTGATCGCGGGCTCAGGTCCGATTTGGCTTCTGGAAGGCTTTTTTTAACTTTTCATGGTCATTCTCAGCGGAAATTGCTGCAATTGGAGCTGACGTTTTCAATTATTCCTATTTATTTCAGCTGTGGAATCTTTCTTGAGTAGTTGCACACGCCAGTGCTTTTAATGAACGCAATTTCAGAATTATTCAGAACCAGCAAAAATACGGAGCTCCGCTTTTAGGCTTGGCTAAATCTATGTACTAAGCTGTTTTTCGAAGCCGCAAGGGTAAAAATTTTTTTTTTTTTCCACATGTTTTATTGCCATTTTGAAAATAAAAAAAAAGTGTTTACAAGGCTCTCAGTATACTCTATTTACATTTGTGAGCTATTGTTAATTATAAGTTACATTTATATTTGTAAACAATTACTATAATTATATTTGTGAACTATTATTTGTTAAATATAAGTACCATTTATATAATAACCACTTAGCCTGAAATTTTTTCTGTGTATTATTTTTAACAGCAATGTATTTCTCAGTTCTATATTTAACGTCTGCTTGTTTTAAGAAAACTTCACATTCTGGAATCTTATCTTGTTTTCGACTTTGCCATATATGCAATTTTGCAAGAGTTATAAGATAATTCAATAACTCACATTTTTCTAATTTACCAATATAAACCGCAAGGGTAAAAATTGAAAATGTCCATCTGCCCGGATTTGTTCATTTCAGCACAAAACAACAGAGCTGTCGCGTCTTTCAACTAAACCCGAACTAAACGCAATGAAAACAACAAAGGAAACAAACCACGTGAGTTAGAATATATCCCTTATTAATTTATTTATTATACTCAATTATTGTGGTCGCCCAGTGCTTCACAATTTGATTTAAATGTCGGGCATTACAAAGAGGAATTTGAATGTTTGTTGGAATTGACGGCAACGAGCGCACTAGTTATGCAGCACTTGTCTCTCGCGCACAGCTAAATAACCATATACGCCGACTAAAAAAGCATATTTTAAAAATGCCAAAACTTTGTAATAATCGCTGTAAAATAGAACCTTCTAACCACACAAAGTAAAAACTTGCTGGCATCATCGGTAACATTTCCTTCACAATATATAAGCGTATAACTTTGTGTAGAGATATACATACGAATTTTATACCCCAAGCTTGCGAAACTTAGCAGCCGACAAAATTTTTAGCTCTTTTGTGCTACTTCATATAGTGGTCACAAATGTCTAGGAAATGCCGTTTCATTATTCAGAGTTGGAATTTCCGGGTAACTCGATCAGAAGTGATACCCTAAGCTCCCTCTTTAAAGTTTGAATTCTGCGATAAAAAGTTCTTGGCACCATTAATAAAAAAAATTACCAGATAGGGTTTCAAGAGCGCAAACGACCGAAAACGAGGAGATTCTTAGTGATGTTTAATTTTTATGTTTGGTTTTGTTGCGTGTGAGGAGTGGGCTTTTCACGATATCCCACGGTGGCTTTTATGGTCACTCCCTTTAATATCTTAATTAATTCCCGAATTCACTATCTTCTTTGTCATTTGGAGGAAATATTACAACTCCATTTCCTTGAGGTACAATTATTACTTTTTGATTGAAATTATTCTGTCATTCTACATTGAATACGCGCTTCGCAAAAATTGTTAACTTATAACTTGTACCTTTGTTTGGTAATAATATCTTCTATTCCAGGTCGGCCAACAGAACTTCTGTAATTCTGTTGGGTTCACTTTTGAAAATAAAATAAAAATGAACCAAAAAGATATCAGTACATTTTCACCTTCTCTAATGCGTATTTCACCAATGCAAATTTGATAACCATTATTTTCTCTTTGCAAAAAATAGCATTCGAATCTTCGTTTTTATACAGAAATTATTATTATTATTACGTTAGTTATTTTACAAACAACACAAAGCTTTTGCCAATCTCCAATTGCTATACAAAGCACAACCGACATATGAAACCAGAATATCTTTCCTAAGTTTCTACTCATGAAAATCGAATAGAAAATTTGTGGAATCCCAATAAATTTTGTGTTTTGTTCAAAGTGAAATTACCTTTCCACGAGAAATAAATTTTACAAAAGCTGCAATGATTTTAATACAGCCAAAACATAGGATACAATAATAAATTTGTTAAGATAATAGTGAATTCAAATTAATACCACAGTTTGGAGGTCTAGGGAATATCATTTTGTAAAATAAACATAAGCAGCTGTATATTATATTATTCCTTTTCTTCTTCAGAAATAAACTGTTTTATCCAGTGTAGAATGACAGAACAATCTATTATATATAAATAGTAATAATATTACCTCAAGGAAATGTAGTTCTAGCATTTCCTCTAAATGGACAAAAGAAGATAATGAAAGCGGGGATTAATTAAGAAAGAGCGATCATAAAAGCCACCGTGGAATATCTCCGAGCACGCAACAAAACAAAACACGAAAATCAAACATCGCGAATAATCTCCCCGTTGTCGGGCCGTCTTGGTGTTGAAAAATATCTCGCCATGTTTTTTTATTAATGAAGTAAAGAACTTTTTTATCGCTGCTTAGGGTATCACTTCATTATGAAAATTGGAATAACTATTAACAACTATTTTACTAATTCAATCAAAGACGAATTTGTCCTTAGGGTTATTACTCAAATTGTGAAAATAGAACACAGATATAAATCATCAGAGTCAGTAAAAAAAATTAAAGTTTGCATCTAAGAGGTTTCCAGTGGCAACTTGCAATCATCCGATTCTATTGGATGTGAAAAAGCAGATGTGTTTGTACAACTTATGCATAGACTATTGGCAGCTGTGTTTCCTCGACTTCGTCTTGAAGCTGAGAAAGGTGGTGTTTTATACGTTTTCCATTGGATCAAGCAGATTATAAACCTATCATCAAAATACATTACTTTCCATTCCAGTAAGTTGAAAGAAGGCTCTCTGGCCGAAGTTGCGACATGTTCAATTATTCACTTCAAGCTGGCTTTCTTTGTGACCCAACCTTGGCCCTACATTCCAACTCTTCGCAGCTTTCCACAATACTCTTTGTGGTATCGGGTTTAAATATTGCATTATCCATAACAGCATCTCTTGGAAATGCGTTGATCCTCGTTGCCCTTCACAAAGAATCCTCCCTCAATCCGCCATCCAAACTGTTTCTACGTTGCTTGGCATTTTCAGACCTCTGTGTTGGAGTTCTTGTACAGCCTTTAGCGGTGGTCTCCCTTTTATCCGTTGTCTATCATCGCTGGAATCTTTGTCGAATTGGTGCACTTCTGTGGTATTCATTAAGCGAAATGTTAATAGCTTTTTCACTTACAACTTTGACTGCAATCAGTGTAGACAGACTTCTTGCTCTGTTGTTGAGCATCAGGTATCGACAAGTGGTGACCACGAAGCGAGCTCGTTTACTCGTCGCACTGTTTTTGATCGTTTCCATTGCAAACTGGGTCCTAGAGCAGACGGACACTGTCGCTTTCCTCGTATATAACGCATTAGTGTGGTTGTTATGGCTAATAACGTCGATCTACTGTTATCTGCGAATCTATCTCAATCTTCGAAATCTCATCCAAGCACAGGTTAATCCACAAGGACAGCACAGTGGAACTTCACCGTCAAACTTGTCACGATATAAAAGGACAGTGTCCACTGCTTTGTGGATTTTTGCCGCAATGATCATTTGCTATTTTCCGTTCGGTTTGGTTTTGATTGTTAGCACAACCTTGTCTGAACCAAGCGAATCTCTAGTAGTTTTTACCTTTTTTGCAATAACTCTGATTTATTCAAATTCATCGCTGAATCCTCTACTGTACTGTTGGAAGATTCGGGAATTGAGACATGCAGTGAAAGAAATTATCAGAAATTTACAATACTAAATAGTCTATACTTCCAAGTAGTAATATGATGGTCAGAATTAACCCCTTTTTGGGATAGGTAACGGGATAGGGATAGGTAAATCATTAAAATGTATAAGTGATTACATATAGGTATAGGCATACTAATAACCATTCGTTTTACACAGGAGAGACAATAGCCTTGCCCATGCTTGCCCTCTAAGTCAACACTGATTGGTTATTTTATAATCTATTACGTTTTCAAAATAACGCGTTTCCTTCCGTCAAGTCATTCATTGCAAATTTTGCTTGCCAAGAAAAAATTCTGTGGAATAGTCAACATCTGCGTATTGTAAGAAGTCATATATGACAAGTATCATAAAAATAAAAGACATTCTCCTCCCGAACGGCAAATGAACATGCAGTAAATTCGCCGGAACCCATTTATACACCTGGGTGAAAAGAGGCACTGTGAGAGTAAAGTGTCTTGCCCAAAAACACAACGCAGTGCCCCGGCTGGAGGCTCGAATCCAGACCGTCCGATCCGGAGTCCAGCGCACTAACCATTAGGCCACTGCGCCTCCCACAATATACGTAAGTGCACTCGTAACTTTTCAAATCACTAAGATGTCCACTTACAGAGAACACTTAAGTGGCTGTAATTGTGATATATTGTGGCTGAAAAGGCGTGTAAAGGCAGCTTCAATAATTGTACGTATGTATGTATCTTTGTATGTATCTATCGGATATTGCATAAAACGATTTTTTACGTGGAAAATAGCACATAAGTTAACGGGACCTATACATGGGTCCTGTACCTCTACTTTAACGAGAAATCTTTCTGAGAGGCGAACGGGAAGTTTTTGTCATTATTTAGTACTTGTAATGCACTGTTCAATTTCAAGGCTTACGTTTGCTCAACGAATGTTGTTGTGAATTTGATAATTGTCTACGCACTTGAAAACGCCAATTTTTTTTATTCAGCTACAAAGTGACAATCGAACAGGGATAGAAAAGGCGATATCAAATTTACTTGATTGACGTTTAATTTTTTTTCTATTATTTAGCAATTATTAAATGAGGCTGAGTAGGATATGAAGAATTCTGCAGATCAAGGAGAGTGTTATCCACACGGGGAAATATTTTAAATGAATAATAAAAAGTAATATTTATTATTCATCTGCTTTTATCCACGCCGGGTCCCATTGGTTATAAACTGAACAGCAGATGTCATTTGGATTTTTCTTAAAATATTAATAGCAGCTTTTCTTCGACTCTTCAACACAAGACCAAGAAGACGAGAAAACTAGTGCTCGATACGGAATAGAATCGGAGCAGACTATAAACTGATCAACTAAATGCAACACTTTTCATAAAGCTCTTCTAATTTCAGATACAGCATGTCCAACAACTCGCTTCAAACTAGACCTCTTTGTAACCCTACCTCGACTGTACTTAGAAACTCTTCAAGTTCCACTATGATCTTGGTGATATCAGGTATAAACATTGCATTATCCATAACAGCAACTCTTGGAAATTCGTTAATCCTCGTTGCTTTCCACAAAGAATCCTCTCTTAATCCGCCATCCAAACTGTTTCTACGTTGCTTGGCAGTTTCAGACCTCTGTGTTGGACTTATTGTGCAACCGATGGCAGTAGTTTCCCTTTTATCCGCCGTGTACCGTCGCTGGAATCTTTGTCGAATTGGTGAAAGTCTGTGGCATTCATTTAGCATAGCGATGACAGGGATTTCACTTGCAACTTTGACTGCAATAAGCGTAGACAGACTTCTCGCTGTTTTGTTAGGCATCAGGTACAGACAAGTCGTAACTAAAAAGCGAGCTCGTTTGGTCGTTGTGCTGATTTTGTTTATATCCTTTGCAAAATGTGTGCTACAGCACATAAACATTTTCGCTTTCCTCGTGAACAGCGCCTTAATGTGGATTCTTTGGCTAATAACGTCGATCTACTGTTATGCGCGAATTTATCTCACTCTTCAAAATCAAATCCAAGCACAGGTTACTCCACAAGGACAGTACAATGGAATTTCACCGTTAAACCTGTCGCGATATAAAAGGACAGTGTCCACTGCTTTGTGGATTTTTGCTGCAATGATGATTTGCTATATTCCGTTTGGTTTGGTTTCGATTTTTAGCACAGCCTTCCCTAAACTAAAAGGATCTCTAAAAATTATAAACTTTTTTGCATTAACTTTGGTTTACATAAATTCAACTCTGAACCCTCTCCTATATTGTTGGAAGATCAGAGAGGTGAGACATGCAGTGAAGGAAATACTCAGAAATTTGGGGGTTTGTAAGTTATCTCGAGACTGAAGAACACAGTGAAAAAGAAATGGCGATATGGGTGACATCAAGTCAAATCATGTAACGTCATGTCAAGTTAAGTCAAGTTATCTCAAGACAAATCAAACAGAAAGTCCTTAATATTTAATCTTTATTTTATCTCACGTGTTGCGGACAACCAGCTATTATGGACACAACCTCGGAAGTGCTCACCCAGTCACCCAGTACTTCTGCAATTGCGCAGTCTTGGTACTACGAAATTCACTCGATCTTTCCTTCATCTTATACGAGGTGAACAAATTAAGGAAAGTCGATAATGTGCGCTGTCTCACATTACAACTAAAATGTTACACCTTTTGGCGACTGAAGGCATCCGACAGGTTTGTCTAGTAATAGCAACGGACAAATTGCGACCATTTTATTTACCATAAATATTACTGCGATAACTGAAACTCCGCTGTTGTCGTGCTGCCTGTACGCGGATTGAAAGAGAGGATAATAATAATAATAATTTTTAAAATCACTTCATTCAATCATTTACAATACTATTTACAATCTTAAAATAAACATAATAATAATAATAAATTTATTTAGCGTCTTGAATATTAAGTATTCATTCTCGTCCCCATAGCCCTTTTCATTTCTCTTAGCCAGCTGGGCCTTGGCACGAAAAACGAAGGGCTCTGGGGATTTTTTAGAAAAATGATTTTTTTTTGTTATTGCCTGTTTGAGAGCAAAGAAATCTTAAACGGAAGTCAAAATGTTCGCCGTATTGCAGCACACAACATGTAGAAACATCAATACTATATACATGAAGTCCGGAAGTCCTAGAATCTAGGACTGGAAATCCTTCGTCCCCGGGCCAAAGCCTTTCGTTTCTCGTGCCAAGGCCTCGGGCCACGAAAAGGGCTATGGGACGAGAATGAATTAACGTAAAATAAACTATTTATACAATTTAAAATACAACTAAATAGCTCAGAGATAGGACAAATTGCGGGTGGGGCAGGGATTCTTAAAAAGATCTATTCCATATTTTTCCAATAATGGAGTGACGTTCGTTAAGGATCTATAACTCCATTACAACTGTACTCATTTCCATCAAGGGCCGGGTGAACTTAAAACATGAAAAAGAGATATTCAACGCTATTTGGAGAACAAAGAAGAGATTGAGTCGGTAAGATATTTAGCTTTAGGTCTGGAGTGACAGCATTCACGATCACCAATAGAATATATTGAATATGTGAATCAACAGCTGTGTTTATACGGTTTAAAAATATATATTCAAAGTTAATAGCCGTACTTTCTTAAACTCGACATATATGATGTGGAAAAACATGGTCCTTTTCCGCTGGGTCAAGCAGATTATAGACTGCTCACCGAAGTAAATTTAGCAAATTTCAAGAACGTTCTGTGGTCGCAGAGGCAGCATGAACAACTATTCACTTCAATCTGGCTTTCTTTGTGACCCAACCATGGCCATACATCGAACCTCTTCGCAACTTTCAACTATTATTTTAGTGGTATCAGGTTTAAATATTGCATTATCCATAACAGCAACTCTCGGAAATGCGTTGATCCTCATTGCTCTTCACAAACAATCCTCTCTCAGTCCGTCATCCAAACTGTTTCTGCGTTGCTTGGCATTTTCAGACCTCTGTGTTGGAGTTCTTGTACAGCCTTAAGCGGTGGTTTCCCTTTTATCCGCCTTCTACCATCGCTGGAACCTTTGTAGAGTTTGCGAGATCCTGTGGTATTCATTGAGCATGATATTGACCGTTTTCTCACTTGCAACTTTGATTGTAATCAGCGTAGACAGACTTCTTGCTCTGTTGTTGGGCATTAGGTATAAAAAAGTGGTGACCCTGAAGCGAGCACGTCTACTTGTTGCACTGTTTTTCTTACACACGAACATTATCGCTTTCCTCGTGTGCACCGCCTTCATGTGGTTGTTATGGCTAATAACGTCGATTTACTGTTATGTGCGAATCTATCTCAGTCTTCGAAATCTCATCCAATCACAGGTTAGTCCACAAGGACAGCAAAATGCAATTTCGCCGTTAAACCTGTCGCGATACAAAAAGACAGTGTCCACAGCTTTGTGGGTTTTGGCTGCAATGATGATTTGTTATACTTGGTTTTAATTGCCAGTACAGTCTTGTCTGGGCTAAAGGTATCTCTAGTAATCGGTCACTTCCTTGCAATAACGCTGGTATATCTAAATTCATCGCTAAACCCATTTCTATATTGTTGGAAGATCAGAGAGGTGAAACTTACGGTGAAGGAAACACTCAGGAAATTTGGTTTCTGTAAGCTATGTCGAGACTGAAGGACAAAATATCTATATATCTAGCAAAATAAAATCGTTGTTGTTGTTGTTGTTGTTAAATGTAAGTGTGGAATATTACTGAAAATATGGAATGAGGACTTCAACAGGCAATTGACAACACCTGCGTAACGTCAAGTAATGTCAAGTCTGATCAATACAAGCTAAAATACGTTAGCGACATTGCTTCACTGATTCTAGTTTCTGTCATTATTGCCAACTTGAATCAAGAAAATTCTATTCAATGTAGAACGGTGGATGAATTTCTAGTTTTTACACCAGTATGTAATTTTACCTCGAGAAATGTAGGTCATGTAGGTATTCCTAACAATAGCTACAAAAGGCAATGCATTTTGTTGTCCAAATTGGGAGTTTTTGAAATTGATCAATCTCCTCATCAAATAATTACCAGTAGCCATGATCATTAAAAAAACGTAAATGCGTAGGGCGGAAAGGAATATTAATTATACTAAAAATTAATGGCAAGTGAAGAATTAGGGATTATGTTCTGATTTAATCTGAAGGACCATTCATTTTAGTTCTAAATGCTGTTCTTCTTATTGCTAAATGGCATATCTATATCAGGATACTAAATGTTAAGCCTTGCAGATAAACTGGGATTTTAGAGCTCAACAAAAGGAGGCGATGCTTCCAAAAAATAACGCTTTACCCAGTGGTAAACTTCAGCAATTTGACACAGATAGAAAACGGTCTTGTTTTTAATTTGTGTATGCTTGTTTAGGTTACTATGGTTTGGGGGTAACCGCTATAGAACTCTATTAAATTTCAGAAGATATGACAGTTTTGCCCTAAGGGTAATTACTAAGAATATAACATCAGATATATTATATGAAACACACTTTGACAATATAAGAACGGACCGATATTATAATTACCGCAGTTTTAAGAGGTTTTTAGAACAGAAACCTTTCACCGGCTTTTATGTTTCTTAGAATGTAGATAGCAGCATTTCCTTCAATATATATAAGTTAGACATTGAAACCGAGAGAGGGGGTGATTGCACCGTTTTCCTAGGATCAAGATCACAAGTTGATTACCGAAGTACAATAATTAGCGAGTCTGAATTCAACACGTTTGTCTAAAACAAGTCAGTTATGTGGAAAGTATTTTCCCCAAGGGTCATTATTCAGATCATGAAAGTTATTATCCGCACAAAACTTTGACAATACAAGAAGGAGACAATATTATAATTAAATTTTTAGAGGTTTGTAGCGTGGAAACAGCACGTGTGTTTTATGTATTCATTGGAATATTGATAGCAAAATTTTCCTCGAAACAGGGTATACCTTGAAACCGAAAGGGGATATTTACACGGTTTCGTTTGAACCTTGAAGATCAATAACTAATCACTGATGAGCGTAAGTTAGCGAGCTTAAATTTAATAGATTTATCTAAAACAACTCAGTAATTATGGATGAAGGTAGTTGAGGATCTACACCTCCATTAAGAATTGCGGAAATAGATTATTTTCCCCAAGGGTGATAATTAAGAATATGAAGAAGATATAATCTTCACTTTACTTTGACAATCTAGCAGAAATCGCAAGAGTTAGTTTCATATTGGAGTGACGACAGTCATTAGTCTCTGTTACCTTCGGATTCTATTGGATGGGAATCAACAGATGCGTTTATGCAATTTATAAAATACTAACAGCTACAACAACCATAAAACACTAAATACACCTAAACGCTGAGTGAAATTCGTGTGTTAAACTTTTTATGTTGGATCAAGGAGATTAAAAGCAGGTCACCGAAGCACATAAACAACTTTTAACAATTCACTTAAATTAACTCGATTCATATAATCAAAATTTTCATGGTCTCTTTTTGGGGACAAAAAAAGCTTGAGCCACGCCCAGCTCGGTCTCCTTTAGCCTTGAGCCTCCCCGCCCCTTTCATATGCGAGTCCCACCCAGCGGCGCATACCCAACCACAACACTAAAGTACATTTCACTTATTAAACGACCAAGAAGTAGACCGGAAACAGATTTATTTAATCCCACACAAAGTTACCTCAGACAGAAAAACAAGGATGTTTCAACTCAAATTGCTTCATCGCATTATTTACACTGCGTAGGCTTAGAAAAATAAAACCACTTTTACCTCAATTAACAGTTGAACTAAAATACATTCAACACATTGAATATCTTATTGCCAAGACGCGGTGAAAATTTGTTTTCAACAACAGTTTGAGTAATACTGTAATTGTATTGTATTGAAAGTAGTGTCTAGTATTGTTTGAAGCGTGCTTGTGTTGTAATGATGGATGAATAAAAAATAAAAAACCTTCGCTTGCGCCAAGTCAAACCAAGTAAAAAGAAAGCGTCTAATTATAAAAGTGTACACTTGGTGGTTTTGCTTAATTTTCTGGAAGGCGCGATGACCTAATAGTTCATTTAGTAAGGAAAATTGAAGAGTGTAGCCGGAAAGAATGGTTTCCCATGTTCAATAAGAACATAATGCACGCTTGAGGTCATGGAAAGCTGCTAGTGGATGCCCATGTTCCATACCCCATGTATCCAGTCCGTAGTCGCCAGTGCATGTTTCCGGAGTCAGACCTAAAATTTGATGCAGCGTGGAATTTGATGTACCATGGAATTTGATGCGGCATAAAATTTGATGCGGCATGAAATTGGACGAGACATAAAATTTGAATTTCGTAAATTTGGTAATTGTCTACGCACTTGAAAACCAAAAATATCAGGATATTACATGTTAGGCTTCCAGTTAAAGTAGGATATAAGAGCTCAACAAAGCTTTCAAAAAATAATACTTTACCCAGTGGTAAACGTGTATTGTATGCTTGTTTAGTTTGCAATGGTTTGGGGGCAAACGTTAAAAAACTCCATCAAATTTCAGAAAATATGACCGCTTTTCCGCAAGAGTAATTACTAAGATATATTATATGCAATCAGAAGCTTATCACCTAGACTAGGTGATAAGCTTGTGATGCAATATCCTTTGATAATATAGGAAAGAACCAATATTATAATTACCGCAGTTCTAAGAGGTTCATAGAGCAGAAACCTCTCACTGGCTTTTTTGTTTCTTAGAATACAGATAGCAACATTTCCTTCAGCGTATATAAGTTAGACCTTGAAACCGAGAGAGAGGGTGATTGCACCGTTTTCCTTGGATCTAAATCACAAGTTGATCACCGAAGTACAATAATTAGCCAGTTTGAATTCAATACGTTTGTCTAAAACAAATCAATTATTCAGACCATGAAAGTTATTATCCGCACTATACATTGACAATGCAAGAAAGAAACAATATTATAATTACATTTTAAGAGGTTTGCAGTGCGGAAGCCGCCTGTGTGTTTTATGTTTCCTTGGAATATTGATAGCAACATTTCCCTCGAAACAAGTTATATCTTGAAACCGAAAGGTGATATTTACACGGTTTCCTTTAAACCTTGAAGATCAATAACTAATCATTGCAGGGACGGCGGAGCCGGGGGGGCTGGAGCCCCCCACTTTTTACGGCGATGACATTTTTTGTTTTAGTATAAGGTTCGTATGAAGAAATAATGAAAAAAGGAAAACGTAAATAACACAAAAAAAAAAGGAAAACGAAAACGAAAAAAGTCCGATTCACCACAGATTATCCCCCGAGATGAGGTTATCTGCAAACAAACTACTTCCGTTAACATTAATTCAATTCATGCTCAGTAGTTATTTGAGAAAAGACGTAAAATACATAGGGCACTAACCAGATGAAACAAGTGCTTGAATCCTACTTGCTTAATTTAGTGACGAGAATTTAAAAAGCTGCTACAACCTTGTTCAAAACCTGTCGGAAACTTTTCGTGTTTACGTACTTCCGTACGCGCATCCTTTCTACACACAGGGAGCTTGTGTAAAAACCCAGGTTAGTGTACTAAAGCCAGGATATATCGTGGAAGGCTGAAAAATATGTATCAAGCTTACAAAAGTTCCAAAATATTGCTATATCACAAAAAGTACCTGTCATGTTACACTTATCCTGGTTGTCTTTTCTTTAAGAAATATCTCACGGAGAACGTTGAAAATACCATATCCGAACTTCTAGATTTCAAAATTTTCTGGGGGAGGATGCCCCTCTAAAAACTCGCGCCTCCGGCGCTCGTTTTCAAGCCCCCCCCCCCCCCCCCCCCCACTTTCAAATACACTCCGCCGTCCCTGTATTGATGTGCGTTAGTTAGGGAGTTTGAATTTAAAGGTTTATCTAAAAAAACTCAGTAATTCTGGATGAAGGTTTGAGGATCTACACCTCCATTAAGAATTGTGGACATAGTTTATTTTCCTCAAGGGTGATAATTCAGATCATGAAAAAGATATAATCTTCACTTTACTTTGATAATTTAAAAAGGGTCAGTACAATAATTAGTTTCATGTTGGAGTGACGACAGTCATTAGTCCATGTTACCTTCGGATTCTATTGGATGGGAATCAACAGATGTGTTTATGCAATTTAGAAAATACTAACAGCTGTGTTTCTTCAACCCCAAAACACTAAATACACCTAAACGCTGAGTGAAATTCGTTTGTTAAACTTTTTATGTTGGATCAAGGAGATTAAAAGCAGGTCACCGAAGCACATAAAAAACTTTTAACAAGATCCTGTGGTCGAAGTTGCACCATGTCCAACCACACTTTTCAAACTGGCTTTCTTTGTGACCCAACAATGCCTGTACATCGAAAGTCTTCACAACTTTCCACTATAATCTTGGTGATATCGGGTATAAACATTGCATTATCCGTAACAGCATCTCTTGGAAATGCGTTAATCCTCGTTGCCTTCCACAAAGAATCCTCTCTCAATCCGCCATCCAAACTGTTTCTACGTTGCTTGGCATTTTCAGACCTCTGTGTTGGACTTCTTGTGCAGCCTTTAGCGGTTATTTCCCTTTTATCTGCCTTCTACCATCGATGGAACGTCTGTCGAGTTAGCGAGCGTCTGTGGTATTCTCTGAGCATTTTAATGGTTGGATTTTCACTTGCAACTTTGGCTGGAATCAGCGTAGACAGACTTCTTGCCCTATTGCTGGGCATCAAGTATAGACAAGTTGTAACCATGAAACGAGCTCGCATGCTTGTTGCAATTTTTCTGCTAACTTCCATTGTTAACTGTGTGTTGCAACAAGCTGACTATTTCGACTTCCTCTTGTACAGCACTGTAATATGGTCGCTATTCCTAATAATGTCGATTTATTGCTATGTGCGAATCTATCTCACACTTCGAATCCATATCCAAGCTCAGGTTACTCAACAAGAGCAGCACAATGGAATTTCACCGTTTAACTTGTCGCGATATAAAAAGACCGTGTCCACTGCTTTATGCGTTTTCGCTGCACTTATTATCTGCTACGCCCCGTATGGTTTGCTTTTGATCACCTTAACAACTGTATCTGATCCATTGGCAAACGCGTTTCACGTTATCTATAGCTTTGTTGCACTGACGCTAGTTTACATTAATTCAGCTCTGAACCCTCTGCTGTATTGCTGGAAGATGAAAGAGGTGAGACATGCAGTGAAGGGAATACTCAGACGTTTAGGTTTTTGTAAATTATGACAAGACTGAAAAACAGTGACTTTCAAGAAATTTTGAAAAAAGACTTAAAAAAGAAATGACAGATCAAGCCATTTTTAGTGAGCAGATAAATATCACGTGCGAGAAAGTGAACCAGAGGATAGGTGTATTGATGAGACTTAAGAACTTAGTACCCACCGTTGCGAACCTGCACCTTTTTAATAGAGGGGTTAAGTTTCTAAAGAAACTGTGGTGCTGCTTCGCTGGGAAGTATAACAATATAATTTGATTTTACCAACTGGGTTGATAATGTAAATTGGCCACCGTAAAGAGATTCGCAAGCTGACGTTTCGAGCGTTAGCCCTTCGTCGGAGTCTCTTTACGGTGGCCAATTTACATTATCAACCCAGTTGAAAAATCGAATTTTATTGCACCTTTTTTAAGGCTGCAATACTTCCGTACCTCACTTATTGCCATCTTACCTGGAATTTTTGCCGAGCAAGCGACGAGAGAAAACTCGAACGCACCCAGGAGAGGGGTTTGCGTACATTTTTCAGAGATAGTAAATCTACATATGAACAACTACTGAAGAAAACTAATTTAAAAACTCTTTATGAAAGAAGGCTACAGGATATAGCTTGTATGATGTTCAAAGTGAGGCATGATCTGTGCCCCCCGAGCATCGAAAACTTGTTCCCTTTGAAAAGTTCTACTTATAACCTTAGAGGCGCAGATTTCCACATTTCCAGATTTAATACTGTCACCTATGGGAAACACTCCCTGAGATATATTGGACCTAATAAACGATGAACAAAAGTTCAGAGGACTGCGTGGCACTTGGATAGTTCAAATAACTAAAAAATATTTAGTTATATTGGACCTATGCTATGGAATCGACTAACTTAAAACACTTACCGTCTCTTCAATCTTTCAAAAGACAGATCTGTTTAACTAACCTTTTGTCCAAGATAAAATACGAATGTGAGAACTGTGTCTTGTGTAACACATGACCACTAAACTTGTTTAGGGAACGATACTTGTGAATAACTTTTTTAAAAAATCTTAATTTTTGTTAATGTCGAATTTTAGGTGTTCTATTTTTTAAATAAATTATTTTATCCATTTTAGGTGTCCCCTATTAGTAGAGGGTTTCTACCCTCGGCTAGACTCGCTTGACAAGTAAATAAAGTCTTTCATTCATTCATTCATTCATTCATTCAATGTCACGCACATAATGAGTGTGTTTTATGAATTCCTTGGAATATTGATATCAACATTTCCCTCGAAACAAGTAATACCTAGAAACAGAAAGAGGATATTTACACGGTTTCCTTTAAACCGTGAAGATCAGTAAATAATCACTGATGGGCGTTAGTTAGCGAGTTTGAATTTAAAAAGTTAATCTGAAACAACTCAGTAATTATGGATGAAGGTTGAGGATCTACTCCTCCATTAAGAATTGTGGAAATAGCTTATTTCCCTCAAGGGTGATAATTCAGATCATGAAAAAGATATAATCTTCACTTGACTTTGACAATTTAACAGAGAGTAAGTTAAATAATTAGTTTCATGTTGGAGTGACGACAGTCATTAGTCCATGTTACCTTCGGATTCTATTGGATGGGAATCAACAGATGTGTTTATACAATTTAGAAAATACTAACAGCTGTGTTGTTTCAACCCCAAAACGCCAAATACACTTAAATGCTGAGTAAAATTCGTGTCTTAATCGTTTTATGTTGGATCAAGGAGATCGCCGAAGTTCATAAACAGGTTTTAACAAGATCCTGTGGTCGAAGTTGCACAATGCTCAATCACACTTTTCAAACTGGCTTTCTCTGTGACCCAACAATGCCTGTACATCAAAATTTTTCACAACTTTCCACTATAATCTTTGTGGTATTGGGTTTAAATATTGCATTATCCATAACAGCATCTCTTGGAAATGCGTTAATCCTCGTTGCCTTCCGCAAAGAATCCTCTCTCAATCCACCATCCAAACTGTTTCTACGTTGCTTGGCATTTTCAGACCTCTGTGTTGGACTTCTTGTGCAGCCTTTAGCGGTTATTTCCCTTTTTTCTGCCTTCTACCATCGATGGAACGTCTGTCGAGTTAGCGAGCGTCTGTGGTATTCTCTGAGCATTTTAATGGCTGGATTTTCACTTGCAACTTTGGCTGGAATCAGCGTAGACAGACTTCTTGCCCTATTGCTAGGCATCAGGTATAGACAAGTTGTAACCATGAAACGAGCTCGCATGCTTATTGCAATTTTTCTGCTAACTTCCATTGTTAACTGCGCGTTGCAACAAGCTGATTATTTCGACTTCCTCTTGTACTGCACTGTAACATGGTCGTTATACCTAATTATGTCGATTTATTGCTATGTGCGGATCTATCTCAAACTTCGAGTTCATATCCAAGCTCAGGTTACTCTACAAGGGCAGCACAATGGAATTTCACTGTTAAACCTGTCGCGATACAAAAAGACAGTGTCAACTGCTTTGTGCGTTTTCGCTGCACTGATTATCTGTTATGCTCCGTTTGGTTTGCTTTTGATCATCGTAACAACTGTATCTGATCTAAACGCGTTTCAAGATATCTATAGCTTTATTGCACTGATGCTAGTTTACGTTAATTCATCTCTGAACCCTCTTCTGTATTGCTGGAAGATGAAAGAGGTGAGACATGCAGTGAAGGGAATACTCAGACGTTTAGTGACTTTCAAGAAATCGTGAAAAAAGACTTGACAGATCAAGTCATTTTTAGTCGCCGACACAATTTCTTCATTGTCACGCACATAATGAGCTCGAGTCTCATTATGTGCGTAACATCAAGTCAAGTCATGTGACTTCATGTCAGGTTAAGTCAAGTGAACTGAAGACACGTCACGCAGAAACTCCTTATTTAATTCTTATTTTGTCTCACTCCTTGCTGATGACAACCAGCTATTATGAACACAAACTCGGAAGTGCTCAAACAGTATTCCTGGGACTTGCAGCCGTGACTTAAGGATTTCAAGTCCAAAGCTCTAACCACTCAGCCACGCTGTACTTAGCACATAATTCTTAGCTTCTCCCATGTAATTGGTGGCAGTAAACTTTAAGTTGAATTAATATATATAATGCAATATCGTTACTTTCCCATTGTTACCAAATAAAAGGTCAAGCCAGCATTGGTGGGGCTATACTTAATGGAGTATTGCTGCTTTAGTTGTTATCACAGCATGTATGTGTGTTAATTTATCACTGTATGTATGTACAGTTTAGTAACTATGTATATACTAAAAACAATGGATCGTGTTGTTGGCGCGCTCTGATTGGCTATTCAAAAATTGGATATCCTTTGTTATTCACCTCCGAGCAACTCGTGAGCTTCCCGAACCCTCGCGTAAATAACTGAGTTGAATAAATGAGTTGAAACAATCATTTTTGAGCTATATTATCTCACTGTTCGCAACTTGATAAATATGCCCCTCTAGCCACCTCCACTTCGGTGAATAGTTGTTAATTATCGTTGCCTTCTAGAAATCGAGAATTTACGAAAGGGACTGTGGAAAGGGCAGCTAAAGCTCAATAAAGAATTTCCACTTTTCGGGAAGGTAATTTTTAGGTGGATTTATCCTGTGTGGTAACTACCATAGATGCTGTAACTCTCTGTAACAAACTCATTCCAAGGTCTTTTGACAACACGTTGCAAGGCGAAAAGCGTTAAGGGAAATTGCCTTTCAATCATTTGTAAGAAGTTTGTTTATGAATATATTTCCTTGTCGGCCAACCAATACAGAAATAGCAACGCATACGTAGCGACCATAAATATTTAATACTGCGATACCTGAAACTCCGCAATTTTTTGTCTCTTTAATCTCTTGAGTTCCAACAGCTCTCTGTATTCCTCTGTTTCGCGCAGATCAACAGGCACAGATTCCTCGTCCTACAAGAGAAAGCAAGCACTGAATACAACTTGATGCCTAAATTTGCCAAAAATCCGTGACAAAGTTTCTTTACACCCTCGTTATTCAGCAGGCGTGCTGTTTATCCTGATGATTGAACTCGAGCTACGTAAAAAAATTCGGAGTGCTCGCGTCACTTCTGATTTCACAGTGAGAATGGACCCTTAACATAGCAGTGTCATGTGACCTTGCGGTGCAAAATAGATGTCAGCATATCAAAACTGACCAAGTTTGAGGCCCCTAGCGTTGAAGAGTAGTGGGAGGCGCAGTGGCCTAATGGTTAGTGCGCTGGACTCTGGATCGGATGGTCCGGGTTCGAGTCCTGGCCGGGGCACTGCGTTGTGTTCTTGGGCAAGACACTTTACTCTCACAGTGCCTCTCTTCACCCAGGTGTACAAATGGGTACCGGCGAATTTACTGCTGGGGGGTAACCCTGCGATGGACTAGCATCCCATCCAGGGGGGAGTAGAAATACTCTCTGTCGCTTCATGCTACAGAAACCGGGGATAAGCTCCGGCCTGATGGGCCACTAGGCCCGACAGCAGACTTACCTTACCTTACCTAGCGTTGAAGAGTGAGTTTTTATGACAGTTAGAAGTTTGGGAGATTTGAAGGATTTAGATGGAAAATGTTGCTGGCCAACAAGACCTTGATTGCCAGCAACTTTTTCTAGACAAATCTTTTATAAAGTCGGTAATTAGAATGTTACTTGACTTGAACTTTCCTTAAGTCTACTTAGTATCTTGTGTAAAGTTGCCCAATATCGATAACATTAATTGGTAAATGGACCTGTGTTCAATTACCATTACTTATCTTACCGACAGATATCCAGCCGTGTCATCTGTAGCTACGCTTGAAATGTCATCATCTTCATCCATCAGAACTTTAGGTCGATATGAAGGAAAGAACGTGGAATTACGAAAACCAAGAGTCCGGTAGTGTTGTGATGACCGTTTACTCTACAAGATTTAAAACACTTTGTCAGACAGAAATAGTTTTTTCATGTTCTATAAAAATATTGCGCATAGCATTCAATTGTACAACTCCGGCGAAGCAAGTATTAAAGGAGCTACTTCACCGTTCGTGCAATTTGAAAAATTTCATTTCCAATCCGTTTCAATATTCTCCATCCTCAACCATCCTTGTTCCTTTTTGGTTTAGTATTCTTCCGTAGCAAACTATTATTTTTAGGTTTCCAAAATTGTCAGGGTAATTTAGGTTGTCGAATAAATAACTCAATATATTGTGATGTAGCTCCTCACAATATATTCATTCATGGTGGCTAAGCCCCATCAAGCCAACAACCGGTAAAGACGTACCACCCCTCCCCCCCCCCACGTCAACCTTTATACCCTTATAATACTTACTCTGATCCCTGGCCGGGGGAGGTTGGGCATCCGTCCTGGAACAGGTAACCCTGCTTTTGCCAATTTGATAAAATATTTCTGGACTCGGCTAGCAACCTTTAGACACAAGAAGTACTAAATTATCACTCGGGAAAAGAACGTATTGATGTAAGGTATTGTGCCCTAATGGGTAGCTCGCTGGACTCCAGATCAGGCCGATAGGGCTTGAGCCCTAGCTGCATTGTGTTCGTAGTCAAAACACCTTACTCTCATAGTGACTCTTTTCGCCCAGACATATATTCGGCCAATTTAATACTGGTGGGGGTAACTCTGGGATGGATTAGCATCCCATCAAAGCGGGCACTAGGAGTAATCCTTGTCACGTCATGCAATAAGGAATCTGGGAAAATGCCCCTGTCTGATGGGCTACCAAGCTCGTACGCAGACTGGAACAAACCTGAAGGCGACGATAGCAATCGAAAATATTGCGTTCTCTTGCAATTTTCCGCGCTTTCAGTTTCAATTCATGATTGAGTTGTGTTTGCTTGATCATGCAGTTGATTGTTAAATTTAGATTTACGATGATTTTATAACAGGCATCAGAAATCTGTCATGCACTTTTCCCAATTGGTAATCTGCAATTCTAAACCACTTTTTGAAGCATCAAGCTTGTGGAAATCCCAGCAATCTCGCAAATTTATTCAGTGAAGATTACGTTAGACAACTACAAATTCATGGAACTGGCAACATTGGAGATGCGAAAGTGGTAAAATTTACCTTTGACTATTGGTCGCTAACAACATGATTACTATCTACTAATCGTTGCAATGAAGGAAGAAGAACAAAAAGGGAACCTGTTTGAAAGTTCTATTTCCCAGAGCAGCTGCGATTTTCTCCCATCTCTTAGCTTCCACCTCCTCTTGCGGGTAAATCTGCAACAGCTTTTCCAGTTTAGCCTAGAAACGAAAATAATGACTGGTCAGATATATTCTAGTTGTTAGAGCGCTAAGTTAAGGGTCCAGAGAGCAAGGGTACCAGCCTGCTCATTTTGAAGCAGAGGGGTGGGGTGCGCAGTGGTCTAATGGTAAATGCACTGAACTGAAAGAAAGCTCCAGGTTTGAGTTGTGTTCTCGGGTAAGACCCTACTCTCACACTGCCCCTCTCCACCCAGGACTATGAATGGGTATAAACAATTGTTGGGGAAACCTGACAGAATACGATACCCCTACATGTATCTTCATAATGAAATGAAAACCTGAGTGAATGTGCTTAGTTATAAACAAAAGAAACTCCCCCCCTGTCCCATGTTGAATGATATCATCTGTGCCCTGCCTGTATAAGTCAACAAAACAGGTCAGACCTGTTCTTCGGCTGTCCATGGTTGATTGAATGTTACTGGTTTCATGTTATCACAAGGACGGCCTCCTGCCAGTTTTCCACTGGTAAACTCACTACTTCTTGGAGTGAAAACACTCGTCAGACTGTGAAACAAAATAGCGTAATGCTGAATATTAAGTAATTTTTTTTTAAAAGTAATTAAACTGTAGATGCAAAACAAGACAATAAGTTAAATGAATAATAGCAACATTCCTTAACTTATTTCAATATTTAACAATATGGAAATATTCAGCCTGATTCCACAATCCTAAAGATAACTGATGAGCTGGAAGTACCTGTAGTTAAAAAGATTAAGCAAATAGGTCTGCAGTGCGTACAGACAGATAAATTATCTAGCATGATTGAATAGAGAATAAATTGACATTATTATCCCTTTTCATTCTCAGTCACAAGTCTTAACTCAGGGTACAAGGAAGTTCAATTTTCCAACTTGCCCTATGGGCAAGCTGTAGCCAGGATGCACTAGCCCGGAGGTTATTTCCACTAGCCCAAAAACAATTCTCAGAAGTGTGATGAATAAATTAATAAATAACAATTAATTAATTGCCCGTCAGGCAAGTGAAGGATAAAATCCACTAGCCTGATGGCAAAATCCACTAGCTATTGGGTACTAACTTCTTTGTACATTGTTTCATGAAAACATCTTGACTGAGCGATATATCGCAATTAAAAACAAAACTGCCAAGCTTTTTAACAATAAATGGCATTGTTTCATTATAAGAGACTCCATTTCAGAAATGAAGACTCCATCATCGCCTCCCCTTAGTGTAATACTATAAATAAAATCTCTTTCCTTGTACATGTACGCTGTTAACTTAACAATTCTTTAGCCATTTCAGTCATAGCAAGTTATTACTTTCAAACTAAGAAAGCTGTGAACACCTGAAATATTTCAGGAATACATTGCGACCACTCACAATAAAGTTCAGGACATGCAAACAAACCCCAAACTAATTACCATTGCTGTTTGCGGTTTAGTTCTCTCAAACCTGATTGCCTTTTTCATTGTAACACAAAAACATTCCATAACTATTTCTGGTGTTCACAGTTTTCTCAGTTACGCAGTGAAACTAAACACATACAGCAAGAACAAAACATGATACCAACCTTTCTCTCTCCAATGGCTTCCCTTGTTTGCTGGCTACAAACTCTCCTCCAAACACACTGTACACATTGCTCTCTGAAGACGAGGCAGATGTGTTTTCACCAGCCTCGGCAATCTGTGTTGATGACTCAGTTGCTAGAGAGAGAAAAATCAATTTGGGTTATTATGATGGTACACATTAATGATATTAAAAAAAATTAAAAGATATACATTCATGTCATGACCTTCCTCTCAAAAATTATTTACATACAAAGGAATACTTTTGTGTGATATACTTTCATAAGCATTTTTGCAGAATGTAACAATACTGTAAACCCAAGAGTCTTTTTAACTCTTAAGGTGAAAAAGGTACTACATTTTCTATTCCTCCGCATGCAATGCAGGCCTATGAGGCTAGCTGTACACATTGCAGACCTATGATTTTAGCTTACCGAACTCTCTCCACAAATTACAGGCCTATGATGTTCACTTACACATTTATCAAACTCTGTACACATTGCAGGCCTGTGCTGCTAGTGTACCTAATCTGGATCTGTACACATTGCAGGCCTAGCTAGGTACACATTGCTGGTTAACTAAACTCTGTACACATTGCAGGCCTATGTACACATTGCTGGTTAACTAAACTCTGTACATATTGCAGTCGTACGCTATCTAGTTCTCTGTACAAATTGCAGATCTATGATGTCAGCTTATCCAGCTGCATACATTGCTGACCTCTGCATGCCATGCTAGCGTAAAAGAAGTAAAATACCTTTTCCCATGTTGTTTGAAGCAGCTCTAGTGAGGTGGGGATTGTTCAATTTCTCTCTATCTATTGCACTCAGCGACAAAGTATATTCCTCCCAAGGAACAGACGGAAGTTTTACCACCTTCTGATGGCATGGAAGACCTAAATGTTCCTAAATTTAAAGCAAAATGACATGCTAATTGTGAATGTTTCTCTGTTTCTTGACTATACCAGAATGCTGCATAAGCTGCAGAATAGTATTTCATTTCCTTGCGGCAATTACCAGTAGTTGAAATAAGGAATGATGTTTTATAGCAAGGATCCCAAAAGTGGCCACTTTTAATTTAGCACATTCAGATTCCATGTGGATTATCCAATCAGAACCCGAGGACAGCTTCTGCGCGTGATCGCTTGTAGTTTGTGTTGTTTTGCCAAAAGGTATCCTCGGCTTCTGATTGGATAATACATATGAAAAAAATGAATAAATTTGGGCTCCTTGCTGTAAGTCAAGTTATCAGAATATGGAAGTAATGGTGAAGGAGTTTGCCTCAATTGATATTGTACATTGGATATGGAAGCTACAGTTGAGTTATAGGACCTTTCGGTTTCAGTTATAGGACCTTTCAGTTGGAAACTGCTTTGGATTACTGGAAGTCATGAAGTCAGCCATTTTACCTTTGATCTAACTGTGTGAAAGGAATGACCTATCGTATGCAGTACAATATAAGCTTGGTAGTGATGTTCTATGTATGGAAATAAGTACTTCATTCAAGCATTACCTTATTTTGGAGCTTTTCCACAAAGCTGATGCGATCCTGCAAAGCTTTAGCTTGCTGTTCATAGAGAATATCAAGGTCCTTTCAAATAAAAGAAATGCAAATAACATTTCCAATCAGCAATGCACACGAGTCAAGAGACCAATCACACCAGAGCTTATCCCGGTTTCCTTAGCATGAAGTGACTGGGAATATTTCTTCTCCCCCCTGGATAAGATACTAGTCCATCGCTGAGTTACCCCCCAGCATTTAATTTGACAGTACCCAATTTTATACACCTGGGTGAAGAGAGGCACTATGAGAGCAAAGGGTCTTGCCCAAGAACACAATGCAGAGCCCCGGCCAAGGCTTGAACCCAGACCTCCTGATCCAGAGTCCAGCGCAGTAACCATTAGGCCTTCCTGGTCACCAATGAAACTAAAACAATTGCACTGTGACCAGAATTTTACAACTTGTCGCCAGCAGGCATCGACTGGAAGAGTAGGTGGCTGTTTTCAGTGAGCTTTTGGGTCACAAGGTGATTGCTATGACCAGAGTAGCCAGTACCATAATAGTCAAGTAGCCGGTGGAACTCCGGCAGTCGCCACTTTGTTTTGAAACCCCTGTGCATTTATACATCTGGGAGAGGCATTGTGAGTTTAGTGTCTTGCCAGGACTCAAACCTGGACTGCTCAATCTGAACTCCACTGCACTAACCAATAAGCCAGAGCATGTCACAAACAGAACATAACAGTACTTTTATGATTTGTAAACTCTACTAAGTACTACTGTGGGAGGCGCAGTGGTCTAATGGTTAGTGCATTGGACTCCGTATCGGGTGGTCCGGGTTCAAGCCCTGGCCGGGACACTTTACTCTCACCGTGCCTTTCTTCACCCAGGTGTATTTATGCTAGGGGTAACCCTGCAATGGACAAGCATCCCATCCAGGGGAGAGTAGAAATACTCACAGTCACTTCAGGCTACCTTTCAGGAAAAGCTCCAGCCTAAATGGGCCACTAGGCTTGTTTGCAGACTTTGCCTTTGTCTACTACATTTTACTAAATTTGAAAAATCACTTCATGTATAAGACTATAAAATTACCTTTACAGCCTGACTCCTCTGTGACTCCAAAACCAACAAGGTTTGCAATAGCAGATGATAGCTAGAACAATAGCAAAGCAATATTTAATCTTCAATTTCAGCTCAAAACTTTTATCTCAACTATGTCAAAAGCCTGGTTACAGTCCTGTATTGAATATGATGATACAATGCAACACAAACGTTACAATGAATGCTTTTACAGGGTTTCTCAGACTAGCACCCTTTCCTGTACTTACTGCTTATTATCTTTCAGTGCCAAGTGATCAGATTCAAAGTAGAACCGATTGTAATGATCCTCCTCCTCTTTGCCATCATCCAATACTAGGTCTTGCCAAATGTTGTCATCTTCAGCAGAGGATTCCTTTACCAATCCACTTACATCCTTTCCTATTCTTTGATCAAAAGTTTCTGTCTGATGTAACATTGCACTAGAGGCCTTGATGCCACTGTGCATCAATTTATCAGCTTGGCTTGAATGTAAACCAGAAGCTTGATCATGTATGCCATTGTTGGATTCAACACCTACATTTACTTTATCACCTTCTTCTGTTTCATTTGTCACTGGTTTTAAGACACTGCATGTATCTTGACTGGAATTTTCAGATTTACTTGGAGATAAGCCAGAGACTTGATCATACGTACAGTCATTTGATCCAACATCTAAACCGACGTCAACATCTTCATCACTTGAATTTGTGTCTGTTTTTATCTCATTCTTCGTAAATCCTTCGTTTGTAATTGTTTCTATTGATGATGCTACTGCTGAGTAAAGGTTTAAGCATCGCTTTTCCTCCTTGCTTGCTAGGCCTGAATCATCTGCTTTCATATTATTTTAACCTTAACTACATTAAAAAATACCGGAATAATCCTGCGGATACCACATGAATTCTACAAAGTTCGTGATTCTTTGTGTTGCCACCATCGTAATCATGGCTAAATAATTGCGGCGAAATCGACTCTTGCTTAAGTTTCCACGACGAGGACCTTCACAAAAATCAGAACCCCAATCAATCGGAAAGATTGTTATGGTGCGACGTAGATGAAAATGTGCGAAATCAAGCAGTTCTTTACGTGTAGATTCCAAATAAATTTTGAATAATGACTTTTCCATAAACAGGTGTCATGCACATGCAGTTTAGTTCTTGCTCATTTATATGTTTCTAACTGTTAGCAACAAAATAATATTATACGCTCTGTCCAGCTCGTCCACCATCTTTGAATTTACCATCATTGAGCCCACTATAGTTCAGAGGTTTTCCTTTGAATTTCCCGAAATCGTAATCTCGCCAGGAGCCAGCTTTTCTTTTGGTCAGCACCAACGCGAACCTCCGTTGGTACGTGATGTGTACCCCCAAAATCGCTTTAGACGACACAACAGATTATTGGATATATAAGTTGCTTTCGACTACATAACAGATTATATGGGTTGGGGTTAGGCTGATACCACATGAAAAAGATGACTTTGCGAAACTACAATACGACAGAAACCGATAAAGCAGGGCTGCAACCGTGGACAGCTGTTTCGTTCTTATTGGAACTCGTCAGCACGGTATAGCAATTCTAAATGAAACCAGCAAGAGAGCCAGCCCAGATAAATTTATTTGGTCCACAAAAACAAAATCCGTGCTCCATCAAGTTCCGTTCTTTGAACCGTGAACATCTGAACATTTTGGCTTTTGCGGACAAGAATATGGCACTTTGCCTGCTTTCTTCCTGAAGCAAGTGGTGTGGCAGCGCGTGATTCGGGGGTGCGCGTGATTCGGTTGTGTTTCATTTTATCTGGGTTGGCTCTCTTGCTGGTTTCATTTTAGAATTGCTATACCATGCTGACGAGTTCTAATAAGAACGAAACAGCTGTCCACGGTTGCAGCCCTGCTTTATTGGTTTCTGTCGTATTGTTGTCTCGCAAAGTCAACTTTTTCACGTGGTATCAATCTAATCCCAACCCATATAATCTGTCATGTTGTCTTTCAGTCCTTTTCAGTCAATATCGTGCTTCTCCTTCAAGCTAGCCCTTAATTAGTCTAATATCGATAGGCATGCCGTGAAGTTCAGTTAGAGTTATGTCGTTAATCGGCCACGCCGCGGTACACGCTTTAGTTCAAAAGGTTGTTGGAAATACTTGGTTATCAAACACTTCAGTCTTGTGAGTATATATTTCAATCTAAAAAATCTTGCACATTCAACTAACACCGCACACAAATTCTGTCTACAGCTAAAACACACATGTATGCCCACGCATGTTAACTACTTATTAACCGAGAATAAAGTTTTTACTGCGGGGAAATCGCGGTCAAACTGAGGCCTTGCACTTAGCCAATCAGAGCGTGGATTATATCGGCTACAAGCTCTAGCAATATAGTGATGTATAATGAAGCAAACCAACTCCATCTGTATAATTGTTAACTACAAACCTGAAAAATTACTTTCCACCAAATTTAACCCATTTCACACGAAGCTGAATCTCATATATTTTCACTGCAATAAATTATGAGAGTCTCAGTCGAGTAGTATTTTAGGCATTTTTATGGTAAACGGTTAAATTTTTGGCCTTTTTACGGCTAACAGTTAATTTTTTCCGTTGCAGTTAACTGAAATTTTAATAATTTATTACCATTACTTTACATTATAATATAAAAATTAACTGGAAATATAATAGTTAATTTCCATTAAATTTATTTGGTCCACAAAAACATATCAGTCCTTTACTTAGACTGTTCACAGTCCGCTATTTTTTCGTATTTTTCTTCGATCAGCGAACGCGGTGAATTAATCGGGAGTTGAAAAAAATAGAGCGGCTGTGAACAGTCTATCCTTTACTTGGGAATGTTGACAATTTTTTTGAATTTTTTTTCTAAATTGGAAAAAAAATAAAAAATGTTTGAAATTGATTATTTGATTATACGACGAGCCCTACCCTCAAGTTTTAAAATGCTCCGCCGACTCTGGAACGGACGTCTGTTTCCTATGACGTCCAAGCCTGAGTATCAGGCTTTCCTGAGGGGAGGGGGCTAGGTGGCGGTGAAAACCTTCTTCTATCCACCCTCGCCCCCTCGCCCCTCGCAAGAAAAGCCTGATACTCAGGCTAATGACGTCCACAAAGTACCATGTCCCCTATTTTTGGAAGCCGTTTTCTTCAACAAAACTTAACTCCACTCGATCCTCATTTCTAGCGGGATTTTGCTTTCCTTCCAAATGTCAGAGCGAGTTTGGCTTTATGCAGACGTCTTGGGTAACTTAAGTCCGTTCCAAAGGCCAGTCTTAAAAAACAGCTTTAGTGGATTTGATGTATCCCAAAGCCTGGACAAGGAGTTTCCGGCTCCTTCTGTGCCCTCATATTCTATTGCTTACAGTCATCCTCATTTTATTGCAAAACAATTAAAGAATGGAGCGCATAGCCTAGCAGTGTCGTAGATGTAGTAAAAACTCCATTCCATGTGTGTGGCAATTTAGTATAATACCTAAATTACAAATTTTACCAGACAAGAGAGATATATAGCATTTAAATTAACAATACTATAATGATAATGAACGTAAAATAATTATCACTTTTTTTATCCACGTTCCTCCTTTTCTGGCGTTGCCCAAATGTTTTGCACTAAAGAACCTCTGCGTTCTAACAATATTGGCAACGCTTAAAGGTCATAAAATCAATTTTCGTAATCGCTTGACTTATAGACCTTATAGTATTGCCCCAACCAACAAATAAAGGCAAACCGCAAGCAAACCGGAATGAAAGTGAACAATTGAGGATTTACTGAGTGAGGTCTGTGAATTCGTATCACGGAATCAGTTTCAATCATTGTTTTCACCTAGTCCACATGGCATAGTCCATTCCGAAAAGCTTTCAAGCTTGGTTACCGATGATGGGATCGAAGGAAAGGGTAACCAGCATCGCCGCCCACTCCTCCCTTAGATTTCCTGTAAATATTGAGTGGACTCCAAACAGTAACTAAAATACTAAAAGTGTGTTGCTGAACATTAAACAAATTAGGGAATCTAAATGCCATGTATGTTTCATCAAGAGACTCTAAAGCCCTTCGCTTTATCCTGCGTCTCTTCTTAAGATTCCACCTCAAAGCCATGAAGATTCTGCAGAATAGAAAAAAAAATCGTTACAACAGGAAAATTAAGTGATCCTTTTGTCTTTATATCTTCCATAGAACATTTATCATCGAGCATGAAGGGAATTTCTACACCCCCCCCCCCCCCCACCCCACTCACCCGCTGCATTGGGTACTTGCCTATCACAGTGTTTCACCCACATTAATATTTTCGGTGACAACCACACGGATACCTGGGTGGAGAGCCGGGGACACCGTCAAAGGGCCACCCCAAGAAAACTTTGACCCAAGTTAACTATGGGACTAGAACATAGGCCGCTCAATCTGGAATGTAACACATTAAACCATGTATTAAGTTTATTGGTGTAGGCATGTTCTTTTCTTAACCTACCTTCTGGTGGTGTTGCATGTACTTCAACTGTGTTGCACTCGGTTTGAGTGCCTTTATCAAGATTCGTTGTGGCTTTCACGGAAATGTTTGGCAAAGTGGTGTCGGTTTTCGCTAAAGACAGAAACGTTTCAACGGAACCAGACTTGGAAATCCCGCTGTCCAAACCGTTCGACGTCGAACCAAAAAACTCAGACGAAGAATTGATAAATTCTGTAATTGGCTGACGATCGTTAAAGGTTTGACGCGTGCGTGGCCACGTTGCTACATTGGGGTTTCGCGGGGTCACTCGTGGGTATGTTGCTTCTTCCTTCTCTTCAATTGTCTCAAGGGCGATATGGGCTGCTTCCAATACATCTTCCGCAGGAGGAGAGCCTGGGATGACTATATGAGAGGGATCGTCCCCTAGAACCCAATCCAGTTTTAAAGTGGCCCTGTTGACGGTGCGGTTCTTTCTAACTTCGGGCTGAGTACGATCCGCTTCCTGAACATTGTCTGCGGACTCTGATTTAGAAATATTTGGAACGGTCTTGCAGATCCCGACAACTGTCAAAAAAATCGTTAATAATAATAATATAGTCGATGCGACAAATCAAATTAAAACAGAGTGGAAATTATTGTTCTAGCCAGGATTTAAGTACGTACCCTATTCAACCTGACTGTGCAACAGACATCCGTTACATAAGAACCATTTCAGCTTGTTATCTAAAAGTGGGTTTTTATTGCACGGAGAGGGTAAAGTAAAGTCTGCATTGAGCCTAGTGTCCAATACCGACAGAGCTTATCCCATTTTCCGTAGCATGAAGCGACTAGCAGTATTTCACTACCCAGCATTATTTCGCCGGTACCTATTTATTAACCTGACGGAGAGAGGCACTGACAGTGAGAGTTAAGGTGATTCCTCAGTATCGCATTGCGCATCTTTACTGTGCAGCATTTTACGCGCGATTAGCAGCGCACATGAAACAATATGGCGACTTTTTCTAGCGGAGCTACAGCGGCCAGAAGGGCCACAAAGCGGAGCCCCATAACCATAGGAGAAGGACAATCGTGCATGCATAGAAATAGGGGAACCATGCATTCAAGTTTTCATGGTCGACAAGGCCAGTGGCATGGATCGCGGGCGCGTGCGCCCTACGACGAAGTCGATTAGCGATTAGCGCGATTAGCGCGCGCAGTGCGCGCACATGAAACGATATGGCGGCTTTTTCTATTAGAAGCCACGCACCTCTTCGTAACCTGTAATTTCATCCGCTCCCTGTATCACGCACCTCTATTGTTTTTAGGACTAGGGTTATTGTTTCTGTTGTTTGTTCTTTTGTTTTCCCAGCCAATCCTGTTAAGCCTTACGATAGGTGCAACCGCCTTTTTTCTATAGGGATTTGCTCGTGAGCGAGATAAATCGTCGTTATTCTCGTAAACAAGCACGATGGCCTATATTTTTTTTATGACAGAATTTTGGTGTACTAATTATCATCATTAAATTAAAAAAATAAAAAGAAAAATTTTTGGATAGGAAAAAAGATGCAGTTAAAAGCTCTCAGAAAAGTGTTACTCGAGGATGCCAATTATAGCCTTGGGAACAACGAGCTCGAGGTAAGTTTTGTGTAGCTATCGTTTGAATTTGTCTGATTTTTGCCATAAATCATATGTGTAATTGTTCCATAGATTAGATTAGCTCGCTATTTGCAGGCGGTGCTTACTGATTGTAAAAAGATTTTCTTGCAAACTAAATAAACTTACTTACTAACTTACTTACATATAATCGAGACTTACTAGCTATCAAGTTTTTTACCAGTTTTTTGGTTAATAATCTGTTCTTTCAGCTGCCGCAAAATTTACTGTGAAACGATAAAACGGCGCGCGTGATTAGCATAAATGGGGTAAGATTGGCCCATCATATCTCTTTTGCGATCACGGTGACTTCCCTTTTTTATTGTATTTAATTTTAGAAACAGTGCTTGCTTGGAAGGGAACATTCAGGGAAAGTTTTAAAAAAGGTTGTTGGACAACTCCTATTTCTGAGGAATCACCTTAAATGTACTTCCCAAAAACACAACGCAGTGCCCCAGCCGAGGCTCGAACTCGGACCATTCGATCCGGAGTTCAGCGGGCTAACCATCGGGCCAGCGAGTCTCCCACACTACACGAAGAGGAAAGTGCAAACACAAACCTGATAACAACTTTTTGATTTCCATGCGAAACTTTGGGCTGCAGGCCAGGTAACAGATCACATTTGTAACGCAAGGAATGGACTCTATCATATCAACCACGTAACTAGGAAAATTGGAGGTTGTGTACACACGGAGCGACTGCAGGATAACCAGGATAGAGGCGGGTACGGTGCAGACTGCGAAGACTACGGCAATCAACACGAATACCTTGAGGGACCTCTTGATGAACAACAGGACATGCTTGCTTGCGGTGGAGGTCTTGATTCTTCGGTTAATATTGACGTAAGCGACAAAGTAGGCGATCATTTCTGTCACGAGGGGGATAGTGTAGGTGGCAACAGTCACGGCAATTCTGTACCCCGGGGCCCACTTCTCCGGATCGCACGTCACAAATAAAACTCCCACACGAAGGATCAGTGATGTGATAACAACACCAAGTAAAGCCTGCAGGTGAATTAGTCACTGATTTTTAGGCTGAGATATATAGCTTATCGTTTTTATATCAGATCACACCAATGGCTCCGCCCCAGTGGGAGCGACCGATCCCTCTTTCTTTACTTAATGAAGGGGTACGCGCCTAAATTTAAATCATTTTTCTGAGAGGTTGAATTTAAAGGAAAATAGCATTTTAAACCACAGACAGTTGACTCCACACACAGGCTGGTAGGGGACTGTTTTGGTTTCTATATACGTTTTCTTGATTATATTATACCTTCAACATTTTTCACTAATCTAAATTTTACTAACAAATCCTTTGAGAAAAACTATTTTTTCCCAGGGCACACAAAAAATTAAATAAACACCCACAAAACATAGCTTCATGTTTTGACATTATAAATCCACACCATAAATCCACTAAATTCATGTTGACACTCTTATGATGAGTGGTGGAATAAAAAAGCATTCAGGCCCGGCTGCATCCATTCTTTCCTAGAGATATATTTTATTTTAGCATGGAGTATTAGCTATCCCAGTCCTGGAGAATTCCCTTATAAGCAATGTATGTGAAGCAAACGATATGGATTTTGAGCCATTTGTGCCTGGATTAGGGTATGGTTTGTGCATTCTATTTGACCAGCAATAATTAACAATAGACCTTTTTAGCTTCGTTTGTTTGTTGCCCCATTTCAGATCACGTGATGATACCCGTGAGACTAATTTGACTAATGACTAATGAATAATTTCCAAGTGGACAAAGGAGTAATTCTCGGGAGAGCATCACGTGATCTGAAATGGGCAATTTACATACGTAGCTAAAAAGGTCTATTAGATTATGAGCTCGAGATCCGTGCAGCCCGGAAGAAATAGTCCGTCCTGGGTCCTCTCATTCGCGTCTCCAGAGACCTTTGTCCCTCTTAGCCGGCGGGGCCTGGGGCACATGTCTGAGGGGAGCAAGCGACGGTCAGAACTGAATGAACTGTATATATTGTGGGCGTGACAAAGAGAATGCAAAACCGATGCAGGGTTCCTAGCGAGGTCAAAACAAAACGCAACACACGAACCTTTTTCTTGACTCCAGCAATCTTCCTTATGGTATAGCACAACGCTGGAGAACACACAGACATGGATCGTTCCAAGCTTATCAGCATCAGGGAGAGAGAAGAGGCAGACCTAGCCGCTCCCTCTACATAAATCAAGAACTTGCAGACTGACATGCTGATTATCACCTCCAGGTTCTTCATTGCGATGATGGAGCAGGTAACACAAAGATACAACACGTCAGCTGCCGCCATCTGAACGATCAGGTAGGTGCTGAGGTCGCGGAAAGATTTGTTTTTCAGAAATACCATGAAGAGAAACGTGTTTGTGACTATTGTGATTACAAAGATGAAAACGTAGAACCCCGTGACGATGTGCTCGAACCACCTCTCATTGTAGGCGGCATTGGCGATTAAAAATCCCTTCATCTCTAAGAAAAAATAAATTAAATATAAACATACGAAATCTGCTGGAAATCGAAACTTATCAGACAAATATGATTGATAGATTATGTCATCCAGCAGTATGACTGACTGACAAACCCGTGTATTAAAAAGATCGCTCCCTTTGAAGAATTTAATTTAGAAGCTATTTTGACGTATTTTGCTCGTGTAATTCAGGATCCGCCTAAACTAACTGTACGTTTAATTTATCATTTCGGGAAAATGCTGTATGCTTGCGTCCTTTTTACTTTTCTTTTCGTTTTATTTCTGTGTATAGGATTATCATAATTGTATATAATATTTACTTTAATGTAGTTCTTTCTTTAATTTAAACTCGAAAGTTATATTGTAAGTGAAATAGCTGAATTGCACGATTCACCCAGCTTCCCGATCACGCCGCAGAACATTTTAAACGACCCACCCTCACACTCTGGCAGATATTATAATAAGGAGATCTAGGTCTTGCACAATATCTACCCGATTAGCCGATCCAACAACGAAAAGAAGTGGCGAATGGAACGGCTGATCTTCAGAATTGGCCAGAACTGACCTTGCGACTTGCCCGAACATTCTGTCCCATTCCTTTTGAATTATGTGCACGCTACAGTCCCGCTTTCAGGGACACCCAACGGTCAAACTGTGACAGAGTGCATTCTTTTACAGAACTGGATGAAAGCATATGATATTGAAATATTTACAGGTCTTGCAGGTGTTCTTGCATGTTGCTGGGAAAAATTTATCTGCTCCATTTTAAATTCCAGACTATGACCCATAAGGAAATTCACAGCCAGCTGGATGAAAATAACTTTTCCCAGCCAGTAATTAGGGAAACAACAAACTCGCGTAAATGACACTGAGAACCGTTGAAATCCGCCCTTCTCGCAACCTCGTTCCCAGGGTCTCTCTCTTCCCTTCCCCTGAAGCGAGAGAGAAGGGCATTCTCGTCCCCAGAGCCACTTGTCCCTCTTAGCCGGCTGGGTCTGGGGCACGAGGAACAAGTGGCTCTGGGGACGCACGATTTGATTCGCTGAAATCAAACAAAGGGAGTCCAATCACATCAGCCGTTTTAAAATCCTTTATCGTTATCACGTTTAAAACGGCTGCTATGATTGGACATCCTTTGTTTGATTTCAGCTAATCAAATCGTGTGTCCCCAGAGCCACTTGTTCCTCGTGCCCCAGGCCTAGCCGGCTAAAAGGGACAAGTGGCTCTGGGGACGAGAATGGAGAGAAGGGAAGATGAGAGACCCTGGGAACGAGGTTGCCCTTCTCGACGAGACTCAAGCCTTTTCTTCGGCAAGCAGTTGGCTTCCGTCCCAGTCTCTCTCTGATTCATCAAGCGACTCTCCGAGTTACAATCACCCAGCGTAAAAATATTTTTTTTTCAGTCACAAATCCCAGAAGAAAACATATGCTGAAACATTTTGCCAGCCAGCAACATTTGCGCTGGGGAACAGATGAAGCAAGGAACTTACTTTGGCCCGGACCAAAGCTCAGTTAGTCACTCTTTAATTCGGCCGCCCTGTAATGCGGTCAGAGTTTTTTTATAATAGGCCATTTTACAGTTCTGTGCTTAGTTACCAAGCCTTTGAGTGGAATTGAGGCTGAAGGTGACCTTGCACAGGTACAAACCCTCTTGCTTTTGATATGTAAATCGTTTTGTTGTTATGCTAAATAGTTTCTGGTCTCTATCATGACAAGGTCAACTAGAGCCTCGCTTTCATACAGAGGCCTGGTTACATTTCACAGAACTGTAAAATGGACTATTGTGGCCGTTGCTGACCGGATTAATTGACGGGGTTCCACTGCATGTAGTTATATTTTTCTGTTTTATCCTCTCATCAAATTGGCGCCGTATTTTTATCGCAGAGATAATATATTCCTTTCTGAAATTAATTTGACATGGGTGTGTTAAATTTTCCTTAAACTTAAATGTGATGTTCACTTCATTTCCAAGTTTCCGAATCTATTTTTTTGTGTGTGGACCGAAACTATTTTTGCCTTTAAAGAGAACCAGCTGATCATACTCGTTTTAGTGTCATTAGAAATAATTTTTATAATCCACAACCCGCCATTATTATTTCGGCCATGAATTTCGAAAAAATTGATACGACAGTTCAAAGAACAGACGCTTTTTTGGACATATTTTTGTGACCTTACTCGGTGAATGGTCTTTTTTGTACCAGGTCCCAGTTGTTCAAAGGTTGGATAACGTTATTCACCGGATAAATCACTATCCAGTGGATAAGTGTTGGCAAAAGCATACTATAAAAATATTGTTGTTGTTTGTTGTTGAATTTAACAATTTTCTGTCTGTTCTTATGCTCGCGATCGGCATCTACATTCCTCAACGAATTTCTCTTTAAATACAACACTCGATGACTATGCCAATATCAATACATGCGAACAAAATCATACCTTGCGCGAAAAGTATCGTAAAAAGTAGAAAAAGTTACAAAATCGACTGATATATCTTCTTGAATTTTCCTACTCAATAAATTATTTGGCGTAATTAATTTAACAAAGCAAAAATAAGATAGTCGATGTACCTTAGCTGTGCTGAGCTCCTCCTGTGGTAGCCGGTAAAGCTATCGTCGTTTTCTCTTTTTTTTTTCACTACGTTCGATCTTTTATTCCAGGTTATAATTAAACAGCATTAATACTTTAATAAACCGACTTAACCTCTGAAACAACTCGCTTACAATGTGGTGAAAAGCGCCAAACGGCCTCTTCAAAGGTGACTTTAGTATGAGAAATATAAATAAATAGCCAATGAGAATTACTTGGAGAAACCTTGCAGGCGTTCACCTGGCTGGGTGCGGTCTCGCTAGTCATTTGCATTGACACAATTCATCCTGTTGGTACAGAGGTCTATTGTTATGTCGAATATATGCATTTTATTGATGACAAAATTTCAAAATTCAAGCCTCTTTTTGAGAGCCATCGAAAATAATCACGTAATGCTTCCCTCGTCGCTCGCGCAAGAGACCTCGCACACGCAAGAGACCTTATGGTCTCTTGACACACGAGATTCAAAAATCCAGAACGCGAGTTTCCGCGCTATTTGCGATCAGTATCTTTTATCGCCAGGAACGCTGAACGAGGAGGTATCCGCTAATCACTAGAAATTAAACTTTAGTTAAGCTCCTAACTACAGATGGCGTTATGCCGGATGAGACGCCAACATTTAAACTAGAGAAAAGGTTACCAGGGCCTAAAAGGGATTCCATGTAAGGGCTATACGTCCGTAATAATTCTCCGGATTGGCCTTCCGATCACTCTAAAACGGCGCTTTTCAGGCACCAAGAACGGAGCGTTTTGAAAACGCTCTCCAAAGTGGTTAAAGGACCCCAGTCAGCCACGCCTTTGTTATTGTTTCAGAATTACATTTTACGCGGAGCGTGTCGAAACGAAAGAGATCACTGAGAAATTTGCTAAAGGTAATTTAAACACTTCCAGTAACACAAACTTACAGCAATGCAATTAGATTATGCTTCGCCATACAATTTCCATAATTTCAATGGCATGCATCGGAAATGGCGGAGGCTGACTACGGCCCTTCAAAATTTGAAAACGGCTAGGTATTAGAGTTGACAGCACATCGGTGAAACAACTTGAAAACGGCAGTGTGGACAGAAAACGTTTCATCCGTTTTCGGGGCGAAATGCCCGATTCTGACTACACTAACACGAAACATTCAATGTGAAAGTTTATTCAGGATGCGTCAGTAAGTCATGATCTGCTTCGCAGTGTATCCCATAATCATGAACGTTGAAATAACTATAGAACCTGTGCTACGCCAGATATGAGAAACCACTAAAAAAACCACCCTTATGCGGCCAAAAAATATGTGGAAACCAGGAGAAACGTATTCCTCATCTAATGCAGCAGCACAAGTCCCCGAGAAAAGGGTAACACTATTAACACAAACTAAAATAAAAATAGTGCAAAAAAGCTAGATTGTTCGATGCAACAAAAATGACCGTAAAAGAAAAGCGAAAGCGACGACTGACGGACTAAGACTGACCGAAATTTTCTTTTCAGAAAATGTCAAAATCCCCACCCCATGCCTGAACCCCCCTCCCCCCTCAGGCTTAACATTGATAGGTGCATTATATAATCTCTTTACATTCTTCGTCTAATCAGGACAATATTTATCATAAACCTTTAAACAGATGATCTACAACTGAAAAATGCGGCTGAAAAAAGAAAATGACTAACATTTACATTTAACTTCTAGACTAGTCCGCAGAACAAGTTACAAGTTAATTTCCAGCTTTCCTCTTCCTTATTTGATATTAGCAAGCAAATCCATTTTGGTTTCACTCAAATGGGTTTTGGTGGGAAACAAGTCCACTCAGCGCATCTGAAATATAACACTGTGTTAAAACGCACAACCATTTGTACAGCAGATTTATCAGTTTTTACTCTTATTAAATAAATTTATCATCATCAAAGCAATTGCGATGAGCGGCTTGAAAAAAATCTGCTGGAAAAATTCAGAGCAGAATGGGCATTTAAATTTCATCTCTGATTATCGAGCCCAAGGTGTTCATCCTTGAAGTTGCTAAGCAACATCACGTACCTACTCGGGCGCTGGTTTTTGATTGGATAAAATATAAAGTCAGAAACTCTTTGGGCACTTCATCAAAGATTTGCCAAAACTGGCAATGTTCCCCCAACTGATAGGTGGCCAAAGAGCTATCTACCTTATTCATAAACTCTTGTGTATCATATGAGATTACCATAAACAAGCGTAGTTCCTGTTTATAAACCTAGCTGTACTAAAATGTTGAAATGCGGCAGATTTTATGGAGCCGATTTCCTCCTTGTTAACTGTTTTAGGTGCAAGCTCTTGCAAGGTCTCACATGAATGGCTCACTACCCTTTGAGAGAATAGAACAAACAACATGAACAATACAATTAGCCCCCAAAACAATAGCAACTGTTACACTAGAGGACCACCAGACTTATTACAAAGGTTACAAGAGCTGATTAAAGCCTATTAGAGCTGCTACACTACAAGGTGCAAGAAAAATCATTACAGCTGTACGTATCCTTATTTCCTTGGCTTAGCTTGGAAAGAAACAGGCAGATAAAATGAACATAATAACATTAAAAACTACTTTTATCTGAGAAAAATTGATATATCCTTCTTAACTCAATCTACCGAATGTGAGTAATTTAAAGCCAATTTCAGCGCAGGTTTTTCAAAACATCATTCACCCATAAGTTTTATGACTACACAAATTTGGTCAAATTTAACATTTTTAGATAATGAAGATATTTTAAAATGTTCAGGGAGATAAACGTGAATTTCAAGCCTCCTGTATACGTCATGTTAGACGGAGATTGATCAAGACGAATGTTTTGAAAACCTGGGTCTACACACTGCACTGAAATTGACTGTTATTTAAAGTGGTGACTCACATGTAATGTAAAAAACATGACAAAATGCATCACAATGAGCTCTAAATGGTCAGGCAATGGTTTCTACATGGTAGCAGGTGAACACTCTGGTGAAGGTGTATCAAGAGACCTGGCTGTGAATACCACTCTTTTGCTACTCTCCAACAGTGCGCCCCTGTCACAGAAGCTGCTTTCTTGGAGGTTGGAGTAGAAAGAGCTGTTTGGACGTGGGTGACGTTTGCAATTGTCCGTTTGTGAGGGCGTGTTCTTTGTCAGATTGGGCTCTGTGTTGGTTCCTTGATGTTTTACAGGGGTCAGGTATCTGGCCATTTTCCTGGTAGAAGTCTTGATGACATGCTCAAAAGCTTGACCTTTGAAGCTCTGGAGTGCTTCCAATCGAGCTTTCTCCAGGCGTGTCAGGGGCTTTGACTCTACTGGTGTTTCGCTTTTGGACTGTGTGCTACTGGGTTGACAGGAAACTTCCAGGGGACTCTGCTCAGGAATTGGGCTCATCCCGTTCACACTTTGCATGTGATCATCATGTATATGCACATGATCTTCACATGCTTGGGCATGAGAGGCACCAATGGTTGCATTCTGAACATGTACCATGGAATCATTTGTCACTTGATTGACTTTGTTTGACTCGCAATCTTCCATATGCACGTCACTGTCAGTGTCAGTGGGTCCATGAACTTGAGTTGATTCATCAACTATCTGGCAATCTGTTTGGGAAGAAATTTCTGCAACTGCTTTTATATTTGGCATTGCCTCAACTTCCATACCACAGTCCTGCTGGTACATGCAAGCACCACCTTCATCACACATAACCACATCAACTTGCTCCACTGAGTCACTGAGGATTTTACTTTTCTTAGGTGATTGGCAGCTGTCATTGGCTGTCACTGCCACACCCTCAACTGCAGGTGGACTAACCTCTCTAGACTGCCATACATTTTCCAGACTCTGTCCTCCAAAACTCTTCAGAGCTTCTAACTGAGAAGCTTGAACCTTGGTGAGTCTAGTGGCTTTGGTAGAGCTTCTTCGTCGCATTATGGCTGAGCTTCTTCTCCTTGATGACCTTCTGACTTGCCTACCCTTGCTGGTAGATCTTCTTTTTTCTATCCCACTTTTTTCTATGGACCTTCTTCCCAAACTCTTCTTGGTATCTGTCTTAACAGTCTGACCATTAACTCCTGAGTGCTTGGTTTCAACTCCAGGTCTTTCCATATTGCTGTTCTTTTGTTCAACTTGCTTTTCTACATTTCCTACTGTTAGTGTACTTAGAGGAACATTCCCAAAGGCTTGCAATGCTTCCAGTTTGCATTTCTCCAATCTAGTAAGTCTCTTTTTTGCATTCCCTGCAACTGGATTTGCTGCTGACTTCTTCTCTATAATGCTAGCTTTTCGTTTCTTGCCAAGGGAAATATTCTTGAATGCTTCATTAGCTTCCTTTCTGGCTTTTTCCATTCTAAGGAAAAAGGAAATAAAATCACGATTACTGGTTGGCTATATCCTGACGTATATGAATTTAACCTTACAGGTGTCACCGTGTATCAAGGAGTTTCAAAAGTAAGCTTAATATATAAGTGGATGAATAAATGATGATGATGATGCCCTTGTGCTGCACACATCAGAGAGCAATTAGCCCATTCTCGTCCCCACAGCCCTTTTCGTTTCTCTTAGCTGACCCACCATTGACTTTACTTTTCTCTAATCATGCTCAAATTTCCCAATTTGAATAAGGCTTGGGGTGCTCTTTGATCTGGTAGGGTTCACTTTTCAACCCCATTGATTTTACACATTCATACCCAGTCCTCAGCTCATTTATAACATGGCTAATATTAGAAGCTGAAACACGGAGCAAGCCTACAAAAGGCCCCATCTAGCATTTTGTTGGCTTTAATTTTAACAGTCTTCAAACAGAAAAGCTCCGCAAATTTTTCTTTTTAATTGCGAGCCCTGTTTTTTTATGTGGAATTAACGACCTCAAATACAATATATACCACTACTAATCTTTTTCCATGCAAGTTAACCAATTTTAAACAGAAATTTATACACAAATCTTGAAAATTCAAACTTCGTGTTGACCACGCACAAACACTGTTGCGACATGAAAGCTCAAACGGACAGTGCTGAACACATCAATTATTTAACTACTTGGCCTCATGGGCTAAGAATCCAAACAAAAGATTAATACCGATGTTTATGTTTGACTTCCAATGACTGTCTAATTGTGGACGAACCAGGAAAGCACGCCTGTTCAAGCTTGCTGAAACTTGGCATGTTGTTTGTTATTGTCAAGTTGTTTGCCACAATGAAATTCTGTAATTTTGCAGAATAATGCACGACAGTTAATGTATCTTCCTCTATTTCCGTTTATTTCTATTGTTTGCACCCAAACGACAAAAGGAACAATTTTATTTACGAGGGTCTAGATAATATTTAATTCTTTTTTTTAATTATAAGAAGAGACAAGTTCGGATCACGCCACACCAAAGAAAACCAGTTGAGTTCAGTTCTCAACCAATAAAATCGTCTCATTGGGATTTGTGATTGAAAGGCTGAGCCGCTCAGCCTCGTTATATAGAATCACTCTGTGTTGAAAATGTCTCCTTTTATAGGGAGGGAAGTTGTAGCTGGTGATTAATTTTTTTGCTATTTTTTATTTATTTACATACATATAGTAGTATTTACAATATAATGGTAGTATATAGTAGTATTAAGGCCCTATTTCCCATGTAGGGAAAAGGAACTGATGATGATATATATCATCATACTACTATAGTAGTATACAGAAAAAAGTATTCATCACCAGTACACTTCTGCAATCAGATCATGATTGCGCGTGCAAAACGCTGCCTGACGTTTGATTGACAAAGATCTTGGAAACATTTCCATGCGGGTGTTTTGATTTCTAAAGACATGTATCAATGAAAATGTTGTTAAGTCCATATGAGTCAGCAACTTTAAAGTTATGAGATAAGTTATGAGAAAAGGTAGGCAGATGCTTGGCCTTACAAATATAAATCAGTCGTGCTATAATTAAATTAGTGTCGCAATGTTCCATATTATAACACTTAAAATCTTATACCGTGTTAGTCTTCTGCCAGAGTCTTTTCCTGAGGCTGTATTTTTAGCTGTTGCATTCAGCTTTGCCTTGAAGGATTCCCTCTTCACAACCAATGAATTGAACGGGCAGTTTCCAAAAGCGGACAATGCCTCACGCCTAGCTTTTTCTACCTGTTTGTTGTTGACAGAGAATGTAACATTAATTTCTTTACATGTTAATTTTAGCATCAATCAGACAAGTTTCAGCCATCAGGTGTTTATTTAGCTCTAAATTGAGCAGGCAGTCTGTTTGGGAGAATCCTGACCAAAGTTGTGAGCACAAACTGAACACAGTGAACAGGGTTACCACTCATCAGAAACTAAAAAGTTCCCCGACTTTTCATTGAACTTTGAACAATTTCCCTGACCTTAGATAGAGTAACTAACACTAAAGAAACAAAAGAAACTGCTAGCCAAAATTACTGCTTCTACACAAGCCACATGAACAGTATCAGCAACCCTGGTGAAGTCTGTACACACCACTGAGGCCAAGATTCAACCATACAGGCCGACAAAGCTCAGTTAATAAGATATTTATTATATGGCCAGACAAGAAAACTTGAAAACCTGAATTTAAATTTGCTGAAGTGTGCTTAACTCTTTAGTTTTTTTCTAGCCTTTTGGCTCTTCCATTTAATATTTTTAGAAGAAAAAGTCAATGTTTATGCATTTTTGTTTGTAACATTTTTACCGTAAAATGTAACCAGTCTAGATGCCGGTTTAGATGAGAAAATCTAGAACGTAGTCAGTATCGAACCAATCAAATCAAACCAATCAAATTCATGCTTTCTGTAGTTCTCCGTCCTTCCTTGTGAGACACAGCCATACAATAAAGATCATTAACCTGCGCGTGTTTTCAGCAGCTTGTACCAATCAGTACCTTTGTGAGTCTTTTCTCTGGCATAACAGGAGGTACATTTTCTTGTAGTGCTGGACCTTCCCCTGTAATACAGGCCAATAAAATCATGTTCAGGGTTTTCAAATTGTTTTGACATACCAGTAGGTGGCTACGGCATGATAAATATTGTGTATTTGCATACAGTATCAAAGACTCCCCTACCCCACCCCTCTGGAAATTTCAGTTAAGCTTCATACATTTATTTTAATTTTTTGGTGATTTCTAATCTCTTCATTGGGCGAGTATGAATATTTTCTGGAAATACACAGTCTGTGGGCTGCTTTCTGTGACCAGAGTATTAACCCGTGGCATGTTTAACAATTACCCGGCAAAATTACGCGGAACATCGCCTGATCCTTAACTTAGCCAAGGAGGCAGTAGGCCGAGTTGGCTAAAATCAAATAATGTTCATCAAGATTGAGTAGGATAATTGTTTTATTATTCATCAAATCATCATCAAAGTGCATTTTACAGCTAGAAAAGTTGTCGTTAAGCGGTGCTTTGCAAGACTTTGGTTGAATTATCATTACTTAACGTATATCACAGGCTATTGGTCATCAGCTAGAGATGATGGATAACAATCGCTCCATGACCATATATGGGTAACTTGACAATTTGTTGAATAATAAAATCAAGGGTGCGTGCCTTTGGGATGATCCAGATCAGGATCAGTGATCCAAGATCACTCAGATCATGGTGCATCAAAGGAACCGGCAAATCCTTGCTCAGAGTGGATTCGCCGGCACCTTTGATGCACCATGATCCAAGAGATCTTGGATCACTGATCGTGAAATAGATCATCCCAAAAGAATGCACCCCAAGTAACCCCCAGCACTCTGGCGGTTGCCAACGTGTCTTGAAATTCCTTCATGTTTAGTACAAGTGAATGCCATACCGTTATACTGTCTGACTACAAGTCAGATAACAGGTCAGACAATAAAAGTCAGACAGTCCCAATATCTTTGCGGAAAATGCTGGAATTGTTTGGTAATCGTGTTGCGATATTTTGGAAGATATTTATTCTTTATAAACATGAATGGGTACAAGTTTGATTGAAGCTGGAGCTACTAAAACAGAATATCCCGCAACCTATTTCAGCTATTTGCATCTTATCAAATGAGAACTAATGAGTATTTCCTGTTGCTACAAGCCTCTTCCTTCTCTTTCTACAAAGCATTGTGTAAACTAATATCAAAATGCCTTATTTTGTTCGAATATTCAGAAAATGTGTAACAAACTTACTGTACTCAATCCAAGAAATAAGAGAACGTGCAGCTATACTAAATTTGCTATCTTCGCGCTGCAATGCGCGACTAAAATACGACTCACCTCCATCCAGATCAACAATTACATCAGATGCCATAATACTACAGTACTATAACCACAAACGTTAAGATTTGGGAAGCTAAAACGATTACTTTTTGTGATTTTCGTTCGATCAGTGACGGAATTCCGTTATTTTGAAAATTTCCCTCCAAAATTTCCAAATTAGGCAAGTATTGCGCCTGTCTTGAAATAATTACCGCATCCCGTTGGCCGCGCGGGCACGTTTGCTTCGTTGGAAATCCTGCAAGTGTTACTGCAAAAAAGATGGAGCCGGCTGAAAACTCATTGAGTTTTTTCACAACAAATCACTCAAAACACGACTCCCAATGGAGAATGACAGGAGCAAACGTTGCAGTAGTTTGCGTTGCGTGTCTGGTAGAGCTTCTGGAAAATCCGGATGTTCTTCACTTACGAAAACGCAAGGCCCTCCGAGAAGTTGTTTTTATTCTTTCGAGCAGTTCAAATCTCCTGGACCTTCTCAGCCAAAATGCGAAAATCACCTCTCATCTTTGCGGCACGATAATGGATCTTTTCTCCTCAGAGAATGACCTCCTGATGAACACAGCAGTTGAGGCTCTCGACATCGTAGCAGTAAAGCTACGATCAGAAAACCTTGTAACAGAAATTGTGGAAAAGTTGGACACCCAAATAATGCGATTGAACAATTTGAACAAATCCTATCCCTTTGTGCTGGCATTGGGGAGACTTTTAAAATCGATTCCGGCTTTATCTCAAGTAATCGCTATGGGCTCTTCAAGTTTGATGGAATATTTGCTTGCCAACATGCTTTTTCCAGAAGACAACATCAAGACAGCTCTTCTTTTCGTTTTGGCGCAGATTTGCTCAAACAGTGATGCGATGAATGGCTTGAGCTTGCAGATCAAGGAGAAGATATGCAAGCAAACATGCACTGTTATTAACTGCTCTGTTAGCATGGATGCTCAAACGAACGCTCTTGGAGTTTTGAAGCTGTTTGCCACGCAACCCGATGTGCTAAACTCAATTTTGAAAACTGCAAACCAAAGCACGTGTGCCATGCTGGAAAGTCTGAAGAAATTGATGTTGTCGCCAAGCGAAGCAATTCAGACTGGTGCCGTACAATGCATCACTCAGATATTAAGAAACGATCCCATGGAAAATGATTACACAAGAGCGTTACTGACCAGTGGCATTGGAGAGATGCTACTTGAAGACCTGGAATGCTCCAATGACTTAATTCTGGGTTCAGTGTTTTGCTGTTTGGACCACATGGTAAGAACCCAAATCTTTTACACCGACGGCTACTCGGTGTATGGTATCGAGTCAGTAATAGTTGGCGTTTCAAAAGCCCTCAAGCTCAAGAACCGTGAAGTCCTCAGGCAAGCCATTCGTGTCTTAGAACTCATTTTAGCCAAACAACCGTGTAACATCCGCATTTTTGCGAATGAAGAGCTGTGTAGGAAATGTGCGAGTGTCCTGTACGAATGTCTGAAGTCTGCAGATCACAGGGTGCTCACTCAGGCAGCAAATGCACTAGTACATTTTCTGAGCATCGATCACTTTCCACCATCAATGGAATTTGAAGCTGTTGTTTCCCTCGTGTCAACTGTGATAACACATATGCAGAAATTCGCTAAGCCAAGGGTGCATTTTAGAAATATTCCTAAAGGTAAGCCATCTGACTTGACACCTGTTTCTATAATATAATGTCTCATAATGTAGCGTATACACGTTATTCTAACATGGCTACCATCTTAATATTCTTTTCTTGGTATTGAAATTAGCCTTTTTTGCCTCGTTTTAACCTCTAAAATAATAATATTTTATCTTGAACAAGGCAACAAGGGCCAATTTGTATGTGCATAAATCAGCGGCCATTTTGGAATCAGGTGTATAGAGCGAATGCACACAGCCCTAGCCATGTCGGTGTACCTAACAAAAGAAACTAATTGAAAATCCATTGTTGTGGTACACCAATATGGTGGCTGTGACGTCAAGTGCATACGCTCTATTGATAAAGATGAAATGATCAGTAATGACACGAGCGTGGGGCAAAGAAAAAATCTGAATCTCCGATAGATTTCGAACCCAAGAACTCCCAGATTACCGGTCGGGCGCTCTAACCAACTGAGCTACGAGAACTCTTGGTCGGCTAAGGATCAGGCTATCAGCAATGCCGAAACAACATGAGTGTGATAAATATGAAAGATGGTATATTTTTTAAGCTCGGTGAACAACATAATGTAGGAAAAGACAAAAAAATAAGACACGCCATCCCTTAAGGTCGCTTTCTGTTCTAATTTTAGACTTTCTTGCCCATATCCTACGTCATCTAGCCTAGAGGTTTTAGTTTCATAAATTCTCCTTTTCATTAATCATTTATTGGGTTCGGTGCATCAGGCGCAGATAATTATAATTTATATATTTGAATTGCAACTATGGAGGTTGAAAAGTGACGGGTACGAAGTGTCTAATTTTTATAGCATATTAGCAGTTTTAATTTTTATTGGCGACGAAAAGGATTGGGATTCGGTGGTATTTAGTGAGAGGGGAGTTTATATATTTGTTCATAGTAAATTCTTTCAATTATGCAGGGGCATTTGAGGCATTTCTCTGCGCTCTGTTAGAGGTTTTCAGGAAGAGTTTCCAGTTTGTTAAAGAGTACCGAGATCGCAAACCATCCTATGCGGCCTTGTTAACACGGAATGAAGCATCGGTTGCCAACGAGAATGAGACGCTGGATCAGTTTCTGGAGACACTGTGGAAAGCCATTGATCAAACGTGTGTCCCAGCCTTAATGGTGAACTGCGCCGCAATCGAGAATCAAGCTGTGTTTAAGAGCTTTTTTGAGATTCTTCATCTCTCAGTGTCTCCACTAAGCATTCACAGGGACATTTTTGCACGAAAGCTTGCATCGGGATCCTTTGTTCGACTGTCACTTGAGATCAAAGAGAAATTCTGTAGAAGTGCAAAGAACCAAGAGCTTGGAGATGCGATAGCGAAATTCTTGACAGAGCTCTGCCTTGCACTTGGCAATGCTACTGACAAGGTCCAACTTGGGGAAATCCTGAAGGCAAGCAACATTGCAGGTATTCATTCATCGACCACGTGCTTAAACCTACTGATCCAAAGCTCCATAAGACAAGGTTCTAGCGAGATAATCGACGACTCACTCTTCAGCACACAGTGCGTTTGCATTGAACTGATGTACGTGTCCTTTGCTCATGGTGACAAGATTGTCCCGGGTGAACACCTTATGACAAGCCTACACCAGTACCTGGTCTTGCACCCCGATCTCAGTATCTTACCTCGTGTCTCATTGAAGCATTTATTGTTCCTCTGGATGAGGTCTTACAGCAGGCTAAGAACATTACCCTTGAAAGAAAACGTCGTCGAAAGCATGAAGGCTTCTCAAGAGATTCTTCAGCAAGGGCTGGTGAAGTTCAAAGCAGAGGAGATTGAGTCTATTTACATTCATGATGTTCTCTTTGTTTCCTGGATATTTTCATGTGAATCATTAGCACAGGCCTTTGGACGACAGGTTTTCATCTCCTTTCTAGAAACAGAAATAGCCCAGAACTCTTCTAGCAAAACAGAACTCCATCAACTTCTAGCATCTAACGAACAAAGTTTTCGCACATTTGTCTTTCTCGTTGATTGTAACGAGGAAGTCATTGTCAATCGCGTGATGACCATTCTGGAAGCACTGATCAGTGGAGATTCAGCAGATCCCTCAGAGGAGATCAGCACCTCTCACCTTAGTTCGTTAGCCATCCACGTAACAAGTATTTTCCACAAGCTGTTCCTGAGCAACAAAGCTAAACCTCTTCAAGAGCACTCGATTACTGCCATGCTGAATATTATGATAGCAGTCCAAATGAAGATCCCGCCATTTGACATCAAGCTTCTGTACCATGTAATTAACATGTTGACATCTAGCAAATGTTGTGAAACTGCCGTAGTTGTTGCCATCAATTACCTGAACGTTTCGCTAGCATGGGACGCCAACAGAGACAACCAGAAGGTTGCATCGGTGCTTCTCTCCAACAAGGCATTCTTAAGCCATGTACAAGAAATTTTGAATACCAAACTGGTCACCGATGTTGGACTGCGAACGGGTTCCGTGGATGATGTTAATCTACTTGCCAGCGCTTTGGTTCTCACCTCGTCCCTTGCAACCTCTCATACGCTAGCTTACGTTCAGGATGCATTCAGAATTGACAAGACATGTATGATCAAGCTTGCCAATGAGCGGCAAACTATTCTGGGCCTTGCAAGTCTTGTTTTCTGGGATGTCTTTTTCAGACACGCAGGTAGATCAGATGTCATGGTATTGACAGAAAGGGTCCAAGGAAAGGAACAGCCTATTGAGAAGTTATCCGAGGTGGATCTCCACGTCCTTCTTGTTTACTTGCAGAATTCCCTAGTTCATGACAGTGAAACTGTTAGGCAGTGTGCCGTAAAGTGTTTTGAGAGTTTCCTTAGCTACGTCCCAAACGCCAGCCACTTCGCTAATAATCCATGGAACAGAATCGTTTTGGAATCACAGTTATGTATGCTCAGTGTTAACGTATTGATGCCGAGCTTGGTTCTGTTCTGTACGCTCATTCTGCAGCACGCTGCAGGGAAACAACAATTAACAGACGTCCTTCAAAACGCAGTGAAATCCATTCTTGACAAAATTCCAAGCATTCCGTTGTCAGAACAAGCCTTATCGTGGCAGTGCATCAGTTTTCTTGCTCAAGTGTTATGCTTGGAATACAGCATCATCTCAACAAACCAAAAGGGTGCTATGGTCAATTGGATGAAAACGTTCAAGGAATCGCTAGAGGAAAGCGCAGAGGAGAATAATTCAAACTGTGAATCACTAAGGGAAAAGGCAGAGGAAAGTGATAAGCAGGTTATGAAGTTTTACAGACTTAATTCTGTGATTTTTGCCAAGGGTTTGCTAAAGCCACAAGTTATCGAAGGTCCTGAGCTCTTGAAGAAAGTTTTTCTTCTTCTTGAAGGTAAAAACGACTAAGATAGAGAAACAAAAAAAATCAGCCTCTTGCAATGAAGGAAGAGAAAGTATCAAGAGTTGGGGATACCACTGAGCCGGAGGCGATAGCCTGCGTCCAGACGTGTCTCCTATTTCCTCACGCGAAAAGGGACATCGCCCCTTTTCCACTTAAGCTAACAGGAGATGGCTGCACACAGGCCTGCCTTCAAAATTGCAAAATGATTTTAATCCCCCATCCGAATAGTCAAAAAAGACCAAACAATGTTTCTGTAAAGTACCAGACGGTAAAATGTAAAATGTTAAAAGCTAATGGCAACCCATCCACTATTATTTCTTACATTCTCAAAGAGAAGCCACCCTCACCGACAGTTCATCCACCAGAAGAATTGGTTTCCATGTTTTTCAAATGGGCCGAACCATCGGACACGTACCAGGGTTTCGCATACCTCCCTTACCTTAGTGGCCTGACTGAGCCCCTTACGACATTACTCCGTAATACTGAAATCCGAGTGGTCAGCAAACCAGTCAAAACCCTCCAGCAAGAATTCCCGTCCCCAAAGTTCGGGCAACCCTTCGATCTCCAATGCAATGATGTCTATAAAATCCCGTGTAAAGGCTGTCCTTCGAATTACGTAGGGGAAACCGGAAGATGCTTCCAAACCCGAAAAAAGAAACATCAACGCAACCTAAAAACTACACAGAGGGTTCGAACGTTTGCAAGCATGCGTCGCAAAATGACCATCCCATTGACTTTGACAATGCGTGTGCAATCGACATGGGCAACTACCGTGTCCGAAAAACGTGGCCGTTGCCTAGGCAATATTCAATTTTATTGTAATTAGACTTCATTTACACGTCTTGTCTTTTAGCTCTTTTCGCACTTCTCCTCATTTTCGCACCCTTCTACGTATACATTTCCATTCGCGCGCTTACATTCTCATTCGTCAAAGGCTTTTGACTGATAGCCTAAAGCTTATGTTTTAAGACGGAATCCGTCAGGACGTCGAGTATTTATTGGACAAAATTATGTACCAAAATTATTTACATCTTATTGCAAGCTTTTGTGTTACTGCTTCAAACATCGTATCAAGAAAAATCTTTCTAACAACCGTGGCAAACATCGAAAACAAATTTCGAAGTTCCACTGAATTCCACTTAATCGCTTAAAACATGTGAGATTTTGCCTATAGCTTGCGAACTTTGAAATTCATTTTCTCAGACTCTGATAAGAAATTGCTGCACCAAAATTATTTACACCTTCTTGCAAACTTTTGTGTTACTGCTTCAAATATCTTACCAAAATAAATCTTTTCTAACAACCACAGGCAGCCCAAGCTCACGTTGTGATCAGGATCATATTGCAAAATAGCTGTCATGGCAAAAATATAAGAGTTTGTATGGGAATATTTTACAACATCTTTTAGCAAACCGAAATACTGCCAAATCTTAAATAAAATTGCCTTACCTTTCTTTCACTGTGTTTTTATTCTTGTCTGAACGCTTATTTTGCCGATTCTTGGCCATTTAGGCGCGTTATCGCTTTCTACTACAAATGTCGAAGTTCCACTTATAATTTAGCCTGCGAACGCAGACGTATTTCCGGCTGTCGAGAATCTCGAATCTCGTCTTAATCTTTTAACCAGAGAACGTTTTTACTATTTTTAATAACCAATTACGGAAATTACTAAAATAGCGAACTTTTGCAGAATTCGCGAAAGGATGTCAAGACAGTTCAAGGAGGGCCATTGACGAAACTGCGAATTAAACTGAAATTGCGAATTTTTCGAAAATCTCAAAATTTTGCAGAATTAGGGAGCCCTCGACGAAACTGCAAATTTAACTAAAATTGCGAATTTTACAAAAATTTCGAAAATCTCAAAATTTTGCAGAATTAATTTTTGTAATTGTGTTCGATCCTGGACACTGCTACACAACTGAACCACTGCCCATAACAGGTTAAATATGCTGCCCCACAAACATGAGCAAATCACTGTGTGTGTCATCCAAAATGTCTTACAAACGTTTCGAAAAAAATCAAGCACAATGAAGGTGGTATGGTTCTATACTTATTGAAAGAGTTACATTTTAGGTCAGGCAAGCAGAAAAAACTCTGGGTTGTTTTCCATGGACCTCAATGTGTTTCAACCATGTCATAAAAACCACCAAACATTTTCCATCCTGTCTTCCCAAATGCAAACTTTACAGGTTCCTACTTGATATTTTAAAATGTAAATATAAAAAGCATGGTATATAAATAGATTTGTCAGATTGTATTACTAGAATTGTTGTAAATGTATGGCATGTGGACAGTGCATGCCTTCCCTGCCATACATTTCATTGTCAATATCATAAAAATTCACTATGTTTCCTCGAGTTTGAATCACATATCTTCTAAACTTTGCCCATTGTTGCCACATGTGGTGTGACAACTCTAAGCAAGTGATTCTGTTAATGTTTTTTTATTTAATGCAATAATTAAAAATGTCACCCTAATGACAAATTTTGCTTTTAGTTAAAAAGCTCAATATTAAAGCTCAGATTCTTTTAGTAACAAAAAATAACATGATTTTGTGTCTTTGGATCAAAATACATATTAACAGATTTATGTAAAAAATGTACACTTTCATTCATTTGAGGGACTTATTTTCCCTTAATTCATAATTTATATTAAATAGTCTCATTGATAAGTGATAACGTAATAATTTGAGCCTAAAGATCAGTTTGGTTTTATTATAGCATCACTTAATCTTTTTATCTTCATTTGAAACTGCATTCTTGTCACTCTTTGAAGGGTCGTCTTCAAGAAAGACTTTCAGCATTTCTTGGCGCACATTTTCTGAAAATTCTGGAACATTGTCAGCTGTAATCCCCTCAGTTAATATGGGAGCCAACACTTTTACTTTGATGGTTCCTACCAAGAAATGAGTTCAGAAAAGTTAGTATCATGTCTCTACTTTAAGTGCTATGGTTTCTGTATTTTAAAAGAAGGAGTAAGGGGAACAAAAAGGAGGGATGATCGCAATAGCAAATGAGGTGGGAAGTTCACGTGGGGCAGGAAAAGAGACAACAGCAGAATAAAACACTATTACCACAAAAAGTCAAACTTTATGCACAATTCATTAACAATAAATTACAAGTAAATACCAGAAAACACATCCAAGGCCCTGCCAGGGTAAATTCTGACAAGTGACATGGTCCAAAAATTCGCGACATCACATAGAATGAAATCGTAACCAAATAAAATCTTGCTCGCCAGAATTCTGACAGTGAAATCAAGGTAGAGCAAAAAAGACAAAATACTGACACAGTACATTTTTAAATTCAAACAAGTGACACAGGGACCCACCCCCTGGCAGGCCGCATATCCCCTTCGACATAAGGCAGGCTTCACTGAATGTGCTTCACAATTAAACGCAAACCAAATTCAACTTACCATATTCAAATAACTTGTTCTTCTTGTTGAAAATTGAAGAATAATCGTAGATAACAATTGGTACAATAGGGAGCTAAAACAAGACATCAACAGTGTCAAATTTATATTTATACAGCTAAGCATTCTCCTAATCTTTTCGAAAATATTGTGAAAAAGCCTAAGTTGAGTGCTGGACTCCACTTTGAAACTAAATTGAGTGGCCCCGATTTTGAGCCCTAACAAGGGTCATTGTGTTTTGTTCTTAATAGGCAATACACTACTCCAATACTACTACCTCTACAGGTACATCAATGGGTACCATGTACCAGAGAATGTTATGAAGGAGGAAATGCTATGATTGAATAGCATCCCATCCAGGGAAAGTAAAAATAATTCTGGTTGTTTAAAAACCTCCCCGAATCAAATTAACCAATGATTCTTCCCAGAAACAGAAGACAAGCAAGAGGCTGAAGGGCCAAAAGGTTTGAACAGAAATGCAGAAATTTTTTTCGTCTTCTCGGCTCCTTCCAATCAAATTTGGTTTCTATTGCAGATAAAAATTTGTTGGTTTCACATTTAAGGAACCAACTGCCTGTCTATTTTAAACAATCAAAGAACTTAAACATTTTTCGTAAGAGGTTGGAGACTTTTAATTTTAATGATTTTAAGACAAGTTGTAAATGTGACCAATGTTTGTCTTAAATATTTTTATTTCTTATATATGTTATTATACTTAATTTTTTAATTGTCGTACGTTTTACACACAAGCCTCTGGCTCAGACATTGAGGGGCGACCTCGTCCTACGTTTGGACATTAAATTGTATTTGTATTGTATGTTTATCAGATGAAATATAATTTTCTTTGGTCAATTCCAAAATTTATGTTTCGTTCTTGATCGATCGGGGAGGAAAAGTCTGGAAACATAACACATGCATTCTGGCCTGGCGTCCCAGGCATGCGGTATGCAAGAAAACAACTCGATGATTTTAACTTATTTTGTTTGGATTTTTGTAAATTGAAAGAAATAAAAAATGGCCGAATATTCACTGAGTAATTAATAATGCCTTTCAAATAGAATTCTCAAACTCACTAATAATTCATTGAGTTAAAACAAAGAAAATCATAACCGTGAAGGAAGTTTGGATACCCGATCTTAATTAGCATAGATTTTGATGATTTTATTTCTCCATTTACTCCTCAGCTTTTGTTTCGATTGAGAAGATATATCAAACACTCAAGACAGTGTTTCATCAGCTATCCAAACACCTCAAAGTTCGTTAAAAATACTCCGCTACGCGTCATATTTTTTAACTCTCTTCTCGGTGTTTGGATATCCCAATGAAACACTGTCTCTTGTGTTTAATATATAACATCTAAACAAGATTCTAATAGATTCAGAGAAAAGCATGAGTAAAGGTCAAGAAAGCATGAAAAAAATGTGACAATCACGAGTTGGCCTGTCATGACTGTTTACCTTACGCTCCTGCAGTCTTGAAAGTTGCCTGTTATTTAAAGGAACACTATCATGTTTCTGCGCATGCGCCAATGTTTGATTTTTGGACAGGATGTCCTGAATTCAAAAGATGCGAGAAGTGATGTAGGGCATTCAAAAATCTGTTTGCATCGTCCTCAATTTACTTCGATATCACCCTAAAACTACTCAGAATGTTCTCGTTGACTGCCAATTTGTCTGAAATCGAGAATTTTTGGCGTTGTTTTCAATGCCGTGTGACCAAGCTTCGAGAGGAGGGAAGCATATGATGGCGCTGGACGAAGGCTTCTTTCTCCTGGCAGCTTTCGGCAAAGTTCTGAAAATCGGAGAAAGACTAAAAAGAATTGGAGCCAACAACATAGTAGGTTTACGTAAAGAAATCGATCCACAAGACTTGAAAGAGGCTGAATGCTTATCGTGACCCGCGATCCTGTTCTTAAACACGGGTGAAACTGACCTTTACTCTTTGGTACTCCAAGTGTCTTCGTCGGTCTTCAAGCACGCTATAGGGGTTCTCTCTGCTCAGGTATAGGCTATGAGAATGATACCGGTATAATATTATTTCTTTTCTCAGTGGAAAAGGACAAAAAACTGTAACAGCTTTTGACGACCCGTGCGTGATATGAACAATACCCGCGATTCACCCAATTTCCGGAGGACATTTAGCAGATTTAGGCTTGTTTTGAACCGTGATCTTACTGTCGCCTTGTGCTTGTATGGCTTTTGCTGTGTTCCGTAGATATACTAGTCAGTACTGTTTTTATCTGTTGTTTTACATGGACAGCTGACACGCTTCTTCCCTGACTTGGTGAGCAAGTTGACTTGCGTGCAACAACAATACAGCTACAGCTCTTCCAGTAAAAGCGCAACCGACAAGATCGGCCAAATAATTACATAGCAATGGCAAGGAAATAGTGTGCAATGAAATAGAAATATGTTTGTTTTCTTCGACGATCTCATCTTGGTCAGACTGCAGTTTTCCTTTCTTTATTTCTATCTGCGTTGTATCGGTCTCTTCTTTTATACTGTTCGCATAATAAAGAGTGGCGGATCACTCTGCGAAAACAAATTCAAAGTGACAGTTCTATTGTTTTAGTTGATAAAATGCAGTTGGCACTCGTGCGTGCGCAAAATCGTGATAGTGTCCCTTTAATCATTGGGTTTTCATTCAATCACTTGCATTTTGGGGTGACTCCTTGTGATCTACCATTTTAAATTGGGCCTCTTGCAGCGCGAGTTTAGATATACCGGTAGTGGGTAGTACTTGTAGCTGTCTCGTGATCAAATACATGTATTCTTTCACACACACACACACAGCATGCAAATTCATTTCATTGTTATTAACGAAAAGGAAAAATGTGAACTTTTACGCAAGTACCTTTGCTGGTGTCTTTATTTTACTAGATTTTTGATAATGCTTTAACTCAAGTTTGCATTTGTAAGGGCAGTAATAAATTCCAGCGTCGCAACAAGTTTAAATTCAAAAGCATGTTCACTTGGCTGCCCACATGCAAACATCCCCAATGTGCTGATTGTTGTGAAGTCAAAATACTATTGCTACTACAATTCTTCATTGAGCCGACAAGCATGTCGAACACACTAAATTAATATCCGATTTCTCCTAGTATTACTTCATATTTGATGGCATTACCGTATGTATGTTTCAGTGAACTTTTATCAATGAGGACACGGTTTGATGCTTGTCCTAATAAGCTTTCATCTAGTTAGCAGTCAATCCTGGACATATCTGGGGGAGCTAAAATATTTGCAATTCTGTGGGTGTTTTTAATGAATTAACACAATTATTCCACTCACGCATGTTAGATAGGAGACAGTAATGACCAACTCGTAGTTACACGCCTCTCATATCCAAAGTGCAGTCATGGAATAATTGATTGTTGTTAAATCTACCTGTGCTTGTTGGGCCAAGTGAAATGCTCCTTTCTTAAAAGGAAGAAGAGTTCCAGTTTGGCTTCTGGTTCCCTCGGGAAAAATCCAAACATTAATCTGAAAAAAAATCCAAAACAAAATTAGCTGCATCCTGGACAAATAACTAAAGGAAGCCAACACCACAGCACTGAACAAAAAATTATAAATGCTAATAAATCATGGCTTCTTAACATCAACTGTGGAGCTGCTAAAAGATAGATTTTTAGTACTAATAAAGTTTATTTTGAAGATCTTTTAAATTGTATTGCTTGTTTAGAAAGCAGCATGCAAAGTCATTTCTGGTTGATAGTCTAGTGATAGTGGATTTTCTTACTGGCAAGCAACATGATTTGAACTGTCTGCTATTTGGCAGATGAGGGAACTTGAAAGGTTACTGAGAAAGATATCTGGGCCAGCACACACATCCTGGTCTACCTGTGTTACCTCTTGAAAAGCAGAATATGTTATCAAGCTTATTAGTTGTAACTTATATTTATTTTTGCAGGACTTTTGTGATTCATACTTGCAAAAAAATCACAAAATTAAATGGACAGGGAAAAGTTACGAAAAATGATGCAAACTGTAAATCCCTGCTGAAAAGCCATTTTACTATAACATCAGTTACATGATTATCTATGTTCAGGCTCTCTTTCTCAAATATTGATATAAAAGAGAGTTTAGACATCATGAATGCTGACAAACTTTGTTTTGCTTTAGTTCTGTTCAGTTTCAATCGTCTTTCATTTTAGCAAAAAAGGTAATAATGAAGTAACAGATTATGTATAGGTCCCTCATAACTCATTCATTGGCATACATGTATTTAATACTGTCAACTGGTATTTAAAACCAAGAAACTCCCACCCTGCACCAAGTCAATCAGTTTATTCAGGGACTACAAGTTTGCATTGCTTTCTTTCACACCCCTAACCCTCCCCTCCCCAGCCCTGTGTGCTGCTTGTATTGAGTAATGATCCGTGTGCAGAAATGCAAGTTGCACGGATCATTAACTTAATATACTGAAGTTGTATATAAACCTCGTTACCTTTTGATCACAGATCCATTTCGCCGTTTTATCCATTACATTCCTAGCACCCTCGGAATGTCCCCTATTTATAAATACGACTCCAAAAAGCCAAGCCGCAAAGCCAAATAGAGGGGCAAACAGCAATTCCTTTTTCGCCAAGAACGTGGTTCTGTGAGGTGTCGCCTGAAGAATTGGAAACATGTCCAAAGAACTTTGATGGTTAGCGACAATAATGAAATTCTGCCCCTTGAGTGTGTTGAAAACTTCAAGTCCTTCAACATCACAGCGTATTGCGAACAGTCTAACAAGGAATTTGTACACAAAACCTGCGCAGCGATGAAAGTTCTCGACATCAAGTGGATGAAACACTCCCACGACGCAACAAAACATCGCCAATAACATCATCAAACAATGGTAGCTAAAATACTTTGTACGAAACCGGAAACTTGTTGATTTCCTGTACAGGGCAATGAATCCAACCAAAAGGATTACGAGGCCAAGCAAAACGAATTTCAACTGCCACATTTTTGGTTCCTCTGTATATGCTTGCTCCTTTGTCGTGAAGCCTCACGGAATTCCCACAATGCAATGGTTTGTTGAAATCCCAGAACCTCTCGCGCTCCTTGGAAGTATATAAGCAGAAGTTTGCTTCGAGATTTCAGTTTGCGAACAAAGAAAGGCGTTGTTTACGAGGGAAAAGAAGGAGACTTTTATTGATTTTCCATCCTTATTTGTACATTTTTCATTTATAATCGGTTTAAGGTTTAATGTTACAGAAAATATGAAACGAAAGTCGCAGCTATTTCCGACAATTACGATTTGCTGTGGCCCGCACTGCAAAGAGAAACGTTTCGTCAAGAGACGCAATTTTCGTTATAAAATGTGTCATTGTGCGATCGGATCGCGAATTGTTAGCAAGAAGAAGCATGGACGAAACGTATTTGTGTTCCAGGAGAGAGAGTTTGTATGAAAATTTCCACGCGTTTCTCGTCAAATGCAAATTGTTAAGTCAAATGACGTCATAAGCCGCCATTTTAAAGGTGAGTGCATTGATTTATGGGAAGGATTTTTTGCGCTTCTTCTCATCCGGGAAACCAGCTTCCTGTGACCTTCATTTTACCGGCGTAAGGAGGACAACGTGGTTTCGTACGCGATTGTCTTTTCTTTGCCAAAACACACTTTAAAACACTCGTTATTGCTTAATTGTAATGAGTAAAGACCTCTTGGACTACCCTTTCTGCCATGATGTCAACAAATACGAAAGAATGGTTAAAATTGGCCAAGGAACCTTTGGGTTTGTTGACTGTTTCAGTCCGCCATTTTGATTGTTCGACTTTTTCGTTGATTGTAAGAATTGTTTTGCAGCGAGGTGTTCAAGGCACGTAACCGAAAGAATCTTAAAGAAATCGTTGCCCTCAAGAAGGTCCTCATGGACAACGAGAAAGAAGGGGTATTTAATGTTCTTGTAAACATATGTTTTGCTTGATTTAGTAGTGTTCCGTGCTTGTTTTCTAGTCATTGAACTTTTGGTGTTTTTTGCACCATTGTTCAGTTCCCGATCACCGCCCTTAGAGAGATTAAGATCCTTCAGTTGCTGAAACACGATAATGTGGTGAACCTCTTGGAAATTTGTCGAACTAAAGGTAGGTTTATACTTCTTGATGTATCTACTAAATGTAAGTTCATTTTTAGTTACTCTATGCTGTAATGCTTATTGCATGTTAGTGACGGTGTAGTTATATATAACGGCATTCATTACAATTGTGATGACATTTTTGAACATATCAAATTTTTAAGGACTGATAACCAGTTTTCTGAAGTAGATTCCTTGTTGTACATGTTCTGAACTTCAGTATTTTGTTTTAATTGCTCTAGAAATTCAAAATTCCTGAATAGACCCTTTTATGTTTTTCAGTTTTTGATATTGGCCATGCATCAAAATCTGATGATATTCTGAAATGATCTCAAATTTAATAAAATTGCCAATATTAAAAGCCAAAACATCATGAAAGGGTCTAGATTGTATTAAAAAACCTGCTTACTGTAAAACCAGTACTTTTCAGGCCTCTTTCTTAAAAAGGAATTGTAAAACCCTGGAATACAATTTGCAAACTAGCCTCTCTCAACAAATTGCCCAGCCATCGTATTTTAACTAGTGTTTTTAAGAGCATCTTTATTAGATTTCACTTTATAGTTTGGGGTAGTGCCTTGGATGGGTCACATTTCTCGTTTCGTGCTATTCTCCTTGGTCTCTTTCTAATATTTACTGTTATTTATTTAACAGATAAAGAAGCCCAAGCCATGTATTATACTGTCATAAAACTCAACAGGTATTCGAGAACACAAGGGAAATGTAGAAAACACTAACCCCAATGGCTCATGTTTTCTACATTTCTGGAGTGTGTTTTATGACAGCATAATACATGGCTTAGGTTTCTTTATTTGCTTTATGATATAGATTTTATACACCAAGAGTAAAAACAACTGAACATGCACGATCAAGAAACCGACACAATTCAATTGCGCTTCTTCTTTACTCTCGAACTCGCACTAAGAAGCTTCCTGTACAATTTCTGCAGCTTGACTTTTGTCAGGAATTTCTTCATAGCGAATGTTCTCTGCCATCTCTAGCAAATTTTCATGGAGTAAAGCTGACAGACAACAATAAAACATGCTTTTTGTTTTTTATACTTTGATAAAACATGGGTTTTGGACCAGTTAGAGCATGTGCAGAATCTGTATTATAATTATTGTTATTGATTATTATTATTACTTTGATTACTGGACCAACAAATTTGATAAACAAAAGTGAACGTTCTACTTTTCAAATATTGAAGTTGAAGATTTTAGAATAAATTGGATATTCTGCCAAACCGTTTCCTTGATAACAATTTTCAGCAATCCCAACTGCTTCATCAAATAATCAGAAAATATGAGCTGTCCTCTTTTGGTCATAATTTTTGCAATGAGCGTTTTTAGTTGAAAAAAGGAGGTGAAGTTGGGGAGAACTCCTTAGTTTTAGTTTCAGAGACGTTGAAGAAATCAAAGTTTTGGTTTGGCAAATCTTGATTTGACTGGTAAATGGTTTAAAAGCACTCATCAAATTTGCCCTGGACCAATGTCTGCAAATTGCACAAAAATAACAAGCAATTTTTGGTTTGACAAATCTTGATTTGACTGGTAAATAGTTTAAAAGCACTCATCAAATTTGCCCTGGACCAAAGTCTGCAAATTGGCCACAGTACGCTTTGTTTGTCCCCAAAATTTTGCATACGGTAAGCATTGTTTCCAGTTTCTCATGGGACTTACAATGGTCTCAAGAAAAAACGAAAACAATGCTTATGCAAAATGTTTGGGACAAACAAAGTGTATTATGGTATTTTCTGAAGTGGCCTATTGCACAAAAATAACAAGCAATTTGACAGGGTTTACTTTTTTCTCTTGCAGCATCTCCCTATAATCGCAATAAAGGAAGTATCTACCTTGTGTTTGAGTTCTGTGAACATGACCTTGCTGGCCTTCTCAGTAACCACCAGATCAAATTCTCATTGTCAGAGATGAAAAAAATGGTGCAGATGTTGCTGAATGCACTCTACTTCATTCACAGCAATAAAATCCTTCACCGAGATATGAAGGCTGCAAATGTACTCATTACCAAGAATGGTGTTCTGAAACTGGCTGACTTTGGGCTGGCTCGTGCCATTCATCTTAACAAAGAGCAGTCTCAGCGCTACACCAACCGGGTAGTGACACTTTGGTATAGGCCACCAGAGCTTCTATTGGGTGAAAGGAATTATGGCCCTCCTATAGATCTGTGGGGTGCAGGCTGCATTATGGCAGAACTGTGGACACGAACACCAATCATGCAAGGAAATACTGAGCAACACCAGTTGACTCTGATAAGTCACCTGTGTGGCTCTATTGCTGCTGATGTGTGGCCAGGGGTGGAGAAACTGGATCTGTTTAGTAAGATGATTCTGCCAGCAAACCAGAAAAGGCGTGTAAAGGAAAGACTACGCAGCTATGTTAAAGATCCCCTTGCTCTTGACTTGATTGACAAGATGTTAACCATAGATCCTGGTCAAAGAATTGATGCTGACACAGCTTTGAATCATGATTTCTTTTGGAGTGACCCTATGCCCACTGACCTGACACGCACACTGAGTTCTGTCAACACCTCTATGTTTGAATTTCTGGCACCACCACACCGAGGCAGAGGTCAGGTGCCACCACAGGCTTCTGGGCAAGCTCGGGTGGGTGCAGCAAATCAATCCAATGTTGTTCAAAGTGGCACATTTGATAGGGTATTTTAAATTTAAATTGACCATTAATTTGCATTTGACATTTTTGCAGGCAGAGAAGTATATATTGTATTTATACTTGAATTAACAGTCCAAGATAAGGACTCCGAGACTTGAAAAAGAAAAAAAAATACATGAAAAAATTGCAAAAAGAAAAAAAATAAAACAAAAAAACAAAAACTACTTGCCCATAAAAAAAGTTTAAAAAAGAAACAAAAAGAACAAAAATATGAAGGTCACATGTTTTAAAGTTTTGTTTCTTACAATCTGCTGCATTGATTATCAATGCTAAAATGCCTTGCCATTTTTAACAAAGGCTTGGTTCAATTTGTAGTCCCGTCGAAAAAGATATACGCTGTAGTTTACCAAATTAACTCTGATCACAATCAGGTAAAGTTCAGGACACTATTTCTAATTAATGTTTGCATTTGTGAATGTACGCTGCACATGATAGACTAACAGTTATTCAGGTAGAAGTCTTCAAATGCTTCGCCAGATTTGTATCTTAGAGGCTGTATTAGGCCACACATATCGATGATAGAATATTTTAGTGGTTACAAAAAGCACTGGTTCTTATCCCAGCATTGTTGAACTTCAGTAGTGGAGGGCAAGTTTTATACAGATAAGCTAACAGCCCTATGTTTGAAGTCGTATTTCCAGTTTCCTTGAATTTTATTTTTCCAGTTTTTGCTTTGAGAATCAGGAATTACCACTATAAAGTGTTTTTGTAACACAATAATTTTTCTTTAAATGACTTTGGCCGAGTACACATATTTAATTAAAGTGGATAATTTAATCATGCAGGTGAAGTGATGTGTGCAATCATACTGCATTAGTTTGAATGTGAACAGTTTTTATTTTATATGAATAGAAATCCTAGGGATCTATGTTGCTGTAAAAACAGAAAATATTATTCCAGATAGTGATGGAATGGCTTTTGTGCCATGTTGTCCTAGTAACATACAAAATAGTAGTTTAAGGACAGGTGCAAATAAACAAATATGAACAGTTTGTAATTTTGTTGCCTAGAGTTTATTTATAACAGTTGCTGCAAGTACAGTAATATATCAAACATGAAAGGTAGTATTTCATTGGAATAACCAAATGTGAGAAAATAGTTTTAGTACAAAGTGCACTGGAGTATTTTTGATGAAATTTGAGGTGTCTGGGTGTTTGATATAACATCTCAATCAAAACAAAAAGTGAACAGAGAAATGAAATTGTAAAATCTATGCTTGTTATGATGTTCTTTGTTTTAACTTGAGGAATTATAAACACTCATTGGTGACTAGGATAAACCAAGTCTTATTCCTGTTTCCTCTAACACCTTGAAGAACCTTCACAACTGCCATGCTAAGCAACGATGGAAGTGTTGATGCGCCATGTTGTTCAAAACTGCGCGATACCATTTTCTACTGTATTTGAACATGACAGGGGGCTACAGCTGCCTGTCTATAAGCTTTGCAGATTGTCACTTCATAAATCTGTGTATTAAGGCCGAGACACTAGGCGACATGTTGCTGCAGCATTTTGCCTTGTGACATGGTGAAAATCTTTGTTGCTGCAATCAGTCCACACGTTCAAAGCAGTACTTGTTTTGGATGCAGTTTTCGCAGAGCAATTTGTTGCAGAGACCTGTTGCTATGACTTGTCACCTGGTGACCTTGTGTCATTCAGGACACTTCCCCATAGAAGGATGCCATGCAGTCTAATGCGTCATTTTCAGACGACTCTGGAGAATTTGATTGTTGAGAAGTTCTACTGGCAGCATTGACCAATGGCAGTTCATCCTGGCTAGAATCCTGTATTCCTTTTGTCTTACCTGAAAAAAGAAACAACACTCTGGACAGTAAAAAATAGAGATCAATAAAATTTACCTCAACAAGTACTAGATAAAATAAAGTGAAAATGCAAAAAAGGGTAAGTCTGCATTTGACCAAAGTGATTTGTGAGGTGAGAGCACAGGTGACCAAAGCATACTATAAGGGTATGTATGAGAATTTGTATGGATTAACAATTAAGCTGAAAATATCTCCTTTTCCGTTTGAAAAGCTGCAAAAAAGTTTGAAACCTTACCTGGAATCCATTTTTGGCCTTTCTCGAGCTTTCGAAAGCCAAGCATGCGATTTTCATTTCAGCACTAACATAATGAAGATATTTGTACCTAATCATAAATCAATACAAACTCTTTAATTACACAAACTGTTGCTCACCTGTGGTGAGAACTTATCCGAATTTTTGTACATACCGTAGCCTGTTCCAGGCATTTTGGTTTGTGGGGCGAAGGAAAATGGAGAGCAAAAAAATAGGGTTTTCCTTCTCAGCTTCATGCCATTCCCTACTAACCTACAACCTGGAAGAGGCTATACATAGCATTAGCATTAAGTGACTAGAACTGTATCCCTATTCCTTGGTTGGGATGCTAGTCCACCTTAGGGTTACCCCAAGCATTATATTTGCCGGTATTTATTTATAGCAGAAATCAAAATGGCTTGCATCGTGGCACATGGGCATGTGCCCTAAATACATACAATGTTGATCGTGGGCTCAAGTCCAAAATTTTTATCTAGGGTTATGACAGGACATTGTAAAATTTCTGTAATTGGAGTTGATGATTAAATTTATTTGGTTTACTGGACATTTCTTCATTAGCTGTGTCACCTAGTGATTTTAAATGAAAGCATTTTCACCAAAAAATTTAGAACCAGCAAAAAATATGGAGCTCCACTTTTTAGGCTTGGTTGACCTTGGCTAAATTAAAATTTATGGGAATCAGTTGGACCAATGTATCTTACACAATACATTACCACAGCCCGGGCTTGAACCCTTTACCAGCCTGGTATACACCTTATTCCAAAATGGCCACTGATTTATGCACATACAGACTGGCCCTTGTTGCCTCGTTCAAGATAGAAAATTCTTTTGATGTTTGAGCTTAAAAACGAGACAAGAAGGGCTAATTTGAATACCAACAAAAGAATATTTAAGATGGTAGCCATTTTGGAATAAGGTGTATAAGCTGAAGATGTAGTTTAACATGAGTTTTAGATGTAATATATCAAACACGAGAGACAGTGTTTCATCACATTTCCAAACACTGAGAAGAGAGTTGAAAATACGATGCGCAGCGGAGTATTTTTAACAAACTTCAAGGTGTTCGTCAAAATCTATGCTTATTAAGATCGGGTATCCAAACCACCAAGGTTATGATTTTCTTTGTTTTAACTCAATAAATTATTAATGAGTTTGAGAAGCAGGAAATCATTGTTTAAGTACCTGTTTTCTGAACAGTACAATCACTGCCATCATATTCACTCAACAATTGGCTGAGATTTTTAAAAAATCTGAAACAAAATAATTTTGATAAATATTTAATTTTTAACAAAACAAACCCTGTGGTTGATCTTACATCTGATTGGTAATAAAAAAATATGTCAAATCAACTCAAAGTGACCACAATTTGTGGGGATAAAATTGCTGATGCATTAATTATGACCAAAACCACAGTGGATTGTTAAAAGTTGTACTTTGTTGGTTACTGGGAATTACTTCTGTCAGAGGTTCGACGCGCTGTCAGTGATGATAATATAAAGAAACGTAAGAGATTAATGTACCTGTCTATTCTTGTCTGATTTTCCTCAAGTTTCTTGTTGGCAAGATTCACTAGAAACTCTATATACTGAAGGCAGATAATAAATATATATTAAAACAGCAGCTGAGCAAGACACATTTTATTTTAATTGTAATTTTTACCCTCTAATTATAATGAGATGCAAAAAATTAATGATGTACCAATGAAATGTATAGCCATATAAAGTTTCAATGTTGGCTAGTACCAATACATACTCTCAAAGGTGTCCACATTTAATTTATAAACAAAAATTCCTCTACACACAATTTGTGTGCCTATATTTAATACTAGCCAAAGCTTCTTTTTCGAGTCTTTTAGCCAATTAGGGCATTTCATTACAGGTACAATACCTTGTCAGAGACCATGAGTTCTCCCTTATGAACAAGTGGCACTTCCAAGCTCTGTGTACTTCTTACTGCCTGAAATAAACAAAAACCATTGCAAACTAAGTAAACAAAATTAGTTAAAACTTGTCAAAACATTTAGGATTCGCTCAAAGACACTTGTTTGGTGCACGCAAGCGAATTTGGAAGAGAGGAAATGTGAACTAGAAAAAATTGACGCTCCCTCATTGGTTGATTTAAATTTTGTCGCAGAAGCCGTACACACGCTGCGACAAGTTAAGGCTGCTTGCGCCTATTTTGTTGCTGCGATCTGTCGCACGAATTCAAACTGGTTTGAATTCGTGCAACAGATCGTAGCGACAAAGATTATCACATGATTGTCACATGAGGCGATTTGTTGCAGCAATCTGTCGCAGCGATTTGTCGCATAGTGTGTCCCGACCTTTAGTCTGTGATAACATCTGGCTTTTATTTTCGTTGGTGTAATGAGGAGTAGACTTGCTGCCAAACCGGAAACGAGGAGCAAACGACTTTGAGAACGTATAAATGAAGAGTTATTGCCTAGCTAGTTGGCCAATGAGTGTTCATGACCAGATTTGGGACAGCTTTACATCATATGGAATTTTCAAGCGTTAAATCGCAAACATCCTTCTTGTAAAACTCCCCTCAGGCCAGAAGCAAAGAAGGATGGCTGTATTTGCAGGCTACACAAAACTGTAGTAAGGTCAGAACTGCAATAATTCGTTGTCAACACTATTTTTTGTCACTCCAGACCTGTAATCAGCTACCTACCACTATCACATTGGCCTTCTTGCCGATAACAATTCCAGAATTTTTAAAACCAGATACGAGAGCCACTTTTAACTACAAAAGACAATAAGGATTTTTAATTTATTATTTTCCATGTATTAATACTATTAAATTAATAAATTATAGGTAATAGCTATGTACAATATAGCAATTTGGCATGAAGGTATGTAATCTTGAAGTGTTATGAAGGAACCCTTTCACACTTTTTCATACTTTCTTTCTTGGTTTTCCTGGCACCTAATGTCAACCTTGATTGTTCAAAGGATGGATAATGCTATCCACCCAATAAATCACTATCCAGTGGAAAGTGTGGTCCGTTTTGTTAATATTTATCCCGATCCACTGAATAGCGATTTTTCTAATGGCTAGCTATCCACCTTAAGAAAAAAATTATCCCTGTTTAATATTGTTCAAATTAATTATAAACATGATAACTATGATACAAATAGTATTAATTCTGTTTACCATTTGTTGTCCACTGTTGAGGTCTTTACACTGAGCATGCAAAACAAATGGTTCAAACTTCAAAACAGCACTTCCTGGACAGCCTTTCAAAGAATTAATCTAGTCAAAAATAAAATAAATTTACAGAAAGTCCAGATCAAATTGGAATTTAGAATCATTTGTTGGTTATTGTGGAAGAAGTAAACCCAGAGCAAACTCTCAGAGAATGAATGAGAACCAATGACAAACTCAATCCACTTACCAGTATGGCACTGTGCCAATTCAACCCTATATATTTAGCCACCAATCTAATGTTTAACTTTTTCATGGATCTTACTATGATCAGCATAAACATTCTCCTCACAATGCTAACATAAAGTAAGTAATAAAGGTTACGAGAATAGAGAAAACTGATCACAAAACAATAGTCTCTTTAAATTAGTTGACTGTAGCATAAACCATTACACTTGGGGCAAGCAGAATGATTGTTACTCAGTACTCATGGGTTCTGGGAATACTTGATAATATTTAATAAATATTTACATACTACACATACTTACAACTTCTTCTTTTTCAGCCACACTATGGGTAACATAAAGCCACTCACAGTGTTTCTTTCTCTGATCTGCAAGCTGATGATAAATTACAGTAAAAATAATAATAGTTCAAGCTTTTAGTCATCTTCTTTTTTTGTCTTTTTTACTAAGTACAGTAGTACAGTAGCTACAGTCACATGAACCAAATAAGATTTCCAGCACTAACTATTATAAAATAACTGAAATACCATGCATGCTCTCATTGGTCAATAAGTGTGTTTAGATGAGAGTATGTAAACACTGGTTGTGACGTTTTAGATTGGTGTATTCTTGTTTTTCATGTGACGTCATAAAATTCGGAAATCAAAATTCCCTGGGCCTGCTAAATTTTTGTTGCCACTAGGTGTAAGGCTAACTTGAAATATATCTTTTTGCAACTTTTCAGCTCGATAATACCCTTACTTTTGAAAACAGAGCATCTTGAATATTTGAGTTCTCGGCCGTATGTGACATCAAGCTGAGAACCGTGACAAAACTGTTTTGTTTAGAAAAAGCCTATCCTTTTCGATTTTCAGATGTTTGAACATTTCAGATAAAATAAGTGGTGTTTCTGTGTAAGTGTAATAGCTCAGAAGCCAAAAGTAGTTGCTATTAGAGCACAACTGAGTTCCAGATGGTTTCTCCAGCATCACGGCATCCATATTTGTCCCCCTCGGAAGGACACAAATATGGCGTCTCCAGACTGAGCTTTGTAAATTTGCGTGGAACGTTTCAGCAAATAACTCACAAACGGCATACCACACAGGCCTGAGACTTTTTCATTTATTTATCATCTACACTATCTGAAATTATTAGCTCCTGTAGCTGAATTGTTTTGAATTTAGTTTTTGATTGCGTGACAGTGAAAACAAAAAAAATTTCCTTCTCGGAACAGATGATGTCCGCGGATATATATTTGAGCATATTTTCGCGCCAAACGGGAGCTATTGCTCATTTGTCCTCCCAGTCCCATATGATAAGAACATAATATATTTGGATACATACATCCAACAGAACATTGTCCGGGTTTACCTCGGTGTAAGAATCGACGACATTTTTCATTTTGCTTCGATTGTTTTCCTGTTCTATATTGTTTTGAGTTCTATGATGTCTTGGTCTTTCTTTGTTTCACGTCATTGGTGAGTTTCACAGGTTTCTTACACAGAGGGAGCCCAAATAAGTGATGATTGACCAACCTCGGAGAAAACTGATATTCTTCCAGAGCAAGAACTTGTGGTGAAATAATTATCTTTGGTATTAATGTATTGCACTAAGTCCATGATTTGGTCATCGATGCTTCCTTTTTTACTCAGATCTACTTGAGAAAGACAAGTAGCTTTTTGCTTCCCAAAGGCCGCCATTTTGAAAATTATCTTTTCCGGGGAGTGCTGCTGGCGTTTGATACCGTGGGCTCCAAGAAATGTTTTGCCGCCATATTTTTGATCGGAAAAGCAGTGTGGAAACTGGCCGGGATTTTCTTCAAAATCATGCTACGAAGAAAGCCCACTCGCATAGAACTGAGAGGAGAGGACGTAGAAGAATACGAGAAAGCAAAAAAGATGTGGACAAAGGATACAAAGAAGGAGGACGAGGATGCTAAAGTGGAAAGCTTGCTTGATGAATCGCCGATGGCGTTCAATGATCCCAAGAGGATTTCGAAAATCCACGAGAGAATAGGTTACAAGCCTGAGATTGTACCTAGCGATGGAACAACGGCATTCCTTTCGTAATAAATCTACGCAGCTAGCGGGACTGATTCCTGAACTTGAGAAACCGAAGTCCTTTGGATGGCCATGGAGGCAGACTCGAGACGTGGAGTATTTTGCAATCACTGATTGGATCCAGTTATTACGTTGTCGCATACCAGTACTCTAATAGACCTTTACGTGGTTTTTGACGCCATCTTGGTTAGGTGGCAAAAATGGTAAAAACTGTAATTAATTTACAGGAAAGTGGGGAATCTCGTGTCAAACAAAATCTTCTACTGGGTATCTACTTTTTTAGTTCATAAAATGTTAAAACAATCTTTCTCAAAATGTTGGACATTGAACTCCCAACTTTTTCCCATTCATTTACTGTAATTTTGCGGGGTGTATCTAATCGATGGAAATCGATCATTTGAAAGCAAATCGATAATACTCAATAGTACTCCATATTTGTTGATTGATTAGTCAGTTTTAAATCAATTGAAATCGATAATCACAATTTTTTATCTAGTTGATCAAATGAAAATGCAAAACTGGCGAACACTATATCGAAACTTACCTTCAGCTTATCTTTGAATCGACCTTGAATGTTACAAACCGTTCTCTAGTGGTAGCTGATTGAGATACATAACTTGCAAAAAATTTCGGACTATTTTGATTTCGGACAAAAATAGTGTCCAAAAATAAAACTGTCCGAAATTTTTAAGCGTCCGAAATTTTTACAGTATAGTATAAAACTTTAAAAGTACTTTCTGTGCGACGGCATCACATATTCAAAGCTAATTACTTTATCATAAAACTGGGCTAGTTAGCCTAGGGCCGAAGATTAAAATATAAACTGCATAATGGAATTTATCTTTGTTTTTGTCTTTCATAGAAGAATCCGGCTGTAAAACCTTGAAGGTACAGTAACTATCATTTTCACAGATTTTATTTCAGTCTAATTCATGTTTTGTAGTCCTAAATTTACTTTAGGCATGTTTCAGCGCAGTATCCGAAATTTTTGTCCGAAAATTGTCTGAAAAGAGGGAAAAAGTGTCTGAAAATTAAATGTCCGAAATTAAAGGTCCGAAATTTTTTGCAAGTTATGTAGCTCCTTTTGTAATTTCCTTTCTCCAGGATCATTTACCGGAAAAATTTTAAAATTCGAGGAGTATTCTTACAAATGCAAATTTGGACAAGTGCCATTGGGCACTATACTTCTGCACTGTTGACGTGTATTCATTATTGTCAACTGACGTACAAAGCCAAGGAAAAGAGTACGCGATATGTGGTCTCTACTTTTCTCTGACATTACTCCAAACGTTACTCTATAGTGAAAAGTGACAGATAGCTTCGGAGAAAGAAGAATATCATTTGGAGAACTGAAGTGGTCGTTGGGAGGCATGCATGACAAAATAATTCATGGTTGTTTGTTTCACTTTACAAGCACTTTACAAAAGAGGAGTTCTGTCAATTTTAACTTGATAATTATCGATAAAATCAATAGCTTATTACAAAAATCCATCAAAATTGATAAAAACAAGAAAGCAATCGATTTTTATTGATTTCTGATATTAATCAATTGATTAGTATTGATTATTATTGATTAAGATCGATTTTCATCTAGTATCGAAAATATTGATTAGATACGCCCTGATTTTTGTTGTGTTTTTCTCTGAACCAAGGTGGTGCCAAACACCAGGTCTTTATCTCTAAGCTTGTGTGCTGTCAGGAAACAGCAAGAAACAGTACATGGAAACTAGTGGCAGTGTTGAATTAACTGGACTGGGTTGATCTTAAGGATTTCAATAGAATTAGTAGAACCAACCTTACCACAAGTATTTACATTAAGTATTTATTTTCTCTATTTTGCCAGCATGCTTTTGGTTGGTTAAAGAAAGATGCTAGGTGTGAGTTTCTCAGTTGTTTAAGTTCTATATTTTATAAAACAGTGTGTAATCAATATAATTAGTAGAAACTCAGCTGTGTTCTATTGGAAATCCGTGAATCTGATCTGATCTGTTCTCCCTCATACCGATAGCACCGATACAGATAGTACCGATAGTCAACTCGGCTGCGCCTCGTTGACTCTTCGCTCATAGAAAACTCAGGCTCGTAGTCTAATTGTTAAATAGTGAAGGTTAGCTTTATGTGACCTGTCATAAAATGTCTAAAGATAAGTAAAAAGAGAAATTAAAAAAAAAAAAAAAAAATCTTTCAGAAGAAAAGATGAATTTTTCTGTTGGAGTTATTTCAATTAATTTTGCTAAAGATAATTTTAGAAATTGATAAGAATCTAAAAATATAATTGTCTCGTCAAAAGTGAAAGAAATATATTTCTCCATTGATTGAGGAATAATTTTTATATCTTTTCTAAACTTTCCAATTTCTTGTATAATAAAATGAGAATCATAATTTTTTAAGTTATGGAAAATTACAGGAATCTTATTAGAAATTCTATAATTTAAATTGCATTTTCTGTGAGCTGATCCTCTATACTTGCCTGTGATATGATCGTGATCTCTAACCTTAATTTCCCCTTCTTTATATTTCAATCCACATAAATAACATTTCCTGCTATTTATAAAGGAAGAAAATTCTTCAACAGAAATTTGCATACTTTTAGGGAAATGTTGCTTAATCATCTTCTGGATATATTCTTTTTCTTTAAGAATAGAATTGAGGAAATTCTCAACAGGATTTTCTCCTCTAAAAATCTTAACATCCTTAGAAAGAGAAGAATCATAGAAACAAACCAACTTATATCCATAAGAACAACATTCATGAATTCTGTTTTTTTATTAAAGCTTCAAAATCAGCATAAATACAGAATGGAATGGGTAATTCTTTCTCTTTCTCTTTGAATTGTAAGATTGAACCTTTCTTCGGCATAATGATGCGACTTTCTTCATTCTTGATAAAACAGTCATGAGCATCTAATGATTCTTGTTTATAAAAACATTCCAGACAAAAATTGCAGAAATACTTCTTGTTTTTATGAAGTGTGTGATTGTAAAAAAGTGCATTGATGTTTTTGATGTAAACATAATGATTTTTCTCTCCATCAGAAATTAGGAGTAAATTCATTCTGTCTTTATAAGTTTTATTCTTGTTAATATACAAGGCATAAAATTCTGCATCTGAATAACCATAAATGAAAACATTAATGTCATTGTTTTTTTCTATAAGAGGAATATCTTTTAATTCTACAGGAAAAGTTATATTTTTATAATTTAATGAATTCATAAGATGTTTGTATTTTTGTGGATCTTGTGGATTTTTTTCAAATTTATGAATGTGATAAAGATGACAATAAAGAAAACATTTGTTATCTTCAAAAAAAAAAAATCGAGAAAAATCCTCTATCTCGAAATATCTCGTATGTATTTGTGTTTCAAAATAACTATGTCCAAGATTGTCTACAAAGCCTATGTAGAAATTAATACTGTAGTGTACTTGAGAACAATTCACCCAAAAAATTGAACTGGTAAAATATACTTTTTTATTAAAACTGAAAAGATGAACAAAAATGGCACGATATGTGCGTTATGGAAACATCTTTACTAACAAAACGGCACATAATGTCGAAAGAAAAAACAAACTTTTGAAAGGCGAGGCTAATCCATTCTATTTCACTTACTGTTTGCTCTTTTGTAAATTTTCAATAAACGCAAGAGAAAACGGTTCAACATGATTAGTACCAAGTGGACTAATGCAAATCCTTCATCTTAATTGGCTACGCTACTTACTAGAGGACTATATAACAATTATTCTATGAGCCCGCGTTGGATATGAGCCAATAGTCGGAGTTTTACGTCATATGGAAAATAGTGCGTCAAGTTTTCATTTTACGCTTTGTAAAATTGTGGAAATAAAAATCGGCGGCAAAACCCGGTTTGAGAATTTACGAAAACAATTATTCCATTCGCCCTTGTTGGATGTGAAGTGATTATAACCAACTCGCGCTACGCGCTCGTTGGTTATTTTATCACTTCATATCCAACGCGGGCTCATGGAATAATTGTTATGTAATAGTCCTCGAGTCGCAATCGAGCGTGACGTTTTCTTTCGTTTTATTCCCAAATATTTCTTTATTATTGCCTTTTCTGTCCGACTAGTTCGGTGATACTAAAACAATGAGATCCTTCGCCCTAAAGGGCCACAGGTCAATAGCCCATTTGGCTTCACCTCATGGGCTATTGACTCGTAGCTCTTGTGGGCTACGGGTCTCACAGACATGAACTCAACTTTTTCATTCTCGTCTCCAGTGTCACTTTGTCCTTCTCAGCCGGCTGGACTGTGCACTAGGGGGAGGAGTAAAATGGCTCTGGCCTGGGGACACGATTTCGTTGGCTGGAATCTAACAAAGGGGATTTAATCAAATCAACCTTTTGAAACCTCGAAGCGATGAAAAGTCCGCTACATGACAACTGCTGCGAAGTAGAAGTTAGGACCCTTGGGACTGGTGATCAGTTTTGTTTGTACTGTTTATATGCGAATGCAGCCATAACACTACTGGAACAAAGACCTGAAAAGAAAATTTCAGGCTTTGAACGGGATTCGAACCCACGGCCTCTGCGTTACCGGTGCAGTGCTCTACCACTATCGAAGCGGCATAAGAGCGACCGTATGTGGGTTAGCCCTTAAAGTGGACGAAATACCTCGAAATAACAAATTAATGAATGTCCAACAGTAGCAATTGAGCAGATACGGTTTATATGCGAATGCAGCCATAACACTACGGGATTCGAACCCACGACCTCTGCGTTACCGGTGCAGTGCTCTACCAACACAACCTTCGCAATGAGATGAATGATAGCAAAGTGTGATCACAGGTTATTTCTGAGGCTGTATTCGAAGAATAACTTTTAAAAAGCTTCGTTTTGGCTATAACAGAGTTATAAGAATCTAATTTTAATTACTTGTGTGGTAGCAGGTTAATCCTATTTTCTCCGTTCTGATACAACAGTAATATTTTTCCTGGTTTGTTGCAATAAGACATATAACAGAATATAGTTCCCTCATGAACGGTCCCGCTCTGGTCCCGGGACTGGTGCATTGTACTAAGGCTGGTTCTCTGTCTGGCGTGCGCTTCACGGAAACACGTTTAGATCTCGAGATGTGTTTTTTTCCCTTCTGGAACATGACCGCAGTACGTGTAACCTGGTATGCATTTTTTCCTGTGTTCACCACTCTGATCTTTTAAATGTCACAGCCACGAAAAACTGAATCGTACGAGTCGCGCCTAACAGTCGAGAAGTTTCTATCGCCTGCTCCCATAACTAGTGGCATTTTCAGAGATTTTATGGTACAGTCTTTGCCCTGTACCTTGATTTAAAAGACTCCATACTGTGCGACTTACACTCCAGTGCGTTGTTTTCCGCTTCCTTGCTTTCATTTCCATTCCTGCATGCGCACTGTTTGTCCGGCGGACTCTCGGTCGTTGCGCACCATTCGGCGCCACGCCGATGACAAGTGAAATGACGGGGCAACTCTAATTTCTTAGACTCGTAAGACGAAGTCAAAAGCCTTGCGGAGAGTAGAGATTGCAAGGAGCATTTTCTTCTGAACGCCCACTCTTTTTCAAATACAAACTCGTTATCCAGATTTCGGTTTGAAGATTCGAATTTACCACTTTTGTGCTCTTTGACATCTTTATCCAGTTTATCTTTCGCTGCGCGGCTTGCTTCTCCAGAGTCGTCTGCATCACTAGAACTTTCATCATCGGGTAGATACAAATCTTGGTCGCTAACTTGTGTGCTGGCTGCGCTGGCGATGATGTTTTTCATGCTTCGTGTTAGTTAGAATCTTTTGTTGCCTGAATGCGCTGAAAAGTAAGCTCTTGCGCGGAGCAAAATAACAACAGAACTAACAGACAAAGGTAACACTCAGATCCAATATAAAAGAGATTCATGGTAAAATTAGCATAACAACGGTATTCTTTCTTCGCAGCTATTAACCTTCAAAAAGCTTGAATGTTCCAGAAACTAAACGGTTTACTCAAGTTGTTGCGGCGTAAACTGCGTAAAAATAACCCCTTTTAATGGTTGAAATTTTCGGTTATAATGATTATATCTAATACTTGACTTTGGGAGTGCACGAAAAGCCTCTGGCACCCAGGGTAGTATTTAGCAACATCACCAAACATCTGAAAAATAATTCTATTGAAAGAAGCTTTTAAAAATCCCTATTCACGGCTGAAGGAAGTATATGAAGTTTGTTTCGTTAGCTGCTCTTTATTGTCGACATGTTCACAAGGAGTGCCGCGAGAAACCGTTTTCCGCCGAAACGTTTTCTAATACTAACTAGAACCACTACGTGGAACTAACCCAGTGGGACACGGGATTGCATAAATATAGTTAATCTCTCGCAGCCCTCCCCCCTGTTCTTTGATTCTTGATAAATTTTACGATGGAAGGTTCACTCAATGTAGATAGCTTTGATAAGTCGCTCTTATTCTCGATAAGTTTCACGATGGAAGGTTCACTCTTAAGTAATCGCTCGTAAATTTGTCTCTCCAAATATTCACTCTTAAATTTTCGCTCATACACTAGTGCATCGTAAAGGTTGGGGAACGTGTCGTTCCCCAAAAAGCTATAATCTTTCTCTTGACTGTCCTCCATGTCTCGTGCTTTTCAAAATGGCGGATAAAATTTCAATGAGCCATCGAGCACTCCCAAAAGTAACGAGCCAGCGATATATCTCAAGTCAGCGATTTATCCCTAACAACGTAACGTTGAAAAAACTACAGAAACCGTCTGCATTTTATGACCGGTGCCAGCCTTCGGCTGGGCCCCGGTAATTAGTATAAATCTACTGGCTTTCTATCACGAATGCCGTTCTCTGATTTGCTGCGCTACCCACTATCTATTCTGTGATAGATAGTGAGTAGCGTAGCAGTGCGGTTGTCAACAAAATGGCGGCCGCTTCTTCACGTTTTCGAAATGTCCGTGAAGAAGATTTAGACAGTTTACTGGTCGAGGCTCTTCCAGAAAAGACAAAATTTATACACTTTATATACTAAAACAATTAGATTGTTCGCTCTCAATTTCTATGCGCGATAGTTGACTCGGGCTGCGCCTCGTCAACTATCACGTGATAAAAATCTCGAGCTTATAATCTAATGAGAAAACCTGGGTCAAAATTGGTACGATTCGTTCGTGGGAAGGGCTAATACAAGGAAACCAGTGCAGATTGCAAAACAATCACTCTCTCTAATGGTACAAACTGCTTATTTTTCATGGTCAGATATGATGATAATGATACTTTTACCGGGAGGGCGGGAAGGTGAGAGAGCCTGGGTTCGGAGAATCCAAGATTGAGATGGGAAGAAACACAAAATGAGAAGGAAATAAGGATTCCTTAGAGAGCAAGCATACAATTTATTCCTTATAATTACATTCAGATCTATATACACATGGCCCTTCATAATTTAATTCAAGTCAACTTTATGAAACACTACTCCCATAAATAAAATAAATTGAAAGTGAAACTTTTCGAAAGTTTTCATGAATACAAACAAGATTTTTCCCTTCAAAACCTACACATGTTATTCACCTCGTTCAACATTTTACCATATACAGGTCTAGCCTTTTTCGATAAATAAATACATGGTTATAAAATACTTCGGTTAAACTTCCGAAGCCGGCAAACCATTATCATTAGACTTTCTCAAAGTCGTTCGCTAAGAGCTCGACTTGTAGGCAAGTCTACATTCTCATATGCATGATTATTGGCTCCGTTGATAAGAAATATAAATAGACACTTTCCAAAACCAGCTCGTCCATTGTTTCTAATTCCGACGTTGGCCTAATGCCTGTATTGTGTCTTGACCTTTATCTTTTTCAGTAAATTGACACCTCAATCGACCTCAAAGTCGTCAAAGATATTTCTAGTTTCTCGTGGCAAATTCCCACTCAATATCGTCATTCCGTGATCCAAAATCAGTTTGTGATGAGTAGAATATCTTCTCAGTCCTTCTCCAAATACCGATTTTATGCACTTCGTACGGTAGGAGCAATATATTCCCGTGCCAAACAACTGCTACAAACTCTAGTCGCTCTAGCCAAGAGCACTCTTCATTTTGTCTTCCAACCGCAGCAAAAATCGAGAATAAAGGAGCGAAGACAGACTGTATCTTCTCTTTAAAGCCCATTCCGTGTCAAAAACACATTCGTTCTCTGCCGTGGATTCTACATGTACAGTACGAGTTTTTTGATGAATTTGCCCAAATCGCTGTTCAGTTTGGATGTCGTCATGGCTCAGCGAACATACACTGGAGTCAGATTCGTCATCCGCGAAGCATTCTTCGTACGACAGGTCCATTTTACAGACAAATACAAGAACGCCAACCTTCTTCTCTTATGAATTTTCCACTCTCGACACTGAACTGTTCCTTGAACGTCAGAGATGTTTCGTGTTCTAGTTTTGGTTTCGAATTGTATGAGTATCACTACAAATGCGCCAGTACAGTAGAAATGCGTCAAAATTTGTATAAACCGCCCGCGGGGGCGTTATTAGGCACCCATACAAGGCAAATATTGGCAGAGGTTTTCTGTAATCTTTTGCCAGAAAATGCTAGATCAGCGGAAGTAGCGGTTTTGCTTATTAGATTGATTTTAGTCAGTTGCATTGTCCTTGTGACAAAAATAAATCGCAAAAGACAAAGAAAATAACAAAAAGACGTTTGTGGCTAACTTGCAATCACATCAGTTTCTTCGCGTCCTGTTATTCTCTCTAGCTTTGACCCTCTATCGATCTGGGCTTGCGCGAGCACGCATAAAGATAGATATGGACAATATTAAGTACAGCGCTTAAAACTAGTTTATCTCACACTATGACATATCTGAATTTGAATAAAATGTTAAGTTTTAGCCTGCGACTAAGCGATTTATTTCAAGTGCGAGTGCCGATTGGAGAACCTAGCTCGCTCGCTAGCTTTACCAACTGAACTAAACTGCAATTAAACTTTTGTTTCCTTCTAGCGACATACTTCAAACTAGGCTCAGCCCCGAAGAAGTAGGCCCCTTTGATCCCCCTCCTCAGCACCAATTAGCCTCCTTTAACCGATCTTCATCATTACTTACTGCAGGCCTCCTCCTCCCCCCCCCCCCCCCCCCCCCCACCGCGCGTTTTGAGACTATCATTTCTCAGCATAGTCGTATTGAATTTGCAAGCTATTTCTTTCTCTCTGCACTGCGCTCTAATTCATTCAATAAATAAATAATTAATTAATTATTTTCGTATAAGGGCGTGTACTCTGTGTCTACAATTTTGTTTTTAAGACAAATTAATTAAAACAAAAAAGGATAGCATAGGATAAGGGCTTCGCCAGAAACGATGAAAAATTAGATGCACGTACAAACATGTTGAACAAATTGTGGCTTATTTCACAAAAACGTCTCGGAGTGAATCTATCGTTTCGGTTTCGAAACGTTCAATATGTCCCAAACACATTATTGCCGATGCCATGACAGAGTCTCACCCACCATAACCTGGGCCCGAGTTGTGAGAAGTCACGTGTTGTCTTCTTTGATGATAAATTTTTGATGCAGTCTGAAGCGGCCTAAGGTCCTGGACTAACTGACCATCATTTACCATACACACAGGTAAGGACTAAATAATACATCCTTATTGACAGTTCTGTTATACTAGCCGGCGGTTCAAACTAAAAAAATCGTCATCACAATTTGAGATGTCGCAGTTTCAGTGGGATTTCCTATATAGAAACCTGAGCTAAAATGCCACATGTATAAAAAGGTCACTTTTTCGTCTCAAGTAAGTACCCGGCCAAGAATTATGTTTTCTCGGAAATTTTTTGATGCAGCGAATCAAGCGTTTCAAAATCCAGAAATCAACATTGAAACATTTATTTCACATTAGCTGAACGTATTAAACGCTATTTTGTTATACTCCACCATAAATCGAAGTGATTTACATTTTAAAATGTAAGCTGTTACTTCGATACGGCCAACAATTCACAAGAATGCATACAAATGACTCCGGCCAAGCAAACACTTCGAACGCTAAAATAGTAGCAAAATCGAGGCTAAAATGCTTGAAGAAATGTTTTCGTTTCTCAGAACAGTGAAAATCAAATTTTAAATATTTCTTTATTTTCAAGGAAATGAATAACAGTCAATACGATTTTCAAGACGCATTTCGAAAAAATTGCGTTACTCAACACGCGATTCAGTCCTGTCACTTCCGGCTCGACTGCGCGAGACTTCCGTTTTTTTGACGTCAGCGGCGAACTTTCGTAAACAATGCGTGAAGTGACGTGGCGTTATCATTTGCTATGGTGAGTCAATGCAGGAAAGTTGATTAGCATATTATGTTAAAAAGTTAGCCATTCGTAAACTGTGTTGGACTTACCAAACTTCGTTATAGTTTTGCTGCACGTTTAATTGATGTTTTCCTCGGACCCTTGGTAAACTTTGGCTTCGTCCCGTTGGGGGGAAGTCGAAGGATTCCACCATGGAAGAGGGGACTTCTGAAGTGCAAAACAACCGGTTTTAAGCATCGTGAATTCGTTCTATACCTTTGTGGCACGAATAGTTTCTTCATCGGTAGACTTGCTGCGGTCTGCTTACAATATGGCACAAATTCCAGGCATTTTCAACGCAGCTCAATATTTTGGTAAGTTTATTGTTTGAAGCAAGAAAACCTTCGAGTTGTCGCGACGTAACCCTGTTTCTACACCAGAAGTTTCTACCAGCAAAACGCCGACGACTCGAAATCGATTTTCTGAATGTCACGGATCGCAGGTTGAAATAGATATTGAAAGGGTGGAAGATTCTCTTTATTTCTGATTATTTTTTCGGAGAATTTTTTAACCAGGTTCTCTTATATTTAATTAAACTTGCGTGTAGGAAGTCTATGCACAAAGTGCAGATATTTTACTTCCGGTTAGCCTTTTTCTCAAAGATGCAGAGCTTGAATTTGTATAACTAAATAGCAGTCGCCATGTGCTTGTTTAATGAAACAAGTGATGAATTGTTTTAGTTATAATCTCTTTATTTTGAATTCTGTGCAGATGTAACTCAAATTTTATTTCAAAATAGTGTAATTAATCGTTTTAACACTAGGTATTCTTTAGTTGAAACAAGAGTGCAAATATGTCAAATTTCGTTCTTAGTATACAGGCTTGTAATGTCCAATGGACTATTCTGCCTCTTTCCTACATTGCTATGACAAGCAATGCACTAGTGAGAGTAGTGAAGTCAAGGAATTAAATGGCTCTTGTTTGTTTGTATATGTTGTGGTTTAAATTTTTTTATCTTTGGTTTAAAATTTTTTAAACCAGTTTGATTTTCATTTCTCATTGCCTCATGTTGATTAGCATAATCTGAAACAAAGGGAAATCAACATCAAACTGGTTCAAAAAATTTTAAACCAAGGGTAAATTCAAACCACAACGTATACAATGTATTCATAATTTGGCAAGAAATATTTGACAAACTAAGGTATTCATCATGTTGCTTGGATGAGGTTTGAAAAATGGAAAGTTTGGTTATGTGAATAATTTTATATATACTCTAAATAGATGAAATTAAGAACATTTAAATAATATTATGGTATATTTGAATTCCAGGTAATTCAAGTCCGAAAAAAGGCCAGCAAGATTCTTTTTGGGATCAACAGTCTAATAGGTAATTGTAGTGGAGCTCCAACGAAGATATCTACTTTAGTTAATGATCAAGCTAGTAGTGAGACAAATTATATAAAGGTTAGTCTCAATGACTTCTTTGTTTGTTGTAGCATCAATCATTCGTCAGGACCAGTAGAGTATCAGGGTCCTTTTCAAGGGACTTCTACACCTGCTGTTGATCCTTTTATGACCAGTGTTCAGGTACAGTACTTAATTATAATTTATAATTATCTGACAGATTCATTTTGTATAACTGCAAATTAAGGAACCTGACATTGACGACATCAAATGCTACATGCCAAGAATGTCGGTTGTTGTGTCAAGCTAAGTGGGCAATTATCTAGCGTTGTGCGACTGAGTATTTGTAATCTCCTTAGATGACATGCTTTAGACCTACCAACTCTCTCGCATTATGCACGAGTCTCGTGAAGCTCGGTGGAATCAAGCATACTAAAGCCCCGATCAAACGGCGCATGATAGTCAAAGGTAGTTAATCATGCGCGTGTTCAAACGGGGAAACAATCATCGACTATGATGAAGATTTTGAACAAGTTCAAAGTGAATGATAGTTGATGATAGTTCTTGTTCAAACGGAGATGATAGCTGGAACTATCATCGACTGTCATCAACTATCATGACCGTTTGATCAGGGCTTAACTGCAACACGAGCCCAATGCATCTGAGCCCACCCAAATGTAGGAAATAAAATTATACTGGATCTAATTTAAATAAGTGCTGTGAAAATAGGTGGTGTTGATATTTTTCTAACTTGTAATAAATGAATACACCTGAGTGTACAAATTATACAAAGTTGCTTATTTCTTGATTAATTTTATAGAATGATTTTGATGGCTGGGATGAATGGCCTACAGAATTAGAAGATGAGTTTTTTGGAAACGATTCTTCACATCAGAACCATGTAGGACCAAGTCCATACTACAACTCGGTATGTTAAATGTTGTTAAATGCTAACTTGGTGTCTAGTTTGCAATTTGGGGATCATTGCATTACTGGTATTAGTAAATTTGTGAGCTGGAAAGTTGACGTCATAGAAGGCATGTATTATAATTCATTCTACTCTACAGGCCAGAAGTTACTTAGTAACTGCTGTGTCCTGACTATATACCTCTTCTTCTTTTATTAAGTGATCTTTTCTATGCCAGTGATCAGTTTAAAGGGAGCAGGGGTGGCACAGTGGTGAGAGAGCTCACCTTCCACTAATGCAGCCTGGGTTCAATTCATGGACCTGGCATCATTATATGTGGGTTGAGTTTGTTGTTGGTTCTCGTCCTTGCTCCGAGGGTTTTTCTCCAGGTTCTCAGGCTTTCTTCTCTCCACAAAAGCCAACACTTCTAAATTCTGATTCAATTGGGAATCTGAGGGCCACAGGTCTGTTAGTTGAAAGACTATGATGTGCTACCCTTGTTAAATGAAGTTTATTTATTTATTTGGAGAATATACTTATATTCACAGGAAAGTGCTCCTAACACTGGTTATAACGATTCCCAACTTGTTGTTCCTGAGCACAATCAGTATCAGGAGGAACTCTCTGAGAGTAGCAACTCATCATCAGTTCAATCATCTCCTCGTGGAATGGATCCTGAACTCAACAATGCATGGGTTGAGGAGGAGACCACGCCCTATGCATTTTCCAAGTACCCTCCTACCACAGTACCATCAGGTCAGCAGACGCCACATACTGCTGCTTCACAAAGCTCAGGTGCTGACTTCTTTAATCATCTAAATGGGGAAGCAAAAATGCAACAAACTGATGTGGGAGCTGAAGAGGTAGGTGGTTGCCACTGCTTTGGCGTTTTTTAATGTTACAGTTTGTATGTGACTAGAATTTTTGGCACCTCTGTTAAGAACATTGTTTTGGCAATTCTGAGAACCAATGACAGTATAGATGATCTTGGAAAAAATAAGTGTTTGACAGGGTAATTATTGTTAGTAATAAATATATTTATCCTTACAGACAATTATTGATCAGTGAGAGGCATGGGTCACCGCAAAGCTCTTTGGAGCGTCTCAAAGGATTGGCTGGGAAAATTATCTGTAAACAATAATAACAATGGACCTAGCCCTAAAACAATATAGCTTCATGGTATCAAGACCCAATGAAATTAGAGGTTCCAAAGAGCTTCATGACAACTGAGAGGCATGTCAAACATTACCTGAGTCGTACTGAATTAGAGTTATTTGTCTCATGTCTGTTGTTAAAATCTTATTGTGCGCATGACCATGTAAATATACCACTCCTGCAAAAGCTACTACACAATGCATGTGCTCCTGTTTGTTTTTATAATGTTGCCCAGGATCCTATTGGATTACATCTGTAGACACTGTGACAACAAAATCTGTCAGTAAAAATGTTCCCTTTGATCAACAGAGTTCAACATCTGATGGGCGCACCTATGCTAGTGTGTGTCAGGCTAGTTTGCCTATGATTTCCTCTCAAGACTACCAACATAACCAGGACTATTTCCAAGAGCAGCCAGCTCCTCCAGCATCAGAAACAGCTGCAGCTGTTCATGACGAGTTACTTAACCCTCAGGATAATGAGCTGGGTGCAGAGAATTGGAGTCGAGAACCTGAATTGGGCAGCTGGTCTCCTGTTTTTAACCACGAGGACAGTTCTTTTGCTTCCAGTCAACAATATACAACTGAATCAGCAGTCCCACAAATTGATGAGTCAAGTTGGACAAATACCTCAACATTTGAGCCTGGTGTAGGTTTTGGTGCAGCAACGCAACAAGAAGTGCCACCCTCTTTTGAGCCTGGTCGTGAAGTTGAATCAAGCTCAGAAGTGCCATCTTCCTCAATGTTTGAGCCAGTTACGGCACCAGAGTTACCACCTGTTTCTGGCAATGGCAGCATCCTTGCACAGATGTACTCTTGTGATGATAATGGCAGTGCTCCCTTGTTTACCCATGAGAACAATTCATTTGTAAACAACCAACAAGGAGTGTCTGAATCATCAGTCCCCTGGACGGATGAGTCAACATGGACTGGAAACTCATTTTCCAGTGTTCACCCTGATGTAACAACACAACAAGAAGTTCCACCCTCCTTGTCACAGACTCAGTTTTTTGCTGATGGTGCAAAGAGAGAAATTCATAATTCTAATTCTCATTTGCTTCCACATGATGTAGAAACTCACTCCAGTTTGTACCGTGAAACGGCAGTAGCTAACTCGCAGCCAGAGCTGTTTGCTGGTAATGAGGGACATTACATTGGTGTTAAAAATAATACACATCAACTCTGTCAGCCAGATGTAGTTCCCACAATGTTTGGAGGAGACACTGTTCACAAAGAGACAACAATGGATGATTCTAGTGCCATGCAAAGTGACCCTGTTGCTGTGGAGAGTAGACAGAAAGATAGCTTCCCTGAACGAGCTCCAGTGTCACATCTAAACTTCTTTGATAATGTTCAACTGGAAGCTCCAGTGGAAAACATGTCAGCTCTACTTGGAAACCTTCAGCCAGGAGTATTTCCTTTCTCTCCAGCAAAGGCAGATGCCATGTTGCCTCGTGGTGATTTAGAGCCTCCACTACAAGAACAATCTGAAGAGTTTCTATCCAGTATGGTTCCCCCAGGTGTGCCCTCTGCTAAGTCACAAGCTTCTGTCGAGCAAGGTGAACCACTGCAGAGCATGGCTGAAAATGTCCAAGCTGATCATAATGCTGATATCAAAGTGCCTTCTGACGAGAAAGCTTTGCCAGATTCTTTGGACCATATGTCATCAGTGGATAGTCCTTCTGGAACCTTTAAACTACACTCAGTAGTTGAACCAATGCAACAACCTTCTCCAGACCAAGTAACATATGAAGAAACTTTATCTGGGTCATGGTTCAAGCCAGGCTCTGTTGAACAAATGAAAATGCCTGTACGTACTGACATGGAATCCAGTTTGTCAAACCAACCAGCATGGCAAGAATCGGAGCCAAAGGTGACATTTCAACCAAGTGGAGAGCAGAAGTCTTCAGTTGATAGTAGAGGTAATGCATTATAATAACATTAAGTGGAACATTTTTTTAATTGCAAATATTTGAGAGAGCCCTGTAATTCAATTCCCCCACTCAACCCAACTCTGCAAGACACACAGACAAGCCAGGTCATGACACCTTTCCTAGTATGCATTTAAAACAGGCATGGGAATCCTGCCAAAAAACGATTTGAAATAACTCATCACATGGTAAAAGTTTTTTAATTAGCAAATTAATATTATATTTACTGTTCTTCAAGTGGTGTGAAATAAGTTTCTCACTTTCTTGACTATAGAGCCAGACAGTCCTCGAGATGCCATTCAAGCTGCATTTCTCCAAAAGCAACTGGCTGGAAAAGCACCTGCCTCCTCCCCACGCACATCTCTGTGGATGAATAGTGCTCCTCTGACAGCACCCTGTGTGCTGGCTCCAGCAGTAGTTGCTTCAGTTGAACCATCCGAAGTGTATGAAAATAATCAAGCACCTCTAACTGTTCCACTGATGGCAGCCCCTGTGCTCGCTCCAGCCATAGTTGCTGCAGTTGAATCATCTGAGCCGTATAGGAATGATCAAACATCTCCAGCTATTCCTCTAACAACACCCAGTATGCTGGCTCCAGTGGTAGTTGCACCAGCTGAACCATCTCAATCGCATGAGAATAATCAAGCACCTCCTCTGGCTGCTCCTCTGCTAACACCCCATGTGCTGCCTCCAGGTGTAGTTGCAACAGTTGAATCATCTGAACTGCATGGGAATCTTCAAGCCACTCAAACTGTGCCAATGATGTCACCCCGTGTGCTGGCTCCAACAGCAGTTGCGACTGTTGAGTCATCTGGTGAGAATAATCAAGCACTTCAAGCTGTTCCTCTGACAGCACATCCTGTGTCAGCACCAGCTGTGTTTACAGCAGCTGGACCATCTGAACTGTCTGAGAATAATCAAGTACCACCTCCAGCTGCTCTGCCGACATCACACCATGATCTGGCTCCACCAATGGTTGCAGCAACAGGACGTTCTGAACTGTTTCAGAATAATCAAGTACCACCTCCAGTTGCTCCGCCGACAACACACCATGATCTGGCTCCACCAATAGTTGCGGCTGCTGGACATTCTGAACTGTTTCAGAATAATCAAGTATCATCTCCAGCTGCTCTGCCGACAGCATACCATGACCTGGCTCCACCAATAGTTTCAGCAGCTGGACATTCTGAACTGTATCAGAATAATCAAGTACCACCTCCAGTTGCTCCGCCGACAACACACCATGATCTGGCTCCACCAATAGTTGCGGCAGCTGGACGTTCTGAACTGTTTCAGAATAATCAAGTACCATCTCCAGCTGCTCTGCCGAGAGCACACCATGACCTGGCTCCACCAACAGTTGCCCCGCCGACAGCACACCATGACCTGGCTCCACCAATAGTTGCAGCAGCTGGACATTCTGAACTGTTTCAGAATAATCAAGTACCATCTCCAGCTGCTCTGCCGAGAGCACACCGTGACCTGGCTCCACCAATAGTTGCAGCAGCTGGACGTTCTGAACTGTTTCAGAATAATCAAGTACCATCTCCAGCTGCTCTGCCGAGAGCACACCGTGACCTGGCTCCACCAATAGTTGCAGCAGCTGGACGTTCTGAACTGTTTCAGAATAATCAAGTACCATCTCCAGCTGCACCAGTGACAGTAGCACAGGTCATGGCTCCACCAGAAGTTGCAGCAACTGAACCATCTGAACCATCAGGACTTTCTCCAGCTGAAAGAAAGGTAAAGTGTAGCATAAGATCAGCATATGTTTTGCATATTCATCCTTGTCAATGATTAGAAATTCAAAAATGGTTTCAAGTTTTAGCGGGTGTCAAAAATAGGAAGACTGTGATGGAATTGTTAAGGTTGCCAACTATAAAACCACCGTTGTTTGTGTTTCCAAAGTAAACTTTTCTTAAGGGCCATATAAGTTTGAGAGGACTTTCAAAATAACCTCACTTAAGTGTTAAGTCTCAATTGCAGGCTCATTATTTTTAATCAAGTTTCCATTTCCTGTAAGCAGTTTTTAAAGAATTACTGCTCAGTTGTTAAGGAATTACTGGATGGTGCTTTTTACACAGGATAAAACAACAGAAGCACCAAGTGCCCCAGCTAACACAGCCCCAGTGCAAATGTCACTGGCTTCCTTACTTCAGGGAAGCAAGGGCCGTCCAAAGAAGAAAACCTCAGAAACTTCATTGAGTTCATCAAAAATGGCTGTAGTATCTTCACAAGGCGATAACCTATCTCCTCGGGAGATTCCTCCATCAAATACTATACTGCAAGCTGATGTCCCACTATCAAATACTGTGCATGAACCATCTTACAAGTCTGATCAACACATGGACAATCAATCCTTTGATTCAGTTAATAGGACAGGTCAAGAACATCACACTGCTAACGAGAGTGACTATAATGATCCTTATTCACATGAAAATGCACTGAGTAGGGATGATCCTTACCATGACCACAATAGGAGAGACTCTTACTATGATCACGATAGAAGAAATCCTTACTATGAACAAGATAGGAAAGAACATGACCGAAGAGATTATGATAGAAGAGACTATGAGAGGAGAGATTATGATAAGTGGGGCTATGAGAAGAGAGACAGAGGAGAATTTGACAGAAGGGAAAGTGATTATGGCAGGAGGGATTATGATACTAGGGAATATGATAGAAGGGATGTTGGTAGAAGACAATATGACAGAAGGGACAGCTATGACAGAAGGGACCCTTACTATGGTTATGGGTCTCCAAGACAAGGTAGAAGAGACTATTATGAAGGGCGCACTTCTCGAGAGGACGTTCATGGAGGCCACGATGCAGGATATGCTCATTCTTATCATAGTGGACGCAGCACTCCATCATCTGATCGGAACAGCCCTGCTTACAATTATTCATCATCTTCATATGCTCAACACCAGTACAGTTATCCAGCATCTTATGCTGATTCGGAAAGCATGTATCAATATTTAACAATGCTCTACTATTATTATCCACAACATTACGAACAGTACTGCGCTCAGCTGGGATACTATAACATGGGTTATACTCCCGAACAGATGGCTCAATTCTACGGTGGGTACCCTCCTGGCTATGAAGGTTCACAACCAGAGCAAGGTATGAAGTAGATTGTTAAATGTCGCTATTTAGTACAAACTCAGCTGTGTTCTATTGGAAATTCCCAAATCTGATTTGTTCTCCAACTGTTTTCTCTTTAATAATTAGACTACGAGCACGAGTTTTCTATGTGCAAATAATCAATGAGGTGCAGCCGAGTTGACCATCGCTCATAGAAAGCAAGGGTGAGAAGTCTGGTTGTTTTAGTAGAAACTAGACTACCGCCTTGCCTCAATGACCCTGAGAGCTATACCATTGGGTGTCATCCCCCAGCAGGCCAAAGGGTAGAGGCCAGACTAAATGGTAGTCACTGGCCCTCCAGGTTGGGGGTTGGTCATGCGGCTAATCCCCCAGGTTTGCTTTTAAGCCAAAAATCAATAAAAATAGTGCCTTCAAAGAGCAAAATGTGCGGGATCGTCTTCTACCGGCAAATAGAAAACGGTGGGAGAACCAATCAGATTCGAAGATTTCCAATAAGAACACAGCAGAGTTTCTACTAATTGCTGATCTGATAGAAAACGATCATGTGTGAGTTGCTCTTTGAAGGCACACTTTGTCTTGTTGCTTTGGCTTAAAAGTACATGAAATGAAAGGTTTCCCTTTCAAGTTTCTACTAAAAAGGATTAGACTACTACATGTAGCCCTTGTTTTCTTTGAGCGATAGTCAACTCGAATGCACCTCATTGACTATTCACAAGACATAGGAAACTTGGGCTCCTGTGTATTTAATTTTATTAATAGAAACACAAAAATACATTTAGCTTCCACTGTTGTCCTATTGATTATGCAAACAAAGATACGTTTTTATGTTTTGAACATCTTGAAGCTTTAAACAAATATTTAACAAATTATTCCTTTTTCTGGCATCTACCAAAACAAATTTCCACTCTAACTTGTTCTTAAACATACCAGAAACACAGAAAAGGGTTATTATTTTCTAACTCTTTATGTGGAGACTGGAAGAACGAGATTAAGAATGAAAGAAACTGTAGTTTTATTAAATATGAAATCAATTCAGTGACTGCATAAGGCTAGTTTGCATGACCACTTGCCACCAGAATTATTCAACCTCATTATTCAGTTGTATTAAAAACTAATCAAAACAATTTTAAAGAATTAAGAGACAATCACCAGAAATTAAAGCAGACACAGTTCATTCTGAGTAGTGCTTATAATATAAGTTTTGGCTTTCATCTTCTTATCAGTTGCAGAGGCTGAAGTTCAAGAATCTGAGCCTGCAAGACTGACCCCGCCTTTGTACAGGGTGCAACACCCTTTGGTACGGTTTAGTGGAAGTAGACTGATCTCATTGATAAGCAGCGAAGATGAAGAGGAGCAGCCTAAATGTGTTGTTGCATCAGTACAGGTTAGATGGCCTCTACAGTGTTGCTCCAAAGTGTTGCTGCCATATAACAATTAGCATCAACAAATTACTTTGTGGTTTGGTGAATTATTTCAACTGATTCTTTATTCTATTCAGATGGTGTTTAGTGTTGAAGAGATCGAGATCATCAAAGCATTTCCTGGGCCACTTTCAAGGTTGGTTGGTACCTTGTTTAGTTATCCATAATAGTTTGCTATCTATTTTACCGCATCTAAATTTTTCATAGTCCTGAATTTCTAATTAAGTCATTGCCCTTATATCACCACATTTTAGCTAAATTTGTTGTGGGTATGTGCCTTATGTACTGAAGTGCACAGGTGTGTAAGAGGATGTTAGTTATTAGTCACCCAAACATTTAAACAGTGACAATCAATATATACTCCGGCACATTTATTGTAATCAAAGTTTCTTTTAGTTTTAATTTGTCTTTTACTTTTACTTTGTGTCAAGTTATGATGTGAGACAAAGAAAAAAAATTCTGAATGGTTTGGAAAACTTTTGGGACCCCTCAAAAATTTAAAACATAAAAAAAAAACATTTTATAAAACCTTTTTATTATAAATTCTTTTATGTGCAATTTCAGCATGTACTGTGGCAGTCTAGCTAATTGGTGAGATGGCATGTGTACTGTAATGATAGTTTTGTTTGTTATCTGTTTAACAGCATGTACTCAAGTAGAACAGAAGTGATATCTTACTGTGAGCAAAGAAGTACTGTATCCAACATGTCTGCTAATGGCTTAGTGAAATCGTTGATTTGGAAAATTCTGGCAAATCTTATCAAACACAATGGGGTAAGTACCTGCAATTTGACTTAAAAATGCTGCAAACAACTTGCCCAGTGGCAAGGCCTGTCCGTTCACTCCACTGTCTGTCTGCCTGTGTAGTGTCATAAAAGACTAGTATGCATACAACTGAACAATCAAAATCTGAGAGCTGCCTGTCTGAAAGGCAACCTGGAATGCCCTGTTATTCTTATTGATGAGCAATTTCTGGACAATTGATCTCTTATGTTATTTCATTTTCCAGGCGTTTGTGGCGTCCGATTTGGCTGAGCTAATCATGGGAAACTGGAGGAGTTGTAACACTTCAAACCAGAATGAATTCCTTTCTGCTGAGAGTGGGGCACTATCTTCAGAGAATGAGAACAGCAAGCATCTCAGCATTTTCAGAGAGATGCTATTAGCAGGAGCAACCAAGGTATTTCCCGATCTTGTCATAATTTATAGAAAGAATAATCAATGACCTTGAAAAGGGCTCATAATTAAGTATGGATAGCACAAAAATGGATAGTGGTCTCTGGTGACTGTCCTTGCTACATGTACTAGAATGGTGTGCAGGGCTTGAGACGAACATTACCCAATCTAGCCAGAGCCTAGTAAAATGTTAGGTTTTGGCTACCAGGTTTAGCAATCCTACTGAAAAATCAGGAAAAACAACTCGGAATAGTCAATAGTTCTTTTTAGAAATCAGTATAATCTGGCTAGTGAAAAAATTCTTTTGGCTGTTAAAATCTGACATGAAAGTGAAGATTGATCATTGCAGTAAATTTCCAATTTAAGCAATTTGTGAAGAAGCCTGAAAAACTCAGGGCTTCTGCAATGATCATTCTTCACTTTCATCTACATCTGCAGTTCAAATATGAATTATTTCATAATTATATACTTCAAAATCTGACATGTCACTTGCCAATAAGCCAGTAAGTTGAAAAGTTAGTCACAAGCCCTGAATGTACAAGCATGGTGTTTGACTGTATCCTTAGGATGCTCTTGAGTATACCATGAGATATGGCCTCTGGGGACATGCAATGATGTTGGCATCAAAAATGGACAAGAAAGTTCAAAATGAGGTCACAAACAGGTATGGTACAAATAGTACTATTTATTTCTTCTTTGTTTATAATTAATATGGTAGAAATAAAAAATAAATCTGGTATTTTTCCCCGATTCCTCTAATCAGGGAAGTAGGGTGTATGAACAGTGTTCTATGCTATCATGAGTTGGTTATCATAATTTAATTGTTGTAATTAGATTGAATGCATACTTAGTTCAAATATTGTGATCAGCGGTTTTCTAGATTTGTTGTTGGAACTTAGTAAATGCTGACAGAGCGAGTTCTAATTTCCATTTAATGGCTTTCAATTCAGGTTCATGAAGACCATGACCGACTTTGACCCAATCCGCACTGTTTACGATCATCTCTCAGGAAGGCAACCTGTGGCATTAATGGTGAGTCTCCTCCTCATTGGTTCAAAAACTTCCCTTACCTTGTTGCTCTCTTAAATGGAGTGTTAGGCGAGCATTCCATGAAGAATTAACATAAGGTTCATTTTTTTCACTTGCGATTTTCTTTACTTCTCTGTCAGACACCTGATGACTGGCAGCGGAACCTAGCAGCAATGGTAGCCAATCCACCCCGTCAGCAACCCCAGTGTAACAAAAGAAACATGATCTGCTTGGGAGACACTCTGAGTAAGTGCTACATGAAGTATTTATCACCAGGGAAACATTTATGAGTTTGAGATAAGAATAAAATCAGGCAGGCTGCAAATTATTATTTTTAGGATAATTAAATGTCTGACTAGGTAACCAGTTTGGTTGGACAAAACAAAAATGTGCTTGGACATGACACTACGTTGGACTTGTATTTTATTTAAAATTGTTGTACACAGTGCACATGGAAATATACATTCCAGAGAAGGAGCATGTGCAGAAATTATGATTAAGCTCAAGGTTGATTTACATGTAAAATTCATCTGAAAAATGAGATAGTCATTTGTGGTTTTGAAAGCTTGGCCGAACATGATGTCCGACTACAGTTAGGATTTTATTAAGACATGGGTGAACTTTGGTCAGCCATTGTCCAATGACTGACTGCTATTTTCAGCCTTGATAAAAGAAACATTTTAAAATCCTTTTTCCATTTGGCTTTTGGTTTGTCTTTCAGTTAACATGAATTTTCACTTGTTATCCATTTATTGGCTAATTTTGACTTGCATTTTGCAGTGGCTAATGATCAAGTCTGGGCAGCTCACTTGTGCTATATTTTGGCTGGTGATCGATTTGGCTATCCATCAGATGAGAAGACCAAGATGGCCCTGATAGGAGTTGATCACAGGTGCGATGTAATGAATGCTTGCTAGATGCTGAAAAACTACCAGTATTAATGTTGATTTTGAAATTATTGGATACTGATTAAAGTGTCCATTTAAATCTGTTACAATAATTATTGTGTTCAAGGTTTTAATTATGTTATGTGCCCAGCTAAACAAGCTTATAAGTGTTCTTACAATGATTGCGTTTGTGGTGGAATTGATAAAGTTTTGAACATTTTTGTTTTCACAGAAAGAAGATGATCTCAGGGCAAGACATTCCTCTTGAAAATCTGCAAATGATGGAGGTATGAACTGATGAAAATGGAGTTTGAATGAAGACATGGATTTTGAAAGTACGATTTTTTTCGTACTTTTCCATTGAACACAATTATAAATATTTTTTATCACTAGGTGCTAGAGTATGCTGTCAGTCTCAATAATGAGGACCACCACATCCCAGTCTTGCAGGTTTGTGGAATAGACAAGTTGGCCAGGCCAAGCTGAGCCCACGTTTTGTCTGTCATTAGTCTGCAAATTCAATATAACATGCAGAGCTCCCTTCAGTGAAAAAGCAAATAATGACAAACTGCACATAAAAGATTGTAAATAAAAGTTTCACTTATTAGCTTAGGTAAAAGTAGAAGTGCATATAAAAATTAACAATTATCCAGCAAAATCACACAGAATACTTAACAATTATCCTGCGAAATTGTGCAGAATACACCTGATACTTAGCCGATGAGGCCATAGGCCACAAGATTGAACAGGATAATTGTTTTATTAACGAAGCACTTTTTACAGCTAGAAAAGTTTCCATTATGCAGCACTTTTGACTTCAGCCAAATTATCTTTACTTAACGTATATCACAGAATATGTGTCTAGTGCAGATGACGGATAACAATCGCTTCATGAGCATATATGGGCAACATGACAATTTGTTGAATAATAATGCCTGATATTAAGCTGATGAGGCCATAGGATGAGTTGGCTAAAATCACACGACATTCTTTAAGATTGAGCAGGATAACTGTTTTATTATTCAACAAATTGTCAAGGAAGCGCCTATCACAGCTCGTAAAGTTGCCATTATGTGGTGCTTTGTGAGACTTTGGTCGATTGCAGGATATCTTTTGTGTACAGATGATGGATAACAATTGCTTCATGATCATATTAAGATATGGGTAACATAATTTATATTATTATAATCAAAATCATGTTGCTTTGGTTACCAAAATAATGCAGAAACAGAATTGGCCACTAGCACTGACCATGATGTATTCCATGTGGAATCTGGCTAAAATCTTGGTGATGGATAGTATGTGCACAGTGTACTGACAGAACCTAAGGACAAGCTACTTTGTTCTTATTCTTTTAGGCATATAAATATCTCCATGCAAGTAAACTGGCTGAGGCAGGATTCACTGATGAGGTAAGATCAAAAGTTGCATTAATTTTAATTAAAAGCTTTCTTCTTTGTCCAGTCTGGCTTTCCCTTTTATGCCATATGATCAACTTGGTTTTGTATTGGCACTGATAAGTGATTTGCTTTCTGTTAACCTATCCTGAATGATAGGGACACTTACAACTTAATTCTGCATTCTTGGTACGGTGACATAATTTCACAAAATAATACCTAATTTTCATAAATTTGCAGAATTTAGTGTCATAAGATTAGGATAATTATGTAGAATAAGCTGCTTGTCTATTAAGGTTTTTATTTAGCATTAAACTCATCACCAATAGATGAGTGTGGAGAAGGTGCCTGAATGCCCTGTGGGAGCCGCCCCGAGCGTGAACAGTAACCATCAACAACCCTGTGAGCGGCAACCACCAGGCACCGTCATTGAGCAAAAATTCAGTGAAAAGAAATAATTAAGCTTACCCATACTTGCCAAGCGGGTTGGCAGGGATGGGAGCAAAAGCGATCGAAGTCCCAGCTAGCGAAGTGAAAGTGAAATTTATTATGTGATGTTACATCTAAACAATTTCTTGTTACATTGTCACCATTACAGGCTTTGCATTATGCAGATCTCATTGGGGGAGTTTTAATAAAACATCCACATCACCTTAACTCATGTTTAGCCAAAAATGTCAAGGAGGTAAGGGTTACTAACTCAGGCAAACTAGTTTTTGTCTACCCTACTCCCCATTATGGTTTTGTTCTAAAGGAAATAAGCAGTTTTGATTTAAATGCTTTTGTTGCAAATGTACTTTCATAATGGAAATAAAAATTATAATAATTTTAATTTACCTTTTAAGAGTCAAGTTGTCATTGATCTGGTGCAGATTCTGCTGTCAAAATTTAATTTCAACTGTTGAATTCATGTGCTGTATTTAATCTCAAGTACATACTGGTATAATTTATGTAGAGTCTGTGTACTGGAATAGTGGCCCATCAGTTTGGAGCCTTTCCTAGCTTTCATTGTATGAGGCAACTCAGCTTATTGCTACTCCCCCTGGATGGAATGCTAGTCCATTGGTGGGGTTACTCCCCCCCCCCCCTTCCCTCTGCAGTTAAAAATTTGCAGGGAACCAATTACTAAACCAGGGTGGAGAGAGTCACTATGAAAGTGAAGTACCCCTCGGAAGAACACAACACAGTGCCGCAGCCACGGCTTGAACCCAAAGCACTCAATCTGGAGTCCAGCACTCTAAGATTTGGGCCACTGTTCCCTCGGCAAGAAAAAAATTAAACATTCATCTCTTTTCGTGTCAGCTGACTGACAGGTTGAATCCCGATGCTCAAGATGCTGCAGCTGCAGAAATGTCGGAAATGTTGGACAGGCTTTTGCAAGCTAAAGATGTAAGATAAAGATTCTTGTTGTACTCTATGGTTACTTTTCTTAAACATGCAGAATGTAGAGTATTTGCTGTGGGTGTTTCTTCAGACTTTTGCTTTTACTAGCTACTCAAACCTATCAGCATCTAAGTTTACAGTTGTTGCTAACTAAGGGTTCTTCTTAATCCACCAGCCCTTTCAAATTTTTATTCTTGCTTGAAACAAATTATAAAAGTTATTATTTTTTATTTGGATTTCTAGGCATCACAGATCAGCAGTTCTGTCACAGAAAGTGAAGGAGAAGTAGAAGATCCTCTTGCAGAGAGCTCAGCATCATTTTTCTCTGGATATGACCCAGTAAACACTCCAAAGCACCAGGTTCAGAATAGTGAGGATGTCCACCACCAAGATTCTTGGTCAGAGCCAGCTTTGAGTGGACCTACAGTTAGCCAAGATTCCATGGGTGATCTTAATCAGGATTCAAAGTCTGGTGCTATTGATACACAGGACACCCAGCCTGATCTTCCGCCAGCTCAGCAGCTTCCCCCAGTGGAGCAGCTTCCTGCTAGCACAGGCCTACTGCCATCAGCACCATGGACAGAACATCCTCCAGCTAATGATCCGCCTCCACAGCCACCATTCTTTGTTCCAGGTCCACCTGTCACACAGCAGCTTCCTGGACAGCCAGAGAGTGAGCAGCCAGCGGCAGTGGAGGAGCAGCCATTCTACAATCAGCAGCCACTGTGGAATGACAGTCGGCAGCTCTCATGGAACGACAATCAACAGTCATCATGGTCAGAAGAGTCTGGACTCAAGGAGCCAAAGAAGGTTGAGCCTCCTCCACCCAAAGGTATTTATTGAAAAAATTACACCTTTGAGCATTTTGTTATTTTATTAACTGTACTGCATCTCATTTGACACATTTCATTTTTGTTATCAGAACCTGAGCCACCTGCAAAAGAAGAACCAAAGCCTAAAGCATCTGAGAAGGAAAAGAAGAAAGCAAATAACGGTAGCCAGGTATGTACTGACAATTCCCATAACATAGAAGTGTTGGTGTACATTTTTTTAGTGCTGTTAGACCTAGAAATACATTGCTCATGTCTGAACTCCTGAACAGTTTGCATTTTAATGACATGTGCATCTCTGTTGAAGAAAAACACTTGTGATTGATGTAAATTATATCAATGCGATGCCCCATCCTTATAGAATATTTTATTTTTACAGGGTGGCTGGTTCTCAGGTCTCTCTGGGATAATTCAGAAGGTCATTCCTCGTGGCCCTAATCAAATGATTCTTCCAGACGATACAAAGAAATCGGTAAGATCACACACTCAATTACACATTGTCTTGCCACACAATACTCATCCCTCAATAGAAAGCACACTATGCAGTCAAGAACAGGAGGAGACTGGTATCCTGCAAAAGATACTAAAATCCCATAGCATGTAATTTTCTGAAAGTGATTTTGGTCTTGTGTCTATAGTCGAAACATTGCTGTGGCCTGCTAGTAACAATTCTGTTTTAATAATTGTGTGTTAGATCTACTGGGATGATGATCTTAAAAAGTGGGTCAACACAGAAGAGGATGAGCAGGTATGAAATCGATGTATTGTAATGGTTATTCAGAATCGTCACTTGAGGAAATGTGCCTCCTCCGTACAGTCCCGGCATCCTCTTAGTAGAGAATGCTGTCCAATTTTCTGGACATTTCATGCAAATCTTTTAGTTTGACACTTTTTCCAGAAAATCTATCATGATGGTAACTGGCTTTTGGGAGTATGTTGGGCATATTTGTGTTCAACAATGTCACAGTAAACAGTACAAAAGCAGAGTGCTCTATGGATCACAAAGACGATAAAAACAGGTCCCATAAGAAGTCATCGCAAATGAACATCGAACCTGAAAAATATTTTACACTGTTATTGCAGGAGAGGGCACCTCCACCTCCACCTCCAAGCGACATGCAGCTTGGTGCTGGAATGCCTCCTCCAATGCCTCCTCCGATGCCTCTTGGCCATGGAGTGCCGCCAAATGGAGGTAGAAATATTTACGTTGTTATCGTGTGTTGTACCTGGGTGGGGGCACTACCTTAAATTTCAGATAGCTGTGTGCTGCAAAGGTTCTTAAACCCTAACCCTTTTTAAGGAATTTGATACCCTATTTAAAGGCCATTTCCAGTCCGTACTGCACAGTCTCGGGATTTGTTTACATTTCTGTTTTTAATTCATTGAGACGTTACACTTCGGTAACTGTGTACATGAAGTTTTTGAGTCCGCCATTACGGGTCATTTCGTTTGGGAGTTCTCGTGGGATATTGGATGTTAATAATGAAGAAAAAGGTAAGTTTTTACCCATAATTTTCATTTTGGTTTGTTTAGATTTAATCGTGTGAGGCTTGATAGACATTGCAGGCGGAGATTGCGCAGTATGGACTGGAAATGGCCTTAAACACCCAAACTCAACAAATGATATCCTACTGAAGGAGAAAATGAAAAATAAAAAAATTAAGAATGGGTCAACCTTATTTAGTTCCTGTAACATTGTTCAGTTAATTAGACTGTTTCTTTTTTTGTTTGATGTGCCGTTAACGTATCACAATTTAGATGATACAATTTTGATATCCTGAGGATCACACCAGGAACAATGCCAAAAGGGGCAAACAAGATACCTACTTCAAGATTAAGGACCTCAAAAAACCATGCCCTATCCTGTGGCACATATATGTATAGCCCATATATAGGAGTAACCCCCGGGGTGTTGTACTGCTTTAGGTGGACATCTCACACCATTTGCAACTTTAGAAATGAGAAGAAAACTGAACCAAGTGTCATGTCACAGTCTCTTGTGTTGGGGGACTTCTCCTATCACTAAGGACATATTGCTTTCATCTTCTTTTTCCTCCCAAGTGACTGCAAGATAAGACTCACCCCACCTTTCCTTATGTTTCTGAAATGGCAAATTCCATATGCAAACGTGTCTATTCAGGCACTTGATAGTCCCAACAATCTACAAACAGGAAAGCTTTACATACAATCTTGCTTAAGCAGATGCTTTTCCTAAACGGACACTTGCTGGTCCCAAGGGGCTTTGCCTAAGGCAGGTTCAAGCCCGTCTTATAACAGTTAACTCAAGTCTTGGAACAACAAATTATGTAACTGTTTGTCATAGATTTATGCTGATCTCAGTATTGGGATTTGTTCATTGCATCATTCAGTTATTTTACTTGTCTGGTGGCCAAAAGACGTTGTATGTTGATGTTTGATTGTGGTTTCTTTTAGGTGCTGCAGCAAAAGGTGTTGGTGGATGGGCTGCAACAGCTCCTGTTGGTGCTCCTCATATGCCACCTGCTCCTGTGAGCCAGCAGTCCAGTCCAGGTCTTCCTCCTGGCATGGCAACACCTCCTGTGCCATCTAAATTTTCCAGGAAAGCACATGGTGGCAGAAGACATGGTGAGCTAGTTTTGAAATTTCATTTCATGCAACTTTCTCAGTGCATAGATCAATAATCTATCTGTTCTTGAAGCTTGCAAGTTTATTCTACAGTTACACAGAAAAAACCTCTACAGTATTATTAATTAATGCAATATATCAATCACGAGAGAGAGTGTTTCGTAACTTTTTAAAAATAAAGAAAGTTGAAAATGCAACACGGAGCACAGTATTTGTTCCGAATTGTGATGAAGTTTGACATATCGTATAAATTTAAACTAAAGATACAGAGAAAACAGGGAAGTAAAATCATAAAATCTATGCTTATTGAAATCATATTTCCAAACCACAGTCACTCCGGACAGTTCTGATTTCCTATTTGTTAATGTGTTGAAATATTACATGTAATTAGTTTGAGTATCATGTATGGTATACAATGGCAAGCTAGTGAACGGTCATTTACTGAGTAATGAGCACTCTTCCTCTGTTTCTACAGCAAAGAAATATGTGGATGTTCTTAACCCAAGTGGACAAAGCTCCAATAATGTTACTCTTCCAAGTAGTCTTCTTCCTATGATGCCTGGCACCGAATTCAAAGGCAGTTTTTTTGTGCCTTCCCCTGTGACTACAGGTAAGACAGTTGCTTGCTGTGTTTGTTGGTTTTGTGTGTCCATCTGCACGTTAAGTCATGTTGCCCTTCCAAAATTCCCTGTCACTCTCTGGACAGGAAGTCATGTTACTGGACTTGTTCTTTGACTTCCTGTGTGGGAGACCTGGGGACTGAAGTAAACACAGGATCAAGCTGTGTTTCCAATCAGTTAAAAATGCTCTACTGAATACGGAGACCTCTATATGTCCATATTCATTAATGCCCGATACTTAAGTTTCATGCTTAAAGCATTAATCAGACATTGCTGTTGGTAGAGTTGGAAATAAAATTTAAATTGACTCGTAGAGGGCAGGTGGAGCAATCCTTCTTCTGATTGGCTCAATAGGCTTTGTTTTCACGTCGGTACATTATTTTGGTAATTAGTTCAGATCTCTTGTTTAGAAGGGTAGATCTTTCAGTGGTTCGTATACAGAGTTTAGACTGGGTAAATTGAGGTTGGTACTCTGTCAACCAATCAGATGTGCCCCTCACCCTTTCCATGACCCATTGTCTGTTTCTTAAAAGCATCTTGAACATCTGCAACTCACACTCCGTTTTTCTTAGATACATCTGATGACCGAACAAATGAACAAGCTCCTGATCAGCCGCCTGCTATCGGCAATCCTTCTTCTCGACCCTCTTCTCGGTATGTCAGCCAGTTTATCAACTGCTAAAGAAATTGCGGATTAATTTCGGTAGTGTAGCAGCTCTCGTAAGCTTGTTATTCTACTGGTAGCAGTTGCTATTGTTTTAGGGGCTAGGGGCATTGTTCCTGTTGTTTGTTCTATTGTTTTCACGCAAGGTATCGAGCCATTCATGAGCTGCTACATTGCCCATTAATTTTGGGTTTTTCTATAAAGAAAGGTCAGAGATGCAACAATTATTTTTTGTCTCTTTCAGAAATGAAGAAGAGAATGGGGGTGATCAAGAATCGCAGGTAAGCTTTCTTTTTTGTGCTTTTATATGGGACACACACAATAATATTATAACAGCAATTGATTTTAATACTTTATTCAAAGAGAAATGTTTCCAGTGAAGAACAATCCTTGCATCTCCACCAGTTCCACCCATTCAAATCTCATAACAACTAATGTAAGAGTGCAAAAATGCTTTAGAAAATAAATTTCCTCAAAATTCCTCTAATACTTAAGCTGTTGGCAAATGAAGCCTAAGATGTGCTTAATTAAAAATAATTTTTAAAAATGATTATGCTTTTAAATGATTAAGTGAATCTTGCAGTAATAGTAATATCAAATAAACAGTGAAACAAATTTGCTTTTCTGTAATTTGCATGTTTTAAAAACTGCACAGAAGGTCCCAGTGTTTAAACACAAAGGAAACCTCCACCAAAGACAAATTGTTGTAGATTAATTTTGGTTGAATTTGTTGCAACAAATTTGAAAAAAAAAAACATTAAAATCTACAAAAAGATAGATATTTTATTAAATTTTTGGATTAACATTTCCTGTGCCCGTATTTTAAAACATAAGATATTGCAACTAAGTGATGTTAAACTAGCACGTTTGTGATTTCAGCATTCCCGATCAAGCTCTGTTTCTCTCACTTCAGCAGAAGTGCGAAGCTACATGATGCCCCAGGTATTCACTGGATCCTGCCACTAACAGTAGATAGCATAGCTCAGGCAGAGTCGTTGGGGCAGCGTTTGGAAGCAAGTTTGATTGACTAAAAAATTGCATTCAAACCTGCACATGCATTGTTTTCATTTGTTTTCTTTGTTTTTTTCTGTGTTAAGTGGAGGTCATGAAATGGGTAGACGCTCAGAAAACCTACTCACAGAGAGACTTCCAATGAAGTGTCATAAAACCAAAGTAATTACTTTGGCCAATCACAAAGGACGGAGATAATCTAGTTAACCAATCGGAACTTGAAGTAATAACATGTAGCTGACACAAAGCGCGGGAAAATTTGCGTGCGCGAGTTGCGATTGGTTTTGGTTTTACTTCTCTTCGGCACTCAATGGAAGGCACTCTATAATATGTATTCTTGTCTATGCTTCACTGGCTGCCCATAGCTTAATTGTGGTGCACCACCTCACCTACCTATGGAGGTTTAAAATTTTGATGCCTAAATGTAACTGTCTTCCTAACCAGAAAATTTGCAATTCACCATTAACAGCTCTGTGTCAATACCTTTGCTCGACCAAGACAATGACGTTAGAATATAAAAGCTTATAATGATAAATCATAACTTGCAGCGTCTATTGATTTGTAATTGAGAATTAAGTGTGGATGCCTAAGCTGATGAATTTACTTCTTTAAATAGTGTTTGGTCTCTACAGCATTTGTGCAAGATAAATTAAACTGTTAGCTGCTAATGCTTGTATCGTTTGGTGTTTAAACCTAACCTAGCGTTTTTCTGTTTGTAACCCAAGTCATGAGATCAAAGAAAAAAAAATGAAATGATGAGACATTTTGGAAAGGGACCAAGACAAATGCTACCACAATGCTATGACATATGACACGTCATTGATGACATGAAATTCGTACCCTACCCTAGAGACATGAACAAGACCTGACGCTTCTCCTTCTCTCATTTTGTTTTACAGGATCCAGACCCACCCCCACAAGAAATGAATGCAGCTCCACCGCCTATGTTCTTTAATCCGACGGCCTTTAGCCAGCCTAAGGCTCAGGCCTCACCAAGAAAGTCTCGCTATCCGGGAGTCCGGAAAAACTGAATTTGTTCTAAAAAAATAGTATTAATTAATAATTGGAGATTTTGAAATATTTGTCTGGAAACAAGTAGTATTGGATAAATTTTAATCATTGATGTATTTTTCTTTCTTCTATCTCTTTCTCTTTTTTTCTTCTTCTTTCCTACATTTTTCAATCAAAGAGTTTAATATTTCAAAACTTTCAATCTTATTTTTATCTCATAATTTTTTCTATGGCAGGGTTCTTGCCGACATTTTTCATTTGAAAGTTTCCTTCGTGTTTTTTAGTCCTTTATTCAGAAATCCGCATTTGATGAAATGACAGTTAATTTTTCAACCATACCAATATTTCAAAATCTCCAATTCCTATTATGGTGGTTAAAAATTCATTGAACAAAAAAAAATAATTTAAAATTGTAATAGTTAGAAAAAATGGGGGGTGTCGTGTTATTTATAAATACACTGCGACTGTTGCTGTGAAATCGAAAATATTTTAATCGCAGCATGATCCTGTCTCAAAGAAAAAGTCAGTTAATTAGTGAAATTACTCTATCTCAAAAGGTCTTGTAAAACATACTGTCGTGAAATACTTTTAGTTCACTACTTTTATTTTATTGTCACTTTTTTGGATTTAAATTAAGAGCCAGACTTTCACTAATTTTTGTTTATTTTTGTTTTGTCCAAAATGTCAAAAACTTTTTTTTAGTTGAATTATGTAATTTCAGCATTAAGGCCTTTCAAGCAGTTTCCACGTTTAATCTATCTTAATATTTTTTTCCTGAAAAGCTACTGTACTATTTACACTAAAGTTTTAACATTTTAATTTTTTTGTAGATGCTTTTCATTTTCGCTTCAGTGTCCATTTTTTCTTGCCTCTATTCTGAAGAAAGGAGCCAACATGGTTTTAATTAGAATTTTGAAATGAAAATGTAGAAAACGATTTCAAAGTATCTGCCGTCATGTTGGACGATTGTCCTCTGTTAGTTCTCCCAACATGGCGGCTGATTCCTTTATGCGAGTTTATTTTGACCGTTTGTTATGCGTGGTCTCTCTGTAGTCATACTGGATGTTTGATCCATTGTTAGTTCTCCCAGTATAACTGCTGAGCTTTATCGCATTATAAACAATTCTGAATAAACTTTGCTTTTTCCTGGTTCTATTGCCATTTTTGCAATGCCACATTTGACGATTTAGTTCTCCTGGTGTGGCTAATTACTTATACGTACTTTCAACCTTGTAAAGGAAACGGTTTCAAAGTATCTGCCGCCATGGTGGACGATTTTCCTCTGTCAGTTCTCCCAACATGGCGACTGATTCCTTTATGCGAGTTTATTTTGACCGTTTGTTGTGCGTGGTCTCTCAGTAGTCATACTGGATGTTTGATCTAGTGTTAGTTCTCCCAGTATAACTGCTGAGCTTTATCGCATTATAAACATTTCAGAATAAACTTGGCTTGTTCCCTGTTTCTATTGCAATTTTTGGAAGTACTGCCACATTGCACGATTTACTTGTTGTTAGTTCTCCTAATGTGACTTTTTACTTTAAGTTCAATCTCTTAATCTTTGATCCTGTTGGCTTCTTTCTTCAGGTTAGAGGAGCTTTCTTCATTTTCAGTTTCCATAAATGTGTTAAAAATTCTTCAAAAAGGCTTGCTGCTTCACCTTAATTTGTGTTGTTACTTTTTCATTTAAACCTGGCACAAAATATTTGCTGGTGTTTAAGTGTAATTTTTTAATTTCGCAACTTTGAAAGCCTAGCTTGTTTCGGGAACTTTCTTTTTTATTATGCTTGTACTGCTTTACCTTAATTTGGTTTACACCTGACTGTATGTACTTTTCAGTTTGTGTAATGTTTAATTTTAATTTCCCAACTTTGAAAGTCTGGCTCATTTCGGGAACTTCCGTTTATTACATACTGCTTTACCATTTATTTGGTTTGTTGACTTTTTATTGGAACCTGTCACAATGCACTTTGTTGAAGTTTCTCTTTCACTGTACTCATTTCGGGAATTAACTTTTGTCACTTTGTAAGCTGCGTTTCTTGTGTTTAGTTAATACGTAAATAGGGTTTGGTTATGGCCAAAATAAAAGGAATATACATGCGAGAAGTTTCTTGTTCATTTAAAAGTCGAGCTCTTTGGATTTTACTTTGCATCGCATTGCATGTAAAACAGGCCTGTTGCACACGTCGTGCTACTGCCTGCGGTGCCGAACTCAAATGAATTTGGCACGGCGATAGCACGTCGAATTTAATGCAGTCGCGCCAAATTCAAACAACAAAACAAACGAAAAAGCTGCAAAAAAAACTTGAAATACATTAGAATAATTCGGCACGACAGGGGCACGCCATTTGAAATCGGGTCGCGCTACTGCCGTGCGGCACGGCAAGGCCTGCCGTGTTAAGCAGTCGTACCGAACTTAATTCAGCCTGTCGAGCTGAATGGTTTCAAATGTCCAGCTACTGCCGTGCTTAAGTCGAATTTAATTTTTTAATTTAGTTCGGCACGGCAATAACGCGGCGTTTGGAACAGGCCTAAGCTGCTTAAGCTGGTTAAGAGTCTTGAAACAAACATAGATTTTGTTATTGTCCAAAAATATTTTCTTCAAACTCTGTTTTACATGTGAGAAGAATTAAATTCACCATGGGGACACTCACCTGAAAACAGCGTACTGTAATGTAGACGAAGAAGTCTGAAATATAAGCAGCACAGAAAACTGCTTTAATCTTGGTGGTAATAGTGTTGAAAACATCGGTATTAACGATGATGCAAGTGTAGAAAATGAAAGAACAGAGTTACTGGTCAACGAAGACAGGGAACACAGATGAAGCAAGCTAAGAAACTGACCATCATCAATTGGGTTTCTCGTGTCCTTTTTGTCCAAACATCTGCGGCCCTCTCCAATGAGGAAGCAAATTTATGAAACAGACCGATGACATTGTATAGATTTGCAATGGAGTAAGAACTGTAGTTTAAAGAACTCTTCTCGGAACAGGAACAGTACGCAAATGTACATAAAGTTGACCTACCCTTTTGACATTCTCAATCATCTTCTACCTAATGTAAATCCATGGTTGAGAACATTTCTGACATTGACTTCATGCTTAGTCATCATCATTTATTTCATGTCTTTGTCACAGTTGTGATCAGTTATAATTGTCATCAAACACTATTTTTTTTTTCTGAAATACGTTTTAACTTCATTCTAAAAACATTATGGACGATTTTAATTTCGGACAAAATGTGCCCGAAAATAAAATCGCCCGAAATGAAACATCCGTATTATTTACAGTGGCAGTATATAAAACTTTTAGTTACGGTACGTAAATTCTTGGGCTACACCATCACATGCATATTAGACACCATTTTTCATGAAATGATAGAGCTAGAACTCGGATTCGGCCAGTGCCAGGTATAGAGTAGAAATTGCACAATGCAGATGAGTTTTCAGTCCAACTTGTGTTTTACAAGCGCAAATTTAGTTTAGATAAGTTTTATCGAAGTGTCCGAAATTGCTTCGAAAATAGATAGAAAATGTCCGAAATAAAACGTCCGAAATTTGTTGCAAGTAATATATAACTAATATGTGACTCATAATTCGGAAACGGAATTTTGTTAACCCGTTTTTTAATTGCATCCACAAGTATCGTTTTCAAATCGTTTTCGCCAGGCCGCTCGTATCCGTTTATGGTTGCTAACCTGACGGACACTCGTCAATACGAATTTGACCTTGAATCATTCTAAAATTCAATATCTGGTGACAAAATTGTATCAGAAAGTGCTTCTACTTTCTGGTCTAACTCATCCTTGGAGACCCAGGGGTAGTTAGTGGGGGCGAGAGAAGTCCAAACTGTGGGAAACAGAATCGGCGAAGCCGAAAAGTTGGAGAGAAAGCTAGGAGCCCCTGTGGAGAGCGGCGGCGCATTTTAACTTGGGGAATAAGGCCGTAGAGCTTTCTGCTTGCATAATGGAAATATTATTGGGCTTAACAAATGTAGTTCTAAAATTGCTGCTGATAATTTGCAGTTTTCGTTCCTTCTAAATATTATACCCCGACAAACGAAGACTGCAGAACAGCCTGTTCCGGGCTCTTTGTAGTTATTCGTTGTTAAAGGCTAACTGTAAACTGGCCACTAAGGTCACAAGAATGAATATTTCTACCAAATCGATTTTGTGCTGTGACAACAGCAGAGGTTTTTATTTCTCATATCAACCACTTGTCTATGTTCTAAAATGGCTTAAATCGAAGAGTTGCAAATTTGATCATAGTGCCACTTTAAGTGCTTTTGTGTCAGAACATTATATGCGGCTTTTACTTTTCTCAGACATTTTAGTGCAAAACGGTAAACCGGATTTCAATGATAAGGAGAAGAGATTGAAACAGAAATATGGTAAAAACATATAGAATATAGACTTATATATGTGCCCTAATATTTCGGCTTGCACAACAAACCTTCCACGGGAGCTTTCAAAAGGCTTGCCACATAACAAGCATAGAACAAGTAGCAAAAAAGATAGAAACACATTGGATTTTTATAGAGGTGTCCATTTTGAAAATTTCTGCAAATATCGCAATTTTTATCACTCCACTTTTTAAAAGAACAACCTCGTTCCCAGGGTCCCATCTCTTCTCTTTAACGCAGAAAGGCTGACAACAATGACGTCATGATCTCCTCAATTTTACATCATGACTTAAAAATACCACTTCTCATTGTGTACAGTTATAAGAATCTCTGAGGTCTGGATATATTGTGCGTTTGTTATTTGATGGCTTTATTATTTTTCTTCGTTCGTCATTCAGGTAGTTACCATTGGCGACCGAACTTATGTAGATAAACAAATCTCACCAAACACCTCCCGGCAAAGGACGTGAGCGTCAACACGTGATGATGTGTTATCCAATGACGTGAACCGAAGAAGTTTATGTGAGAGCTCATATGCTCACAAAAATTTTCCTCGGTGCATGATTTTTTGATGTGGACTTTCAATGTCGTCACGTTTTTAAATTATCTGTAGTGCTGTATTTTTAATACACACTGTGTTGGACATAAAAGATAGTTACAGCAATCATGGGCTGTTGTGGGAAAAACAGCGACGATGAAAGGACTGATAATGTTGAGATGAAAGGAGGCGCCAAAGGTGGCAAAGATGGAAAGTGGGGTGAGTTTTGTATACAATTCATGCAGTTAGCTAGCGTACATTATAACAGACCCAATGTAACTTAACGGCCGTTTATCAGGGTAAAACGTCTCTTCTGGAAGGTGATAATTTAATTTTGGCTGGTTTAAAGCTACTGTTTTGTTCTTGACAGCAAGAAATAGCGTGAACGTTTTAGCTAGAGCTTTCTGTTGACTCTTGCGTCCATTTTGCAAGTGCGTGTGGAAAATTATCGGATGTAAAGCAAATAAGCTTAAGGTGAATGTCGTATTAAAAAATTGATTTTACTTTGCTGTCTTTTATAACTTTCCTATTCATAAGAATCGAATTCATTGCATTGACGTAATTTTGCCAGTTTGTTTGGCGCTATCGATCTTTGCGCGTGATTTTATACCGTACAGCGAAATTTGATTCCCTCTATCCAGCAAACTTCCTTGTTCTCCTTCAGCAAACAAACAGAGACGTTGAAACAAAATAAGTAGCGGTAATAGTGGCTTAGCTTGGAGTGACTTCCAAATAAAAGTTTAATTCATAATAGAATTGTAGGCAAAAGACTACAGTCACATGAAACAAGTTTACAGTAATTCATAACAGTTAAACAAGTTGACAGTAATTCATAACAATTAAGCCTAGTTCACACTTGTTAAATAAGCATAATAAGTGAAATACGCACAAGCATAAGCACAAGAAAAAGAAACAATTTTTGTTTTTCTTGTGCTTATGCTTGTGCCTGGGTGCTTGTGCTTATTTCACTTGTGTTATATATATATGTTATTTGCCGGCTGGGAGGTCCGGATGGTGAAAAACTGTGACCGAGGTCTTGAAAATGCTGCCCGAGGCTGCAGGCTGAGGGCAGCATTTTCAAGTCTGAGGTCACAGTTTTTCACCATACGGACCGACCTTAGCCAGTAAATAACTTATTTATTTTTTTCCTACTTTAATTTTTTGGGGCAAGAAATCATAAAGTGTTTGAAAATCTTTGTTTACGTGCGCACCAGTTGAGCCGAGCGGCGACAATCATTTTGTTTGCACAGTATGCATTTTATACTGCTAAGAATGATTTTACTACAATGAACCATACTCGCCGAAACTTCATCAATAAAGAAAGAAGAATTAAAAAGCAAAAATGTAGCACCAAAACAGATTATTAAAACTGGATAAAAATAAGTCTTATCCATGGAAATACTTTGAACTGAAAATCGATTGCCGTTTGTGTCGACATTTTTCAAGATTCGTTATCTGAATGAAAAGCACTTCAAGACACATTTTCCAGCAACAGACATTCGCATTTAAGGAATTTATACTCATTTGTTTGATTCTAACAGCATTTGTTTCGATAGACAGTTAGTGAATTTCAAAAGAGAAACTCAGTGTTTTGTACGTTTGTAGAAAGTCTTATGGCTGCCTGTGTACGGCAAAATATACTGCGAAGATTAATTTCACTGTCATTTATGAAGACACCTCCTCTTCTTGAATGGTAAAAAATGGAGTTCGGTTTTGACAAAATGCAGCATAGAAACACTGCGTTTTAAATGCTAACTGGAGTCTGAAAACCGGCAACTTGCAGTGAATTACAACTGGCATGAAAATCAGTGCGAACGAACAAACAACGATCGGCAAACGGCCGTGAACTAAAACTTTATTCTGTAATAAATAAAATGAATGCTCTCCTTTTGGAGAACTTCAAGGCCTTTAATTCCACTGGTTGGTTGGGGTTTCGATTTTTTGTGAGCAAAACTCGTCTCACCGCAAGATTTTCGGATCAATTGCCATGAGCGGGGAAAAAATCCGGCCCGTGGGCCGTATCGTAAAAAGCTGGACTGGTCACGTGTGCGTGATTAGCCAATCAAATTTGTGGATTTAGGATTCTGGGCTGCTCAGATGCTTGGAAAAAAATAAATATGCTTATTTCACAAGTGTGAACCAGGCTTTGGCAACCACAGACATGCAAAGAATGCCAAATATAGATGGCTAGAACCCCATTTTAGTGTCTACATAGTGGTTTAGTTACTCTCCGATTCCCTCATTAGGCTACGCACTGGGAATATATAAATCATGGTAGTTGTATACATCACAAGCATGACATCTTCAAGACTTTGTGTGCAAAGTTGAATACAACTACCATACCCCCCTGCAGGCAAGTCTTTTAGAGGGAATTGGCCATTGTTATGCAGTTTGATGTTGCCAATACATGTACTTGTTGATGTTCATGTTAATTTCTATCCCTCCTGTCATCCAAGACAAATGGGAAATCGACAGCCAGATGTATGTATTTTCCTCTTTTCATTTAAGTCAGGAATGTGTGTGATAGCTGAGAAACAACAGGATCGCTGGCCAGCTGAGAGATCCCTGACATGTTAAAACCAGGCTTAAAGAGGAAACACCATTTGATTTGTGGTGGTTTCAAAGAAACATTTTGTATTATTTATGACAGGAACCTGAAAGTATTCATTAAAAAAATTGCCACACTAGATAATTTATTTCTAACCCAGGGGCTAAGGGATTTCAAAACAAGTCAAGGATTGCCAGAGTTTCACTGGTTAGTTTATTGGGAGGTCAATAAATTGACCTCGCTCCCAATGTGTGGCTTCATAGCTCAGTTGGGCCAGTAGAGCATCGCACTAGTATCGCAGAGGTTACAGGTTCGAATCCTGTTGAAGCCCTGATTTTTTCAACTGTGATGATCATTCTTTACTTTCATCTACATCTGCAGATCAAATATGAATTCTTTCATAATTAAATAGCAAGGAAATTCTTTCTTTTTATAGGAAATCCTCAGCCATTTGATCCAACATTTAATGGACCAATTAAAAACAGGTAACTGTATATATCTATTTTGTTTTTCATTCTGGATGCAGATCTATGTGAATGTTTTATTTTTCATTGTATCGAGAGCATACAACAACGATAATATCAACCATATTCTGTGTGGACGTTTCTGTGCATGATCTAAACAAGTAAGACCTACAGCTAGTATTCTCCCAGTACAATCCTAATTTCATGTGCATCATATACCCATATAATAAAATACAATTGATAAAAGAACTTTAAATTGAAGACTTAAAAACTTCGTATGTTCAATCATGGAGAAGTTACATGACTATGTAAGTCAGGACAGTCTTCAACATACAGACAGGCACTAGTGGGTTAAGGTGACCGAAGACAGTTTTTGAACCCTGTGTCACAGAAAAATACATGTAGCTCATTTTAGGCTAAGAACAAATAACTTGAGCATCACTCTTTCCACTCCATGTTTGTTGCTGCATAATCGTGGTGAATATACCGCCTCCCATTGATCAGCAATAATTTGTGTTCTGCCACCTTAAAGAGTGTAAAATATCAAGAAGCATTTGCCTTATGCAAAAATGTATCTCATTTCTAATATTAATCATTTTGTACATCTCTTTACACATCTGAGGGAATCTAGAATCACCAGTTATTTCAATCAAGGTTCTTAATGTCTTATTAAGTTTTACTTTTGTCATTTTAGGAGTTGTACAGACATAATCTGTTGCATTCTCTTTGTTCTTTATATTGTTGGTATGGTGGCCTTGGGTATTGTTGGTAAGAGCTTCTTTCTACTACATGTATAAAATAATTAGAGCTCAGATTAGTTATTTTATTTAATAAAAGGGACGTTACAAAATGTCTGTGATGCGGAACTTCATGCTGTTGCTGCTGTTTATAGAAAATATTTTGTATGAAGTTTACATTCCTGAAGTTATTTGTGAATTCAATGAGGGAATTTGTTTTCATGGTCATTAACATTTTCCAGGTATGATTTTGGTAAATTAAACTGTGCACTACAGATATTGTATATTCCTTACAAAATATGATAATGAGTACTTCGTTCAGGACAAGCTGAACATTGTAAAATCTAAGAGAGTTGAGTTTTTCTTTTGTCATTGAAGTGCGTGTTTTGTTTGAAATAAAGTTACATGTACAGGGCTGTCATTAAGTTTTGCATCACCTGTAATCTTGTTCTCGACACCTGTAGCAAACTTGTTACTTTGTGGTTGAATTCTATCAACAACAGGCAATTTCACCTGTAGCATCAAGGGAAAATCAAGCATACCCAGCTGTAACAGGTGTTACGGGTTACGGTCCTTAATGACAGCCCTGAATGTACAACTGACAGAAAGTTGATCTTGACTGTTAAAAGTGGATCACTATTAATAACTATTGTCTAGAGGTTAGTGTTTAATTGTCATTAAACATTTTTTGTTGCAGCATATTTAAAAGGGAACCCTTATAAACTTCTTAATTCAGTTGATTCTAATGGTAAGTTATAACTTACTATGTTTATTTCCACGAGATTTTAAGTTCACATTAATTTTTCTGGCATTAATTTTACGTATGTAACAGTAGAGCTGGTGTTCATGGCTTGCTTTATAGTCCAATTTTTCCTTTATTTGTAGGGAACATTTGTGGCTATGATGAAATTGTGAAGTAAGTTCACAAAACGTCTTGTGGGTTACATTTGACAGAATGATTATTGTTTCTTTATAACCAATCTGCTAGGCCTTGTTCCCACTGATTGTTACTGTACATAATTATCAGTTCTTATTTTACGTAATAAAAATTGTCACGATCATAACGAGAGAAATTTACAGGACTGTGCAACTGTTTTCTTATAGGGATCGACCCAAGCTTGTGTTTTTTGACTTGACGGAGTGTATCTCTGCAACCACACAAGTTGCCACCAGTTTCTTTGGGGTATCCTGTCCTACAAAACAGGTGATCATGACATAATTGTCATTAATCAAAAATATAGCAAAATTCTCAAATATGATTGGTTATCAGCAGTATGATTTGAGCACTAAGAGGACAGTTAAAGCGACACGCTTGTAATTGGACAATTTAATAGTTAGGACTGTTTTGTGGGAGGCATGGTGGCCTAATGGTCAGCATGCTGGACTCTAAATTGGATAGTCTAAGCTCGAACCCTGGCCATGGTACTGCATTGTGTTGTTGGACGTTATACTTCACTCTCATAGTGCCTCTCGACCACCCAGGTGTATAATTGGGTACTGGCAAAATAATGCTGGGGTAACCCTGCAACGCATCCCATCTAGGGAGGGGGGGGGGGGAGTAGAAATACTCCTGGTTGCTTCATGCTTAAGAAACTGATAAGCTCTGGCTTTATGGACCACTAGGCTCGTATGTTACTTGAAATCGGACAGTGTAATAGGCCAGTTTATGCATCATGTCTGTGAACTTGGACAGTATACATCATTTGTGCATGCTGTAAGTTATAAAGACAACCAAAGACTACATGTATCTACTATTATTTTCTCTTGCATTTCCATTACAGAAAAGTTATATATTTATTTTTTTCACAAAGAAGTTTAACCAATGGTTTCTTTTTTTTTTTCACAAATTTTGTCATAGTTTTGATTACTATGTAACAGGTCTTTATGTCACGCAATTCTATCTGTAATCATACTTGTGATTAACAAATCAGACTCCCACATATAATTGTGCGAGTCCAATTTTGTTGATCACTCGTATGATTACAGACAGAATTGTACTCAGTCCTATTACTATGAAATATTATTAATTAAAACTTGATAGTTGTAGTCTAAAGTGAATTTCAGATCGAAATGATTTCAAATTAGTTTGATTTGTATTTTCCTTTCTTCCAGATTTATTTCCATAATCTGTTAAAAAAAGAAAAATACAAATCGAACTAGTAAGAAATAATTTTGATCTGAAATTCAATTTAAACTACATGTAAATGTAGATTTCAAGATAACTTTGTTGTTGTTAATTTGCAAACTTACCTATTGTGTATTTTCTGTAACCAGCAAAATTATTGCATTACCAGGGCTTGAAATTAAAAAAATTCTTGGTACACTGTAGTCTCCAAATTCAAATTTTTAGTCACCAGATTAAAAAGTCAAATGGAGAGTAAATTCAAAACATCATTTGTAGGAATTTTATTGAAAAAAAGAACTCCTTTTGAAAAGAAAAGCAAAATTGTTACCACAAAGTGTAAAAAACACATTAGATAAATTTTTGGTCCACTAACTTTCTAGCTAATGTATGCTTATGCAAATGCAATCAATGAAGCTGAAGAATCTTCGAAGGAATCAACGTGGCGGATATGCATGCATTACAAGAGACACAATGAATTATAGGGTGATTTCAAAGTTTTTAGAATGCGAGAGCTGGTGATGCAAGATGATCTTTTGCAGCAAAGCAAAGAGATGGATTGTCTTTTCTTAATTTGAAATCTTTCACTATTCTGGAAGGAGACAATGTTTGAGAAAAGGCCACTATACAATGCCAATACAAAGAAATCTAGTCGCCATTTCGGCGACTAAACCAGAACTATTAGTCCCCACAGATGAAATTTTGGCTGCATTGGTGACCGCATCGGTCGCAATTTCGAGCCCTGTTTAACTTTGTTTAAATTGCTTTTAATAAATTAAATGGAATTTTTTATATTAGTTTCAATAATCTTTGCAGATTTTGATTAAGAGGATACAACTGCAAATGAGAAAATTTAACTCAAGTGATTTATAATCGTTCTAAAGAATAAACCTCAACATATCAACATGAACATACATATACACTTATGATAATTAACTTAATGTAATTTTTGATCTGTCTAGTAATAATTAATAATGGTTAATTGGACCAGGTGTAGTTACAATTCGTATATGTAATCACATGAGGCCAAGTACTATTAAGGATTAATTGCACGAGAGTTTTCAAAATTTTCCAAAATTGCCCGAGTCGCGAAGCGACGAGGGCAATTTGGAAAATTTTGAAAACTCAAGTGCAATTAATCCTTAATACTACGAGGTATAAAATAAAGCATGGATGTCTCATCATACCATCTCCAAGATCGCCCAAAAAAGGAAAAAAAAGGAGAACCTAAATAACGCACGTACAAGACTGCAAAAAGTGAGAGCCCATGCTGAGTATGTAGAAGCAAATAAGGATGTCAAACGAAGCGTGAGATACGACAAGAGGAAGTATATTGAAGACCTTGCAAAAGAGGCAGAGACTGCGGCCAGTCAACACAATATGAAATCACTTTATGATACAACAAAGCAAATGTCAAGTAGGTTCAAGGCATCTAACCACCAAATCAAAGATCTAAATGGACGCCTGTTAACAACAACAGAGGATCAAAACAAGCGATGGGTCGAGCACTTTCAACAGCTTCTAAATAGACCCCCTCCAACTAACCCTCCAACATTACTACCTGCGGATCAAGAACTAGACATAAACTGCGATCCTCCAACTGAAATAGAAGTTAAAAAGGCAATTAAATCACTAAAGAACAACAAGTCGGCAGGCCCAGACGACATCCCGGCGGAGCTACTGAAAGCTGATATTGACACCTCAGTGCACATGCTGCACGGCCTCATAGCAAAGATCTGGGATCAGGAATTTATACCATCAGAGTGGAAAGAGGGACTTTTGGTGAAGTTACCTAAGAAAGGCGACCTAAGCTCGTGTAAGAACTATAGAGGAATCATGCTTTTGTCAACAGCAGGGAAAGTTCTAAATCGCATTATCCTTGAACGCATGAGGGAAGCGGTGGATGAGATACTACGAGAAAATCAGGCGGGTTTTAGACAATCCAGATCGACATCAGACCAAATAGCCACCCTTCGTATAATTGTAGAACAATCACTTGAATGGAGGACCCCACTCTATATAAATTTTATAGATTATGAGAAAGCGTTCGACAGCCTGGACAGAAACACCTTGTGGGACCTGATGGCCAGCTGCGGAATTCCCAGAAAGATCATATCATTAGTAAAGAACACATACGAGGGCACGAGCTGTCGCATTTTGCATGATAGTGGTTTAACCGAAAAGTTCAGTATTAAAACAGGTGTAAGGCAGGGATGTCTTCTATCGCCGTTCCTTTTCCTTCTTGCCATTGACTGGGCAACGAAGGAGACAACATCTGACTCTAGGAATGGCATACAGTGGAACCTTGTTGACCAACTTGAAGACCTGGACTTTGCCGACGACTTGGCACTTTTGTCTCACACCCACTCCCAGATGCAAGCAAAAACCTCAAAACTAGAATCTATCTCATCAAAACTAGGACTCAAAATCAATACTGACAAGACAAAGATCATGAGGGTGAATAGCAAGTCCAATGAGCACATCAGCATAGCAAACCGTGACATAGAAGATGTAACATCCTTCACATATTTAGGTAGTGTCATAAACATCACTGGAGGAACAGACGAGGACGTACAGGCAAGGATAGGGAAAGCACGTAGCGCATTTAATATCCTAGGGAACATCTGGAGATCGAGGGAAATAACAACAGCCACTAAAATTAGAATATTCAACTCAAATGTTAAGCCCGTGCTACTCTATGGTTCAGAAACATGGAGAATGACAGAGAAGACCGTGTCAAAACTACAGACCTTCATCAACAGATGTCTGCGCAGAATACTCCAGATTTACTGGCCAGATACTATCAGCAATGTTTCCCTGTGGGAGACTACAGGTCAACTACCCGTCAAAGAACAGATTAAGAAAAGAAAGTGGACATGGATCGGGCATATACTTAGGAGATCAAACACCTGCATAGCGCGGCAAGCATTGGGCTGGAACCCGCAGGGAAGTAGGCGGCGAGGAAGACCACGAAACACCTGGAAAAGAGACACAGAAAGGACCATCCAGCTGAAAGGCTACACCTGGAATCAGATTGAACAGAAGGCCAGAGACAGAGGAGGGTGGGGGCGCTTTATCTGTGGCCTATGCTCCGAGACGGAGTTATAAAAGGCATCATCATCACTACGAGGTCTCATGGGATTACTTGTTTATCAATAAAGGGCAAAATTTATACGAAGGAAAATCACGTGCGCAGTCTATTTTTATCTGGAAGCCTGTTTAGCGCTACGGCAATTAACGGATTAGCCAATCATTAACAGGTAATCATGCCCTCTCTTGATTACTAAAAATGCCCTCGATTAAGAAAAAATGCCCTCTCTCTCAACCAATCAGCGCTCAGTAATTTTGCCCTTTATTGATAAAGAGAGTAATCGGGCAAGTATTACCAAGTATTTTGCCCTTGTTTCAGCTTTGTGCAAAAACATGTCCAGACCAGAATGCCCTAGGATACCAAGTCAATGTATCTGAAATGGTTTGTGATTATGATCTTGACCTGAGCAACTCTAATCCAAGTGAATTGGTAAGTAATAAACAGTGTATAATATGTTTATTTGCAAATTTTTTTGGTACCACACCACAGGTTGCCCAGCCTTGGCATGACTACACCTGTTATTGTGTAATGGTAGAAATAATTATGGGGAAGTGGTAACCATTGTAATCAAAACCAAAAAAAATGGTTGATTCAGATCTATAAAAAATAGTTTACGTTGCATCAGTTGTGGATTTTTTGTCTCCGGTGTGGTTTTAACTGGCCTTCTGACAGGGTGCGGGAAAAAAAATTAAAATTGTGCGCTTTTTTGGAGGCCAATTGTGCGGGATTAAAAGTTAGTTGTGCGGTAATTGTGCGGAATTGCACAATCTTGCGCCAAACAAAATATTTCTCCCACTCCCTGTTAAGTAAATGTTGAATTCTCCTTATAAATCATACATGTACCTTTTCTTTTACCAGATCAATGTGAAATTCCTCCTGTAATGGCTAACTTACTTCTAGATTTTACTTTGAATGATTTTTATCTTATTGGCTGAAGTTTAGAACCTTTTTTAAACCAATTCTGTTTGTCAAAGCAATCGAAAGAGCTAAACGAAAACACTCGAGGAGATCGCCCCATAAGTCCTAGTAAACCTGTACGTACGTCATCTATGTCTATATAGTCTGTATCACTAATCTCTAGTGCCCAGGACAGCGCAAGCTACGGTAGGAACGCCTTGTTGTTTGGATAACGCCATCGACGAGTTGTTCGATGAAAGCGTGGAAATTCTAGTGTTTTTGAAGGTAAATCGTCTGAGTCTAAACATGTTCTAAAAATCTTGATACTCAATAGAAATACCCGTTTTAATTAAAATTTCAAGTAAATATTTCCGTATTGTGCAGGATTTTGCAAATTTTCTTGAATTGTGCGTTATTGTGCGGGTTTGACCAAATTGTGCGGTTCCGCACCCGTGCACCCTGTCAGAAGGCCTGTTTTAAAGGAGATTTGTAGCATTTTATGGAGAATTGTACCCAGTTTATAATTCTCTCTCAGCATCAAGGCAGCTGTAATAAAGAAGACAATTGGGTTTAGTAGTCCATGTACTACGTGGAATATCTTTAAGTTAAGACTGAAATCATACCAAACCTTTAGCTGAAAGCAACGGCAATGTCATAACCATTGTTAAAACAAGCTGCAGATCGATTTTGATGTTTTAGTGTTGAGGGGGTTCATTAAGGGCCGGGCAGTGGGAAAATTGACCGGCTGTGAACGAGACTTAGCTATTACTCTGCTTGGCTGTTTTCATAATCTTCTCTACTTACTTTCTTTTTGTAAGAAAAACTAAAATTGCCCAGCTGAAAAACCTGTCCGAGAATTCTCTCGGTGCTGGTTCTTTTTTAAACAGAGGACTGTATCTTTTGTTTTATAACTCATTTATTCTTTCGTTCAGCTCTTTACAATCTCTATTCTGTTCCATTCTGAGGCTTCACCTCTTACAACAATGTCTTGTACATAAGGAAATACAAAAATGTGTGGTTACATAGACTAAATTGTTGTGGTTACAATTATCTCCCGCCACGTAAAGTTGTTCTTTGTGTTACAATTTCAGAGTATGTGATCTTTCTTCTAGATACACGTGTCACACGTAATTTGTGACATTAGAGCGGACTAAAACATTGCGTGATATGACACTAAAATAAACTATTGATACCGGTAGATATTATTATCTGACAAAACCCTACTGACCTCCTGTGCAAAAACTTATTAATGAAACCAGAGTGCTTCCAGAATTCTAACCATAATACCAAAAAAACTAAATATTTCCCATTATTCTGAAGCATTTTTAAAAGGGACTATTGAAAATATTTGAAGAAAAGTTCTGCGCAAGTTTTTTCTTTAATTTATGAATCATTAGAGAGATTACTGGTTAATGCATCTTTTGTTTATTCTACATGGTTGCCAACAGGAAAAAATTGATTTAATCAAGAAGAAGAAGTGTGCTCCTTATTATCTCAAGAGCTCTGATAGTATGTCTTTGGTCATTTTTTATATTTATTTAATGACAAAGTGTATTTCAGGGCTTTCTATAAAATTCAGTTACATGTGAACAGCACCTGTCAGAGAACAATTTGCAAAGAGCCGAAAAATGCACACACTAGTTGCTGATTTACAAAACCCAGTCATGCAGAGCTCCAGCATTCATATGTGCATGCATGTAGCCACTTTTTTGTGTTTGTTGGTTGGTTGGCTTGTGCATTTGTTTGAGCCATTGTTCCTTTGCACATCCATTTGTTCATCTGTTCACTATAATAGTGTAATAGGACTTTGCCTACATGGTTGTCTTGTAAAAACTTGTTGGGTTCTTCTCCATGCTCAGAATGGTCAACCAGTTCCATCCAATTATTGGTTGATTTTTGGAGAGTGATCTTCCAGTGAGCACCACTGGTGTGTTTGTATTAATTTTGGCCATGATCACTAAAAAGATGTGTTGAGTTATACATGTACACTGTAAATGGAAACAAGTTTATCTCAACTGTAAAGAAAAAGGAAAAGGTCAATGCCACTCAGACGTTTTAAAATCATGTTGAGGTGCATTTACATTTAATTACATTTAAAAATGTTTTATTTCCCCCAGATAATTGATCCAGTGTTTGTCATATTTCGACATTTTATTCGGTTGTGTTTTGTAGGGCTGTTCATTGTTACCATGTTCCTTTAATTTAAACTTGTTTTGCACTGATTAGTCTATGGTCTGAAGTTTTTCCCCACCTGGCCTCCTTTTTGTTTTATTAAGTGTATTCAATTATGGCGGTTGTAGTTATGTGCTCGAAGTAATTATTATTGTATTTTTAGCTTGTGATTTTTTGTATCTCATTGATACTGTTTTCAATTCAAACACTGTTTTTTTTTCATATAGTCCATTTTACAGTTCCGTGAAATGCAACCAGGCCTCTGTATGAAAGCGAGGCTCAGGGTGACCTTGTCACGATAGAGACCAGAAACTATTTAGCATAACAACAAAATGATTTGCATATCAAAAGCAAGAGGGTTTGTATCTATGCAAGGTCACCTTCAGCCTCGATTCCACTCAAAGGCTTGGTAACTAAGCACAGAACTGTAAAATGGCCTATTGGGAGCAAAAAGTGGGGAATGTTTGTAATTACAAATTTTTAATATAAAGAGAAATTAGTAATTGAAACATAGGAAAGGGTTATAACAGAAATTGATTTCCCTGTTTTAATACTAAGTAAATGTATTTTCTGTTTGTTTGTTTGTTTGTTTGTTTAGTCCTTAACCGTTGCATACCAACAGTCGTGGGAGATGTAATCTCTAATTTGGGGTTAAAAACTGCAGATGAAAAAAATGTCACTGGTGCAGATGTCAAGGAGGGCTCTTTGTAAGTTGCAAACACTTTGCGTCAATTAAGAGAGAAATTCAGTACATGGAACTATATATTAATTTAATTAACAATTATTACAAAATTAATATAATATTGACAGAAAGTAAACGTTTCTCAACTTTCGCACACATAAGTGATCATCAGACTGGGTGTTCTGCATTAAGTGGACTTCAGTTTTCAAGTGTAAATTTAAGGGTGGTTGGAACAGGATTTAATTGAAGCAATTTCTTCATTATTGATTTTATTTAATTTGTTTGTTTATTAATTCCAAAATTGTATTATTTTTCAATCTAGAGCTGTTCAAGCACTGCTCAACCTACAGAACCTGGGTCAACAGGTCAGAAATAATAAGCTTTCATTAACTTCCTTTATCGTGTTTAACCAAAAGTTGTTCTTTGGGATTTTGTAGCCTCAACTTATCACTTCTGTTGGAGGAAGGCAACTCTCAGTTAACTAAAACCTGTAACATATTTTGGGGGTGGGGACTTACATGTGAAAGAAATGGGGATGCTCATTGTCTCCCTTTGGGTTGGAAATTTTTTGTCTCACTTAGGGTGTTCTGGGAAAACACCAATATTTTTAGCTGTCAAGTTCTCGTTTAGTGTTGCACAAGAAAAAATAGTCGTCATGAGTCCTTTCCGTGCGTAGTGGTGCATAGGGCGTGAACAAAAGATCTCCATTTTGTCCAGCTTTTAGCCAGCTGGATATCAGCACAAGGTGTTTCGGAAATGCTAATTTTAGTTTTATTATTTTGTCCAATATTTTTAACCGCCAAGGTCTCATTCAAGTTTGCACGTGAAGAAATATGTAAATGCAAATTATTTTAGTTTTAGTATTTTCAATTGTTATTTTTTGGGGTCATTACTTTCGGATTAAACAAATGTTGAAATTACTTTTGGGTCATTGCTTTAAGGCACTCTATGTTGTTTAAAATTAACTTCAAAATCATTAATAAGTAACATTAATGAATAGAGGGGGTAAGTTTCTAAAGAAACTGTGGTGCTGCGTTGAGAGGGAGGTAAAACGATATAATTTGGTTTTATCAACTGGGTTGATAATGTGAATTGGCCCTTCGTCTAACGGCTAACACTCGAAACGTCAGCTCTCGAATCTCTTTACGGTGGCCAATTCACATTATCAACTCAGTTGATAAAACCAAATTATATTATAAGTAACATTAGTTTGATTTGTATTTTCCTTTGTTCCAGATTTAGTACCCCAATTACCTTTAAGTGAGAACAATCTTTATCAAACAACTTAAATTATTTGATATTGATGTGCACTGGAAAAATGTTGTTAACAACAATTCTGCTGCCTTGTTGTAGGTCATTAGTGATGTGCAGGAATCCTGGTACTGGATTCTAGCGTAAGTATTTCTACACCTCTTGTGTAGATTCACGTTTGCCAATAAAATTATATTAAAGGAGCTATGTCTTGGTTTGTGCATTTTGAAAAATTTAGCCTAAATTTTCAAGGCCAGTGAATGTACTATCCCAGACTGTGGCTTGCAAGCAGTTGTTGCACATCTTCTTTTAGGATGTACATGTCATACAATAAGTTTAGCAGAATATTTTACAAAAGGAATTTTTTGTAATTTTAACAGAGCAATGGGAATTGCAATGGTAGTCTCTTTCTTATATATCATTGTGATGAGGTAAGTTTATTTTTGCTCTTTAATAACATCTACATTTAATGACTAGTAGTTTCAATGTGAAAGTAAGTGCTGGCATTAGAGTCGGAAGAAAAAGGTGGAATGGCTAAGGGAAATTTTTAAATGGGTGGCTGTGAATGGCTACATTAAAAAAAATGAGCTACTTGCTATCAATGGTTACACGGCTAAAAAACACATTTCAACCCACACATAGCTACACATCAAAAGATTGTCATGCAACATTTTTTTGGCAGCGAGTGCATAACGCAATGACTTAAATAAATTTCACTCATCAGAACACTGCAGTTTGTAGTTGGTCATGCTTTTCCTGTTACAAGTATCTTCGGAACTAAAAATGCTCAGTTTACAAAATTTTCCATGGGCCAACAGTGCAAATATGTCAAACTTTCCCATCAGTAAACAAGAATAAGTGCCAATTTTAATCCTTTATGTTGGTTTAATAGACTGTCTGCAATGCTCTTTCCAGGACTGTACGTGCTTGCAATCTTACATCCAATGTAAATTTTGGATTTTTCTTGCTATACTGTAAATCAGGAAAATGTGGGCATGTGTCTACACAATTATTGAAGGTTGCTAGTTGTTCCTTTCAGTGCTTAGCGTGTGCCTACAAAGAACTGTCAAATATTTTATTGTTGTCATATTATAGGTGGATTGCTGGACTTGTGGTGTGGGTTACAATCTATGCTATATTGACTGCCCTTGGTTTCTGTAAGTACAAACTTGCTAGCAAATGACAGTATTGTTTGCAAAACTTTTCAAGAATGCTCTCTTAGAAAAGGGTATGTAAACTCAGATAAAGTCCTCTATTTCTGTTACAAAATATTTCTCAAAAAATACACGTGAATCTGCTGTAACTAACCATGGTCTTTGAACAGTTGTCTCAAATTTTTAAAACATTCATCACCCCTTAGACTATAGTTATTGTCCCTTTGTCTGCCAGAGTGTATAAGTTTATTAAGATGACCATTTATTAAAAAGAGGTGCTAAATTGTAAAGTTAATCCTGGCATGGTGATGTTGTTTGTTACTGGGCAGACTTATACTCCACTCACAGGAGCGAATAGTGTGAGTGATTGAGTGATGTTGTTTGTGTTTCAACACTTCCAGCCGTGTACTATTCTTGGACAAAGTACAAAGAACTATCCTCCAGTGGCGGTAACACCACAAGCACAGTTCTGTCTGTTGCCACTGGTCTTGACAGCTATGTTAACAGTGAAAGAACTTGGTACTGGCTGAGTAAGTATGGCGTCTTGCCTTGGGGGCAAAGGCTAATCTTTTAATGGAATTTGTTGTCTCGAACACAGCTTTGCCTTTCCAAGTTGCCCAGTGAAAAATGTACACTACAGGTTTTTGATATAATTTATCCATTATTTTGCTTTGTAGAAAAGTAGATGTACATTCCACAGTAACCCTTTAACCCCCTAAAAGTGCCAAATGGTGCACAATGACAGAACTTGGTCAATCTCTGTCCAGTTAATGTGGAATTGTGGCACCAAATTGTCTTCCAGGAATGTTCTGCATTTTAAAAGCATAAAATAGTATGTCCCCCTTTTGTGACCTGATTGAGCACTCCTTTAACTTTTGAAAAGTTTTTGCTTGACAGGTAGAATTAAGTGCTATGCAACTTAAGTTTTTTTCCTTTTTATTGAGCAAAACCGTTTAGAACAGAGACAAAATTACAAAGATTTGTATGGAGTCACTGAAGCATAAAAGGGCCAATTTCTCACCCCCAAATTGAAATTAGATGCTGATTTTTGGCAAGGGGGCATTCTTCATCATGTACTTTCTGAAGATCTTAATGAATCCCATAAGTTCAAAAATTAAAATATTTGTGACGTCACACTTTACCACTCTATTGTAAATACAGAAAAGTATTGTGCACTTAGATAAATGTTCCTGTATTAATAATAATAATAATAATAATAATAATAATCATTTATATAGAAATGTATTAGAAATAGTTTCCAACTTAACTTGAATTAGCCACTACACTAAGATCTGCACAATACCTGTACATGTATTCCTGGCCAAGTACTCCATACCGTATTTATTTGCCTACAAGCCGATCCCGGCTATAAGCCGAGACCCTAAACTTTTAACATTCAGAAGCTGTCAGATTCGAATGAAAAATAAACCTAAAACATTTGGTTATAAGCCGAGACCCAAACTTTTAATCCACTTCTAAAGCGCTCAACATGCGTTGTAAAGTGAGATGAATAAACATATAATTCGTAAGTGGTAAATCATAATAAAAAGAAAGAAAGTTCCCTCTTTATTCAATAAATCGCATTTATGTTATTGGTAAGATAACTGAAGATGACGAGGGAATCATTCAAAACATGCAGGATTTCAAATGCTCTTTACGGCACAGATGATGATGCCCGCCGATGAAATGCCAGTAGAAAATGACCAAACCTAAACACTTCAGTCTTGAAGTTGCAAGTAACTAAATGGCTCCTTTGGGAGCCATCACTTAAATAAAAGTAAATGACCAATAATGATTTTGCGTACGACTAGGAATTTGTTTGTTGATAATCGCTCAGCTTATAGCCAAATATATGTTCGATTTATACTCTCGCAGAACGAGTAGAAAATATTTTTTTTGTAGAAATACTCGGCTATAAGCCGAACCCCCAATCTTGTTCAAATTTTACCAGTTCTCAGTTTAATTTGGTACAAAAATCGCTCAGCTTATAGGCGAATAAATACGGTATATACATAAAGCTTGTCCCTGCCGAGTTCCCATATCATGCCACATAGGATGAAGCAATTAAGAGTTCTTCCAGGCTTTCCCTGCAAAATTCCAAACTGAGAACAAGTGTTATTACATAAGAAAAAATTATTTTTGGTGTTGTGCAGTGTATGACATGTAACCTTTCCTCATTGAATGTATAGAGCTTTTAAATCTTAAAACTCTGTTTTGTCTGTTGTAGCGATTATTCTTGGTGTAATCTTGGCAATTCTTGTGTTGATTCTGCTTGCTCTGTACAAGAGGATTGCCATTGCAATTCAAATTATCAAAGAGGGTAGCAGGTAATTATTAACCAAGTGGCTAAAACGTTTTTGAAAAACCTGTTTTGTTAACTGCGCACAGTCCAGATTATGTCTTTCCCTTTCTATTTGTCAGTCTTGGCCTATTGCAGGCTAGGGGAGGGACCAGCCCCCCTCCCTTCCCCCACCACCAAGAAAATTTCTGATTTCTTTTGGCATCAAAGTTAAATTTTGCTACTAAATTAAAAAGCAGTCACTGAAGCTACAGTTTCAAAGTGCTGTTGCTTAAAATTAATTCTCTCCTTTTAATTAGCAGACAGAACCAAAATGGATCAAAATACGTTATTGACAATCCTTGAATGTGACGTACACGTATTCGAAGATTGCTTTCGGCTTTCAAGTGGTGGTTTGAGATTAGCAACTGGAGAGTCTAGACTTAATCACCTTGTAAACATTGGTAATGACTTTGATATAGAGAAAGAAACCAGATAACAGTTGTTTGGCAAATTTTCCCAAAGTGAAACAATTTCACAAACAATAATGGGTTAATGTTGGTCACTCTCTCAGCCCTCCCTAGTCAGTTTATCTTAATTTTTTTGCCTCCCCTCGTAACCCTGACTGTCCCTTTACCCATAACATTAGAAATAACTGGTGATAGCTTCAATCTCAAACAGGAAGCCTGAAAGCCAAGTGTTTTGTACAGTTTCTTGGTAGAAAGATGAATAGACACATGTTGAGCTTTCAGCGTGACGGGCCTTAGTTAGCCAATCAGAGAGCGCGAATTTGTTTGAGTTGTCCCGCCTCCTTGTTAAAAGCGCGGCAGGATTCATGACAACACCTTTGAGCAATGAACATTGCAGGGAGGCGAGACAGCTCAAACAAAGTCGCACTCTCTGATTGGCTAAATATAACTTGTCAAAAAACTTTGTTAGGTGGACACACTAAGGCGTGTGATGCTGTAATATACTTGTCATAGCATGAATTAAATATTAATTTTTATATTTTGTTTTACTGATGAAGTTTAACCCTGTTGTAGGGCTGTATCTGCAGTACCATTTTCCTTGTTCTTTCCTGTCATCCCATGGTTACTTCAGCTCATTCTGTTTGCGTGGTTTGTTGCTGTCTTAGCGTATCCTTTGCCATTTGAAATAATGGGAAAATTTTATACATTTACCGACTACCTATTTAATAATAAATGATATTTTACCAAGCTAGCTATTATGCTGTTATTTCCCTGACAATGTTAGCTTTCTTGTCACTGCTGGTGAACCTGAGTACCAAGTTGTCTCCAATGGTACAGACAATGGAGAACTGTGTACTCAGGTAAGTGCTGCTTTTGAATATTAAGAACGTTCACGCTAATTGTTTGTGTGCATTGTTACTGAGCACGGAATTCGTCACGCCACATCATCCATCGAGCGTGCGCGCTGAGGAAAAACAAAGGGCCAGAAGCCGTTTCGTAGCTTTGCTGGTAGTTTACTCTCTTAAATGGTCGGTGACCCCTACTTTTTTTTCCATGAATTGATTTTATTTACAATTCTTGGCAGATTGTCAAAAAATGAACAAAAAATCTATGTGGGAAGTTTAAAAATTTTGAAGTTTTCTGCCCAGAGGACATCGAATCCTGCCATCTTGTGGCTGTTAGATGAGTGGAAATGTGGTCACTAAATGCAAATTTTTACTTCAAGGACCCACACCAATTGAATAAATTCACTTTATGGGTCCATTTAAACAACATTTGACAGAGTTATGTTCATTTAAAAAATTTATTGAGTGGACAATATTTTTGTGCTTACAGACACTGTAGCCTTATCCGCTAACTGCAAGTTTTCAGATTTAGGGTGTTCTTCTGGGCATGTTATCTCCAAAACGAAGTCAGTGACCCCCATTTTTTTTTTTGCATTTCTGAAATCAGTTACTCATTATCTTACAGTGGTGTGAGTTTCAGAAAAAATCAATGGTAGAAAATGTTTGCGCGAACGTCCTTAAGTCTCGTCCCTAGAGTCTATCTGAATGGCTGTTGAAAACCTTACTCGTCCATTTCATTCAAAATCTTTGCCTCACTTGCACAATCAATCCTGAGCCACTATGGGTCCCTACTGTTGATCACGAGGGACACAGGGTCTGGGAATGAAATAGTGCAATACCCTGTTGTTTATAATCTTTTGATGTTTTACAGTAGTTTAGGCTTTGTTTGAACGTTTTTATATTCTGTTGTTTATGGTTGGCTATTGTTGTTTGGCTACCAAGCTCACGATGTCGCCATCAGTGATGTTGTTCTGTCAGCAAAGTATTTCTTCTTGGTTTGTTGACGTGTTTCACTCCCAACTAATATTTCTACTTGTTATGTTAATTTATTGTGTAGGAAATGAAGGATACAATAAGCAAGGTGGTAGACAGCAACAAAACCTGCAATTTTGTGGACTTTGCAAATGATGAGTGAGTAACCATTGTGTAAAAAAATACCTGTTAACAAAAAAAACCAATCGAGTTAAAAATATGATGTGTTGAAATAAAAATTCTGTAGTATAATAATGTAGCTTTGTAGTTGCTAGAAAAACCGACCTAGCTGATTCCCTAGTTTTGCGCTGCGCATCCTTAGTTGCACATAACAAAATAGCGGCCGTAAAATGCAGAAAGATCCTTAAATGGGTTGATCAAAGAAAAAAAGTAAATGAAAATTTAGGCCGGTTTTCTGACCACAATGAGTCTTAGTGTTTCAAAAATTTGTATAACATATAAAGTGGTAGAGTGTCAGTTGTTGAGTTCGACTTAGCGAGGATGGCTGTTAAATTTGAAATGAGCCGCTAAATCAGCATTTAAGCTGCAACTCTATCATATAACGTCCTAATTGTAGAATCTCCATGAAAATTCCTTAAAATATTTTGTAGTAGCCAACTACTCTGGGCAATTTGTTTAAGAATATTATTAGGCATCAACACATTCGTCCAAAGTTGTGTATATATTTGTTCTGCATCTCTGATTCATCAAACCTCTTTGAACGATTCGCTACAACAAAGAAATGATCGCTGTCACGATACGAATCGAAATACAACCGATAACCAACCGAAACAAAAACAATACTCACAAGATATTATGCCTGAATTCCCTTGCTTTCACTATGCTTTGAAAACACGTTCGCTCAAAGTCACATGGCGAACCGAACGAAACGTCAAGTAATGGTCACGAAATGTCCCTTACACGCTCCCCCCCGAAAGACGACTGGGGAGTCTTTCTAAACAGAAAACTTAACAACAAAACTGGATCACGGAATCGATCCATTACAGTCTCTGCACTCTAAAAAAGTCAGAGTTTCAAACAATGTTCAATACTCCTTAATGTCTCTTGCAAACAGCATCACTGTCTGTTCCTCGTTCGCACACAGCTTGTTGCACGTCACTGCTAAGGTACAGCTCACACTTGTTTCACCTGTTCTTCAATGCAACTAAGTAACTTCTCTTCCAACAAACACAGTTTTCTCACGTCTCTGTGATAGACTCCATCTGCTGATCTAACGACTACTCGGCGTACAATGCCTTCGCTGTCAGGAAGTACCTGCTCCACCAATGCTTTTGGCCACTGGCCACGAGACGTGTTCTTGTCTGCTATCAAGACCAAATCCCCTACTCTGAAGTTGGGCTGTTGGCGCAACCACTTTTGCCGTTCCTGGAGCGTTGGTAGGTATTCTTTGGTCCATCTCTGCCAAAACTGGTTTGCAAGGAGGTGAACAAATTTCCATCTTGCCTTGAATCGATTTGCTTCGTCAAACACATCCGGAGGAGAACATGGATTTCTTCGCAATAATAGAATATGATTCGGCGTCAGTGCTTCTAAATCTTGCGGATCACTTGACACAGGTGTAATCGGCCTGTCGTTTAGAATCTTCTCTACTTCGACTAGAAATGTCCTTAAGGTTTCATCGCTGAGAAGGCGCTCTCCAACCAGCGAGTACAAGATTCTCCTAACTGAACGTATGAGTCTCTCCCAAACTCCCCCTTGATGGCTAGCTGCCGGTGGATTGAACTTCCACTCGATCCCTCTTTGGGTTAATGTGGCCTGAATCTTCTCCTGATCCCATGCCTGCAATGCTCGGACAACATCCACTTCAGCTCCTCTAAAGTTGCTACCGTTATCACTGTAGATAACCGTCGGTGGGCCTCGTCTACCGACAAAGCGCAGAACAGCGTTTATGAAGCTGTCTGTGGTTAGGTCTTCAGCCACTTCTATGTGCACAGCTCGGTATCTCAAGCATGTGAAGATACATCCGTAACGCTTGTTTAAAGGTGCGTTTTTCCTTGATCTTGTGCTAGGCCCATTCTTAACGTAAAGTGGACCAAAATAGTCTAGTCCTACAGCTGCAAACGGATAGATGATCCTGTGACTGTCCGACGACACGCGGACAACTGGAAGCGGCGCGGTTACTTGCTCCCCTAATTTGGCATTCTGGCGTTTGCAAACATGGCACTTTCTGAGGACACGCTTTACCGAAGAAATTCCCTTGACAATCCAAAAGCGTTGTCTGATTTCGGCTAGAACTTGATAACTTCCAACGTGCCCATTCATATGGTGATAATGGCGAATGATCATCTCCGTGACTGGGTGTTTTCCTGGCAGTATCATTGGATACGTGGCATCATACTGCAAATCTGAATGCTTCAGTCGTCCTCCAACACGTAAAACTTCCTCATCTTTAAACGGTTTGAGTCGGGCAAGCTGACCGGTCAACTTATCAACTTGGCTGGTGAATGACTGCACCTGCACAAACTTCACAATTCTCTTCTCAGCTTCAGCCACCTCAGATACTGCCAACGGTGTAGGATTGCGGTTTACGTCCCTCATCGGGTTCCTCTTAACTTCGGCTTGTAGTTGAGGACGCACTGGCATGCAGAAGGCACGGATGAGCCATGCAACTATTCTTCGTAACCGGTCCCATTCCGAATACCGCTGGAACAGGTCGCTCCAGAAGTCTTTCTGTACAACGGCCGCTCCCGTCGTAATCTTCACCCTTTTCACTCCTTCATCGCTTTCCAGGAGATCTTCTGAGACTTCTTCAGGCTGTGGAGGCCACTCTTCGTTGTCCTTCCACAAGAACTCTGGACCACTCTTCCATATCTCTAGTTTCCTTGTCTCTGAGGCTCTGATTCCCCGAGAGGCATAGTCTGCTGGATTGAGTTCCGATCTAACATGACGCCACTGACTTGGTTCTGACTCTTGGCGGATAGCAGCGACTCTGTTGGACACAAATGTGACAAATCTTCGTGACTCGTTAGCAATGTACTTGAGCACTATCATTGAATCAGTCCAAAACGTAACACTGTTGATCTTCATTCTTCCTTCTAGTTCTTTCATTACAACTTTGTTAATCCGGGTCGCTAAGGTGGCTGCCGTCAATTCTAACTTCGGCACAGTCACTGCACCCTTCAGTGGTCTCACACGGGATTTACCCATTACAAAACTACAATGGATTTGTCCTTGATCATTGACAAGACGCAAGTATGAGACTGTCCCATAACCATGCTCTTGAGACGCGTCGGCAAAATGATGAAGCTCTGCCCGCATAACTTTGCCAAAGCTTCCTGGCTTGAAACAACGTGGAATACTGAAGCCCTGTAAACACATGAGGCCTTCTCTCCATCTTCTCCAACGAACACTCAATTCTTCTGGAAGATTGTCATTCCAGCTAAACTCCAGTTTACACAGTTCCTGATTGATTTCTCTTCCCGGTAGGAGTAACGGACTGGCAAATCCAAGTGGGTCATACACAGTCGCAATCGAGGACAGCACTCCCTTTCGATTCTCAGGCTGTTCTCCTTTACCAAAAACGAAGTTTACCGTATCATGTTCCACGTCCCAATGGATACCTAGTGCTCTATCCAGAGGCAAGGTGTCAGATTTCAAATCCAAGTCCTTAATGTGCGGAGCTCGTTCTTCAACTGGGAATGCTGACAAGACATCACGACAGTTTGAATTCCATTTTGTGAGTTGGAAGCCTCCTTTCGCAAGCAGTTCTTGTAGCTGTCTGCTGAGGCTTACGGCTTCTCCAGAATCAGCAAATGACTTAAGTAAGTCGTCCACATAGAAATCTCTAAATACAGTATCGACTGCTTCCGGTGGGAAATCTTGCTTGTTGTCCATAGCTGTCTTTCTGAGGGCATATCCTGCTACACTTGGGGAGGACTTCGCACCAAAGATGTGTACAAGCATCTGATAAGTTTTTGGATCTCTTGAAAGGTCACCATTCGGCCACCACAAGTAGCACAGCGCTCCACAATCCTCTGGCGACACGTACACCTGGTGAAACATTCTCTTTATATCGGCTGTGACTGCTATGTCCTCCACCCTAAATCTGAGAATTACTCCTATCAGGGTGCTAGTATTCTCGGGCCCTCGTAGCAGCTGTTCATTCAGTGATGTTCCACCACTCTTGGAGGCACAATCAAAAACTACTCTTGGTTCTTCTGGCTTTCTAGGGTGCCATACTGCATGGTGAGGGAGGTACCATATTGGTTCCAGTTTAGTAATCTCTTCATCCGGCACCTGTCTGGACGAACCTTCAGTTCCATATTTCTCCAGAACACTGCTGTATTTAGCATGGAAGACTGGATCTCTCTGCATCTTCCTTTTCAACCACATCAGTCTCTTTTCTGCTGTTGGCAGACTGTCAGGAAGGTTTGGAAATTCCTGACGGAATGGGAGTTTAATTTGGTAGTGCCCATTCACTAGGGTCGCAGACTGATCCATGATTTCCTTAGCTTTATGGTCTTCAATTGACATGCCTTCTTCCAAACCTCCGTTTGTGTCACTAAACTCTTCATTGTACATGCGTTCCAACTGCGCATTCAGAACTTCTTGCTCTGTATGGGTGAAGCTTACATGGACTTGATCGTCTTCACAGTTTCCAATTGGGCCATAAACAGTCCAACCAAGAGGTGTTTTCACGGCTGAAGGTTGGCCATGTTCTCCTTCCCTCTTGTCTAATTGCCTGTCGATAATGTCCGGACGATCACAACCTATTAGGATTGTCACTTTCGTATTTCCAGTCTCTGGTAGGCTAATGTCCTCAAGGTGAGACCATTTCTTTATTTCCTCATTAGTTGCCATATGCCTCGGTGTGACTGGAAGACTGCTTGTAGTCAGGACATGGTCTAGTTGGAACTTCATGTCTCCATCAAGAGATTCCAAATTTAGCTGCACCTCATGACCGGTCCTTTTCTCTTCACAATTAACCGTCGTCATCGTAAAGGTGGTTGGCTTCATGTCTTTCAACTCTAACTCTTGCACCAGGCTCTCAACACAAAATGTTGCATCGGACCCACTGTCCAAAAATGCATAAGTGACTATCTCTTTGGCACCACCTTGAGCACTTATCTTCACGGGGACAACTTTAAAACATACTCTTGGTCTACCAGCTCTGACTGTACTAACTGTAACAGGATGACTGGATGATGATGTGGAATCACGAACTGTTGGAGGGGTAACTGGGCTCACTTTTGCAGTTGTCGTCTCTGAGGTGTTGGGAGGTTCTGTGTCAGATCTACCTGCTACATTGCTGCCCCTGACACTTTGTACTACATTACGACCAATAGCTTGACTCTCATTCTCTTTGCTATCCTCTTCGTCAGAGTGAATCAGATAGTGGTGGTTTTTACGACAACCTGCCTTTCCACAAATGAAACCCTTTTTGCAATTTTTCGCACTATGACCTTCTGAAAGACACATTCTGCAAAGTCGGTGCTGTCTCACAGTCTTAAGTCGGTCTCTTAATGAAGAGCTCCTAAACATTTGACACCTCCAGACACCATGGGGTCCTGAACACTGCGGACACTTAGGAGGAACTCCTGATGACGTGCCTGAACTCAGCTGACTGTCATTACTTTTAGTTGCCATTGTTGTGAATCTGAGTGAACAATCCGATTTCCCTTTTCCGGGTTCCTTTCTTTCTCTGTCACTGGTTGACGGCGACTTCAGCTCCTGTCCATATCTGTTGTTAATGCGCTCTGCGGCTCTTTTAATGAAGCGTACAAAATCTATGTACTCAGCCTGGCCCTTACTCTTGATGAGATCTCCTGCTCTGTCTGCCCACTTTCTTTTGAGACTTTCATCTGGAAGCTTTCTCATTAACATAACGATCACGTCCTCACTGTCCAAGCGAGTTGCGTAAGTACTTCCCATACTCGTCAAGACTCGTCTTGCGTCTTCCAGCCGCCGTGCAAGATCCATGAGAGTTGATGCATCGGCCTTACGCACTTGTATATCTCTTAGTTTCTTCATATGGGCTTCCACGATCATGTGAGACTGGCCAAAGTTCTCATGAAGGGTCTTCCATGCTTCAGAGTACCTGTAACCAACTGGCAGATTTACACAGCTCCTAATCGCCTCCTTCGCTTTTCCTGTACACTGCGCAAGCAGGCGTGTGAGTCTCTGTGACTCATCGGATACTTGGCTTTCGATGTTGTTTCTAAAATTTGTGACGAACTCTGCATACTCCAAGGGATCGCCGCTGAACTTCATTAACTCAACCTTTGGCAAGGAAGGACCTTGTTTAATCGCCTGCGCTATAGTTATCCAAGCATCAGACTGCTGAGATTGGAGACTACTATGCTCTTGAGGTAACGACCATGGGTGATGTGCTACAGGGAAACTGGCCTGATGTGGGGTGTTCTCTGGGTAAAACTCAGTTGACTTTGCATTCAAACATGTAGTCTGTGAACTACAAGACTGTGTAAATGTTCCTGGTGTCAATTGATTTCTTATCGGTGACAGACCAGCAAAGGTATACAATGGTCCAGAGGCACCAACAATTTCGGGTGAGGTCTTTCGAAGCGCAAAGTGTGGGACAGAACTGACAGTCACATTATCCTCATTACTACGTGGAGGTCCCGCTTTAGTTACCAAATCATCTGAACATGCACTAGTGCTAGTTACTGCAACCATACGAGGTGTTGAGGAGAGGGTGATAACTGGTGGTGGCTTTGCAGTTTCTTGGGTCGACAATAAAGGAAGTTGAGGCTGAGCAGAAGTAGGTGTCACAAATGATGCCGAAATAGCCCCATGACTTTCGACTGGGTGCGATTGTGAGATGGGTGTGGCACTCTTCACATCAGGCTGCAACGAATGATTTTCGAGGGGAAGATCACGGGCATAATGTTCCTTAAGATAATCATTCATCCCATCCCCTCCTTCATATTCTTCACTTTGTTCTACGAACAAGTCAATCTCAGCATGTTTCACTTTCGTTTTGGCATCCAATAATTCCAATTTCCTGCTCAACTCCGCTTTCCCCCTTTCAGCCTCTTCTATTCTACGTTGCAGTTCTTGCTTTTCTTGCAGGGCCTGCATTTCTAACTTGGTTTCTTCTATCACTCTCTTCTTCTCTTTAACACTATTTCTACTGGCACAACTCTTGTCACTCCTTGCAGATTTAAGACTAAAACCAGACTCAGATGGGGGTCTGTTCATTCCTTTCTTTTTAGCTCTCCAATTGTTGACTAGGATATCTAATTGCAATTTCATGTCTCTTTGATTATTGTAACTGTCAAGCATTAACTCTTTCTTCTCTTCGTCCTCTTCGTAGAGAAGATAATTATCGTGACTACAAACAAAGTTATGAAACGCTTCCTCATACCTTGCAACACAGATTTCCACTTCTTCCACTTCAACACTTGGACTTGCTAGCAATTCCTGCACTTGATTTCGCCGTTTTCGAAGTTCACCAATATGCCCAGCTCGCTGTCGCTTCGCCTGTACAGCTTTCTCGGCATACACTTCTGATTCGGCGGAGTTTTCCACTCGCTGAGTCACGTGCGATCCTGCACGATCGGCGCCTTTCGAGACTTTCGAAACTTTACTCGCCGATCTCTTGTTCTTCTTGCTGGCCATATTTCAAGATTCGGTCAGACAAGCTTGGTTCCTTCCATGAACGATTGTTCAATACGGTTTCCAACTCCAAAAGAATATCTTCGAATGATGTAGTAGCCAACTACTCTGGGCAATTTGTTTAAGAATATTATTAGGCATCAACACATTCGTCCAAAGTTGTGTATATATTTGTTCTGCATCTCTGATTCATCAAACCTCTTTGAACGATTCGCTACAACAAAGAAATGATCGCTGTCACGATACGAATCGAAATACAACCGATAACCAACCGAAACAAAAACAATACTCACAAGATATTATGCCTGAATTCCCTTGCTTTCACTATGCTTTGAAAACACGTTCGCTCAAAGTCACATGGCGAACCGAACGAAACGTCAAGTAATGGTCACGAAATGTCCCTTACATATTTCTTTGATGCTGTCTTCCACCTTCCAAGGACCTCCCACGCGTATGCCAGTTTGAAAACTAAACTCCCTCCAGTCCTCGCTCAAAAATTGGACGAAATGCAGGTTGTGCACCAATTCGGCAGCTCTATCACAATAGCGAGTATGGTGACCCCCATTTTTTATTTCATGATTTTAATAAGAATTATAGTGTTTCCTTTCAATAAGAAAAAAATTGGCAGAGATCTATGGCCAGTTTTCTGGAAATTGAACTAAATTGTACGGATTGAGCTATGAAGGGTTGAACAGCCCATATCAAAAATATGTCTATTCTGGAGCGTAAAGTAAAAACAAATGTATTCAAATACATTGTTTTGGTACATAGGTGAATAAACAATAGATTCAAGTCAAATGTTGTGGGATGTTGCAAGCTTTAAGGCAGACACGGAGATTAGCTGTCTAGTTTTGGGTTATGCACAGCTGTTGCCAGAGAAGCGTAAAAAGCCATATTCGTCAGCACTGTCGCGTGGAAACTAGCACGGTGACCCCCACTTTTTATTACGTTTTTATAATTTTGTTGACTTGTTGCAACAGTGTACCAAGTTTCATCGTAAATCTATGACCGATCCTTTTACTAGGGAATCACCTTAAAAAAGCCTAACTGCAGCATTCAGGGTACAGTAGTTCGATTAAAGTCAATTTACTATATCTATCAAGCAAAGCATTTATTTTGCATGCACTTATTTGGAGTTGATTTCACAATTAGCTGTTACCCAAAATAAACGGCAAGCAGATTTCAAAGTGTTTGCCTTAGGGCAGTTGCATGTTTGTCTCTGGTTACTTTTTCTGTGACTCAGTCACTAGAACAATACCATTTGGGGTTGTTCCATACACCTAGTAAGTTCTCAAGAAAGCTGTATAATTATGTATATGCATGTATTGCACTTGGCTGTGACAGTAAGTGAGATACAAGCCATTCAGTACATTTTTCTCCAGCAGGCATTGAATCTATAAATGCGAGAGCCTTAGTTTAGTTATGCACTGCATTTTAACTTTTGCAAATTGCACCTTTAACTCAATGTCAATGTTTTCGTCTGTCTTACATTGTGCAGTCATCTGTTCCGCATGCAAGTCTACCATCTGTTTGGCTGGTTCTGGCTCATGAATTTTATCATGGCTCTTGGAATGTGTGTATTGGCTGGTGCGTTTGCATCTTATTACTGGGCTTGGGACAAGAAGGCTGTAAGTGTTGAAAAGTTTGAGCAATAAGTGTAAAAATTAATCAATAAAATTCTGCTGATCATAGTACCATAGTACAGCAGTTCCCTGAATGCCCCCGTGATTAATTTCTCAAGCAGTCTCGAGAAATTTCATGCCAAACCTCATAAAATGCCTAAAAATATGTGTTATTTTGTGTTGAACTGACGTAAAACGTGCAATTTGATTGAAATATTTGCCCGGGAGTGGGTACCTTCAAATTCAATTTTCTCTGGCGGGGTCGTCTTGAGAACTTAAGTCTCGAAAATGTTGTCATGCTTTGAGGTTTTTTTGGTAACTTTATTTTTGCCTGTGTTGCTCGCATATGCAGCAGAAACCGTCTTAACAATAGTCTTAGTTTTAACCAAGTTTTGACTCGGAGCGAACACTAAGCGGGCACGTCTCTAAGGGGACACAAGGGTATCGGCGTACAAAAGGTTTGTCTGTATTCACAGCTGTTACCAATATATGCTAAAAATGAAACTGAAACTGTCAGAACTGAACTCGTTGTTCTTGTGTTACAGGACATTCCAAAATTTGCTGTGACAGCATCATTTTTCCGTACATTAAGGTAACACTATCAATTTGTGTTATATTACAGTGTTTGATATGGGCCATTAAATTTGACCTTTCTGTTTTTTAACGTTTAGAATTTATTATCTATAATTTTGTTCATGTTAACCCAGATTTAATGTCTTCAATTAAAAAAACACACTTCCACGAGGACAAACTTTGCTTAACGAGCTCGATAATATTTGCGGAGAACTCTTAAAGAGCTAAAGGAAATTCAAAACGGATTTTTTACCCTTGAATGCAGTGAATTTGATGCAGTTCTATTCGTTCGCGTGAATTTTCCCGCTCTTTTTACTGGTTGTCATTATTACTCAGCTGAAGGTCCGAAATGCTAAGTGAATTCTTTTCTAATAGGAATTTTCACGCACCTGGCTCCCTTTCTTTTAGTTCACGCTTTTACTGCTTGCCTTCTTCTGCTTCGAGTTCGAGCTTTTTACTGGTTTAGGTGGTTCAATGGTTTTGCATTTGGAGCGTAAAGTAAAAACGAAGGTGTCCAATGACATTGTTTTGGTACATTGGTGAATAGAAAATAGAGCCAAGTTAAACGTTGTGGGATGCTGCAAACATTACGGAAAAGATGGAGCTCAGTTGTCTCGTTTTGGGTTATGCGCAGCTGTTGCCAGAGAAGCGTAAATATCCATATTCGTCAGCACTGTCACGTGGAAACGAGCACGGTGACCCCCAATTTTTATTACGTTTTCATAATTTTCTTGACTTGTTGCAAACGTGCCAAGTTTCAACGGAAATCTATGACGGGTTCTTTTACAATTGAATCACCTTTCACTTAAAAATCGAACTGATTCAGTACACTTTAAATCTTTTGTTAAAAAATGTAACTAATTAAGTACACGCAGGTGTAGTCGTCATGAGATACCTGTACCTACGAAGTTGAAAAAGTATGTCTAATGCTGTAGGTACCATACTGGTTCACTGGCCTTCGGATCACTTATCATTGCCATTGTACAGCTGATCAGGGCAGCGCTGGAATACCTGGATCATAAGCTTAGAGGTAGTGTTTTATACTCTTGAATCTCTTTACGGTGGCCAATTGACATTATCAACCCAGTTGATAAAACCAAATTATATTGTTATACTTCCCACCGACGCAGCACCACAGTTTCTTTAGAAACTTACCCCCTCTATTCAACTGTTTTATACTGTTTAGCATAGTACCTGTTTGCAAGAATTTTGGCTTCTTTTGTCACCTTGTTTTGTGTGCTAACGATGAGTTTGTTCTCTTTCTCTAGGGCCCGGAGAGCAAAGTCAGATTACAAAGTATCTTATAAAGTGCGTAGATAAATATTTGAGTTTTTATATTCAAGTTTGATTTCCACACAAACTAGTGCAGTGCGACTGACGCTCGTTATGTCCAAGCTCATTTGACCAGGCTCGCACTGCATAGAGCGATTTTCACGTGAGTGTTGAAAGTAAATCGCATTTTCTTTGGTTTTGCATTGCTATGCGCAATGATTGGTTTAAAATCTCGCGCCACTTTTTCAATCAATCAGAAGTAAGACTAAAACCAATCGTGACCCGCGCGCACATTTTCCCGCTTTTCATGTACGCTACATGTATTAGCTTCGAGTTTTGATTGGTTCACTGGATTTTCCGCGTCCATTGTGATTGGTCAGAGTCAACTTTTACGACACTCAGTTGAAAATCGGCGTGCATGTTATTACGATAATGATGGTGAGTCAGAGCAGTCAAGGGGGTTGCTGCCGCTTGAAAGCTAACAAAAATATAGTGAATGCTGTCTTCAACTTTCTCAGGTGTCTCAAATGCTGCTTCTGGTGCTTGGAGAAGTTCCTGAAATTCCTCAACAAGAATGCCTACATTATGGTTAGTAAATCTTTATTGCTGTAATCTTCTGTGAACCCGAGAGGCTATCTAGCATGACATTTGCTGGTGATGCCATGCTGGCACAATGTTTTCTTTAGTGCCGTAGCGATTTGTGGTTGGTTAATAACCTACAGAATATCTTAATGTGTTCCAAAATAACAGCACAACTTCTCACTGTTATAAGCTCCGGCACATAATGTAAATTTACACCTACGGACCATAGTCAGCCACGTGTTTGTTTTTGTTTACATGCAATAGTTTCGGCATTGTATCTTACAAGGATCATGTCAAAACGAAAGAGATTACGGTGAAGCTTCTAAAGGCCATTTAATGGACTTTAAGAAACACAACTTACAGCCATGCAATATGACTTTGCTTCCCATACAATTGAAATAATTTCGGTGGTAAAATGGAGGAGGCTTTTAATGAACTTGGAGATCTTAAATAAACCGTTACGGCTTACAAGGACTGATTGCCTATGTTTATCACTTATTGAATTTTTGCCATTTTCTGTATTGTTATGGCAACATTCAATAAAACTGAAAAAGATCTTTTCGTTTCCTGAACAGACACATGCAACACAACACTTGTAGGGAAGATAGTTGTTTATTACAAACATGGTTTTTGTTATTTAAATTGCCAACAAGTTAAACAAAAGAACTCTTTGTTTCACCAGCCAATAGTTTTTCTGGTTGGTACATTAATAACAGTGGGTGACGTCACTGATATCTTCCCTATATTATAAAATAATTCTCCAACCAATTCTGTTCAGATTGCAGTTCACGGCAAGAGTTTCTGTACCTCAGCCAAGAATGCTTTTTTCCTTCTCATGAGGAATATCGTAAGGTGAGTTCGGATTGGTGACAAATGGAATTAATAAGCCTTGATTTCTGCTGAGTGCAAAAATTTCACATTTGGACTCCACTCTCTACGGCTACCAGTTTCCAAAATTATTAGGAAATCTTGGATGGCCATGTGTTTTAAGTTTCAAGAATATAAAGTATTTGATTAGATACATGATCAATCTAACGAACGGGCAACAAAAGTCGAGGAAAGTGATCACCACAGAGAAATCTGGAATTCTGTCAAATTGTTTGTAGTGGGAAGAATTCGATTGTTTATGTCATAATTCAGTCTGAGCGTTTGTTCTTCTTCTCTTTCTTGTGTACATCCCGCTTTTCCTTCCATTTCAGGGTGGTTGTTCTGGATAAAGTGACAGACTTCATTCTGTTCCTCGGACAGCTGACCATCACGGCGGGCTTGGGTAAGTTATAACAACGACAATTGTCACTCCTTCGCTGTGGTATGATTTATCGGCAACCTGCTTGCACTTTTTTTCAGGTATTGGAAGTTTCTATTGGTTTGAGCGACAGGATAACCTTAATTACTACTTGGCCCCTGTTATTGTAAGTATTAACCGACCTTCTTGTCTCAAATTTATTCACTATGGTTTTCTTGTTATTGTTCGTCTTACATGCTCTATCATATTTAATCAAGTCGTAATGCTTTCAGTTCCTGCACTTGCTAAGAATTTGTTTGGTTTTGTTTTATTAGATTATTGCTGTTGGGGCGTACGTTGTTTCCAGCGCCTTCTTCAGCGTCTACAACATGGCTATTGATACCATCTTCCTTTCTTTCCGTAAGTGTACATCTCTAGTTTACCGTTAGGCTGAGGAGAGAGAGAGAGAGAGAGAATGTGTATATGTGTGTAGGGCAAGGAAAGGTCGACAGGATCAACAAGCAAACAGCAAATAGAAACAAAAGTGAATTTCCTTCGGATGATTTTACACTTCGAGAAATTGCGTAAAGCGAGAGGATGAAATGACCACGGGAAGTCTGAGGTCTGGGCGCAAGAGCTATTTTTCTCAATGTATATTACCGGTTGTCTAGGGCCTGTCAGTTACATATAGACATATGATGGTTGTCATATTGGTGGTTTTTAATTGGTGGCTTTTAAATAAAGGTTTTTTCTGGATCCGTTTTTGTTTTTCAGCTGCGAAATATCGCTCATTATTTTTGGTGGAATTGCTCTGATTATTGGCTGATAAAAAGTTTTGTTTTATTTTTGTTACACATAGTGGAGGATTCGGAGCGAAATGACGGCTCACCAGAAAAGCCATACTACATGAACAAGTCCTTGAGAAAGATCTTAGGCAAGAAAAACAAGAAAGCTTCAGATAGCGAGTAACGATGCAGCCATCTTACAGAATACTCCACACACGTCGCAGCAGGGAATCTATTAACTTGGCAGAGCTTTCTATGTAAAGGATTTATTTTTTTCTTAGTCCAAGCCGTTGTTACTGAGTATAACACGAATACACCAATTCCGATATATTAATATTCTAACATGTCAGCGAGGCTTAGGGGACTAAAACAAAAGATTTTGCATCGAGGCTAGGGATGAATAAATAATTTCTTTTGTTTTATTCCCCCAAGCCTCGGCGCCATGTTAGAATTTTAATATATCGGAATTGGTCTATTCATCGTATTCTACCAAATATTTTTAGTTGTTAATTATTAATTGTGTATGTTGAATTTTCTTGCTGCAAAACCTTTTTGAATTATTAAGCCAGTATTACGTGAATTTGGACGTCGTGATACATACGCCGAATGCAAATATGGCGTACCACTCGGTTGTCGCCCGGTACGAGTCGTATGAAAGCGAGGTTATGTAGGCTAGTCAGGACCTGATGTTTTGTTTTGACCAGAATGTCTTGTTCGTTGTCGATTTGATTCGTTTTGTTTCGCCCTCCCAACGCGTTGTTGTGTTCTGAATGCCAACAGAAGGGAGTGAAATCTTCCACTACAGAGAAAGTGTTTTTTTTCAGTTTCTCCGTTCACCTCTTCACAGACCAGATCTATAACGAACCAAACTCGACTACTCTGCAAAGCGAAACATCGAAGCCTGACCAGCCTCGATTTTATGTAGCTCGTCCCGGGCGCCGACCGAGTTATCTGCCATATTTGCATTCGGTGTATTTCATGAACTAATGTAGCCAAGTCATTTGTTGTAGTCAACGGAATGCCGACTAACCAGTGAACGACAAAAAGATTTCCCAATAGCAAGTGCTACTAGTATGTGCTCGACTACTCGAGCCACTGCCCATGCACGCTTCACACTAGTTTCCAGTCTCTGCATAGTTTGTTGTTGTTCTTTCATTTGATTGGCTGCGAGGATAATCTCTTCACTGATTGGTTAAAAATGTTTCGACGATTGAAGCGTGATGTACGATGGCCCAGAAGGCTCACAGTTCAGTTGTGATTTTTCACAGTTCAGTTGTGATTTTTCACAGTTCAGTTGTGATTTTTCACAGTTCAGTTGTGATTTTTCAAACAGTTGCGTTGTAATTTTTCACAGTTCAGTTCTGGTTTTTGAGACAGTTCAGTTGTAATTTTTCACAGTTCAGTTCTGGTTTTTGAGACAGTTCAGTTCTGATTCTCCGCACAGTTCACATACATACTTCGCTCTTGACACTTCATCCGTCACATCCGGGCTTCTAACTCTACAAAAGGCGGGATTTTTCGAACTTAACGTAGCAGCCATCTTTGAGACGTGCAGTTAACAGTGTTCTAGAAGTAACAAAATGCCGTTACCAGTTTATTCACCATGTATGAATGTGAATGGTGTTTTACAGGATGACCAGCTAGAATTGATCTCGAGCTATTTTAAGCAGGGATACAGCAACTTGGAAATCCTGGAATTTTTAAAACTTCACGGAATAACGATAAGTATATCAACGCTGAAAAGACGACTTCGAACCATAGGCTTGTCAAGACGTCCAATGAATATACCTCCTGATGAGCTAAAGGGTATCATAGAGAGAGAGCTTAGTGGCAGTGGCTGCTTCGTGGGCTACCGCAGGATATGGGCCAGACTGAGAAAGAAAGGATACATGGTAAAGAGAATAACAGTCATGAAACTGTTAAGAGAGCTGGATCCAGAGGGAGTTGAGAGCAGAAAAAGGAAGAGACTTCGCCGAAGAATATACCATGCAAAAGGGCCCAACTTTGTCTGGCATATCGATGGCTATGACAAATTGAAACCTTATGGATTCTGTGTGCATGGAGCCATCGATGGATTTTCAAGGAGGCTAATTTGGCTCGAGGTTGGTCCCACAAATAACAACCCTGAAGTTATCACTAAATTTTACCTTGATGCTGTAAAACAAGTCGGTGGTTTACCGAGAAAAGTGAGATCAGATGATGGAACTGAGAACAGCATGGTTGCTGCAGTACATACATTTCTGAGGTCAAGCCACAGTGACGAGGATGCAGGTCTAGGGTGTTTTCTCACTGGTAGGTCCACAGCAAATCAGAGGATTGAGGCCTATTGGTCCCATCTAGCTAAGGATGGTCCTGGTTGGTGGATTAATTTTTTTAAAGATCTGCGTGACTTGGGTCTATTTATTGACTCAGATCCAGTTCATGTTGACTGCATTCGATTTTGCTTCATGCCTATTCTAAGGAATGAGCTATATCAAGTGGCAGAATTGTGGAATCAACACAGAATATCGTCAAGCAAATTTGGAAACAGCAGTGGTCCACGGGGACGACCTGATTGCATGTTTTTTTTACCTCACCTGTACAGTACAGATGACTACAAAACGGATCTAGACGAGGATGACGTTCAGGAGTTCTATGATCACTCCACAATGTGCCCACCTGACTACAGTGACGATTTTAAGGAATTTGCTCTAACTGTTATGAATGAACATCACCTTCCAGAGCCACACGATGTTAGCTCTGCTCTTGATCTCTACATGGAACTCCTCAAAGAGGTGGAAAAGTTAACATAATTTTTCCCAGAGCATACCACCCGAACGCGTTCTTCCAGTTTTGAAACCAACAACACGAGCTATTGCCATATTTCAAATTGCACCTATATGTATAAAATTGATTTTAATTATCCCCACCTTCTCACTGAGAATGTAGAGTCCTTTATGAGATAACTTAGAAGGGAAGACAAGGCAACATCAAAATTATCTTCCATCTTTAGCTGCAGGGGTGGTATTTCATACACTTTTTGAGACTGAGATCAAGATGTATTTAGTGCTATGGTTTTCACAAAAACAGGAAGAAAATCAATAAAATCATCTTCTAACAGCTTGCCTGGCCACCCACCCTGTAATAAGCACTGGCGAGGGGTGAAATGAGGACACTAATTCTATAATAACTATTTTATTGAGCAAATGACAATATAATTATGTTTTTGTCTACACAGAAATAACTGCTTACAACTCTATATGTGAGCCACTCTAAATTTTAAGAACCAAACAGGCTTAATATGTATCTAACTGCAGTGGTGTGTGAACTGAAACTGACAAAAGCTATAACTCAACACTTCTTATGACAACAACCCAAAGTAAAGTTTGACCAAATTTTCAGACTGCTCCTTTCCTTAGCCTGAAATCTGAAGTCACCTCCTCCCAAGACCCCCCAAGATTTCTTATAGTTTAACCTTAAATCAGAACTTTATACCTGAAATACAACAGAGTAACACAACATTCTACCCAGCTCGAAAACATGGCTGACACAGACCTCTGGTTCTGAGGCTGCATTAGTTAAAACTACAACACTTTGTTTAGAACAGAGGAGTTTCTAGGTCATTTCAGACATCAGTTTTGTACATTCTAACTTAATAGTCTGTTATTTACAGGGCATGATTCACCCCTTCAACAGTTACTTTGTAACAGAAAAACACTGATGAAAAACCTAAGCCAATAAAGTTTCGTTCATACAATATCCATTTCCCAGTTGTCACGATTAAGAATGTTCATAAAGTCTTCCCTTAATTCCACATAGTTAGCATATGTGGATGGAATTTCTAAAAGGGGTCCACAGGTGTGTGCAATGGGTCTTGCACTGAAGCCCTCACACTTAATGAAAGTAACTTCTATCTTCTTGTCAATCATAATATCCATAGCTGTTGTAAATCGCAAAAACTGCAGCAGTTTTGGCATCTCCAGACCTCTTACAAATCGCTGCAAAAATTTAAACGCATCTCTCTCTCCTTCATTTTGTGGATTTGAGGTGAGACAAGAGAGCACCTTTTTGTTGTAGGTTTAAGACTATCATAGAAGCCCTCAACGGTTGAAATAGTTTGGAACTGGGGATACTCCCTCAACTGCTGTACAAAAGGTTGCAAAGATGAAATCATGAGATGCGGTTTCTGAACTAGTTCCTGCTTGGAAATTTCAAGAATTACGTGGCTAAGGTTTTCAGTGGTAACCACCCTTCTACACTTGAATCTTTCAAGAAAATCAGTAAATTCATCTTCATAATCTGGAAGCCGATTCTTTCTTATAATATCTACAATGAACTCTTCCTCGACTGGGGATAGGTATTTTGTGAATGAATCAACCAACATGGAATCTGGAACTTGGTTGCCAAAGAGGCAGTAGCATAAAAATGCCTTTGACAAAAAGGTGGGGAAATAAGAGACAGACACAAACCCTTTAACTAAAATTCTCCCCACAGCCTCCCACTCCTCAACAAAGTGGTCATGTCTAACAAAGGGAACCCTTTCTCTCTCTCCTATAGTCATAGAGATAGAAAATTCACTCCAGAATAAAGTGTACACTTCACAAACTACCCCAACACCCACACCCTGTTCAAAATTTCCCTTTTCATTAACCACCTTAAAATCAATATTACAGTTCATTACACTTGGGTCTTTAAAATGTTCAATCAATTCAGTTCTTATGCACGATCGATGAACTGTGAGAACTCTCTCTGGAAGATCTCTTGATGAAGAAGGACATGGAGAATCCTGCTCTACAGAGCCTTGATCAAGACTGCAATTCCCTTCATTTGTAAGCCTTGGGTAACTGGTTTCATCAGCCACATTGCTATGCGATCCTTCTGCCTCTATTTCAGCCACACCATTCGAAAATACTGCTACCCGCCTAGATCTTATTTCATCCATAGTAAGTGAGACTGGGGTTTCTGGAGTTTCTGTAGTATATGGATTCCCCCCATCAGCGATCCTAGAAAGCTCATATTCTCTGTTCTGCTCACATCGAACGCATTCTTCACCTTCCAAATACGTACAGCTACATACTGAACAAATAACACGCTTACCAGCATCTGATGCTACCTGACAAACATTCAGGTTGACCGACCGTTCAAAAGTCTCCTCGTCTGCTTCAATTTGTGAAAAGAATGTGTCTTGGTGCTGTGATCTTAGATAGAGGTAAGTTGTCGACGGATAGAGACCATGTTCCTTTAAATAGCTGTCAATGGTTCCTTCACCAGGAAATCGAGTAATGGCCATTTGGGTTGTGTCGCAGATATCTAGGAGCATATCGTCAACTGAGCCAGCAAAAGCACTTTTTCCGTCAGGGAAAAACAAAGCAGAGGCTTTTTGCTTCAGTTCTCCAACTGTGGGAGGTTCCGACGCAGTATAAGCAACGAACCGGTTTCCCCCACCTTTCTTCTGACGAACTGGAACAAAACTATCTGACTGCTCGTCGTAATGAATCCAGCGAACTTGGATTCGATGTTCTTTATCGGTCTTTCTTTTTTTCCCTCTTGACTGACCTCTGATGCGGTCGAGCAATCCAGACAGTCGGCTTGCCGTTCGTTGGTTTCCTTCACTGGACGCTGCTTTAGAACTCGTAGAGGCAGATTCAACGCGTTCGTTGTTGTTCTGACCCTGGCGTCTTATTTCCTCTCGTACAGTTTGCCTTATTATAGCATCCATCTTTTAAAACGCCAAGCACTGCTACAAAACAACCTCGAAGTACCCAAAAGACGAACGAGTGGACGACTTTACCGTCTTCCAAAATGGCGGGAGAAAACTCGCCTGTGTCAGTTCCCGTATGTTAAGTTCCAGTCTCTTTCGTCCAACCGAAAAATCACAACTGAACTGTCTCAAAAACCAGAACTGAACTGTGAAAAATTACAACGCAACTGTTTGAAAAATCACAACTGAACTGTGAAAAATCACAACTGAACTGTGAAAAATCACAACTGAACTGTGAAAAATCACAACTGAACTGTGAGCC
>OX393563.1:5269658-5389658 GCA_947652115.1 Blastomussa wellsi
ATACAAACTCTTATATTTTGTGATCCTGATCATAACGTGAGCTTGGGCTGCCTGTGGTTGTTGGTGTGACAGAAGCAGCGTCGGCAGACATTTTTTTTATTTCTTTGTGGCAAATATAGCAAAGGGACACAGTCAGCTGGTGCACATGCGCATTAGATACCATTTCATAGCTAATTTGCATACCACACTTTATCGCTGTTCTGTTTTAACCAAATATGATAAAATAATATCAGGATGAGAAAAAGCACACTCAAAAACAAATTTTCAGTAAACGATTGAAAATTGAGTGAAACACTGCGAAGATTGAAGCGGATTTCTAGATGTACTCTACCCGTACCTTTGATTAATCAAAAAAGACTTGGCCCTATTAGATAAACTAAGCTTCGATAAGGAATCATGTCTGAGTACAAACAAGAACGAGGATTTTTATTATTTTTGATTGTACTTTTTTATCTACTTGTTTCAATTGCATCCATACGCAAGAGACATACTTAACTTATGTAAATACTAGTGGACAGGCTTTATTTGTATTTTATATCCTTGCATATTTATGTTGTAATTAGATAGGCAGGTCCACATCAGCCATCGGCTGACTTTTTACCAACCTGCGTTAACCAATAAAGCTGGGCAAAAGCACACTCAATAACAAATTTTCAGTAAACCGATTGAAAATTGAGTGAAACACTGGGAAGATTGAAGCAGATTTCTACATGTACTCGACGCGTACCTTTGATTTCAGGCTGAGGTAAACTTTTTTCAAAGTGAGAAAACTAGTGCGCAGGTCAGTGCGGTCCCAAAGCTGACTGTGTCGCTTTAATGCCGGGCAACGTTGTGTTGCGTCGGTCAGTTTATACGTTCATTGACCATTCCGACGACGTTTAGGGTTCTGTCCTCTTGTACCGGTTTACAAGGGCCGATACAAAAGATCCAACATTACACAACAGCTAACCAATGACTCCTAAACAAAGAAAGAACAATGATTATTCCCTTGTGTGCCGGAACACGAGGGCAGAACCACTTTTAGTTTAAAACTCTTTTGATAGACAAAGGCACATCATGTAGCCCTGGCGAAGATTATGTAATCAGGAAATCTGGCGATTAGGCTCTGTCTTTACACTCCTAACACTGAGTGAGTTTGCATGCGTTTAACGTTTGCATGTAAGTTATATTTATTTCAATTAATCGACTAAATTATGCGTGAAAACTCCCTCTAAACAAGGCTGCTTTGTACATTTTAATTATATTTGCTAGCACCCAGTGTAATTAGGAGTCATTGTATGTCAGTCATGTGTTATCTAAATACAGGCGTTCCTCATTTTCCGGGAAGGAAGCTCCCTCGTTTGGTGAAGCCTCCTTCAGTTGGCCAATAAAAATAACACGCGTTTAGCTAGAGTTATGATATTAATTCGACCAAACGAGGTTCTTGTTTCGCAGAAAATAGGACACTGTTTTTGAGTAAGTTAAGTACCAGTGTGTTACAAAGCAGTTGGTCAATCAGTCCACCTTTCTCTCTTCTGGACAACGTACAAGAGGCAATTGATGTGTTAATAAATTACTTGCGCAGTGTCTCGTGTTAATTCTTTTGTGTGTCAAATGCACGCAATCAGCGTGACTCCTACAAGGGTCCATATGGATTGGCCGGTTCGCCTCTGGATTAATAGAGAGTTTTAGCAACGAAAACGTCATTTCAAAATGTAACTTCTCGTTTATGTGACGCTTTCACAATTATTGAAATGTAACTTCTCGTTTCTGTGACGCTTTCACAATTATTGAAATATGTTTGGCTTGGAAAATGCTGACGAACTATCCGGGAACTAAAGATCCAGAAATGACGGTGTGCAGCAAATGAGAACCTGCAGATTGGCACTCCGGAATATCACTCTGGTTAGCCTAATCAGCACTAGGGCTAGTCCACTTGCGGTTAGTTCTCAATAATGCAGAAATGCTGGGTAGCACCATTGAAAAAAATATATTGCCTACACCTCAAAATAACGGACATTTTAGTTGTTTTTCCGCAAATTCGCTATTCTTGGTTTGCAAGTGACGTCGATGGATGACATGAACAAACGATTTCTGATCAATTAGCCTATTCTTTGGTTATCTAACATGGCTGCCATATTATAATTTTGGAACTTCTCTGATTTCTTGGGTAAAAGTTGTTTATACTAGTATCAGTAGCTGCGTTCTGAACAATGATTGGCCTTCGGATTTTTTCACCTTAGGTCGCGGTGCGAGACAGGGATGCCCGCTCTCCCCTTATTTGTTTATTTTATGTGCTGAAATACTGGGTAATGCAATAAGGAAGGATAAAGAGATTCATGGAATAAATATACAAATTATCCCAATACGCAGATGACACGACTATGATTTTGGATAGCTCCAAATCCTCCTTTTTGAGATCTCAATACCTACTCGATGCCTTTGCTTCCATATCGGGTTTGAAAGTGAATTATGAAAACATTGAAGCGCTCTGGATTGGCGCCTTTAAAGATTCTAATCTCATCTTCCTTTCAAGCAAACCAATAACATGGGCTGACGGGAGGGTCATCGCCTTGGGAGTTTGGTTTTCGACTTTGGAAGATAGTTCTTGTCATCTTAATTTTATTGAAAATATTGAGAAAAATAGAGAGTATTTTAGACAATTGGTACGCTAGAACGTTGACTCTCTTGGGTAAAATTACAATTATAAAAGCTTTGGCCGTATCATAAATTGTCTACATATTGTCGTCTCTTCCAACACCCCCTGACATACTCAAGACAATCAACTCTATATTGTATGATTTCCTTTGGGATGGTAAAGGGGATAAAATCAAAAGGACGACAGTGATAAACAATTACAAAAAGGGAGGACTTAAGATGTTAGATATTTATAGCTTTAATGAATCCTTGAAAATGAAGTGGGTCCAAGGGTACCTAAATGACGAAAATAAAGGGAAATGGAAAGTTTTTTTGGATCATCACTCAGGAAACTACGGAGGTAAACTGTTGTTCCAATGCAATTTAAAAAAGCAGGATACCTCACTGCTAATTCTTCAAGACCCTTTCTTGAAGGAGATAATACAGTATTGGACCAATTTTAACTTCCGAGACGAGCAAATAGAATTTCCCTCCGCATGAATATGGCACAATTCTCAAATAAGAATAGAAAATCGCCCATTCTTCTACAGATCGTGGCTGAGCGCGGGGATAAAGTTGACAACCAGTTGACAACCTTTTTTTCTCATGCTAAGGTTTCCAAATAGTTTTATGAACATTTAATAAACAAAAAATCTTCTATACCATTAACAAGTCAGGGGAAGTGGTTGGAAGAGACTAGGGACATAGCTAGTAATCCTGACATAACAGTAAACTGGAAATAAACTCTCGTTCATTTATTTTGGACCTGCAAGCACACACACAAATTCTGGAAGAGCACCTTCGACTGGATTTCTCAAAACTTCAAAGATTTAGAAAATGTTTCTCCTTCTTTGACTCTCTGTTTTGGTCTCATTGATAATGTAAAAGATGTTCTCTTTCATTCTAGCCAGATATTACCGGCATATACAACTGTCGACTTGGGAACAAGCTTCCTAACTTACAGGTGTATATACAACTACTTATAAATGCAATGAAAATTGAAAAGCAAACTGCTTTCTCCAATAAACGTGCTAACGATAAGAATTTTAAAACGGCTGATGTGATTGGACTCCCTTTGTTCGATTTCAGCGAATCAAATCGTGTGTCCCCAGAGCCACTTGTTCCTCGAGCACAGGCCCAGCCGGCTAAGAGGGACAAGCGGCTCTGGGGACGAAAATGAATGCCCGGTAGTATGCATTCTCGTCCCCATAGCCCTTTTCGTTTCTCTTAGCTGGCAGGGCCTTGGCACGAAAAACGAAGGGCTCTGGGGACATACGATTTTCAAAAATTTTCAAAAAATTTTTTTATTGGCTGCTGAGAACAAAGAAATCTTAAACGGGAGTCATATTACAACACACAACATGTAGAAACATCAATGCTATATACATGAAGTCCGGACGTCCTAGAATCTCGGACTCTCTCCAGAGCCCTTCGTTTCTCGTGCCAAGGCTCCGCCGGCTAAGCGAAACGAAAAGGGCTATGGGGACGAGAATGGGTAGTATGCCCAGGGCCGGGGAGGGGGCTGGTAACAGGTAGAATTGAAGCACATAAATATGGATGGCGAAAAACCTGGAACAAACTATTGTAAAAAGAAATGCAGCAAGTCTCAGTATTCGAAATGCCTTCCCATGGGTGCATATTTTGGCGTTGTTGGTGTACCTCTCCGAAACCTTTTATTTACATGTCCACGCTCTTCCGCCATGCCCTATCATCACATAGAACAGACATAAAAGTTTTGTTTTGTCATGGCTCTCTGTTCTGTTCGATGTCATTAAATACGAACAAAAAAATGTAGCGCACATTTTGCGATTACCCGTTTCAGTAAAAATTTGAGACTCGGACAGGAGCCCATAAATTTGTGCCTGCCTGTCTGCCAGCATGTTCGGCTATCCAACTAGTGGTCTATTATCAATGCTGCGTTCTGATTGGTTGAGCTACTACCAGGCCGATTCGCTCCGACGAAGGGCTAACGCTCGAAACGTCAGCTCTTGAATCTCTTTATCAACCCAGTTGATAAAACCAAATTATATTATATGTTATAGCCCACTAGTAGCGAAAGCGCCGGCTTTGAAAACCAAAACAATGGCGGCTGAATTGTGTTTTGCTGACGTTTCGGACGAGTATTTGAGCTCATTATTAGATAAATCTATACTTTCTAGTTGGATTTTACTAAAACAATTATTCCTCTTGCCCTCATGGCCTCTGAGTCAATAGCCCATTCGGCCTTCGACTCAGAGCCCAATCGGGCCCGAGGAATAATTTTTAATTATTTCCACCCCGTCGTAAACGAAGGCATTCCTTGCTCTTCCGAATATTCCTGAGGGGGTAAGGGGAAAAGTTGGCTTACTTTCTGATGGAGGTAAGAAAGCTCAGATTTTTCTTAGGGTGTCATGTTGGCACTTTTTTTTCTTTGTTGGGGGTAAAACTCGTCAACGAATATTCGAAACCGGAGGAGGACTGAGAACTAATCCTCCGATTGGAAGCAAAATGGCGGAAAGATTGGATTCTGAGAATATTCTGTTGCTCACTGACTCTTACAAAGTAAGATCGCTGTCTTTGCTGGCAAAATTTGGTGATTCACTCATTTTCTACTTTGCAGCCTAGAAAGTGTAGTGTTTTCCCTCAGTTTCGAGCATGAGCTTCAAATCCCGTTTCACGTAGCGGAAGTTGCTATGCGGTTTTAAGAACAAACTTGTTTTCGTTGCAAACAGGTGTCTCATCACAAGCAGTATCCATCAGGCACGACCATAGTGTTTTCGTACTTTGAAAGCAGAGGAGGAAAGTTTCCAGAAGTGTGTTTCTTTGGTTTGCAATATTTAATAAAGGTATGTTATCGCGCAACCAAGCACTTTCACTTTCGTTATTATTAGCACACATGTTTATATTTCGTAGAATGACCGGTGGTTGATACAAATTCTAAGTGAATGCAAAACTTTGACATCATCCGCCATCGAGGCCATCCAAGGGGTATAAGCGACATGCGACACGGCCTTGAAAACTGGTGAGATGGGAATTTCTCAAAAGCGACAAGTGACATGATTTATACGCTGCTAAAATGCAGTGAAAAACGACGGTGACATTGGAAAGTTGTGTATTTGCCAATAATGGTTAAAAACTAATAAATATACGATAAATGTAGCATGAAAATGACTCAGAAGGAAATTGCATTTCTGAGGGCTCAGATTTTCCAAATTGTCCCGGGGGTGGGTCAGCCCCCAAAGCCCCCAAAGCTTGGCCTTCACTGCTCACAATTTATAGCCCTGTAGCAAAAACAGTTTCTCGCAACGGGTATAGTGTACACTACAAGAAACAACAGCGAGATTTGCAGCTGTAAGTAAGGTGACATCGGTCTTCAGAAGCAAGTGACATCGCAACACCCAGCTACCCCCTTGAATTGGAAGGCCTCATCATCTGGTTTTCGATGATTAAATGAGTTTTTGTGATTTTCTAGTTCTTGTTGAACATGTTGGGCTTTTTAAGAATTGAATTCTTTTGGTATATTATTCAATACTGGAAAACTCTGACATGCAACTTAAACTAAGCTAACAATGGTAAATGTTCCACTTTTTAATGAAATGTTGTCCAATACACTGCAAGCATATTCAGCAAATAGCCAAACATAAGTGGACCATTAACAATTTTTTAATCTGTTTTTCGATATATGGTTTCTTTATTTTATAGAGATGGCTTGTGGGGCAAGTTGTAACAGCAGAAAAAATCCGACAGGCCAGGGATTTCTACAAACTTCACTTTGGTTACAATCTGTTCAATGAAAAAGGTCAGATCAAAGTCATAAAACAGTCAATGTACATGAAAATGATCTGGTTTTATTTTGGCAAGTTACACAACAAACTGTACTAGCGTCCTGGGGAACTGGGCATAGCCTAAGCTTTTATTGGCTCCTAAAAGATACCAAAATGTCCAAACTCTGAAATTTTCTCATACTGAGCTGTAAACTGATTCCTTTTTTACAGGTTGGCAATATATTTTAGAAAAGCATCAGGGTAAACTGCCGCTCAGAATCAGAGCTGTACCTGAAGGCTCAGTGGTTCCTGTTAAAAATGGTAATAATTTTTTCCATCCTAATAACTTTTAATTCCAGAATTATATGTTAACTGTACACCAATGTGTGCAGATCGTTCTATAAAATGTCAGCGCCCCCTTCCACAAAAAAAAAATATTTTGTTTTTTTTTTCCAAATGGAATGCTGTTATTTTGGTCACCAACCGGCCACAAAAATTAGGCCATATGAACAGGGTGGCCATATGAAAGAGACTCCACATGAGAGAATGACTGGCTGTGCTTTACTTCAGGCCAAAATAGAGTGTCTGTAACAACAAGGTTGCTAAATTAATGGGGTGGCCATAAAACAGGATTGCACTGTTCTAAGAGCATACTAGTAACAAGCTGTGTTTGTTCTGAGGAGTATCACTTGAAGATTCCCCCCTCCTCATGTCCATTTTGTAAATCTAAAACTGAGACCCTATCTCCATTTTATGGTTTGACAGTGCAGTAAGGTGGTGCTGAATAAGGGAAAAAGCCCTTTAAAAATCCAGCATTTTGTGCTTGAGCTGAAGAATCATGCCAAATCTTGAATTATTGTTAGCACTACATTCAGTCAAGTAATCCCATTTGGGGTGGGGTGGGGGTGGCATAATTTACTTGTAGTTGCTTGTTCATGTTACATTCATTTGCAGGCTTTGTAATACTTTCCTTTTGCTATTCAGTTTTATTCACAGTTCAAAATACAGATCCTCAGTGTCCCTGGTTAACTAACTGGGTTGAGGTGAGAAGGACAAGCCAATCATTACTCTATAAAACATAAAATTTAATGCTGTGATCCCTTACGCAGCATTTGTGAATACCAGTTTGCCCTTTATTTGGACAAGCAGCTCTCAGTTTAATATGTTATTATTATTACAGACAAATACGTGATACAGCGGTGACAACACAGTAAGAGAGAGGATGCTAGTGGAACATTTTGTTACTCATTAAGAGTTGTGGCCATGAAAAGAAATTTGTTTATCGCCAGTACACTTTTGTGATTGCTCTGGCAAAACATCACCTGACGTTGCATCAAACTTTAAAATTTGACAAACAAAGACGCAGTATTTGATAGCCAAATAGAACAAGCCATGTTTTTCCACATGTGTGCATGCTTAGATGTAACTGATGGTGTTTGCTTCCATTAAGCTTGCCTGCAGCTTGTTATGGTTTCCTTTTTGCTACTAGTTATTTGTTGTATTCATCTTCACATCCATCACATGTCAAGAATTCCATTCCTTATTCTCAGTTTCTTAGACTTGGCCGTCTTTGTAGTGACGACTCTGATTTTTCCTTAAAATCAGAGGAAATGTGCAATTTCTTCAACAAACGCGGCTATCCTGCTTCTGTTGTTCAAGCGGGCCATCATCGTGCCCAACAAATTGATCGACAGTCAGCACTACAAACGTCACAGAGAAAAAACAACAATAGAATTCCATTCACCCTCACATTTCACCCTCACAACCACACAGTAAAATCCATCATTCTCAAAAACTTTAAATTAATTCAAAATGATCCCGATACTGGTAGAATCTTTTCGCAACCTCCATTAATTTCATTCAAACGCGACAAAAACATAGGTAACTTTTTAGTCAGAAGTGCATTCCAAACAAGTGATCAACCTGGAACTTTTAAATACGCTCGCGCACGATGCAAAAAATGCCCTTTCATTCACAATGTTGACAAAATATCAGGACCCAAGCGATCTATAAAGATCACTAATCATTTCACCTGTACCTCAGCCAATGTCATCTACTGCATAACTTGCACTCTTTGCAAAAAGTTATACATTGGTGAAACAGGGAGACGATTAGGCGACCGATTCCGAGAACACCTTCAGGGCGTAGAGAAAGACGACAAAAATGCATCTAAACCGGTCGCGAGACACTTCAATCTCCCAAATCATTCTAAGCAACATATGGCAGTCTGCGGCCTTTCCCTTCACCAAAGAAGCACGGAAAGCCGTAAAACTCTAGAACAAAAATTGATTTTTCAAATCGGCACTCTTAATCCTCACGGTATCAACGAATGCTTTTCATTCAACTAATTTATTTCGTTGTTTTCACGTTACCAGGCCCCAACCAATAGCGAAACTCCATCTTTCTGTATATAAACCACATACGACCCACAATTCCTTGATTCGCTCCGACGAAGGGCTAACGCTCAAAACGTCAGCTCTTGAATCTCTTCACGGTGGCCAATTCACATTATCAACCCAGTTGATAAAACCAAATTATATTGTTATACTTCCCACCGACGCAGCACCACAGTTTCTTTAGAAACTTACCCCCACTATAGGTATTGGCTGGTATTCCACTGAGTGGCTCAGTGTGACAGTGCCTAGTGGTAGCAGCTGATAGGGTTGCCATGGATACCTGTGCTAGATGTTGCCCAGCTCCACAAATCCTTAGATACCTGCTCCCAAGCAGTTTAGTTTAGTTTGTGAATGTGACTGTATATTTCTGCTGAAATAAATTTAATATTTTACTTTTTGTTTGTAGACGTTACTTGTTCAGAGCTGGTATCCAATGACAGTTGCTACCAACTCAAGAGCACAAAAGCAAATTATAGCTGAGGTATCATTTTGATAAAATAATGTTGATCAACCATATAATATTATTGTCAATCCATTCCTTCCTGGATGTCCACCTTATTTTAGGCATGAGGGAGGTTGTGAGTTTGTTGCACTCAAATAAATTACTTTGTACACAGGATACCAGTTGACTTGAATTCCTAAATTGTAATAATTATAATTGTTTCACTTGCAGTCGAAAAGAAAGGATTGCCACCAGTTGACAGTGACTTAATTAATCTGTTATTTATGATTTTTTTTAAGTACCTCCTTGAAACAGCTGACAATTTGGATGGGCTTCCATTTAAACTTCATGATTTTGGTTTCCGTGGCAGTACATCAGTTGAGGTGGGGATGTCTACTGTGAGCCTTACATGTATGAGAGTTAGTTGTTTGGTTTAATTAAAATGTCATAAATTCAAGATATACCATTCATTGTGTTCTTTCAGTCAGCATCTCTGGGCGGGGCAGCTCATCTTGTCAATTTCTGTGGAACTGACACTGTAGCGGGAATGGTGCTAGCAAGGTCAGTGACTCTACCTCCTACTACTGGTCCTAGAGAATAGAAGTTTCTACTGGTTTTCTTTGGGGGAGGGGGCCAGGGGCTTTGTTCTTGTTGCTCATTCTCTTGTTTTCTCGAAGGGTAGTGAGCCATTCATCTGACACCTTGCAAGAGCTGTTTAATTCCCCTCCCTTGCTTTCTCCTGTATTCTTTCTGTACTTTATAGCAAATGTTGGCAGAGCTCCAGCATGCAAAGTGCGTGAACGAGCAACATGAGAAAGAAATTTTGGAAACCTGACCATATGTCCAACCTCCCATATAAACATTGGGGGAGGGGGAGGGGGAGGGAAATCCCCATTCTCCAGAAATAGGTTTCACATAGGTATTCATAGCCTTGGTTAACTTAACGAAAAGTGATTCATGTTATGGTTAAATTGACAGCCGTCAAAACTAGGTAACCATTGACCAGTATCACATGACCATATCGTGGGCTCAGGTGTAGAGCTCATAGAGGTCACATGTGTTTTGGAAGTTGACCTGCTGTCCTGGTAATGGGCATTGTACAGGGACGTAGCAAACGGCCGGCTACCGTCTAATTTCACCGGCTGAAAGAGACCTTATCACCGGCTTACATTTCACTAGAAAACTAAGACTCAAAGAACTTTTGGGCATGTACTAAAACCAGAAACACCAGAACACCACAAAACATGGAACACCGGAACACCCTGAACACATCAGACATTTTATGGTATTTCTGGTATTCCGGGGTGTTCCGGTGTTCCATATTTTGTGGTGTTCCAGTGTTCTGGTGTTCCTGGTTTTAGCACATGCCGAACTTTTGCAGGTACAATGATCAGAAAAGCCGGCTGAGCTTGTTTGTGAGCCAGTTTTGTAATTTCTATTTTCACAATTAATTAGAATCAGCAAAACATGTGGGCTAGGCTTTTAGGCTTGGCTAAATCTGTATAATTATTATTTAAAACATCCACCTTTCCTAAATTTGATTGATGGAAATTCAGTGTGACTGGCATTATTTGAAATGAATTAATATTGGCTAGGTATTCCAATATTATGTTAGTACTACTTAAGAATGTAAATATGTAGAGCTCCAGATTATATAACTGTTATTTCAACCTTGCAACTTAACTGTCTGATATCTCAGTTCAAACACATGCCTTTTTTATACATCAAGTAAACAACATTTTCATTGTTAACTTCAAGTCAATTTAAGGTTCTTGATTTATTTCAAAAACGCATTTCTCCACCCCACAGGAATTATTATGGTTGTGAAATTGCTGGTTTCTCTATCCCAGCTGCTGAACACAGGTACATGACTGTATATTCTGGGGCATAGCTCTAGCTAATGGTAGCATTCCACTACATTATTTAAATAGTATGATCTCTACTCAACAGGAGTCTACCTGAAGTTATTTAACAATAATTATTATCCTGCCAAATCGTGCAGAATATTTGACAATTATCCTGCGAAATCATGCTGAATATCGCCTCATATTTAGCCAGCAAGGCCTTTGGTTGAGTTGGCTAAACTCAGACAATATTCCACAAGATTGAACAGGATAATTATTTTATTATTCAACAAATTCAGTTGTCTGCTAAGCTAATTTTGTGACTAAACATATATCACAGGATATCTGTCAAGTACAGATAACGGATAACAATTGCTTCATGACCATATATTTATGATATATGGGCAATTTGTTGAATAATAATGGCTGATATTTAGCCAAGGATGTCGTAGTCCAAGTTTGCTAAAATCAGGCAATATTCCACAAGATTGAGAAGGATAATTGTTTTATGAATTCAAACAAATTTTCAATGAAGCCCACTTTCAGCTAGAAAAGCTATGGCTCACAGATGAATGGTTGAACACTATTGCATCACTTGATCAATTTAAACCAATCATAATCAGAGAAAATATAGTCATGGTGAACTGTATTGCATGATATTTAGTCTTCTAATCTGGTAAAGCACATGCAACTTAATATCAAGGAGTAAAATTTCAACTTTATTGGCACTGAAAAGAAGCCAATTCAGTATGAGCAGGCACCTGTACAGAAATGTAGGTTTACATTTAATCCTTTTGCAAATGAGAAGAGAGGTGCTAAGAGGGATGTGAGATAATAAGGATGTGTTCCTTTTGAATAGTTCAATTATTTATTGCAATAGTTCTTTTTATTAACAGCACAATTACCACTTGGGGAAAAGAAGGAGAAAAAGAGGCATTTAGGAACATGTTAGAACAGGTGACCTGTTTAGATAGTGTTCACTCATCTGGCAGCTGCTGTTGGTTGTGTTTTTGTGAATCTTTGATATCTGATACCTGCCTTTCAAGGAAGGTTTAAATGAACTTTAGAGTATGCCTGGCCACTCTCATGCATTATGCACAAGTTTTACGTCTGTGCGTCAAAAACTTCGATCTCGCGTCTACTCAAGCCAACTGATCAATTTCTCACGCCTCACTGAAAATGTTTTGATATATGTCAGCCTCAACTGACACAATTTCTAATTAAAAAGTATATATGTACTGGTATGTAAACTTGAAGCAATGCAGAAACAAAAACGTTTGTCTAAACGATAGCTAGTACTTCGCCTGAATCCTGCTTTTAAAATGAAAAAGGACCTGGGACAACATTGTGTTTGTCAAAACGCATCCTCGGCCCCGACAATCTTCGGATTGTCTTCAGTGTACATATAAGGACACACAAAATCTAATAGTAATGCATGCTGACATAGGTGTATGGGCAATTTTTTGCCCTCTCCCCCCCCAATAAAATATGAGTCGATCAAAATTTGGGGGTCTGCAGATATACGGTATATAATTATATGTTGGTGTCTTTTGTGGCTCCGTAGAATATGGCTTGATTGCAACAGTAATCAGTTTGTTGATTTTTGCATCTGTTTAGTTTCCAAGTGGATTGGTTGCTTGTGTCAGTGATAGCTACAACATTTGGTGAGTTCATCAAACTCTCCTTTAATTTATTAGATCTATACCAGAAGGAACTCACAAATGAAATGAACTGGATGTTTCCATCGGAGGTGCAAATTAATATGGCATTAATATGACATTTGGGTCAGAAATCTTGAAATGTTCTTGTTTAGGGCTACACATGAAAAATAAGCAAACACTGACCGATTATTCACGGGAACTGAAGCCACGCTGAGGTTGCCGTTCTTTTATGGTAAGAGTTACATTCGGACTTCTTTACGAGTATCCCCCTAGGACAGTCCTTGATCCCACCCCTGGAGAACTGTATAAAGTCGGATCTCTACTGTCAGATTACCGGTAGTTACCTACCAGTAAGTAAATTATATTTTCTGAGGGTGTGGGTGCCTGGCATCTGTAGACCAGGTTGAAAGTGTTTCAACTTTTCCAGAGACTCTGAAGATCGTTTAAGCATGGTTAAAAATTTTTTTATGTTAACAGTCATGATCTTTAAAGATCTTTCAAAGCTTTTTGTCAGTTAAGTTGAGAACAGTATCTTAGTGGTGTTTCTGTGGTATGAAAATACAGGGAGGCTTGTGAGAAATACTGGGGCGAAGACTTGAAAGATCTTATTGTAGATCGAGGAAAGAAAAGCAATGGTAAGTTTGTTAATAGCTACTGTATATGAACTAGGTATTGATATTCGTGGAAGTGGAAGGCCCATGTGCTGGGCTGATTTAGTATTCAATGTTGACCTCTTGTACCTTTGTAGCCAGTGAAATCAGAAACCAAAGTGTGTGAGAGTTATTCTTCATAATGCTGGTATCAATGTTAAGCCAATATTTTATTGAAGTCTAATTATATTCTTTTGACAATCCACAAACGCCCTGGGGCATGGCGTTTGAAGATGAAATCTCAGCTAAGTTTAATCTCAGTTAAGTTTTCGGCTATATGGCCGGCCTCTCTCTCCTGCGGCTTGACATTGATAGGTGCCAAAAATGAACCAGATTTATAGGCTGAGAAAACAAGGCAAAGTAAACACTTCATTGAAATTCACTTGCTTTTACAGTACACTCCAGGAATCCTCAAACTTATGATATTAAATAGCACAGTATGAGTTGGATACTCTCTCACTGGTATGTGTTTCTGATTCCCTGTGGACAAGGGTGTGCAAATTTAAGATTTCTAATTTGATTCCTGAATCTCCTTTTCCTTTACGTCAGGTGTACTTGTCATTCGTCCCGACTCGGGAAACCCTCCAGAGGTGGTCGTGAAGGTTTTAAATATCTTGCGTAAGTTTAGGACGTTAATTTCATACTAACCTCTTACTAACCGAGCACGAGGGCCATACTGGGGAATATTGGCCTAAGGCCGTGCGCTCGGTCTATACAAAAACGACCCAGGGCCAATGTTCCCCAGTACGGCTCGAGCAAGCCAGGTTAGTAAGCACTGAGGTCACGCATTCTTGTTAAAAATGCACTTTCGGTAACTTGGATTTAGAGGTTTTCCGCCGTAACGTGTTTGATGCCGCGAACAACTCAGAAAGAACAAGCTACCACAATTTTTAAAACATTTTTTCTTTAAATTAGAGTATTTTTTATAAGTTTTCTTTCTGCAGCTCTAGTTGCAATTTTTAAATAATCCAACTTTAGAAAAAATACGCGGCTTAGGACCGTTATGGAAATGGTCCGTATGGCAAAATCCCGACCGAGAAAGAACCAATCAGAACGCTTAGATTTTCCTTGCCATATAATCATTGCAGCAAGTCTTCCTTTCAAACGTTAGGGCCTGGTATAACACAAGATTAAGGTAATCCTCAATTAGCGTGGTCAACTTTGGAGTCAGTTTTATAAGTTCATTGTCATTTTCAATGTCAAACTGTAGCATAAAAAAAGTTTTAAAACGACAAAACTTGAAATCACTGTTAAAACTTTCAATCTTGGATTAGGTAGCGCTAATCAGTGTTTTAATAATTAGTTCCTCAACAGCAAATTGTGGGAGGCGCAGTGGGCTAATAGTTAGTACGCTAGACTCCGGATCGGACGATCCGGGTTCGAGCCTCGGCCGGAGCACTGCGTTGTGTTCTTGGGCAAGACACTTTACTCTCACAGTGCCTCTCTTCACCCAGGTGTATAAATGGGCACCGACGAATTTGCTGCTGGGGGGGGGGGGGGGGGGGGTAACCCTGCGATGGACTAGCATCCCATCCAGGGGGGAGTAGAAATACTCTCTGTCGCTTCATGCTACAGAAACCGGGATAAGCTCCGGCCTGATGAGCCACTAGGCCCGGCTGCAAACTTACCAACAGCAAATGCCACTGGAACTACGAGAAGATTAACTAAAACTACACTGAGTTATTTTGTTTATAAACTTTTGTTTTTGGTATCTATCTATAGCGTTTTCGAAGCATGCTGTGTGCACAGTCGTAAAACGTCCAACCCTTGACTTGGTTGAAAAGGAAGACGTATTAGTCAACGTATACATGCCTATCACATTTCCTTCCACTATATTTTTTTAGAATGTCTTTGGGAATTTCGAGATACAATGAAGAAAGTTTATGCAATTAGTAACTATAATTGTTTCATGTATTTTTCTTTTTCTTTTATTGCAGTTGTACATATATTTTATCTCTTGATTTCATTGTACGGTAGCTAATTAGTTTTGCGCACAGGGAAGAGCAACTATGGATGTATTGTCCAAATAAACCATTGTCGTCATCATAATCGTCATCATTGCCATCATCATCATCATCATCATTAATTCATTATCATCATCATCATCATCATCATTAATTCATTGGCACAGTCACTACATGATCAATTTGTTATGATTTTCATTTCTCTTACAGATCGGAAATTTGGTGGCGAGAAAAACTCGAAAGGATTCCACGTATTGCCACCTTATCTCAGAATAATTCAAGTGAGCAAAGGCAACTCTGGTTATCTTGATCGTTGTATTTGTCTGTGAAAACGAATGTTAGTTAATGTATCTCTTGGTGTTTCAGGGTGATGGCATCAGCTATGAAACACTGTCTGACATTTTAGAGAACATGAAGAAACACAAGTGGAGTGCGGATAATATTGCATTTGGAAGCGGAGGTAATTTGTTCAAATGCTAATAGAAATTGTTGGGGTGCTCTATTTAAAAAGCTCTCTCAGTACAAGTTAGTTAGTTTAGTTATCCTCTTCGGGCGCACGTGGACTCTTGAGGCCGGTCAGTACAATACGAATATGATTAATAGATAAGACGGGGCTGAATTAAGACACTTGGGAGGCCCGGTGGACTAATGATTAATAGATAAGACGGGGCTGAATTAAGACACTTGGGAGGCGCTGTGGCCTAATGGTTAAGCTAATTTTCATATGTCGGAAAAATCCCAGACGATCGGGGATTTCGCTGTTTCCCGACCGTCCCAGATTTTTCCGACTAATGAAAATTGGAAATCCTAAATATCCCCGATCGCCTGGGATTGCCGGCGACATATCGGGAAAATCGGGAGCGTTTCTATTTTACCGACGCGTTCCGGATTTCTGCGATGGTCGGCGCTCATTCCCGACATATAAAAACTAAAATGTTCACTGTCTGGGACGTTTCGATGGTTTTTGCTTGTTACCAATCCTCTAGCTTCTTTTTAATTGCTTGGCTCCAGTCCCAAATTCAGAATGTGGAGAGAATCTGCAACAGGACGTCTGGCGTTTCTCCGATATATCGGTAAAATCTGGGAAAGTCGGGAAACAGTGACCTCCCCGACCGTCTGGGATTTTTCCGACATATGAAAACAAGGCTTTAGTGCGATGGTCTCCGGATCGGACAATCCGGGTTCAAGCCCTGGCCGGGGCATTCCATCCAGGGACAGTAGAAATATTCCTAGCCGCTTAATGCTACTGAAAACGCGATATGGGCCGCTTGGCACGAAGCTTTACTTTTTTAATAAGACTCAAAGGCGAGCCATTTATACGCGCACGAAGAGAGCAAGTCCATGGCCATCTCTTCAAGCAATTCCAAGTCTAAATTAACAAGCGATTAAAAGCCGGATTCATCTTAAAGAACACCAGCTCTGAGCCCTGTTCCGCGTCCCGTTTTTGATGCACCTTTGGGTTTTGTTCGGGTTGTGAGACGGGATTTTGTGCCATTTGCCGAGTTCGCTTATTATCAGTTATTGTATTATTATAGCATTATTTCTTTCCTTGAAAACACTGACATAAGCTGTTTTTCTTTTCTTAGTTGGAGGCGGGACTTTAGGCCGCGTCGTGTTTTTCCCTTTTATCTCCCTCCTTGAAATTGGTATTGTTGTTCAGGGGTTTCATTTGAGGCCGGCGTCCGGTTGTTTGAAATGAAACGTCCGGTAGTAACGTCCGATGGTTCACACGAAATAAGTCTGACGTCCGCTTGCTTAATTTATGAATCCGGTAGTTTAAAATGCTATAATTTGGCTTCATCAACTGGGTTGATAATGTAAATTGCCACCGTAAAGAGATTCGAGAGATGACGTTTCGAGCGTTAGACCTTCGTCGGAGCTTCGTCCGACGAAGGGCTAACGCTCGAAACGTCAGCTCTCGAATCTCTTTACGGTGGCCAATTCACATTATCAACGCAGTTGATAAAACCTAATTATATTGTTATACTTCCCACCGACGCAGCACCACAGTTTCTTTAGAAACTTACCCCCTCTAGTTTAAAATGCTTCCGAAAACCCTGGTTGTTTCTATATTCAGGGGCGCTGTTACAAAAACTGGATAGAGATACACAGAAATGTGCCTACAAGTGTTGCTTTGCTGTCATCAACGAAAAACCAGTAAGTACTAGTATTGTTTCAAACCTGGCTATACAAATGTTTTTTCCTCAAGAGCGATTATTTTTGCAGAATCACAGTGTGACTTTCATTACACAATTTACGTTAATTTCTGAGAAAGGGTGATGGTAAACATGACCCATAATGGAAGGGCAAACTTGTTTCAAATCTCCTTTCAACCGGTTAAAATGATTATGTAAAGCGTGTTGTATTTGTTTCTACAGGTCAATGTTTTCAAGCAACCTATCACTGATTCATCAAAAAATTCCAAGAAAGGTTTATTGTCCCTTGAATTAGATGAAAGGGGCAAATACGTAACAGTTGAAGAGGGAAGAGGTGATGCAGAAAAGGTACGGCTTACCGCTATTTATTCTTAAAAATACAGTGTTTTGCGCCATGACAGATAACTGCTTCGAAGGTTGTGTAACTTTCTGGGTAAAGAAAGTTTGTAGTGACTCTAAAATTAATGCCATAGTGGAAATTCAGTGACAAAGACAGTCACTAGGATGGCACTTGGTAGATAGCACAACTGACCAATCGCAAGCGCGGGAAAACATGACTCCAGTGCTTAGCGCGGGAAAACACGAAACTGTAGTAGCAACCGCGGGAAACACGTCACCAGTGCCTAGTGTGGGAAACATGTAACATTGGCAAGCACAGGAACACGTCACCAGTGCTTAGCGCGGAAAACACGTCACCAGTACTTAGCGCGGGAAACCATGTAGCATTGGCAAGCACAGGAACACGTCGTCAGTGTCTAACGCGGGAAACACGTAACTAGTAACAAGCGCGGAAAACATTTTGCCAGTTGCTAGCACGGGAAAACGTAACAACTTCATGGCATTGGGTATTTCCATGTCGAAAGTAATTCAGCGTTTGCTTTGGTTTTGTATTACTTCGCTTGGTGATTGGTTTGAAAATGTCGCGCCACTTTTTCAACCAATCCGAAGTAAAATCAAAACCAATCGTGACTCGCGCGCGTTTTCCCGCGCCTTGTGTCGGCTACGTGTAATAGACCTTATTCACGATAGCCGCCATGTTTGTTTTCACATTGTAATGCAAATTAGGCACGTGATTTTTGAAGAAATGGACAAATTTCATCTGGTTTCTTATCATGTCTGATATATTTTTTTTCATAGCCATGCTTTGGTTTCTGTTTTATGGTTTAAATATTCTAATTTTAACGCAGTTTTAGCACTGTGTATAAATGAAAACGGCTTGCGAAGTCAACAAGTTAAGGTATCGAGTAACTATTTCAAACTAACTTTATGATGAAATGATTATCCCATAACTTGGCTCTCAAATGTGGCTTTACCGCAGATATTTCACAATTTAGACCGTTCGAGAAACGGGCGTCATTTCAATGTTTGCCCCCTGGCGGACAACGTGGCTAATTTGCATTACAATATGAAAACCATCATGGCGGCTATCGTGAATATTAGTTGTTTACCATTTACCAAAATAATCAGGAAATTCCGGATGGAATTTAAATGGAAAGACTAATTTTGTCTCCCCGAACGGAAATTTTCTCGGGAAAATGGGGTTTCTTGAAAGGTAGTCCAAAATTCCCAAACGGAATTTCCGAACGGAAAATGTGCCTACCATTTGCCATTCGCCGCAAGTTCCAGGCCCTACGCCAATATGTCAAACTCGCCGTTGGCTTTCTCGATAAGTTGGGTCTGTTGGGGACTTCTGCTTTCCACTTGCACAAACCGTCGACCAACCGGTTTCCCCGTGTACATGGTAAACAACCATGGTCTATTACTTCGAGTTTTGATTGGTTCACTGGATTGTCTCAGCCTCTGTGATTGGCCAAAGTAATTAATTGTAAATAGTTTCAAGACACTCAATTGAAACTCGCTCTAACCTTTCTAATTGCTTGCTTTTTTCGTTGGACAGGATATCCTTGAAACTGTGTTCGAAAATGGAGCGCTCGTCAAGGAGTACACTTTTGCGCAAGTGAGAAAGAATGCCGAGATTTCGTTAGTCAAAGAAGCAAAGGAAAATGGCTTGATCAATGCATAGCGTTTATTTGCGTGTGTGCAAGTGGACGCTCACCTCCAAGTCTCGCTCATTCAGTCTAAACCCGGTCACAGATATGCCAATAGAAGCCTTCTGGGTTCATTTCACAGGCTTAAACACACACACACCTCGAACACTTCATGTACGCACTTGTGTCCACCAGATCGTCAACGAAGCAGAACTGGACACAAATACATTCTGCTGTGGAACTCCGTTTTCGACAGCTCCGAGAATTATCTGGTACGTCCGGCTGAAACGCAGGCTATTTAATGTTTGAAAAGATATTTGTTGATGTGGGACCCTTGTTGCCGCCCGCCCCATTTTGAGCTAACATACTTGATCGTTTATTAGCAGCCATTTATCTAACACGACAAATCTTAGGACGCTTCCATTAGTCAGAACTAACCAGCCAGACTATTCGGCATATTAGTCAATTCCTAAATTGTAATCACCCTTATGTTAAAATTTTACAAAAATTAGGGAAAACTCTCAAAAGTAAGGTCTATTCATTTTGAAAAGTACCGTACCCTGGGTGTCAGAGAGTTTTATGTGGCGAAGCCGCTATCAGTGAGCGGCGAAGCCGCGATCGTCTCACGTAAAGTCTCTCGTGTCAGAAAACCAGTTTCATCGCTCCTGCGGTGCACTGCGGTAGTTCAACCAATGAAAATCAGTGTTAGATCGTTTTCACGCGGAAAGGTCTGGCACTAAGTACGAAAACCAATCAGCGAGTGAGGTCAAAATCTGTACTCATGGAAGCGAGGTTCGTAACCGCTGCGCCCAGAGGGTTGTTTTACGTGAAACGATCGGCCCTTCGCCGCTCACAGATAGCGGCTTCGCCCCCCCCCAAAAAAAAAACCCTGTGGCACCCAGGGTACGGGTGTATTGTACTATATATATCTTATTAGCCGTTTTGTTGTGTAGTATCGCTGAGTCTAAAAACAGATTTATTATCTAAATTTTTATGTCCGTGCGGGCGAATTTCTACGGTTCTCTGGAGCACGCGTGATATTTGTACTCGTTTTGGGTGTTATTTGTACTCTACGAAGCACAGTTGGATAATAAGTACTGTTATTAAGCAATTATTACGTAGATGGGAGTATCATTCGATGAATGTTTTTGTCAAAAACCGAAAATTCGGTATCGGAGTTGTATGATAATCACGCACAATACTAGAGGCGGTAACGTTGTAGAATATTTTCTGTTGCCAAGGAGGTATGAGTTATACCACATCGTATAATAGCACGCAGCGCTATTGTTTTAGGGCTAGGGTCCATTATTACTGTTGTTTGTTTATCATTTTTTCACCCGAAGTGCTTATTGGGCTAGCCGGAGTGAAATGGAGGCTATCAAGAGGGGGTGGTGCGCAACTCTTTAAGGGGTCTCACAGTTCTGGCTGAAAAAATGATAAACGAACAACAGTAATAATGGACCCTAGCCCTAAAGCAATAGCGCTGCGTGCTATTATACGATGTGGTATAACTCATCGTCAGGTGTCCACCGATGAACATCCCGGCTCATCGCCCGTGATATAGTCGCACCCAATTAGTATACACCTTATTCCAAAATGGCCGCTGATTTATGCACATACAAATTGGCCCTTGTTGCCTCGTTCAAGATAAAATATTCTTTTGATTTTTGAGCTTAAAAACGAGGCAACAAGGGCAAATTTGAATACCAACAAAATAATATTAAGATGGTAGCCATTTTGGAATAAGGCGTGCATAGCAGTAGAATTGTACTAATTTACATTATACTGTGAAGCCATCATCGCGGCCACCGTGAATGTGGTTTGTTATGCAGTTGGTTTTTAAAATTAAATTCAGAAGCAATACCACCTTGATGAAAAAGTGTATTTGTCTTATTTCTTTTAAGTTTTGCGTGGAAGTATGGGCGTTTGAATTCGAAAGCGCATGTGATTTTGATTGCATTGAGTCAGAGTGGTGTACCTCTACTATGGAAGGTCAGAAATGCGTCGCAAAACATGAAAGCATTGAAGAGCATTTTCCAATTCTTCCAATTTTCGCACCTTGTTTGCCCTCCAAAATTTTGCATGACCTTTGTCTCCCATTTCTCCTGGGTATTACAGTCGTCCGGAGAGAAACTGAAGACAATTCTTTGTATGCAAACTTTTGGAGGGAAAACAAGGTGTATTGTGGGAAATGCGAAAATAGCGAATGTTTTTAGAAATGACGAGAAACCGTTTTTTAAATGTATTAACAAAAATCATCAGTCCATTGAAACTTTATCGACAGTAATAACGCATTAAAAAATGGGTTAAAATGTAGTTCATTACCATCAATATGGATCGTTGTCGGAAATAGAGGGTCACATATTTGCCCCCGTAAGCAAAGTTAAAATGTTTAGTAGGGATAATGCCCATTTCTGGAATTTCCATTCCCCATCATATGAATAATAACCTCGGCAATCTCAAAGAACCTTTCCATTATTTCAAATTGTGTTCTATTCTATTGATGTAGAAAGCCCCGTTGTTTTCTTAGCGTTTTTTTTTTTATAAAATAACTGAGATTCTACGCGCGCTCTCATTGGTTGATAGGTGTGTTTAGATGAGAGTATGTAAACTTTCTGTGTTTACACAGCCTCATCTAAACACTCGGAGGTTTAGGAGACTGAATTCTCGAAAGTTATGCAAGCCCTCGACTGCGTATCGGGTTTCCATAACTTAACTGTCTCGAATTCTCCGAAATCCCCTCGTGTTTAGATGAGGCAAAAGTTCTCTATTGCTTAAATAACCCCTTTTTGTCTTGAGTTAGTTTATTCTTTCTATTTAGCTTGTTTTTGTTGTTGTAATTTTCCTTCATAATTTCACTATTCGGCGTCGTCACTAAACCAAATATGAAAAAAACCCAGATTTGTTTACATCTGGGCTACCGCACGGGACACCACATTAACAGATTCGACGTCTATGATGTGAAGATTCAGCCCTTAGAACAGTTATTTTAACTCAAACAGTAAAATTCGCATAACATCATAACATTCTTCAATTTTATTTTTCTAATTTTCTGCTCTCAGTCAAAATTGTGCCAACCTAAGAAATTGTGTTCTATTTCCTGGCGTGTAATATGTTCTTCTCTCGAGCAACTACAGTGATTCCCTGACTTATAAAACTATGCAATCCATCATCAGGTAAACAAAAACAACAACAAAAGAGTTAAACAACACAGAGACAAAATACAAATTTCTGAACAACCAGATAGTTTAAACAAATCTTTTTTGTTGACCTTTGCCTTCTTGTTATCTCTCGCGCGGGCTTGCGAGTTAGGGGCAAGGCAACGTCTAGACACTAGGCTCTGTTATAGAAAGCACTAGAGGTTTTGACGCGGTTCTTGTCAAATTGTTAGCGAGAAACGAGAAAATGGAACTAACTACTGATGAATTTTTGGAAGAAATTGGCAGCTTTGGCCGCTACCAAATCCTACTCAGCGTATTTTGCAACTTGGTTTACATGCTGTGGTGGGGTGTTCCTGCTGTGATAATGCTGTTTATTGCATCGGAGCCCGGTTGGAAGTGCAAAAATAACAACACATGTCCCTTTACGGAGACTTTTCGTATTGGAGATGTCAACTACTCCTACAGATGTGGAATTGCCAGGGAAGACTGGGAATTTGTTGATGACTTCACGTCAGTTGTCACTGAGGTAAAGTACACGCGCAGATTAATGCTCTCTGTACTTATTGCATCCTAGTTTAGCTCCAATTGGTGGTTTTCACTAGTCACGCAATCAAAAACTAAATTCGAAAAAAATAAGCTACAGAAGCTAAGAACTTTATATAGTGTAGATGATAAATAAATAAACAATTTCTCCAAGTCTCAGGTCTGTGCGGTGCGCCGCTCGCGAGTTATTTGCCGAAACGTTCCACGCAAATTTACAAAGCTTAGTATGGAGACGCCATATTTGTGTCCTTCCGATGGGCACAAATATGGCCGCCGTGATGCACGCGAAACCATCTGGAATTCAGTTTTGCTATGATAGGGACTACTGTTGGCTCTTGGGCTATTGTACTTCCACATAAACACCACTTACTATTATCTGAAATGTTATAACTGCTCAAAATCGAAAGGATGGGCTTTTTCTGAACAAAATAGCTTTATCGCGGCACTCAGCTTGATGTCACATACGCGAATAACTCAAATATTCAAGATGCTCTGTTTTTAAAACGAAGGACACTGTCGAGCTGAAAATTTGCGAAAAGATATATTTTTAGTTCACCTTACACCTAGTAGCAACGAAAACTTAGTAGGCCTAGCGAATTTTGATTTCAGAATTTTGTGACGTCACGTGAAAACCAAGAATTCTGGGATAATTGTTGTCGGTGTTATCGCGGATAATTACTTACTCTTTACCTTTTATTAAGGGTAAAAAATAACACAATATGATTTAAATTATTCTGGTACGCGATTTTTGTCCAACTCAAATAAATATTACTCAACTTCCTGATGGATTCCGTTTTAAAAGCTTGTTCGCGACTGATCTGGGTTAAAAAACTATCTCCCTTAACCCTTTCCTGCCCAAGCGTGACTTATAGATTTTACTCTGTCTAACGCCAGACGATTTTACTCGTCAAAGGGAGACCCCTTGGGCAGTAAAGGGTTAATAGGGAGCTTAAGATATCACGACGGCGACGTCGTGGGCAACGTCGATAAAAAAATGAGTTGATATTTTACCTACAAATCGCGCCGTACCCTAAAATCATTTGCTTTGTTTATCACTGTCAAAGCTACCACGAAACTGAATCTATGACACAACGATGAATTCAAAATAAAAATGTGAAAATTAACCGTCCTGGCCCACGTTCTCCACACAACGCAGAATCTGGTCATTTCACGTTGTTGTTTTGCAGAGGACGGCGAAGAAATGTACCAAGAATTAGAACGCACGTGCAAAGCCATTTTTCTCCTCATTAAACCTTTTGTTTAGTTACGTTGCCGGCCGTTGCCGTTGCCGTCGTGGTTTTCTTAGGGCCTGATTACATGGACCGGGCTGGCCCGGTTAGCCGGGCTTGTTTCAGTTTGCCGAGATCTCGGTACGTCTGTTAAACGCAACAAAAATCAACTTCGCGATTACATGACAACCGGGCCAGCCCGGTTAGCCGACAAAGCAAACCACCCCGGCAAACCGGGCCAGCCCGGCTCATGTAATCAGGCCCTTAAGCTCCCTAGTAGGGACTTTACGAAACCACGACGGCGACGCCAACGACAACGTCCACAAAAAATGCATTTAAATTTTGCGTAAGAATCTCGCAACTATCAGAATTTGTTTAGTGTGATTATCAGTATCAGCGCTTTCACGTTATTTCGGATCAAAATAACACGCGCCACGTATTTTAAGCATTTTTACGAGGTTTGACATGAACTTGCTCGATAACGCTCGCAAATTTATTAATCCCGGGGTCACTAAAAGAAATTAATAAGAATGAGTCCCCCCTTTTGGTACTCAAAGTAAAACCTCTTCATGGTACGTTCTGTTTTACGTGCAGGTGCTTTGAGCATTCCAATATTCGTGATGGGAATCGAGTATTCTGGAATTCGCCACAGAGGCATCGCAGGAGCTCTTATTTGGAATGGTTTTGTGGCAGCCATCTTGACGTTATCTGGGTGTGCATACCTCATCAGAGACTGGAACAAATTAACGATTATCACAGGAGCTCCTGGTATTTTGTTGATGGGTTGCTGGTTGTAAGCAATCTGAATACTTTGCAAATTACACTGCAAAAAGTTTATTCCCGAGAGTTCGCTGTATGAATGCTGATTGATTAAGCAGCTAAATTCAAAAGGCTAGAATTGGATTGTATTAGGGAGAGAATAAGTTAGAATTGCAATCTCGGGTTTCCGGTGATACGTTGATATAGTATTTTAATATTCAAATTGCCTGTTATCCTTCTTTCTTTGAGTTTCTTGCGTTCATTCGATCACTGGTTATACTCCAACTCTTAAGTGCAAATGTGAGCTTAAAAATCTCTGAAATCAGCACACTCGTCACTTGTTCAGGTCCTGAAAGTTAATGTTTGCATGGTACGATTAGTATGTGTTTCAAGTGGTGAATGCGACACATTTCAGTACACATGGTTTGCACAAGCTTTAAAATGACAAATTGGGTGTGAAAGTAGTCGGTTGATTAGCTTTCCACAGCTACCTAATATGTAACTGAGGAAGGAATTATTGTGGTTACTGTTGAAACCCTAGTGAGCGACTACCCAATGAAAATGACCGGTATCCAATATTATACTTAATACAAAATGCAGTTTGAGATTTGTGAAAATAAAAATAGAGCACTATCGAGCTTGGAGAAAAAGGAAACAATCCTTGAACTGTGTGGTAAATATGTATTGTTGGTCTTGCCATCCATCAGGGGGGAGGGATGACCTTTTTTAACAACCCACTGAAGTTTCATCTACCGATGCCGATGCATATTTTGTTGCTGAAGGATTCAATTTATTTCAGTTTTCAAAGACATTAAAGTTATCCATGAAAAAGTAGAAGACAGAATAGTGCCTAAAAACAGACCTTGAAGATATTTTGTTGCCTTTATTAATTTTTCTTTCAAATTTGTCTGGTTTATTACATAAATATACCATAGTTCTTAATTACAAATTCACAACTACTTTAACCTAGCATGTAACTTGAAAATGAACCAGTCAAAACGGCCTCAAGTTTTGCAAACCTGGGGTCTTCTAGTATTTCTACGACTTGTGTTAATCAATTGTGTTACAAGCCAAAGGAACATCATTTAGGCTTCACTTTACAGGGTGTTTCCGGGATATTGAATTTAGTTATTTCCAGCATACTATAAGAAATTAATTTGTTCAATGCCTTTTTTTACTTCAGAAAACGAAACGTTTGATTTTTGGGACACAAATACAAGACTCAATTGAACAATTCTCTCGCGTTATTAAATTTTTATCTGCGTTAATTTATCACAAATTAATTGAAGAATATTCCAATGTAGCGAAGCTACACGGTCGTGAACTACGTTTGATTGTTGTAGCACCCATAATGGCAGTTAATAAAATGTAAAAATTACTCGTTCTACGACACATGAAGGGATCGAAATATTGCATATACTTTCACGAGATCTTGACAATTAGTTATAGGAAAATTACTTACTACCACTCAGCAACACTACACCAAGGACAGACTCTCTTCCAGAAGTGTGCTATCCATGACACGAAATTAGTTGTCAAATATTAATGGCAACCTTAAAATATCCGTTTTACTTTACTAGAGTAAAAAATATATTAAAATTGAATGCGATTGGGAAGTCCACTGCAAACAGTCTCCCGAAAGGTAATTGGGACGGATTGCGCAACAACAAATTTGAAAAATTTAGGCTGTGCGCTATTTAGCGTGACGCTGCACAGAAAACTGCCAGTTGCAATGCACGTTCATTAGACCTTACATTAACGTAAATTCGGCCTCGTTTTGTGGGTTGAATCAATCCTTTTTTCCTTGCTTCATTGACTCTGTGTAGTATGTATAATAATTTTCTCTTCTAATGTGATGTATTTATTATCGAACGGTCGGAGAACCTGGATCAGATTAGGAAATATCTCACATTACATTACTCTCAAAATCTGGCTTCATTAGTCAGCCTGAATCTAGATTTCTCTTTACTTAAACCAATCAAGATCATCGTCGTCATCATCGTCAAATAAAGGCGGTGGAACATCACGGGGCGGTGGAGAATCCTGACAGAAAAAGAAGATGAAGTTTGAATTACAACAGCCCCCTTTATACCGTTTATATTAGTTCATAATTGCTTACAAATGGCTTACGAAAGTCGAGGTTTGTTACGCTTTTGAGCTTTTGAGCTTTAGTGACTTCGGTTTCATTTTTCTGACAGTCATTACAGATCGCTTTTAAAACAAATGAAACAGCTGAACAAAACTTTTAAAAGAAATATCCTCGGGTTTCCAAGGTCCAGTTCAAGGAAGGAAAACTAGCACTTACAGGCTTTTCTTCTTCCGTTTTCTTCGACAATGATCCAAATGTTGCTTCCACATCGTCATGGTCATCATCACAAAACAACCTGTGAAGAGTGTTTCTAGGATAAATATGAACAGACTAACAGCAGTATCAACGTTTGGGCAGTTGTATACCGGTTTAATGCTAACATCGAAAACTGTGTAATTTTTTCGGACAGCGAGGTTACAGCCCCCGCCACCCCAAGGTCGAAGGTGCCCGCACTCCTGTGAACAGGAGCAACATTACAAGCACTTCCTCTTCTCGCTCACTTCCACAGCATCGTTCCCACAGTCTCTTATCGCCCGAAACCCAAGAAACGAGGTTGCTCAACCCACTCTATTCCAGCTCGCGGTCTGCAAAGTATGAGGTTTTCCACGCAAAAAGTACAACTCTACTTGGGACTGAGAAAGGAATAATATTACAAAACAGGTATTGGCGCACAAATAAAGAGCCTTCTTCGCTCTTTTCTCAGCGTTATGAGACAACACAAATATAGACTGCATAGCTGGCGGTTTAATTTTGGAAGCGCGCGCGATCAAAACAAGCCGTGAAAGCCGCGAAACTGAGAGGCGAAGCCGCGGGGGGCCTGAAGGAGAGCGCAGCGGGCTACGCAGGCTAACCCAAACAAGGGAACAAAGACTAACGAATACAGCGAGAAAGTGCATTCACTGACCAACAATAGTACTCACGATTTAAGTTTATTTTCACTTATGGTGTTACTCTGTGTAATGTCCAGCTGAGCTTCTGTATGATGAAACAAAGTGGTTAGTACTCTAGAGACACAATTTTGTAATTCATCTGGAAAGGCAACTATCCAGGCTGATGTATGGTATTTTTGCAAGTGTGGACGAGAACTGGCAATGAATTTGAAATTGAAAGACGAAAACGGAAAAACTTGGTGAGTACAAAGTAAATCGACTAAAACAAATAAGTCACAAAATCAAAATTGATGAACTGCAATCCACTTCCATCCTTGTAATCCTGTACTTCAGCGTTGCTCAAAATATTTTATTTTTCTCTGTAGAATTTTTCTTTGGTGGCATTTGACCGCCCCGTTTCGCTGTTGTAGCCGGCAGAGACCTTCAGATTCTAGGACGACTGAGGCGAGATTGATTTCAGAATTTTGTTACATGAAAACTCAGAAATAAGATGCCCGGTTAAGATACCACGGCCAGAAAGCTTCTTTTTACGGCGCAAATACCAAAACTAGTACTGTAAGTGATATGCTGCCGAGAGGTTGATGCAATTACAGTTAAAAGCACATAGCCTAGCTTCCTCTGGACACAAAACCAAAATGTTCGAGACCCTACAGACCTATTTCTAATCCTTGCAATCGCCAAAGTCTCAATCGGTCAGATCGGCGATTGCATAGCAAAACAGACCATTTGTCATGGGCAAAAATGCTGCGGTCGCAATGCAGACGTCTGGAAATCTAAGAATCCGTGCATCACAATTAAAATAGTACGATTAGTATAGCTGCCACGCGCCTCAGCAGCAACTACTAACATCCGATATCAACTTGCTTTCGTCTACGAACATTCTCGCTAAAACTCGTAGTAGAACTGTCAGTATAACAGCAATGGCTAACACGTTTCCCAGCTGAAATGACGCTGGTTCACATGCATGCACTACTTGAACATTTACAAATCTCGTCTTCGAATTCGTCGTTGTCATAGATTCTAAAAGTCTCTCACGCACTGATCGAGATCTTGATCAGTCGTTACCTTCCAATCTTTGCTCTTCTTTTTCTTCCGCAACAGCAATCTTAAATGGTTCTTCTTTACTTTCGTCTGGTACAGGCTGCGCTAAACTTTCGGAAGCATCATTTATTTTCAATTCAGTTCTAGAGTTCTCCTCATCTGCCTCCGCAGAAAGCTCTTCTAAAGAAGGTACATCTATTTCATTTCCAGGAAGCGAGTCATCTTCCGAAGTATTATCCATATTGTCCTTGCTTTCTAATTCAGTACTGCTCTCTAATACACCATCATTTGAATCTTGTAAAACTACTTCAGATTCCACAGAATTATCATCTTGTTTATTCTCCACATCGGGTTGCAAATCCTCTGTTTCTTTAACCTTCTGTTCATTAGTTGCTAATTCGTCTTCACTTTGTTCCACATTCCCTTGTACTTCTTCCTCCCGTGTATTAACGTCTTCTGTTTCGTTCTCTGCAATCACATTATCACTTTCTTTTTCGTCTTCTGTATCTTCTTCATCAACTTCGTCAATACCTTGTTTTATCTCCTCGTGTTTCTCTTCTTCCTCTGTCTCTTCCTCTGTCTCTTCTCTCTCTTCCTCTTCGCTCTCTTCTTTTTCGACAGCTTCTCCACTCACGAGTTGCTCTTCTTCATTTTCCGTCCCTTTCACCTCCTCATCTTCTTCTTCATCTTCGTCTTCCGCTTCCTCTTCCTCTTCTTCACCTTCTTCTTCGCTCTCTTCTTTCTCGACTGATTTTCCACTCACAAGTTTCATGGTCACCTCCTGTATTATAGACAAAATTATACAAGATGTCAACTGACTTTTAAAGGCTTTATTACTGTTTTATTTTGTCTGTTGAAATTTTTCAATGAACAAAATATCTACTTGCAAAAGTTGTTGCATTACATTTTGTAAAAACTACAGGGAAAACTAGTTCACTTTATGGAGGCAAGAGTGAGCGAAATCATAGGCTAATTTACACGCTGCAATTTGACGGCCACGACAAATCGGGAGGCGAATCGGTGTGTGTGAAAGGCGATCCGACTCCAATTTTCAGATTCACGAAACTCTGTGAGCATTTCACAGGTTTTTGCATGTCGGGCTCGATTTAACACGGTTGATCGTTTAAATCTGAGAAAGGATTAAGCTTGTAGATACACAACTAATGAACTACTCATTAAAACAAGGCAGCGGAAAAATCCCAGACGATCGGGGATTTCACTGTTTCCCGACCGTCCCAGATTTTCCCACTAAAGCCTAGTTTTCATATGACGGAAAAATCCCAGACCATCGGGGATTTTACTGTTTCCCGACCGTCTCAGATTTTTCCGACTAATGAAAATTAGAAATTTGAAATACAGTGGATATTTCGGTTTTCATATGTTGGGAATAATCGCTGACCATCGCAGAAATCTGGGACACGTCGGAAAAAAAATAGAAACGCTCCCTATTTTCCCGACTTGTCGCCGACCATCCCAGGCGATCGGGGATATTAAAGATTTCCAGTTTTCATTAGTCGGTAAAATTTGAGACGGTCGGGAAACAGTGAAATCCTCGATCGTCTGGGATTTTTCTGCCTTTATGCCGCCAGTTCCCCACACGGCATGTTGAGATGTTTCCATTTCTAAGCAGGTTTGTTCAGATTACCTTGATGGTCTGGAGTACAACCTTCATGATATCCGAACCTGTGTAAGTTTCATCTGCCTCAAATTCATTCCTCAGCATATAGAACACAGAGTTCATTATACGCTTGATCTGCAGAAAGCACATAATGATTACTTTATGTCAACAACAACGAACTCAATACACAGAACGCATTACACTGCCGCGCGATAGTACCATTGATGTTATTCACTTTCACCGCAAGGTAAATGTGATAAAACCATTATGAAGGCAAATTATATCATGGACACAACGAAGGCCTTAGTTTACTCTTTAACGAAAGGCTCTCATCTTCCCTTCTTCAGCGGTGTAAGACTTTTGTGTTACTTATTTAATGCTTTAATTTACAGACGAAAAGCGAAGAGAATGAACAAAAAGATCAACTACGGAAAATTGCCCTTACTTATATACGAATTAATCCACAGAAGCAACAGCCAAAGAGTTACAGGGCACTCAGCTCAGAGAATAATACACTCTGACTTACTTCATCCGTCACATTAACAGGGGGTTGTGTTTCCTTGGCAACAGCCTGCTCTTTCCCTTCCTTCATGCCCTTATTATAAGCTTCTAACGCTGCAGATTCACGCTCCTGAGAACAAACAGAGTAGTAGTAGTAGTAGTAGTACTTTATTTACACCAGTGAGCCAAGGGCTCGTTTAAACGTCAACGTGTATGCTAAAATAAAAATGCAAAATAAATAAGTTATCTATTCAATAAAAATGCAAAAACTAGACTACAAAATTTGAAATTTAAAAACTAGACTATAATATTTAAAACTAGAATAAAATTTAAAAACTACACGATACAAAGATTACAGCAACAATTGGTCTCGGTACTCAGATTGACGTTGTTCAGTAAATTTTTAAAAATTCCAAGAGAGGACGCTCCTCTTATATTGTCCGGTAGGTTGTTCCATAAACGTGAAGTTATGTAGCGAAAAGATTTATGCAAATACTTTGATTTAAAGGCAGGCTGATTAAGCTTACAACAACCTCTTACGTCATACTTTGCAGGTTATAATGCTAGCTGATACGAATTCACAAAGTTATTTAATTTGTTTTTATTTTTACTTCTTCTGCGGATGCCAGTTGCTCTTCAAATTGTTCCTTCATCTTCAGCGTTCTGGAGCGAACGTCTTGGTACTGTTAAGATTACGAAAAAGAAAAAGGAAGAAATAAGGAAAGTATGATATTGATTGAGCTGGCTTGAAAAACATTTATACATGTATAACTGAATTGGTGGATATATGGATTGTTTGATCCAATAATATTGATTGAGTTGCTCTTGTAAAAAAATTTCTACATGTATAACTGAATTGCTTGTATAATTGGATTGTTTGATCCAAAACGCCAGCATTTGGCCAGCCACTAAGAAGCCCTCTCTTCTAACCTTAGTTTGTAGTGCATCCAACTCTTTTTGTGTTGACCGCAACGCTTCCATTTCAGAGTCTTTGTCGCTTTGGGACGCTTGAAGTCGAGTGTACTGTTGAACAAGAAGAAATTATCTTTACTTACATAACGATTTGTGACTTTCTTTGAACTGATGTTTCCTCCTAACCTTTTCGCGAATTCCTTCAAGGTCTTCTAGTTTATCTTGGAGATCTTTAATCTTTTCTTCCTTTTCATCTTCGCTGGCTTTTAGAGTTGAACACTATCAAAAATCATAAACAAAGTTTAGCCAAGGCTGGTGTTCACTGCGGTTATAAGCAGAAGCATAATCGCCCAAAATACACTAGAACGGTTTTCAATTGGTTTTGCATTGCTACGCTCAGTGATTAGTTTAAAAATCTCACACACCTTTTTGAACAAATCAGGAGTAAAACAAAAAAGCAATCGTGACTCGTAAACGCATGTTTCCCTCGTTGCTTAGTGTCGGCTTCATGAATTACTTGAAGTTTTGATTGTTCACTAGATTGTCTTCATTCTTTGTGATTGGGTAACGTAATTATCTTGGTTTTGATTTTACGATGTACTCAACTGAAACTCGCCCTAATTCTTCTTATGCTGTTCTCACTAGGAAAAAGCGTAAGAACAAAAACGATTGCTTTACAAACAGATTTACGTTATACCTTCTCTTGAATCTCTGCCAGTTTCATGACTGCCTCCTCCTTTTCATCCGAAACTTCCTGGAATCTTCTCTTCCATTTCTCCTCCGTCTGCGCAACCATTTTGTCTGCTTTTTCTGTCCATCTGGTTTCCAGCTCTGCTTCGGCCTGTGCAACCTAACATAGACATAGTGGCAAAAACATCAGATTTCCGTCTATAAACAACATAATCTCTACCTATTACCCTTGTTGAGCACTCACCGATCGACACCAAGTCCCCAGTTTCTGATTATTATTTTGTCAAATTACACGTAGAATAATTTGAGAACAATAATTTGAGCCGAACTTATTATTAACTAATCTCGTACCCAGATTTCCTCAACCATCAGGAAGAGGTGAGTAAACATCTGGAAACGAGATTAGAGCCGAACAAATATCTCGAGAGTTACGAAATAATTACAGCGAAAAGCAGAGTTCTCACCTGTTTTGCTGTGACTGTTCCACTACTTTGTTTCTCTTTTCTGTGTTTTTCCTTCAAAAACTTTATTTCCTCCTAAAGTTCAAACAGAAATAGAAAGCAAACTCAGACAATTGACATCTTTGTTGGCTGTTTTCCAAAACTTTTCAATTAATTAAAACCCAGTGAACTGACATGAAATGAAAATGACGCAGCTTTTATGGAGTCTTGGCCTTTCAGATGAACTGTTGTGGGGTTTGCATATATCATGCAACATGAACCTAACAGAGATGTCATAGTGGCAACGAAAGAATGCACGATTTCACTGAAATCATTTCAGTAAACGATGGAAGTTTTACTGCTATGTAGGAAAGTTTAACTTACCTCCTGTTGTGATCGCAGTTCTTCTATTTCCTCTTCGAACTTCTTCTTGTCTGTTGTATGTTTCTTTTTCCGTTCTAAAAGACCCTGATAAAAAACACAGTTTTTAAAATAACTGCTTGTCGGAAAACCAGCTCTTTGTTGAACTTTAAAGTGTCACTTTTTCACATCATTTGGGTAGCCGACATTATTTTTAGATTACAACAAATACAATTGAACATGCAGACCAAAGAATCAACAAAACCGGCCACAATCAAAGGGAACTGCTGTGCTGATTTGACAAATTCTCCAAACTTATTTCAAAGTAACTTCTATCTAAATTCCCAGTACCTATATTGTATTAATCACTGTCCCTATGGTAGCAAGAGAGTTGCTAAGGCGACTTTACGTTTCGATAATGAGACTGTAATGGTACATTTTTGTTAATTGAAAGAACATAAAATTAAGCATAAAAATTAGTAAGAGTGTTTACGACCTCAGTCATGACACTGAAATTTAAATTCAATTGCAACCATACAAAATTTCACCAATTATGAGTGTTCTTACCCTTTCCAAACTTTCTTTTTCGTGTCGTAAGTCGTTCAGTTCTTCTTCAATGTGATCCACTTTGCTCTCCATTCTTTTCCTCGTTTGTTTTTCTTCTTTAAGACTCTCCTTTAGTTTATCGCTCTGTTCCGTACTTTCTAGAGTCATGCCGCAACGAAGAGAAAAGAACAATTCTAATCAATGACTCAGCAAAATTAATCATGTGCACGGTGTTCGTTTGAACAGATCCAAACGGTTTAACTTTATTGCTGCCGCAGCGAGTGAGCATGAAGCGAACGAGCGAGGCAGCTCTCTAATCGGCATAAGATTACATTATAGGAGCTTGCAATCACTTTTTTACGAAACGCAAGGAATTCTGGTCGGCGGTAAGATCAAAGGTCACACTTAAAGGTTGGGTTGAGGGTCAGTAGTAGGCTCAATTACCAGCCGCTGTTCGGAAACCGAAGCCCGCATTGTTCATTTCAAATAAAGCATGCTGCTCTAAGAAGGAGTAGGTCAAAACAACACAGTAAACAGACCTGTATGCGAATCTTTAACACGTGTCAGCTCATTTCTGTATTTGTCCGCTTCTGACGTCACTCTGCTAAGTTGACTGCTAAGTTCAGCCTCTCTTTGGCGAAGAGTTGTGACCTCATTCTGAAGTGCTGCCAAGTGCGTCTTGGCTGTCGTAAGTTCACCGCTCATGGAGATCTGTTAATAAAATAGAAACAAGTAAACAACTAAATTGTTTTCTTCTACTGAAACGTAAAAACATCTTAGAAACATTTGAAGCAACAGAAGCCCTTGCTTTGTCAAACCTTCCAATAGCTCGAACCATAAGTCTTTTATTGGATTTGCTTTACTCAGTCAAAAGACGCTGCAATTTTACCCCTGAGCTGATTTATTGAATCAATTTTCATTCCTCTTAGAAGCTCAACAAATCGGGATTCCACTGCAGAACGTTTGCACATGCACGAAAACCAAAGCACAAGATTGAAGAAGAACACATGATCGTCTAAACGAAACATATATCAAAGTTTAGAGATTTCATCCCCTATGATTGTTTAGGTGATCCACTTCACTGTGTTTGATCCTTCCAGCTTTTCCCACCAATCTCAATTCAAAGATGCGCGTTTTACCACTGAATTCAGTGATACGCAAACCATTTGAACCAAAACTCTTGTCAGCAGTTGGCGATAGGCTTGCGCCAATCAATTATTAGTGACCTCATATGGAAGGTGTTTGTCCAATCAAACCCTTTGAAGGTGTCTAAATAATCAAATCTTTACATAAAAAAGTCGTTTTAAAATTGTGATCGACGGAAGCCAATCGCCAACTCTTCGCAGGAGTTTGATTCAAGGTGCCGCTTGTCACTGACAGTAACACCTTGAGCCTTAGTGCAAAGCAGCATTGTGTATGTTCTTTGGGGAAGCAGCAGCCCAGCCCAGCCTCTCTTTGAAATTCTGCACTAAAAAGTACAGTGTGCCTCCATATACCGTCTTGTGCATGCTTTTGCAATTTTGCCAAACGTTGGTTTAAAAAAAGAATTCTATATAAAAAATCTCATGTCGATGAACATGAACACTGAAATGGACACTACATAAAATAAACATTGCCTAACAAAGCTTTAATTCTACCGAAAACTGAAGGACATGTTGAAATATTTAATTTTTCACCTTTTCTTGTTCCAAGGATAACACCCGTGCTTGTGACTGTGCTGTGTTTACTTGCAGAGAGTCGCTCCGCTGTTCCAACATTGTGTTACTCTGCTCCACAAATCTGAAAAGTAGAATTATTACAGCAAAGTTCCCATGATGAGCCTGGCAATAATATTAATTTTATTGGCTGATTCAGACCTGTAATTAACAGATGACCGAGAAGCTGGAAAGTACATGTACCTCTGATTCTTTTGCAGTAAGTCAGATATCTTGTCATTAAGCAATTCAATTTTCTTGGACTTGTCCGCACCTTCAGCTTTCAGTTTCTCGTTTTCCTAAAACCAAATATCATGTCTGTTACCAACAAGATCACCGAGGGCCAATCTACGAACAATCCACAGTTTAGTTAACAATTATCCTGTGTTCTTGGGTATGACAATTTACTTTCATAGTGTCTTACTTCACCCCGGTGTATAAACGCGGTACAGGTTCAAGCCCTAACAGAGGCAACGTGGGTTAGAAACAGGGGCAGTGCAGGTTAGCCATAACAGGGGCAATGCAGGTTAGCCGTAAAAGGGGCAATGCAGGTTAGCCGTAACAGGGGCAGTGCAGGTTAGCCGTAACAGGGGCAGTGCAGGTTAGCCGTAACAGGGGCAATACGGGTTAGCCCTAACAGGGGCAATGCAGGTTAGCCGTAACAGGGGCAGTGCAGGTTAGCCGTAACAGGGGCAGTGCAGGTTAGCCGTAACAGGGGCAATGCAGGTTAGCCGTAACAGGGGCATTGCAGGTTAGCCGTAACAGGGGCAGTGCAGGTTAGCCGTAACAGGGGCAATGCAGGTTAGCCGTAACAGGGGCAATGCAGGTTAGCCGTAACAGGGGTAGTGCAGGTTAGCCGTAACCGGGGCAATGCAGGTTAGCCGTAACAGGGGCAGTGCAGGTTAGCCGTAACAGGGGCAGTGCAGGTTAGCCGTAACAGGGGCAGTGCAGGTTAGCCGTAACAGGGGCAATGCAAATTAGCCGTAACAGGGGCAATGCAGGTTAGCCGTAACAGGGGCAGTGCAGGTTAGCCGTAACAGGGGCAATGCAGGTTAGCCGCAACAGGGGCAGTGCAGGTTAGCCGTAACAGGGGCAATGCGGGTTAGCCCTAACAGGGGCAATGCAGGTTAGCCGTAACAGGGGCAGTGCAGGTTAGCCGTAACAGGGGCAGTGCAGGTTAGCCGTAACAGGGGCAATGCAGGTTAGCCGTAACAGGGGCAGTGCAGGTTAGCCGTAACAGGGGCAGTGCAGGTTAGCCGTAACAGGGGCAGTGCAGGTTAGCCGTAACAGGGGCAGTGCAGGTTAGCCGTAACAGGGGCAATGCAGGTTAGCCATAACAGGGGCAATGCAGGTTAGCCGTAACAGGGGCAATGCAGGTTAGCCGTAACAGGGGCAGTGCAGGTTAGCCGTAACAGGGGCAGTGCAGGTTAGCCGTAACAGGAGCAATGCAGGTTAGCCGTAACAGGGGCAGTGCAGGTTAGCCGTAACAGGGGCAATGCGGGTTAGCCATAACAGGGGCAATGCAGGTTAGCCCTAACAGGGGCAGTGCAGGTTAGCCGTAACAGGGGCAATGCAGGTTAGCCGTAACAGGGGCAGTGCAGGTTAGCCGTAACAGGGGCAGTGCAGGTTAGCCGTAACAGGGGCAATGCAGGTTAGCCGTAACAGGGGCAATGCAGGTTAGCCGTAACAGGGGTAGTGCAGGTTAGCCGTAACAGGGGCAATGCAGGTTAGCCGTAACAGGGGCAGTGCAGGTTAGCCGTAACAGGGGCAGTGCAGGTTAGCCGTAACAGGGGCAGTGCAGGTTAGCCGTAACAGGGGCAATGCAAATTAGCCGTAACAGGGGCAATGCAGGTTAGCCGTAACAGGGGCAGTGCAGGTTAGCCGTAACAGGGGCAATGCAGGTTAGCCGCAACAGGGGCAGTGCAGGTTAGCCGTAACAGGGGCAATGCGGGTTAGCCCTAACAGGGGCAATGCAGGTTAGCCGTAACAGGGGCAGTGCAGGTTAGCCGTAACAGGGGCAGTGCAGGTTAGCCGTAACAGGGGCAATGCAGGTTAGCCGTAACAGGGGCAGTGCAGGTTAGCCGTAACAGGGGCAGTGCAGGTTAGCCGTAACAGGGGCAGTGCAGGTTAGCCGTAACAGGGGCAGTGCAGGTTAGCCGTAACAGGGGCAATGCAGGTTAGCCGTAACAGGGGCAATGCAGGTTAGCCGTAACAGGGGCAATGCAGGTTAGCCGTAACAGGGGCAGTGCAGGTTAGCCGTAACAGGGGCAGTGCAGGTTAGCCGTAACAGGAGCAATGCAGGTTAGCCGTAACAGGGGCAGTGCAGGTTAGCCGTAACAGGGGCAATGCGGGTTAGCCATAACAGGGGCAATGCAGGTTAGCCCTAACAGGGGCAGTGCAGGTTAGCCGTAACAGGGGCAATGCAGGTTAGCCGTAACAGGGGCAGTGCAGGTTAGCCGTAACAGGGGCAATGCAGGTTAGCCGTAACAGGGGCAGTGCAGGTTAGCCGTAACAGGGGCAATGCAGGTTAGCCGTAACAAAGGCAGTGCAGGTTAGCCGTAACAGGGGCAATGCAGGTTAGCCGTAACAAAGGCAGTGCAGGTTAGCCTTAACAGGGGCAATGCGGGTTAGCCATAACAGGGGCAATGCGGGCTGGCCCTAACACGGGCAATGCGGGCTAGCCCTAACACGGGCAATGCGGGCTAGCCCTAACAGGGGCAATGTGGGCTAGCCCTAACACGGGCAATGCGGACTAGCCCTAACACAGGCAATGCGGGCTAGCCCTAACACAGGCAATGCGGGCTAGCCCTAACACAGGCAATGCGGGTTAGCCCTAACACGGGCAATGCGAGCTAGCCCTAACACGGGCAATGCGGGCTAGCCCTAACACGGGCAATGCGGGCTAGCCCTAACACAGGCAATGGCAATTTTAGTTTACAATAAAATCTAACCAAGTTAATTATATACCGGTAATATACCACAGCTAATGATGTTAATGGTTCTTTTCTCTCAAGTGGCCAGTGGCCTAAAATTGATTGTTGAATTGCAATAATTATGTTAACGATATTAATAATAAATTATATTTAGATCTTCATAAACAAGTTACCTGTACTATTCTGGTGACGTTGTGAACTAAAACAGCAGCTTCCATTGCGGCTTGCGGATTACCAAATGCAGCAACACCCATCTGACCAACAGGAGTCATTTGACCAGCCATTGGACTTGAGCCATGGTGATGACGCTCAACCTGCAGTTATGACAAAAAACAGAAGCAAAGTTGAAACATTTAATTCCATTTCAGTATGGTATTTATCAATGGCCAATTCAGAATTGAGGGGTAGCAACATTTTGAGCAATTTATCGAGCTGCATGGGACACTTTCCCTCATGTAACACACACAGTGCACATGGAGCTACTTGTTGCAGAGATCTGCCACTACGACTTGTTGCCTAATGAAGACGAGACTGGGAAAATTATCGAACCAAGCACAAAATAGTGCCATTAAGTTTCCTAAATGCACATCACATGTGGATAACGAACGGGGGATCAAAGAGAAACAAGTCTTACCTTGTTTGAAAGCTCATCAATCTTGTCAGAAAGTTTGCCAATAGACATGCGGATCTCACCCTGTTGTTGTCGTGTCTCTGCCATGAGCACAGGGACCATTGCATCATTGGCAGTGGGCGGTGGAGGTGGTGGGGCTGGTGGAGGTGGAGCTGAATATGGTGCGGTTATTATCTGCGGCTGCGGTGGCATCATTGGATAACCCATGCTGACAGGCGGCTAGAGAAACAGCAGACAGTTGATCAGCTAAAACAAGACATCTTCACTTCCATAAAATATGATTGTGTTGATAAATATTCTGCGAGCCACAGTACTGCACAGTAATTGCAACTTAAATTAAATTGGAAGTAAATTTAGGTTACATTCGATATACACAGTTGCTAGCTTGAGTTTCAACAAACTAGATATGGTATGAAAATTAAAAGGCAACACAAAATGTTAATGACAATTGCACAGCCAGAGAGCTACCAGTAGATGTCTGATGTTCTGAAAGACCAGGCATTACTATATACCTGTAAGTAGGTTTGTCATCAAGAGTCAGCTTAATTCTAAACCTGGAGACACGACAACCTCTGTGAACTTTATTGTAAGTGAAGACCACAAATCACCTGCAATTGTTTGGCATATCAAATATCCGTGATGTTGATTGCAGGTTGCTGTAATCAAAATTGCCTCAAACTCGCTATAGCAGTAGATGGAAAACTTAGTAAGTTTTGCAAATTGAGTGACTGGCATATGAAATTCCCCCTTGATGGACCTTTCTGTTCACTCCTTCCAACTTACAGTTATCATTTACACGTGCAATGTTTCATTCATTTATTTACACTGACCTGATACAGAGCAACCTGCTGCTGTGGCGTGAATGCTGACGGCATCATAGGTTGTGGGTTGATAACTGGCTGTTGTATTGGCTGCATGGGAGGTGCTGGATTGTGAATTGGTTGATGGACGTCAGGATGAACTTGAGGTGCCGGCCTGGGAGGGGGGTGGGGCTTAGGTCGTACACTGGGATGTGGGTTGGAGCTGATGGGGGGTGGGCTTGTAGTGTTACTCTCCACTCTCTCTTGTACAGGGGGCTGATCAGCACTTGCTGGGACCTCCTATAAACAATAGCAAACATTTTTTTGCAATTGTAGTGTTCCTGAGTAGCTTTTTAGAATTAAGGTGTCAGCATGGAATTCTAAATGGTCTAACTCCCACTTCTCTCACTAAATTATCAGATTGAAGTAAACTAAGCATTACGCTAGAGCATCATAAGTAATATTAATTTACATTTTAACTTGGCTATAAGCCTTAAAGTGCACCTAACCCCAAAATATTTTTTCACTAAAATAAACCTTTGCAACGGTTCGAAACGCATTACACCTTTTGTTCCCCTTTTTACCAAATACTGACTTTTATAGCATTCAAAAGTTACAAAAGACCAAGCATCATTTGTTGCACGACCGAGTAAGAAGGGGCGTGGGCCTATTCCTGGCTTGATGTCATAAACTGATTTGCATCGCATCAAGTATTTGTAAACATGCATGCAAATCAGTTTGTGAGGTCAACCCAGGAATAGACCCACACCCCTTCTTACTTGGTCGTGCAACAAATGATGCTTGGTTTTTCGTAACTTTTGAATGCGATAAAAAGTCAGCATTTGGTAAAAAGGAGAAACAAAAGGTGTAATGCGTTTCGAACTGGTGCAAAGGTTTATGTTAGCGAAAAAAAATATTTTGGGGTTTGGTGCACTTTAATCTTTTGTATAATTTGATTTTTAATTAGGATTTAATGAAACTAAATTTCACATGTACTGAAGCCGAAGGCTGAGGCAAATAATTATTGATCTGTAAGACACTGACAAATCATGATAATTTTATTTTGCGAAAACTGAGTTCAATATTAATTGTTTTATCATTCGATAACTTAATTTGTTTTAGTTTTTCACAATTACCTTCGGGAACTTTCAACCACCTGCTTTCTTGATGAAGTAATACAGTCAAAACCATAACTTCACATATTTCAATCGTAATACGAGCTAGTCTTTACCCAATTCTCCTTCTTTCAGGCAATCCAAAGGGGAATATTTTCGTTTCATTTGTTGTATTCCTCCTGTTTTTCGAGCTTACTAGGCAACTTCTTTCACAACTCTGGAAAACAAGCTGCCATTTTTCCCGGAATTGGACACAACTATGCATGAGCAGACTATTATTCGTAGCAAAATAACTGTTGGACTCTAACGTGCACGAGCAGACCATTATTCGTAGGCAGTTATTTGTAGGTCACGAGGTAGGGTCTGGGCCAATGTAAAGGAGGGGAAAAATGAATCGAGGGGGTAAGTTTCTAAAGAAACTGTGGTGCTGTGTCAGTGGGAAGTATAACAATATAATTTGGTTTTATCAACTGAGTCGGAGCGAATCGAATGATAAAAGAGATTGATTGATTGATTAATTGATTGATCATGTGCAGGCGTAGTTGCATGAACTCAGTGTTACAGCTGCAGAACACGAACCTACATATTGACTGCTACAGCCAATACAAAGGTTTGACTGTTTTGTAACTGATTTTTATTATTGTATGTACCTGTTCAGGTTCTCCCATATCATCAATTTCAGAATCTGCTACCACAGCTCCAGGCAGAGATAATGGATTTTTTCCCATCTTGGACATTCTAGCAAGTAAGCGAGCCTTGTCTGTACCTTTCTCAGGAGACTGATCAAAATAACAAGTGTATCAAGACATTATGAATTTGAAAGTGAGAAATGATCATCACAGTGACTTTCCAATTTAAGCAATTGGAATAAAGAAGCCTGAAAAAATTCAGGGCTTCAATGGGATTTGAACCTGTGACCTCCATGATGCTAAATAAAGTGACCTCACTCCTAATGTGTGGCTTTATAGCTCAGTTGGTAGAATCCCGAAGCCATGAATTTCCAAGGCCTTAAATTGGAAATTCATCTACATCTGCAGTTCATATAATATGAATTATTTCATAAACTTAACGACATTATGAATTTGTCATCTAACATTGCAAGCGTAATCTAATATGATATTACACCATACTTTAGCCACACAAACAAACATCTTCAGACCTATACAGTTATTATTAATTACTACTAGACACAGCTATTACTACATGTAAATAAATAAAAATATACATGTATTTTGCACCCTAACCTGGGAAAGTTGTTCTGTGATAGATGCAGTCCTACCCTTGATGCCACTGTCATTAGGGACACTACAGAATGAAGTTAGTTTGCTAATTAATAACCACGAGAAACACACACAAAAAACAGTTTATCTTGACAATCACCTGTTGCCAGCCAGTCAGCAGTGGGTGATAATTCATTAGACGTCTTACTGCAAGCGATGTTTTTACATGTATTTGTGTTTGTTTGTTTAATTATCTATCTAATGATTTCCCCAAAACTCAAGTGTGGATAAGGCCTGCAATTAGGCCTATCACTCCATCAGGCCAGCTTGCCTATCCTCGGTTTTGCAGGAATTTGGCAAAAGGCGTATACGATCTTCTCTTCCTGTCAAAGTCATTGCACCATAGGTATATGAGCAGGGGGGCTGCAGCTTCCCCACCCCAGTTTGGTCCGAAGGTGCCTATACGCCCATGCATTGCACACACATACCTCAGCTGTGAGACTGAGTCTGTGGACCTTTTCCTTGTACCAGATGGCTCAGACAATATGTCAGGCAGCCGATCTGTGTTTTGAGGGCCAGAAGGTTCCTGAACTGTTACTGGAGATTCAGTTGTATCTCTGTTAAACTTGATCTGTTAAAAAAAGAACTTATAAGTCAATTCGATGTTCACATGTACAACGTTATTATAACAGTTCTTACTAAGGGCTTGTTGCATTGTTATTGCATGATCAATTATAGTTCAGTGTACTTTGTTCATGAGTATGTACATACCCTAAGAACTTCAACTTCAAACAACAGTGAGGAATTAGAAGGAATTCTGGGGGGTACACCCTGTTAAAGAAATCGACCAGTTGATTAGTAAACAATAAAATAATCAAAGTGGTTATGAGTTGCTGAACTTGGAAAATGAGTTTTGAAATGGGAATATAAACTGCAAATTTTGACAAATTATTATTACAGCGCGACTCGTCTAACTGTGGCCACCCAACAAACTTTTTTGACAAGTTAGCCAATCAGAGAGCGAGAATTTGTTTGAGTTGTCCCGCCTCCTTGTTAAAAGCGTGACAGGTTTCGTGAGAACAGCTTTGAAAATTCCTAGGAGGTGGGACAGCTCAAACAAATTCGTGCTCTCTGATTGGCTAATTATAACTTGTCAAAAACGTTTGTTGGGTGGCCACAGTTAGGCGCATAATCTGTAATAGTTTTGACACTGAATTGTCGAGTTTGTACTGATGCAAATAATTATATCACTGTTTCAAGCACCCAGCTAAATGTTCCACACTTTTGCATTATTTTGAGGTAACCTTGACTTTCAGCCAAGCATCTAATATCTAAACTGTAACTAAATTAATGTGACATCAAATCGCTAAAAAACACTTGCCATGGGCAAAAGTCCACAACATAGAACTCATGTGAGCCTGCTGTGGTACAGTTCATAACTTGGTTATCGTCATGGGACCTGGAGAGAATTTATCAGAGCAAGGGCTAGAACGGTAACAACAAACTCGACTCAAGTATGATGCTGGGTCCAGGTGAGCGCTCTCAGGAATGTACCATCTATCTTAGCTGAACGCTTGTTGATCCTATTTGTTTACTGTTACAGCAGTTACTTTTCTAAAACAGCCAGTTCATCTCCCTAGGGGTAAGGGGGCCTGTCTAAGCTAGGGTATAAAATTATAGTTGCAAATTCCTACCCCTGTATTTCCTACCTTTTCTCCATATGCCAGAGCTGGAGGAATAGCAATTAACCTTTTCCCTCCTTTCTTCATTCCTATAACTCCATCTTCCCATCCCTTGAAAAAAATATTTTTATGAGTAATTCTTAATAATGTGATACTGTATTAAGTTAAACCACTTTTGGGAGGTTCTCTTATCAGTACTACACTGTACAGTGAAACATGAAAAAAATTAACGCTCAGTAAGTTGTTTTGGTCAAAATGATGGAATGTTAAAATAAAATCACATGTCAAAAGCAAGTTTGGATCAAGAACTCAACAAATAGACTAAAAGGCAGGACGACAGTCAGACTGACAGAGTTCTATATGTAGGAGCGACAGCTTAAATGCAGTGGTTTCATTAAGACCCAGGCACTGGCCAAATTTTCGACTGCCTGACCAGCTGTTTTCAACTCAGACCATTCAGCAGAATTTCAACAATAAAGAAAATATGCACCCTTAAGCCTGGGTGTCAAATCCTGATGCCCTTCTGCTATAACGTTAAACTTTAATGAAACCAATGAAAATGGACCTGTACATGGTCCAAAACATAAATTAATAAATATTAAGCATTTACCATTATCACATACTTACCTACAGGCTGATCTGGCTATAAGCCAAGACCCTAAAACTATGGCTTTTGGAAGTTAGCGTTAGCTTCCAATGAAAAGTAAACCCTGACCCGTTTTTAAATAGTGTCTCTACTCCTTTACTGCTTATCCTTTAGTGTGCCATAAAATTGAAATAAATAAATTTAAGTATGCATAGAGTGTTTTACAATTAATTTGAATTATAACATTTTGGGTTTTGGGTTATAGCTGAATGTTTTCCATTAAAAAATAATACAGGTGACATCAATATTAATAATTAATAATAATTATAATTTAACAATAATAATAATAATTATAATAATAATAATTATAATAATAATATATTAAAAATTAAGCATGGTTCTGTACCTTGATGACCTTTCCTTTTCCAGTTTTAAATTTAAATGTTTTGTCACTCTCACTGTTGCTATCAAACACCTAGAAAACAAAGTGCAGACTTTAACATAGTGTAACAAACATTCTTGTACTCAGGAAAAAAAATGTTTCACCTGACAGTGAAAACAATATATTTTCTGGCTTACTTTTCCAAAATTATTATTTGCCCAAAACCAGCCTGTATATTTCACTTCTAATGCATCTCCCAGTTCAATAGCCTGAAATTTTAAAAAAAGAAATTTTAATTAATAACAAGGATAACTTTTTCAAAAAAAATTAACATGCAACAGGTTGCTGTATTTTGGGAAAATACAAATAACTAAAATATTAATACGATTTCTGAAGCTTGTCAAAGAAGTACAAGGAAGATCAGAAGATTTTTCAACAATACAATCACCAACAAATTTACAAGGTCAAACACGGTATCAAACACAAAGTAATCGGTATTATCACACGTAAAATTACAGGAACTTTAAATTAATGTGTTCAATTATGGTTTTTCTCAGGGCAGGAAAGCCACCGATTCGTGGAATGGACCCGAATTCTTTGCATTACCGCTCCACCCACTTTTGTTGACAAATTCCACACATTCTTATGCCTGGCGTGCTGCATCTCATTGCCGTCAATGTTGTTGGCAGTAGCTTGCTTGAACTGCACTAGAAGCATTATCTCGTAGCAAAAACATAAAATTACGACCAAACTTATATTTAAGACAACCACTTTACTGCGGTTTTCAGAAACATGCGAACTCTGTTCATGTCGACGGTTACGTTTTTCGCTGCCGTCAATCATCAGGCGGACCTCTCAGAAAACAGAGGTACGCTTCAACAGGGTCAAAAGGTCACGTCTGTCAGTTGTGATTGGTAGACTTCGATCCATTTTGTTTGTTTCTGATTTTCAAGGTTCATTAACTTTTACCGTAATTATGATTGACGGTAGCGAAAAACGCAATCGTTGGTTGGGTTTTGAACTTCAGAGTTCGCATGTTATTGAAAACCGCAGTAATAAAGGAAATAGAAAACATTTCTTCTGAACTATCACTGAATTGCTCAACTTACTATCTTACTACTGAAAGTTTTTTTTAGTGAAGATCAAAATCAAATTACAAAGTTGTACGTTGTATGCGACAAAGCGGCAGTTGGAATTCACAGATGGAAATAGGCGGGGCAGTGGAACAAAGTTGGTGGGGCAACAAGGTAGAAATTCAGGCCCATTCTGTAGTAAGTTACTTTTCAACATGATTACCTGTCCATCCCCAGGGGCAAGATCCTGAGTGCACAGATTTGATGAGGCAGAATTGAACTTTGATAAACCAACCTATAATATGAATTAAACAGGAAAATAATATTTAAAATGATTATCATAGGATTAAGTTGCTAACCAAGAGGTGTCTTTACTTGGATTATAACTGGTGACTATAGAAGGGCTTAAAAAAAGTGTTGTTTGGTTGCCCAGGACAAGTAGATTCTCCTAATGATAAAGTACTGGGCAACCTATTATTACAAGGTGAATGGGTGAGGAAGTGATCTGCTGATTCCATGTCAATTGTAAATTTAAAAGTAAACAAGACAAGAATGTAACTGCCCCAGCAACCAAAATTTAAGAGCTTCTTGTTCTTATTGTACAGGGGCACTGTCATTAGGATTTTGATGTTTTTGGGTCAGTTCTGGCAAAATCATATTGTCTTGTGGCTTTTAGAGCACACAAAATGCTACTGCAGAATTGGCACAGCTTCCCTGGGAAAGAATATCTAAATGTACATGTACCTGTTTAGCAAAGTTTGTGATATTTTTTTCTGAGTCAAAGCAGAGTGACCATGTTTGTCTCTGATCATCATAAAAACTTGCATAATTGCTTCCTTGCACCTACAAAATAATTCATGATCAATTACATATTAAAGATGTATTAAAAAATACATAATTAAATGTACTTCATGTAAATTTACAAGACACTTGTCTGTCACAAAATGAAATCCAGAAAAATTATTCTAAAGTGCACCTAATCCAAAAATATAATTTTTTTTTTCGCTAAAATACACCTTTGCACCAACTGGTTCGAAATGCATTGCACCTTTCATTTTTTCCTTTTCACCAAATTCTGGCTATTTATAGCTACAATAAACTGTGCATCATTTGTTCCACGACTGAGTCAGAAGGGGCGTGGGTTTAATCTTGATTTGACGTGACAAATTGATTTGCGTCGCATCAAGTCTTTGTAAACGTGCAAGCAAATCAGTTCTGACATCAAATCAATAATAGGCCCATGCCCCTTCTGACTCGGTCGTGGAACAAATGATGTGCAGTTTTTCGTAACTTTGAAATGCTATAAATATTTGGGGCTAGGAGCACTTTAAACTACATAATATGTGAATTAATTGACAATAATCATATTTATTACCGTAAATGAAAAGTTTCCGTGGATTTTTCCTGTGGTAACTTGCTGTTGTTTAGATGCATAAATGAGTATCCTGTACTGGAAGAAAAAACATTTTCCCAAATAAATCAATTGAAAATTTAATTTCATTTCATGTATTGTCAAGCATATAAAAATGAAATAAACATGTACCAGTACATAATAAAAAAGCTCATGAAAATAAACCAAGAAGAATAATTAATCGCAGTGCTGCACTATACCATTCAATTATCAGAGCTTGCCCACATTTTTAAAAATAATGTTAACAGGTTTTGATAAGTCACATCAAATCAAATGAGCAACAACCAGGGAGGAGAAGGAATTACATAAAGCAAATAATTACACATAACTAGTTTGTTACGATTTTTGAATAGTACCAGCATGAGCAAATTATGCCCAATGGAATGCTTGAAAAAGACTTTTCCATCCATGGGTAAAATTTTCACTTTCTCTTGAAATGCACTTCCCAGGTGGAAGAGGATTATGTAAGATATGTGATCAGTGAGGGCTGCTATTCCAGAGTTCAAATATCCATAACCATCCTAATTTAAGGGGCATTGTCACTGTGATTTTGGAGTGTAATTCAGATCAATTCTGTGCTAAACTCTTATTATTCATAAAAATGCTCCTGCAGAATTGCGAAAACGATATCAAATGAAAATTCAGCAGGGAGAGCAAACCATAATTAGTTGGTTTCCCAATTTTTCAAGTGATTGCTTGAAAATTTGAAAACATTTGCATTCTTTTTTTTTTTTTTCAATTATCAAACTTCCATCCTCTGGCTCACCATCTGTACAAACAGACTACATCAAATGGTTTCAATGCAGTAATATAATCTTAGGTAACAAAACTAAACCATTATTTTTAGTATTCCTTTAAGCGAAGGCAAGGTTTAGCCTTTTAAAGTTTTCCTAAAATTGTGTGACAATGCCCCTTTAAGGTCACTGGAAATTTTGAAGAAAGAGGGATTCAACAGTCAAAGTTTAAAAAAAAGGTTTGAAGCTAAAATGGAATTTCTAGAGGGGTAGATTGGTAAAGCCGTCAAACCAATAAAACCTTTTGAGCGTATTCTCTCAAACAATACATCAAGTCCGAAGAGACATTTGTTAATACCTAATTAGTTACTGCAAGCTTTCGGAATTTCTCAACTCATTTTGACAAATGCACATAGCTTTAAAATAAATACTGTACTATATTAGTTTCGATACCTACATCATTGGCTGAATGATTAGCTAACACAGCTGCTCCCAGTTTTCCTTGACTGGCGTACTGACCATTAACACTAAAACAGAGTGCAACATTGTTAACTTGGTACATGTATGTTTAAATTTTCTGTACAGCATCACTACTTGCAAAGTTTCAATTGCATTGCATCATTACTTTCAGAGATATGCTATATTTTGTGTTCTTACACCCATACTATCACATCTTGTGACGTCATCAGTACCTAATTTGCATAATACAAAAATCTTGAATATATCTGGAAGGAGAGGAGATATCACAAAAAGGGAAAACGCCATTTTTCTTCATTTTTGAAGGCCTTTCAAATAAGCTTATTTTTAAATAGCTCATTTTTTCATTACATAGGAACTTTAAAAGTAACTCACAATTTGTAGGCATGAACTGCCGTGGCGCACAGGAGTGCTGTTTCCCCACCACCAGCCTGGGCTGTTCCTGCTAAATTACAAGAAAAATAATTGAATACTTGAATTAAAACTTACTGTTCTATTTACTATCATTTGTACACTGCATATATTTAATACATTGAATTTTGCTTTGAGTGGCATTTAACACAGTTTTTTGAAGACTGCAATCATGGTAATTGCTAAAACAGGGCTGCAAATAATTTTTCTCATTGGAGAAAACAATAGTGGGGTCAGTGATGTCGATAACATGCAGTAAATGCAAAACATTTCCACAGTTGGGATTTCATTGAACACTGGCAAATTTTGGTCTGACAGTTATTTACAGCTTTGTAGAAACAACTGAAGGAATTTTAAAAAGAAAACTGCATTTCAATTTAAATTTCTCTTCCAATATTGTAGCAGAAAGTTTATTCTTAATTGTTTCCTAGGATGCTGTCCTTATTTGGTAAACTCATAGATAGAGGTGAATAGGGTTATGTGAATCCACTGCTATTTCTTTGCCCAAAGCAATCTGTTGCTATCTTTGAGATAGAAGAGATGGCGGGGGATCAAGAAATCATGTAGGTTGGGGGGGAGGGGTCAGTAGGGGGTAGAGGGATGACAGGTACTAGGAGAGGGGTGGCTGCCTTTTATAAGCAAAAGTAAAATATAGCCTAGGTTAAAAATTACCTCTAGGGGTTAAAAAAATAAACTGGATTGAAACAATTAAAACTAAGGATAAAATTGAACCACAACATGTACATACTTTAAATACAAAAGTGTCAGCAATGCATAAAATGCATTGCTAACACAAGGAGATTTTAAATGTCAGTCACACTCTCACGCACAGACATGCGAAGAATAATATAGCTATATAAAAAGAATCTATCAATCGATTCAAAATATACGGTCTAATCCCAATGGAAGGGGTTGGGAGGTGAGAGAACAGGAAGGGTTTTGTTAACAATTCCTTGTTTCCATTCGTTTTGTCATAAGTGTAATTGGATTGCTTGTATCACGCGATCATTTGATCCCCTACTGAAAATTGAAAGCCACTTTCCTGTTCTCTTGTAATGTCCAAATTTAGACTCACAAGTACTGTACATGCATCTACATGAAATTAAACTTTGATCAGAGTACCTGGTTTTTCCTTTTTCGGCTGTTTAGGTGCCGTGTACGTCAGGGATTCATTCCCTCCTGAGAATGACGCTCTATCCTGACCAAATAATGAGGCAAGCTTCGAGGAACTATTCAAGACAGACAGAACACTGTCACGCGAGCTCGATTTTCCGCCATCTTGGACGTCTACAGTGACACACAAAACGAGGCAAAAAAACATTGATAAAAGGAATCTAACGCTTACCCTCTACCAGTCGGTGACATGAAATCTCCTTCATCCTCATCAAGGGGTGATGAAAACATCCTAAGCCGTGAAGGAAGCTTATACAAAAGCTAGAAAACGACGTTTTTCGGCAAGCAACGCCGTGATTTGGAAATCGAAAACCTTTCGTTTCGTTTACTTCCTCTTTGAAGGCTGGGTCCTAGTTTTATGCGGGACACCGCTGGGAGAGAACGGTCCCTCGCCCTGCGAGCAAATCTGGCGGTTTTCCCGCGGGAGCCCGAGCGGACGGTATTCCAGTTACTGACCGTCGTTATGGGAGGAACGCGTGACGAAGCCCAAAGGACGTCTGCGTGGGAGGCTAGGACGGTGCAGGATCTTGTTGGGACGACTGGGAAGGAAGAGAAAGAAAGAGACGAGCGCAGCGGCCACGCCGACCTTTGAGCGGCTTTCATATGATGCAGAGCCATAACTAGTACACAGAAAATTGCTAGTCAATGTTTTCCCTAAGGAATAAAAAGTGCCATATTTAACTGTAGAGGCGAACCGAGGCACTTGCCTCGGTAAAAGTTTAACTGAATCTATTCGTTTATTTCGGGTTGCTGTAAGAACCGGTGTAAGAGGCCATGCTTTGAAAAACTTAGAAATAAATATGAAGTGACAAGTAGGGAGAGAGGGCATTACAGCACGATATAATTGTCACGGGAACGTTGAGGACGGGAGGGTGCACAGAATAGCCTGGACAAGACTCTGCTTCAACTTCTTGCTTGCAACCTCGTTCCCAGTATGACTTCTTGTTGGCTATTTGATGTACGCGCTGTCCTCAACTGAGACAACTGACGTTCCAGTCCTGTTTGCCTCGCTTAAGACTACGGCCCTGTGATGATGTGATGACAATTAAATCGTGTTGGCAGCATGCGATCATGCCCTCTCTCGCTACTTGTCATCCCCTTTCCGTTCTCCTATTCAAAAAAGACACATTATTGCTGCCGAGCTCCTGTATTAATCGCAGGTTTCGCACTGGGTCCTGTCTTACCCCAGGCTTACCTTTGGGTTTATTTGGTTTCTTCTTATACGACGCTCTTCTTGGGGGTTTGTAGTAGTTTAGTCCTTCCGGAACTGGCGCTTGTTCCTCGTCGATTTCGTTTAGTTCTGATTGGCTGCCTGCTATCTCGAAGTCCCCTGGATTGCTCGCTGATGAAGCAAAGAGCAAGTCAATCATTCAAAATGTGATATTTTTCCGCAAAGCATTTTCTGGAAACAATTCTGTTCCAGGTACCTGCTTTCTGCTATCAGATTGTGTGGAATGGACAACATCCTTGCTACATCTTTATCCTTACTGAATCTTTATCTATTACATTACGAGGGACATTAGCCATAGTTGGTTGCTTGCGCAGCTATCGTGTTTGCAGGAATTTGCAGGCAATGTTGCCAGTACTGGTTCGGCGTACTGTTAGTAGACATTTGTCCCAAGCCAGCTGACAGGTTATCTTGTTGTACATTGTACATTGTACTTTACAACGGGAAACAGTGTTCACTGTATGCATAACTGAGATATTGCAGTTGCGACAAATGCAGAGCCCCCCAGGGGGGTAGTCCCCTATATTAGGTATATAGGTATGTGCCGCCCCAAAGGGTATGGTTTTTGAGCCGTCTTGGTCTGAAAACGGGTATAAATTTTGGCTTTTATGGTCTGAAATTGGGTATGGTTTTTCGGTGAACATTTACGAAAGCTTATAAACATTTGTTTCTTCTCAGTAACTGGGACGAGTAACTGAAGAGAGAGAAAGAGAAATAGATAAAATATATCATTCCAGCTAAATTATTTTACCTAGCCGGTGTAAAACGAGTGTATATTTTCAAGGTCAGGTCTGAAAACGGGTATGGATTTTTTATGCCTGGTCTGAAAATGGGTGTGGAAAATGGCATGCATTGGTCTGAAATAGGGTCTGGATTTGGTGATCCGGGCGGCACACCCCCACCAAAAATTACAAGGAGTACCCCCCGGGTGCACTTTTTTACTGAATTATTTTCCATAGACCTTTACCTGATTTTCAGAGCAAACCGTAATTAACTTACTCAAGCTAACAAGAGCGCTATTCATTCTAACCGAAGTACAAGTCTGTAGGTCTGCACTCTGTATTTGCACAAACAGGAAAACCTATCGGTTCCGCTTTGGTCCGTTACATAGGAGCTTATAGGAGCTGGTCCCAATAGGGGATTTAAATAAAGTGCCATTAAACAATTCACTAGTGGGAGAATATACAAGTCCAATAATTCTAACTTTGTACGGCTGTGTCTCCGAGAATTTCGAAGTCTTCATAGGTTCCTTGATACATCATGGTGTCTGCTGGGGCGACTGTGGCAATTCCATGAGAATCGTCAGCTTTAGGAATATATGAAATCCAATCTGTGTACAAGACGAGAAAAGGATCAGGCGCGCGTATTTAGCTAGCCCTTCACAGTGCCGCAGTGGCGGATCTATGAATATTTTAGGGGGGTGGATGCACGCAATAAAAAGCAGATAAATAGAAATACTCTGTTTGAAAAGTAGAAAATAAATAGATTTCTTCGTTACTTTTATGAGTCGGGGAGCCAAAATGGGGGAGGGGGGTGGCTAGCTATCCTAATCACCCTCCTGGATCCGCCCCTGGTGTAGTTTCGTGCATTAAACGATTGAAAAGAACAGCCTCTCCTCAAGAGTTAACTTAACTGGAGAATACATATACTTCTCAATGTTAAGCCACAGGATTGGAGAGGGGGGTAGGTATGGGACTTGAACTCAGCTGAGATTTTCTGTTCAAATGCCCCACCCCAGGGGATTTGTGGATCCATTCCTTTACCCAATTTTCGAGTGCAATATCTCTTTTCAAGGGCTACTGAACCCAAGAAAAAAGCAAATTCACTGCAATTTACAAAAGTTCAAAAACGTCTGTTAGAGAAATTCACATTTCATGCTGACACCAACACTCACAAAGATGGCCACAGCTAGTGTCTTCATTTCATTACGTTTCCAGTACAACGTGATCCGTGACTCGTCACGCATTCTTCCCTAAAAACAACTCGCAGAAACGGAAAATAACTTCGTTTCGTTATTCACCTCGATTTTGAAACCAAAGTTCCCTTTTAAGGTTATTGAAATCAAGAGAGAAACATAAATAAATTTCGAGATACAACACTTTAATATTTCCCTAGTTGTGTGATATCCTGAATATCACGCGAAAAAGCAATTTTAAGTGCTTTTCATTAAACAAAAATTCATCAACATAAAACGATTTATCATACCGATTTTAGTAAACCTGCAAAGTTTGAAAACAATCTTTTACACACTCTCGGTAATATGAGGGCCCGAAAACGCCAACATTTATAAAGAAATATATGAAAGCTGATTTCCGAGAGTTTGCAACAGAATATTATCAAACTTCGTAGGTGTACTAAATAATTATTTAAGTACGATAAATCGATCTATCAAGTTGAATTTTTGTTCTAATGAAAAGCACTGACGATTAAAATCGTTTGCGTGACATAATTTGTGAAAATGTAGTGCGTTACTCACCAGATCCATTCTCGATCATTATCGACATACACATTCGACTTTTCAGTTGTAGACAGATGAGTAATTTTGAATGGATTTCTTAATCCCGTAAATGGAACACAAGATTATAAAACTTGCTGTTGTCGTGATGAACACGTGAAACGATTGAGCAATAGCTGTGAGGGTCGGAGGTCGATGTTTGACCAGGCGCGTATTTACATTTTCGTTACAATCTTACATTACCTTTGCCTTCACGAACATAGTCGGTGGAAACAGGTTCTGCCCTGCCATCTGTAGCTTCTTTTTCGTGCCTGATTTCCACAGAATCCACGAATCCTTCCTCCGCGGTACTCTCTACAGATCCCATAAAGTTCTGAAGGGGAACCACGAAGTTGCAAACGCTTTCATTTTCGCCACCGGAGAAAATAGATTACGAAATCGTCAATATGATCGAAACCTTCTCGGTCTCATTTGCTCTCTAGCAGCTATAAACTTTTATGTATTTCTCGTAAAACAAATTTGAACAATAAATATAAATACGAGGCAAACTAAAGAGAGCCCGCAATCATTAGAGCGTACCAAATGTTACTATATGCTAATTTGCGTGACAAAGATGATTGACTTGCGTGACATGGATGTGTTTTAGAAAGGATTTCAAAACATCAACATGGAAATGGCATCAAGGGAAACTCGGAAAAAAATCCGAGTCCCAGCTGGGATTTGAACCCAGGACCCTCCGTGATCTAGTCGGATGCTCTAACCACTGAGCTACTGGAGGCTCTATGGTACGGCATCGCGCGGTTACACAGTCAAATGATGAACGGTACATATGACTCTTATTAAACTGCATCGCGCAGTCGCATTAAAGCATATCAAAGATGGGACCAACCAACCTCCAAGAAAGTAATGAAAGAAATACATCAACATAGAAATGGCACCAAGGAAAACTCGGAAAAGATCCAGCCAAGACCCATATATTTGACTCTCACTCACCATAGTCGCCACTCTCCAGTAGCTCAGTGCAGGTCTCGGACTCGGATTTTTTCCGAGTTTCCCTTGATTCCATTTCTATGTTGATCGATTTCAAAACAATAGTAACAAATTGCCAAAGAATCGAAGGGATCCACGAAAATGTCGAGAAACACTACCATGAAACAACACTTACCTTATTGTCGTTCTTGTCTGCTCGCACGGATCTGGGCCTTGAAAGCGCCAGCGGCAAGCGAGTGGAAAGCTAAAGATACACTTCTTACAGTCCTTTGTGTGCTCCTTCGTACTTTTCATTTATTTATTTATTTTATTACAAGCAGTTATTAAAACGGCATACAGTAAAATAAAAAAAATTAATACGAAAGATTGACAATATAAGCAATAATTTTTGTTTGACGCAAATTTATTTGAACTTGTGAAAACATAGAAAAACCGTTGGTTTTTTAAGTAACCTTACAAAACAAACATTTGCAGTATGAGAACGGGGAGCCCATTAACGGTTTCAGACGTTTCGGAACTTGAGTAAGGCAGGGAAATTTTTAATCCTCGTTGGACCCTCGTGGTAGAAGCCGTTGTACGAGTCTTGTATTTCAAACCGAATCTTAAAGGAAAATGAAATCGTCTTTTTTAAATAGCGAGAATTTTTAATACTATGAACTTTCCAGGCTTTTCCGGCTAATAAAATACTCTGGAATTTACAGACAGGAAATAATAGCCTTCCATAGCCCCTTCCTTCTCTTGCAATTGATAATACTTTCCTCTAAGATTTACAAAACTGGTGTAAAACTCAGAAGTACTAAGTACTTCTTAAAAATACAGTAAAATCCCTCTAATAAGGAAGATTATTATATGGCAAGGAAAATCCGAGCGATCTGATTGGTTCTTTCTTGGTCGGGATTTTGCTATACGGACCGTGATAATTTAAAATTTGCAACTATAAGTGCGGAAAGAAAACGTATATAAATACTCTAATTGAAAAAAAAATGTTTCAAAAATCGTGGTAGCTTGTTCTTTCGGAGTTGTTCGTAGTATCAAAACACGTTACGGCGGAAAACCTCTGAATTCAAGTCACCGAAAGTGCGTCAGTTTTTAACAAGCATGCATGACCTCAGCGTCATATAATAAACTACTTACTAACCTAACTTGCTCGAGCCGTACTGGGGAATATTGGCCCTTGGTCGGTCTTGTACGGACAGTACTTCCACAACCTCGGGCCAATATTCCGCAGTACGGCCCTCACGCCCGGTTAGTATTTTTCCAAGTTAACCTCATATAAAATGGCGTTCATCAAGTCTTGTGGACAAACCTTTCAATTACATTTAGAAACCAATAAGTTCTTTTGTATTGTAGCACCTAGCCTGCGTAGCTCGCGGTTTATTTTGGTAGCGCGCTCGATAGAAATAAGCGGTGAAAGCCGCGAGGGGCCTGAGGGAGAGCGCAGTTCACTGTGCAGGCTATATAGCACCTTAAAACTTCGCCATAAATTGAAACTCAAATTGATATTGCTATACATGTACAGTATTCCCCGGAAGAGATGTCCAGTGAAGAGAAGAAACCTCTGTATTTGGGCAGTCACACTTGTGTATATTATGAGCTTGCAAGGGATTTGGCTAATTTTCTTTATCCAGAATAGCTTGTACTTGAATAGTCGAAATATTGCCCATATATAGCCATGTGACATGTAAGTCAAGTAAAATTTCCCAAAATCAATTGCCGTGGTACTAGCCGTACATCTGCCAAAAAAATTGTCTTATAAACCTGAATTATAATCTAATCTAATCTGAATTATACCTTAAAACGACATTTAAGTCGAGACCATTCTCAGTGGTACGTTTGATTAAATTGACTGTGAATACAACACCTGTCCTTTCACTACGTATTTAACAATAGAGTTCAACTTAGGTCTGACGCCAATTTTCTCAAAACGTTCTGTTTCTGCGCTCTTGTTGTATTTGAATGTTTATAACTCATTATAGCGGTGCTACTTGAGATTCAGCTGGCTCGTATGAATTTTGAGCAGCGGTGGACGGTAATGAAACGTTAAGCGGGCTACACTGATTCCTTGGTTTGTGGACCGCGATAAGGAAGATTAAAGCACTCAATAAAATTTCCATTATTCTCAAAGTTGTTTGTATGGCAAACCATGGCCAGGTTTTAGCATAGCTCTTCCCGGTAAAAACTCCAAACTCTCCAGCGCTTACATATAAATACACAGAAAAGTTACACAGACCGAAAATCGAGGCCGCGCTCATTAACAGAAACAAACGCTTTAGGTTTCTCACATCGCGAAGGGAGCATTGGTCATTTGAAGAATGCGTTTGTAGCGTCGATTTGAGGTTTCGCCACATCCTTAAGCCTGCGATTAAATAGCCGGCAAAGATGGCCAGCTCCCAAATGGCTAAGGCAACGTGGCAAACAAAAATAAGGACTTTAATTTTTGGATAAAACCACACAACAAAATCAGACAAGATCAGGTATGTAATAATGGCCACAGTAACCGAAAGTAAGAAAGGCAGATTACGAAATTTCGGGGGTCCCAGATTAGTGTTGGTGGTTTCCAAGACGATTAGAAGCATTATACTGAATGCTGAGGTCATACAGGCTGTAGCGATTCCCCAAAAAGTCAAAACAGCAAGGTTTTGAATTGTCGATGGAGATTCGCTTGAAGTATAAGGATCCCAGAAAAGAACGAGGGATCGCCCGAAGCCCGCAGCAATCATCGCATAGCTCATTAACCTGAGATGTAACTTCTGTGCCGAGAAATTGGCTTGGCGGAACCGATAAAGAGAAAAGGATGCGTACAAAGTTATTAGAGAAAACAGGCTTCCAAAGCCGTAAACATGGGCAAACCACATCCAACCCCACTCTTCAATGGCTACAGTCCATTCTGGGAAAGGTTCGGGCCAGACCTTCATCGCATTAAGAGCTGAATCACTCGCATCCGAGGCCATCTGTTCTTTCTGTAGGTTGGCATCTAATTTCCAAGAACGTTATTCTCAAGTCTTTTTACTGAGATTCGATCGCAAATCATGGTACTGTATTTCAAAAAGGAAGTATTTGGCTGTTGAAAAGTAATCGGCTCAAACTATTATCGTTCGTTCAACACTGCTGACGACTGAAGATTAGTAAAAGGTTCGTTGAAATATAAAGCCGCTCGCAATTACTTTGAGTCGGTATAAAATATGGTAATGAGATGTTGTTGAAATCTTTGTCAGTTTTTCAGAAGGCAAGGAAAAGAAGGACCGTAATTCCGCGGCAACAATTTCATTGCATTAAGTTTTCTCACACGACGTCTGAGGCATCATAGTTTTCAGGATTTCATCCATGATTCAAAGTTTGTCAGTTATATTTATTTGTTCTCCAAATCGATCATTTTCAATTGTGTTGTACACGGAAAAGTGATTAAAACCGCCTTTCAATTAAGAGGCGGGTTTTAGGCAAATAAAAATTACACCAAAAGATTTAGGCCATTCGCTTCGAAATGGCCTAGTTCGGTACTGTTTTTCGTCAATATAATCTAATGAGGATTTACATGCGGCCTTCAATTTTAATAAGCCAGTACACAAGACTAGTAGTTTTAAAATGCTGCTTTTTCATCGATCTCTGTATTTTTCAATTTGTTCAACCTTGATCATTTTATTGTAAAGATGCAATGTTTCCTGTATTTAATGGATTTCTAAGTAACCATTAAGAATTTCAATTTACGTGGAAATGAAATTGCATTTCAAACGCAACTGAAGAAAAGTTTTTGACATATCCAAACCAAACTAGTGTTGAAATATTTGTTGCTGGCATGATCAACACAGCAGATAAGTAAAAAAAAGTAAATGTAAAATTAAAATACGGAACTATAGCAAATTGATTTTTTCATGCCTGTGTCGTTATATGGTTTATTTTATAAATCGGTATATTTAAGAATACGTGATCAGAATTTATGAGCTTTATATTTCAAAAAGCATACCAATTTCCACTTCGATTTCGACAATGAGTTTCGTATTTTTAGCTAAAATACATTATACAGAGCTTTCTTAATCAGTTGGTTAATGAAATCTATGCTGATCCCTCTGTGCTCCATAATTAACCTGACTACAGAAAAAAAACATGAGATTTTGTTTTCGGATGATCAGTCAGAAGAATTTCATTCCACCCTGTATATACTGAAGCATATTGAGTCATAATTTGTTTTGTGTTCGCATGCATATGAGCTGTTATGCAAACGTTAAATCTTCAGTTTTTATCTCTTAATTACAGTGAACCGGCAATACGTCAATTCTGTTTTAAATAAATAAATAAATAGTGTTATTGGTTGAGGTAGATTTAATAGTCAAAAGAATGGCGGCTTTCTGATTTCCGTTGTACACTCTTTTTTTATAAGAATATTGTTTTTTCCGGCCCAGGTTGAATATTCCTATGTTTCTGCCGAATTTAGGCTAAAAATATTCTTATGAATATTCTTAGATTATGAATTTACAGTTTAGTTCATGTCTATAGTGTTGCATACCTTACATATGTATTACAATACCATTCATCGACTGGTCCCTTGCATTGGCCAATGGCTATAGTGTAGGTTTTTATCGTTTTATTGGCTAGTTGTTCTGTTTAGAGAAAGAAAATTGTATTGTATTTGCACATTTTCAACACAAAATTATATTCTTTACAAAATCTCAAAATTTCAGCCTCGATATTCTTATAAAATATCTTCTCATAATAAAAAAGAAAAAGTGTAATCTGCCTGCAGCGAGTAACTTGGAGTGATCAGTAAGCTGAAACCTGATTGATTCAGTTCCAACTCTGCTAATTGCTTCTCCAACTCGAACATCTTCTGTGACGTTTCTACTCAATCATGAATAATAAATAACAAATACTACGTTTGGCAAGACAAAATGGGGCCAACTACAATTATATAAGCCGTCTGTAGACCTCCGTAGGTTCATCACACTCAGAGTACATTGTAGGTCAGGGTTCACTTCTACTAATATACTAACGATTTTCTATATTCATATAAATTAACAAATGTTTTGCGAGTATTGTAAGGAAATTTTCATATGTCAAATATATCCATGATTTTTGTTACATGAAAAGACAACAACATAAAGGATTGGCCAAATGCCGACCTTTTTTACATAACTCTTTGTTTCCTTTTTCAAATTCATTCACTTTTACAAACCATTAGCATTTTGGCTTCATTTTTTATTAATTTACGCTGTTTTATGACTTTTCTGCAAAATAGTGAAATCCAAAATGGCAGATCCAAGATGGCGGATCAAATGCCGTCATATGACGTCATAACCAAAAATGTGCCATCTTCTAGAGCAAGCTCAAGGCTTTCGAGGTGTGCAGAATGAAAACAAAGTTTTTGTTTAGCGGAACAATTGCTTAAGAATCATGAGATTCAATCAGATTCTGTTAGGCAAATAGTAGAACATTGTAAAGCGGCTGAGATATGAAGAGATAATTAATTGTTATCAATACACGCGCCCAAATTGAAATCCGCCCTAGTGAAAACAGGCGCTGCCGCAAATGGCTCCAGGTGAGCCGATTTTGCATTATCGTCTCTGAAGCTGATTGGTTCATGCTCCATCATTAGAGAAATTTAAACCAATCAGGTTACGCTAAGGCCTTTGACGAGGGAAAACCATTTAAGTGCGTACGAGCAAACAACAAGCTTTGAAGTTCAGGTTTCACGCTAAACGAATAAAAATGCAGACACAATATTTGTATTTAAACTTGAAGATAGACTAGAGGCCCGGGTTAGATTCCGGCAAGGTGGGTTGAGTTTGTTGTTGGTACTTTCACCGCTCCGAGGTGAAAACCAGCCGAGGCTGTTGTAACTTCCTCTATATAATTATTTATTCTATTTTAATTTCTTATGTATTTACACCTCTTTGGTGTTTTCTCCCTCATGGCAAACCATTATTTTTGGCTTTCTTTGATTTGAATGAATGAATGTATTTTTATACATGCATTACCAAAGATCATGACTTCATATATTCGCGGTGACGTAAGCCCCTTTAAATTTCTGCGTTCGCCATGCCAAAAATTCATGGTGCTTACCATTTAGCCAAAAAATCCGGAAATTTCGGTTTGAGGTCAAATGGAAAGGTAATTTTCCAGAAAATTCGTTCGGAAATTGTGGACAACCCCTAGAGGCCGTCCTCTTTTTTCGTTCGGAACGAAACGTCGGGAATTTCCTTACCATTTAAGAAATATTCAGTTTCCAGGCCCTTTGGAGCGAGCGAAACGCAACGTCTTGTGGTTACATGGAAAGCACAATCTCCTCCGTTTGGCCGCTAAATTCGAAAATCGCTTACCATTATGGAACGGTCTCAGCAACCGGATTAATTATTCCTACGAATGGTAAGCACCACATGATTCCATAAGACTCAAGAATAGCGAACCTTTGGTCAGTATATATGAGTACGTTCTGTTATGATACACAAGAACTGAGACTAAAACAAAAACAAGTCAATACTCGTTTAATACACTTAAAACAAAACAAATTTGACTTATAAAAACGTGTTTGAAGAACTTTACAAAATTAAGTTAGTTGACATCAAAATGAAAATGGAATGTCGTAAGTTATTCAGGTTTACTTTTTCAACTCGTAACCTGAAGCAGGATTCAACTGAGGTCTCGCAGCAGTTTTTCCTAGTGATGCAGCTATCGCAACCTCAGGATTGTAGATTGTTGTTGCCATCGCTACTGCCACACGTCCTAAGTAAAAGGTTCTTTACAAATACTCGAAATTCCTTCATTTGAGTGAAGTAAATAATAAAATTGATTGCACTGGGGAAATATGCCGCGACTCCACCACCACCATAACGGACGACAAACTCTGTCGCAAACGCACGCTGTGGCTTAGCTATTTGAGTGTACGTCAAATTACCTATGTAAAAGAGATAAGGAACGATAAAAGCGAACGTAAGAACAACGAGGAGAGATGTGCCCCTAATCTTCACTGCCATTAGCCTGGCCTTGAAGGAACTGCTTGCGCCAATGTCAGTTCTGTTTCCTCTTTTCCACACAATTTTGAGCAGGCATATGTTGACGTAAATTACAAATATACCCGGGAGAACGTATTGAAGTGGGAAAACGATTAGTGTTATTTTAAATGGATAGACTGTATTCTCTTTGTAAACACAGATAACGGTAAAATGAGTGTCGTTAAGATCTATTCTTTTCCCGTCATATGTTGCAGCGCCTAACAACATGAATGTGATCCCTAAAACCCATGCAGTAAATATCATTTTACGCACTCTCGTTGTGCTAAACATTCGTGGGACCGTGCGAGTCGATAAGTGCTTCTCAAGACTTATCACCACAAAATTATTGATTGTGAGAGCAGGAAACACGAAGTTAAGATATCGTACTATCCTGCACGCCCAACCGCTTTGAAATACATCAAAAACAATTTGGATGCAAAAAAAAGGAAGCGACAGGGCACAGGAGAGAAGATCAGATAGAGCCAAGCTCCTTAGGTACAAGTTCAAATTCGTCACAAATCGACTTGTCTGGATTGGGTTTTTTGTTTTCCTTTGCCAAAGAAAGTAGAAGAGCAAACAGTTTCCAAGGAATCCCACGAGACCAACTGCTGAGAAAACTAAACACACCACAAGTTTTGCGGTGAAGCCAGCGGGCGTAAAGAGGTAGATAGCCTGATTCATTCCGTCTGTATGATTTTTCACATTTGCTGAATCATTTGCCGCAGATGTATTGGAAAACGGCCAAGGTGTTTCTTTGCTTTCCATGTCAACAAATGTCAATCTGTGAAAAGGAACAACAGGAAACATAAGCACTATTGTTAAAATTCTAATAGAGTATTTGACGTTTTAATACTTGTCCGGTTGTATTTGACCCATAAAACTAAGAAATGCTTCTTCCCTCCCAAGGAGGGGGGGGGGGGGGGGATGGGCGATACGAGGGGCTCAATTAAAAATTTCCCACGAGAATCCCGTCTCTTTCAAATGGGGGTCCCCAAGGGTCCTCAGCGGAACGCTTTGCTCACGATCTTGTATAAGCTGCGATTATGCCTTCCCTCCCTACTTAAAGGACCCGGGGGTACTCCTTGTAGTTTTTTGTGGGGGTGTGCCGCCCGGATCGTCAAATCCAGACCCTATTTCAGACCAATGGATGCCATTTTCCACACCCATTTCCAGTCCTGGTCTCAAAAATCCATACCCGTTTTCAGACCTGACCTTGAAAATATACATCCGTTTTACACCCGCTAGGTAAAATTTAGCTGGAATGATATATTTTATATATTTCTCTAGATCTCTTTCTCTGTAATCAGTTACTCGTCCCAATTACTGAATGTTTATAAGCTTTCGTAAATGTTCCCGTCAAAATCCATACCCAATTTCAGACCATAAAAGCCAAAATCTATACCCGTTTTCAGACCAAAAACGGATCAAAAACCATACCCTTTGGGGCGGACATACCCATATACCTAATATAGGGGAGTACCCCCCGGGTAAGAAGACGCCTTATCGCAAGTTACTGTTCGCACCGCGATAACTGCCAGTGATAAAAGTTTCTCCGATTTACCCGCAAAAGACACGTAATCACAATACTGAACTTTGCATCAAAAGAGGAAAGTGCGAAATAAATCAAAATATTCCCCTCCCCGGCTAAAATCAGAGTGCATTAAAACGAATGCGCTTTATGCGTTGTGTTCTGCAGCAAGGAAGAGAACAAGACGTTCTTGTGTCATTCCGTATTTCCATACTTTATCTTCCATCTTCTGCGCATGCGTTTGGAGCAAATCACTTTTTTTCTAGAAACTGTAGAAAGGATAGTACCACAAGAGGGTATGATGTTTTCTGAAACATCCAGCTTTTAATCCGTACTGACACACGGTTGATTATTCTCAGCATTAGTAATTCTGAAAATGGCGAAGCCATTTTAAAGTTCTGGTGAGCAAAAGTGCCGATTCACTGCTTCTACTGCTTCTATAAGCCGTCATATCAATAAAGCAAAAAAGGAAAAAAACGTTATCTAGAGAAGATTCGAACTAACAACCTCCCGATTTGTTATGTGACTCACATCAAGTGCCATATGGCTAGGCCACGTCCCCGCTATGCAGACAACTTATTCAGATAATCGCTTTTGAACTGTAATCATGACAGTAGGCTTAACTGAGTTCTTAGTTCGTCTAATTCTCTCCGAAGTGTTTCAACGATGGATTGAACGGAGTAACAAAGACAAGACTATATTCAGCTGTAAATCGAAATTCTGAAAGTTTATTATGTCGAGTATCCGACTGCACGCAAATGATATACAGTATATATATTTGCTCTACTTAGTACAAAGATAATTTGACGAATGAGGATTTATCGGTGACATCGGTTAAAACACAAATTTTTGGCAACTTTGTTTGCCGTTTTATATACTCGTATCTTACAGTGTAATAATTATTCATTTTCCGAGTTTAGTAACCACTTTGATTGCTTTGTTTATTGCTCGCAGTCAGGCACAGAAAGTCTGCAGAGGTTTTCAAATGAGAATGGAACTAAAATGAACATGATGGAGATTCATGACGGCTAATAATTTGGTACGATCAAATGCCCATTTCTTCACTTGTCAAGCCCTCTTACTTTTAAAATTAGGAAGGAAAATAATTCAAGCCTAGCTTGTGAAACCGGCTCAGAATGATCAAATTAATTTTCACTCTGTTGCTTGAACAAAAATAGTTTAGAAGCCACCACTCTTCCAGTTATACTATTTAAGTTAGTACTTTTAAGTAAAGAAACAAATTTTTCGTACCGGTTTTCTGAATTCACAGGGATCAAAGTCAAGACTTCCTGGCCTACGTGAAAAGAAAAAAATTATAATGTTAGAAGATTAAAAATTGAAACTGCTAACCACAAATAAATCGACTTAAATATGAAATAAAAACTAATTAAACTTACCCAAACGGCAGCTTTTTCGAGAGAAGGGTGTGATATTCGATTCACGGCTGTCGATCCGACTTACTTCAATGCCTGCAAGGTACTTGGTTCATTTCGCCTTTGGGTGCAGTTGGTACTGCAGACTTATTTAGAGTTTAGATTTCGAACTAATTGGCAGTTTATTGTAAAATTTGCCAGATCTTCAGCATGCGCGTTAAGTAGACGTGGGCTGCCCTCACAAAACTTTGTCCAAGCCGTCACAGAGGAAGGAAAGCTTTCTCGGAAAATGCTTACAAACAGCATTTCTCTTCGATCGGATGCATATGACGGTGAAATTTGAATATCTATAAAAGAAGCAAACCCGGAAAGGGATTTTGAATAGCTCAATGATGGAGTTTTTATTTATATGGTCACTTCATCAAAAAACTCCGTAGCACAGATTAAAGGTAATGCCATGTCTCCATGCAGTTTAGAAATCTTCCACAGAACGGAGAAATTTTGGTAGTTTAATAACAGTTACTGTTTCACTAAAATGGGACTTACGATAAAACTCCTCATAATTCGAATTTTTCTATTACCTTTGTTTCAAAATTACACTCATATTGTTTTTTTGGAAACGAAAGCAGGTGGAAACGATGAAAAGCGTGTTGGGCTCTTTACTTTGGAGCTTTGTAAAGGGTGATCGTATGATATCCGCCAAACAGAAGCTTCGATCACCAATTGTACTGGGGAAGTTTGAACGATCTTAGCAATTAAAAGGCAGGTGATGAATAGAAGAATTAGATTTTTTGGCCGTAATGGCCAAGTATTTTATAAAAATATCGCATACCAAACCAGTGAAAAGCACAGTCTACCAAAGCTCCGAACAGTTTTTGGAATTAAAAATTGAAGTATTAAAAAATTTACCATCATTATTAAATAGTCACAATAGCCATAAATTTCCAGGAAGTCCTCGTTATCTGGACCAACCAAACAACAAATAGCTTTATTTGCGCGACTGTAAATTTTACAATATCGCATAATCTTACAGTTAACTTAAAAGGAGAACGAAAAAAATACGCTGAACAGCTTACATTGACAACAATTTCTCGAAAATCAAACAAAGACGATATAAGTAAGGCCCGGTTCATACGTCGCACTTCTGCCGTGTCGAATTCAGTTCAATTCAGTGCGGCAGAATTGTGCGACTGTCGATTCAGACGTCGAACTTGTGTCGAACTTAATTCGAATTGATACTGCCGTGTATGTCGATGTTACAAAGGTTACGTATCCAATATGGCGGACCAAGATACTCAATTCGACGTTTGAATCGGTGTCGCATTTCTGTCGGATAATGCGACAAGATCAGTCTAACGTGCGGCAGAAATGCGGCAGCCGATTCAGACGTCGAATTTCTGCCGAATTTAATTCTTTGAAATTAATTTGACACGGCAGAAATGCGACGTATGAACTAGGCCTAAGGAGTGGAGCCCAATTTGGTCAGTATTCATACGAGTAATTAACAAAATCGGACGACTGCGCAGCGGGAGTCCGATTTGATAAATTACGAGTAACTCAGCCAAATTGCAAAGTCTTCAATATTGCACTGGAATGCGTTACACTCCTAATGGCTTACTCCTCTCCCACTGCGTGCACATTTTGGCAAAGCTGTTGCATTAACCCTTTCATTCCAGCAAAGTAAACACCAAACAGCTTAACAACTTAGACTCCACACTAAGTGCATGGCTGGATAAAATCCCAGACACAGAGGTCCTGTAACTAACCGGCATTCAAAGTGCCCACAGCCACTTACAGAAAGCACACGCGAAATGGGCTGGCTATTTTTCTCAGAATGCCAGATATTCGACTGCCCAAACAGCTGCTGCATGAAGAACTGTGTCAGAGCAAGCGCCCAGTTGCAAAAAATTCCACAAAGACCTACAATGGCATCAACGTCAACACTTGGGAGTCGCTTTCTCTGGACCATCCCACCAGGCAAAGGAAGATCATCACATGGAAAGGCCGTTTACACGACAGCACAATTTAAGCCGGACCCGTTCAAATAAAGGTCCGGACCTGACGAGTGTTGTAAGAAACGAACAAGTTTTCGCAGGGCTATAAGCACCTAGCTCCCCAGAGAGTTCAACCTTGCCGTTGGTTGGGGGGCCTGCGTGCCTCTATGACCCTGAGAGCTGTGCTGGGGGGAAATTCGTCTCCTGGCAGGGCCACCCAAGCCAGACAGGTCAAAGGGTAGAGTCCAGACGAGGAGCACTCACTGAACCCCCAGGTTGGGGGTTTGACTTGGGATAACAACCCGGTCCTGTAAAAACCAGCATGTTACAGAAACCAAACACACATATTCTGAAAACAAAACATGGTCGAGGAAGAGTCCTCTCTAGTAGAAACCATGGCACGAGCTGGTAAAGACTTGGGGAAGCCGGTGCGCCGACAACTCTTCTGACGACCAAAGCCAAGACCAGGATAGGGACCTGAAACATCAGAACCCTGTATGAGACCGGAAAAAGTGCATAAGTGTGTAGAGAGATGCATAGGTACAACTTGAAGATCGTAGGACTATGTGAGACAAGATGAACAGGAACAGGACGGACAAGACTGAAAAATGCAGACACAATCATCTACTCTGGTCAGGAAGAAGGCCAACCACACATGCCTCGAGTAGCGCTGCTGATGACACCCGAGGCAATGCGAGCACTGCTGTCCTGGGAACCAGTATCACCAAGGATTATCACCGCAAGATTCAACTCGGAGGGCAAGAAAGTCACCATCGTCCAGTGCTACGCTCCTACAAACGCAGCAGCTATAGAGGAGAAAGAAGCATTCTATGAACAAATACAAGCAATAATGGACAAAGCACCAAAGAGAGACCTGAAGATCCTCATGGGAGACCTGAATGCCAAAGTTGGATCAGACAGCACAGACAAAGAACTCATCATGGACAGACATGGTACTGGAGAACAAAATGAGAATTGTAAACTCTTCACAGAGTTTTGTACCTTCAACGACCTTGTGATTGGAGGCACTCTATTTCCCCACAAGACATTCCTCAAGACCACATGGGTTTCCCCTGATGGCAAGTCCGAGAAACAGATCGACCACATCACTATCGGCAGAAAGTGGAGACGAAGCCTGCATGACGTCAGGGTGAAGCGCCGAGCGGACACAGCATCGGATCACCACCTGGTTATGGTAGTTCTCAAGACCTACAACGATCAGGTAGGAAGACCACCTCAAAAGTTCAACGTTCGCAGCCTGGAAGAGAAAGCAAAACCAGAAGAATTCAAGGTCGAGCTGAGAAACAAGTTCAGCATCCTTTCCCCACTACTAGAGGAAACAGTAGAAGAGCAATGGCAAAGTCTTCGAGAGGTCTGGACGACAACATGCAAAATAGTCCTGAGGAAGAAAACAAGGAAACACAAAGAATGGCTAACAACGAAGACATGGACACTGATCGTAGACAGAAAATAGCTAAAAGACCAGATCAACCAGACACAAGACCAGGAAGATAGGCAAAAAATACAGGCACGCCACTGGAAAATGAACCGGTAAGTGAAGAAGAGTGCGAGAAAAGACAAGAGAAAGTTCAGACGGCGGGGAGCTGGAGGAACCCTTCACTGTTCAAAACGGCATCCGTCAAGGTTGTTTACTCTCGCCGTCGATCTTTCTGATGGTGGTTGGCTGGGTCATGAGACAGTCTACAGCAAGCCGGAGGACAGGTATCAAGTGGACCTTTATGAAGCAGCTGGAGGACCTGGACTTCGCAGAAGACATCAGTCTTCTCTGCCATAAGCAGCGAGACGCACAAGATAAGCTATGTCATGTGGCAACAGAAGCTTAAAAGACTGGGCTCCAAATCAACGTCGGGAAGACTGAGGTCATGAGGGTGTACAACAAGCAGCAAGATCCAGTGCGACTCCACCAAGGAGACATCAAAGAAGTGGACAAGTTTGTTTACATGGGCAGTGTAGTCAGCAAAGATGAGGGAACAGATGAAGACATCAAGTGCCGAATAAACAATAACATCCTACGACCAATCTGGAGATCAAAAGCCCTCTTACTCCGCAACAAGATCCGGATCTTTAACATTAACATGACGTCAGTCCTACTTTATGGCTCAGAAACGTGGCGTGTAACCAAGAACAACACCCACAAGCTACAGACATTCACCAAAAGATGTCTCAGAAACATCCCCAACATAAGGTGGCCAGAAGTTGTCTCCAATGAACAACTTTGGGACAGGACAAGCCACTCCCCAATTGAGATTGGCATCAAGAAAAGAAAATGGGGACTTTACGCAAGCCTACATCCAACGTCACCAGGCAGGCTCTTGATCGGAACCCACAAGGAAAACGGAAAGTGGGTCGACCCAGACAGACTTGGCGCAGGAGTGCCGACGCTGAGGCGAAGGCCGCCGGAATTGACGTTGGCCGAGCTGAAGAGGACCAGCCAAAACCGTGTTCGCTGGAGGAGTGCTGTTGCTGCCCTTTGTTCCCCAAGGAATTAAGAGGCATAACCATAACCATAGGCACCTAAGGCCCAAGAAAACTTGACTGTTTCTTTACAGAGCTCATCGGATCCGGGCCATTTTTTATGGGTCCGGGCAAGTTTTTGCTGTCGTGTCAACGGCCTTAGCAGGATCGTAGCTAGGATGGGCGATAGGTGCATCCTCCCCCTCCCACGGGTAACGAAGGTTCGCCTAATCGGAGAGTGAGGGTGAAAATTTCCCGGGGGAGAATACCCCCGGTTCCCTAGGTTCGTGTGCCTCCTGCCTACGGCCCTGCTTTGAGGCCCGAAGCAAACGAAGCGTGCGCAAGCAAATATGGTAAGAAGCAGATCAAAAATAAAGAGTCGTGCAAAGTGTTGCAGTCTAAAAGAAAAAATATCTTGCATAGTCAATAGGCCAAAAACAAAATTTACCCGAGACCAAAACGTCATCCAGTCGAACTTAAATTTACTTTGTAGCTTGCTCTCCAGCTTACTGAATTTTGCGACTGTTAGCTGAAAAGGGCATGTTGATTTTGTTTGATCCATATTTGACCAACAAGTGATAAAATAGATAAGGGGATAACAGCATGATCACGTTCTCTGTCACGAGTGGCTAAAACTAAAATGGTATCAAATGCCCCGAGTGTAGGCCCCTACGCAGTGATACAATTTCACCCTGGGAGGGAGGATGGGCGCTGCCGGAATTGAGTGATGCATAATTATAACACCAGACTTTCCTCTAGAATGACTTATGTTTTGCCTAAAACCAAGTATATTTAATATTAGCTATCAAGGTGCTACGACCTGGAATGCTATATCTGATGACATTAAGCTGCTGTCACTTAAACAATTTCAAAATAAATTCAAATCAAGCTTCATTGCAAGCTATTAACCGAACTATCTATACTTCTATATCCTCTCTTATCTTAGTTAAGCTGTTTATATACTTTTTCTTCCGGCTATTTCCGCTAAACTTTTAACCTAGTTTACTTTATTTTTGTCCGTGTGTGTATGCTTGTTGTATGTATTTATTTAAGTCCTATGTACCTGACCTTTAAAATCACTGATGTAAACACTAAGGATGGCTGCCCAGTTCCTCATTAGCCAATAGTGGTTATTTCGGGCAGCCATGTACTCATTTTATTTTATATTGTCTAGTTTTGTAAACCAAATTAATTTGAGGTACAATAAAGTTGTTGTTGTTGAAGAAAAGGTTTATGTGGAAAGGATTGGTGTAGGTCGTGTAGGCCAATTTTGATCTTATTCTCTCTCCGTAAAATTTAACGCTATAGACTTTAATATTTCTATAGGTCGATTGATTAAACTCCCTTTAAATAATCGGGCTTGTCGATCAAATGTGAAATTAAACCTTCAGTAACCTTCTGCTGAACCTTAATATCCGAATCTTGATTTTTGAACAAAAAGTCCGCAATTAAATGTCATTTGCAAGATAAAGCGAGCCAAAATACTCGTCAGTGATGAGTCAGTTTTCACTGAAACAGTTTCACAAAATATGTCGCAATCGTGCTAGCCTTGCATTAGCATTTTAGTCAGCTCTAACAGCAACATCAATAGCCGATCCGTGACATTATCTTAGTTACTTAATTACTTGACTTTTCTCTCTTATAACGGTACCTCTATATATAGATGATATTACACGGTGGCGAGAAAATATGAATTTTATGTTCGAGTGGCAAGAACAATATCTCATGAGTGAGCGCAGCGAACGAGTGCCGGAGATATTGTTCTTTCCACGAGAACATAAAATTCATATCTTTGAGCTAACGTGTAATTTTCTTTTTATTATGTAGACAAAAACACGTTGAGTAACACGTTCGTTTGGCAGCTTTGTACACAAACTGAATCGTGCAAGTCGGGAAATGACGCCATCGATATCCTCACTAGTGAAGATATGGAAAATACGCCACTACGGTCCCGGATGTAGCTTTGTATGAATTTTGTGGTGTAATTCCCAGTAAAACACTCACGTCTATATAATAAAAGGAAATAGTGTTTAATATGCCTTATGTTTAAAAACCAAGACTTTCCTTCTACTGGCTATTTAATAAGTATTATCAGTCAAGCCTTTCCACATAAACTTTGCTCATCCCTAGTGAGGTTCTCGCGTTCTTATAAAAACATCTCATTTACATCTGGACGCTGATATATATGGATAACGTCTGATTTCAATCGTCTAGTTTGCTTTAAACCGAAAGCTAAAAGACGATAAAACAATTTAGTTTCTTTATTTTGGTAAGCGATTTCGTCTCGTGAAACGCAATTTAATAATTTACTAAATTAAACACGATTTCGCTGCTACTTTTGGATCCTGCTAGGAAAAATATCACATAATCATACACAAATGATTGAGTTGTACACAAAAGGTCTTTTTACCGTGGTTGTCATAAGTTTTTGCTCCAAAAATCATTAAAGTATTTTTGAAGGTGGTAATTGCTCTTGAAAATTCCCGGACAATCGCCTGAGCACTTGTCACCGATTTTATTGTCTCAGCATGTATCCGTTTAGCACAAGTGGATTGCGAATGCTCATTTGCTGAATGTGTATAACCAGGAACTGAACTGAAATTTGTTGGGCATGCGCAATAGTGCTATAACTGAGGGAATTGCTTAACGGCAAGCCCAGAAATATTGCAGTAAACGCTGAAACGGATTGTCACGTGTCAACCGGAAATGTTCAGCTCCACAGGTTACCAAACTTTCTTGGATAGCTATAGAGTGAATTCAGGCACTAGACTGAAATTTGTTGAGTATTGCTACTATAACTGAAGTGCTTAACGACAAGCCGAGTAAAAGCTGCAACGGACATTCACATGACAACCAAAATTTTTCAGCTTAATGGTGATCACATTTTCTTAGGTATGGAGCTCCGCGCAGCTGGGAACTGCCTGAACTTCAACTTTCAACCAATTCACTGCTTCCATCAACTAATGCAAAATAGCGGGAATTTTCCTGTGCGGCGTGATAGGGAGAAAATTACTAAGAACTTTGGAGGGACCATGGATGGCACAAATTAACGGCAGTGTTTCATCACTCAGAAAGCACAAGTTTCTTTAACGTACCAGTGACTTTATTTATTTTATCTCTCAGTTAATTTTTAGTTTACACCAGTTATGATTTTTACCATTAGCATTATTGTACTACGAATGATTTTAACTGCAGAGCGTTTCGATCCAAAAATCCTATTTTCGAAAAAATATTACATAGCGAACCTGTCTTGTTTGAAACTTTGGCTATTATTTCTCTTCTAAAAAAGAAAACTTTTCTCTACCAAAATGAAGTTTCTTTTACAGCATTATCTCAGTATGTTGCCTGAAGTACCTTGCTTTTTTTATCGGTACTAATTTTTATCGGTAACTGAGAGAAGTTTATTTTAAATCAACTACTTATTTCACAAGTTTCAATTCTACATATTATCGTCACTGGCGGATCTAATAAGATTTGGATTCCATTCCTTTCACTGTCGGTTTAAACCGTAGTAGCTGCAGCGACGAACCTTTATCCAACGGCAGCAACTCCAGCATCGACCCCAACGACAGCGATAATAACAATAGCGTACCCAATAATAACAACAAAAGTAAGAACGCTTCGAACCTGCAACAAAAGTATAAATCAAGCAAGTAAGGAAGGAATTATGCAAGTAAGCAAGTATATGATTCTTATATCCACGGTGTAAGACAAAACATAGCTATTGGCAGCACCGTTAGCCATGACATGACGCAATGCAAGGGAGTGATCAAAGAGTACGTGTCAGACCTTTTTTCTTCAGATCTGAAAGTGAAAATTTCAATTTCCAAAGCTATACAGTCGAAAATTGAACCGAGACTGACAAAGCCGCTTGTGTATTGACCCAAACCTTATATCTACTCATCGCCTATATTAAATCAACCTCGTTCCCAGGGTCTCTCGCTCCGGGAGGGCGGGAAGATGAGAGAACCTGGGAACGAGGTTGATATTAAATAGGTTTCTAGCTTATTACTATTAAGACTCGGCTTCAATTTGAAGGCAATTTACACTTAGGGACTTTCCAATAATACTACTGAATTTACACTGATTGACTTCAGTATTACTGAACGGTCCGGGTAATCGTTCAAAGTCAGCTTCCCTCTCTTGATGAAAAAAAAATATGGGGCCAAGATATCGGGGACCTTAACTGTTTTTGTCGGCCATTTCTTCTTGGGGAGCTGCTCAGCCTTTTGATTTCGGTAGCCTCGCAGCTCCTATAACCTCCAAATTTCAGTGACAGGGATAGTGTTGCAACCTTATCGTTTTGGGCTAGGGTCCATTGTTTGTTCTTTTGTCTCACCTGAAGGGTGGTCCCCAATCAGGTGAGACCTTGTAAGAGCTGCGAGGTGACCCTTCGATTTCGCGGCTTGTGGTTTTCTCAGTTAAACTATAGGAATATCTTTTGTTTTATCCTAAACAGACATTCGATGACATTGACCAATACTTTGTTCAACACTTACGTCTCGGCTCTACCCCCAGCTTCTCGATGCGATAAATGGGCAGCTCCTTACACAGGGAAGCCATTTCATCACTCAGGTCGGAGCGATCAGTGACAGTCGATACAGCCTTGTATTCGATGTCTGTCTCGTTCGTTGCTGGTGAGTCGCTTTTCTGTAAAGAATAACAAGAGCAAAGTGAAATAGAAGTAGGTCAGAAAAAAAGCCTTGTACATGCATGAAGGGAGGCCTCAGATTTTTTGGGCATCAAGAGAATTTTGGGCAAGGGAACTTGGGAGAATTTTTTGGGCAAATGGTTCACCGGCCCCCCCTGGAAAAAAATTGCCCGTACACTTATGGGCCTTATATTTGGGAATAAACCTTGGACTTTCTCGTCGAAGTAATTTTGCTAATAAGAAAACGAGAAGGTGTCAAGTTCCTACAGTCATTTATTTGGGATTAACTCCAGTTTATCTGCTCACCATGTTTGGCTACCAAACGACATTAATATATTATTATACGTCTTTGTTAATTCAGAGAGCCAATAACTAAAATCAACCAACCAGATTGCTGTATTGCCGGTACAGTATTCTCTAAGTACTGTATATACTTTTTTTACGCGATGCCAAAACAGAGAACTTTGCTCGTCCAGGCTCGCATTCAATGCCAAGTTTTTGATTCTCCTGGGACTCAAAATGGCCGCCCTGTGATTAAGGTCTACAAGATCGTGCACTGTCATGAATGATCCCGTACGAACATTTTTGAAGATTTTCTTGTATTTTTACAATTTCTCAGTACGGCCCTCGCGCTTGGTTATAAAGATATATTTATTAAAATCACTTTGATACTGAGTTACGTTGTAACCTAATGAAGATGTAGATGGTAAATTGAGAAAGACAATCATTTGAATCAGTGGCATGTACTAAAACTAGAAACACCGGAATACCGGAACACCGGAACACCACAAAACACGGAACACCGGAACACCAGAAATACCATAAAATGCCAATAAACTTCTGGTGTTCCGGGGTGTTCCGGGGTTCCGGCGTTCTGGTATTCCGATAATCCTGGATTTAGCACATGCCACTTGAATTACCTGGTCGAGGGCTTTGACGAGGTCATCAGGGTTTGGCGCATTTTCTGTGGAGTCAATCAGAAAACAGGCTTCTGCAGCCGAAAGACGATGCATGGCCAAGTTCTGCAAACAAGAACAAAAAGGAAATTCTAGCTATTACAAAAACCGTGACTCATATTTCCAGTTCAGAAAAACAGAAAATAAAGCGAACTAGCAACTAGCACACTGATATAAATAGAAATTATGATAAATTCACTCGTTGGAATGTTCTTGATAAATCTCATACCGTCATTTAAGAATGCGGCACACAATATTTTTACCTTTTTGAAGTCGTAAATAATGTCGACTTCTCCCGCGTTCGAGGAATCGGTCTTTGGAATATGAACAGTCTCTGTTTGTTTCTCATTGTCCACTTCAATTTCCTCGTCAACATCTTTATCTCCATCATTAAGTTTGACCTTGTACTTGGCCACGGTATCCTTCAAAGGCAAAGAGAAATTATATAATTTCTACTACAAATTAGCTAGTTTCGATGTTCCCGGCTAACATCACTTTCCAGGTGAAGATCTAGAGTACATGCATGGATGCAACATAAAAATATATAAATGATGTTTGGAGCATCAAAACGTCGAACTACTAATGATTTTTATATTTCTACCGACATTTTTTAGCAAACATTTAAGGTGGCTCGAATGAATGTTTGAGTGACGATATGAATGCATAATGCATCGAAATTTACAATTGCACGGAGATTCGAGACAATGGATAGTTATAATTAGAACCATAAGCGAACAGCCGGAAAATAAGCGCAATGTTTGACAAATTTGAGGCTACAAATTTGAGGCTACAAATTGACAGCCTTAGAATGTTTCAATGAAGTTTAAACGCCGGGATTATATTAAATATTAGTTAATCTACGTGAAGAATAATTTTTAAAAAATCATCTATCGCTTTTGAAATAGTGAACATTTTAACAAATGTAGTGTCAATTTTGATGAAAAGGCCAAATAACACTCTACTCCAGTTCATATTCAAGCCAGTGTTTTCAGAAATCGAATGGCACGATTTTTCTAAGTTTTTTAATAACATCCAGGAATTAATACGTTTTTGTTGTATTTTAACACCTTAAAAGTTCGCCATAAATTTTCTCAAAATCGCTCTAATAAAAAATTCTTCAAATTTTGCAGACCTCAAGAAAACTATGTCAGGTCAAAAAACCACTAAGGATTTTTCAAAATTATTTCTTGATGACAAGTAATTCAGTCTCGAATAAAGTAGGAAATGACGTCACTACGTTGCCATGGTAATTCCGATCTCGATAAAAGGTGCTTCATCTGAAACTTTGATTTTTCTCTAGTGCACTTGGAGCAATTGATGTTGTGCCAGATACTTTATGGCGGCACACTAGCTGCTAAAAGTTGAAAAGTATCATCACTCGAAAATCCGATCGAGCCACCCTAGATAACGTCACACTTACCCTCTTGTTTTCACGTTTAGAAACGGTCGCTGCAGATGTGGCAGCAACAACGACGGCTAAACACAAAAGCAACACTTTGAACTCCTGGGGAAAGGAACAAATAAAATGAGTTAGAGATTGATCGCCGTTGCTGAAAAGTAAATTAACAGCGGCCTCTGGTTTCTTGTTGCCTGCGCAGGAGACCTTTTAGGCAGATACAAACCTTAATTCAAACGTTTCTATGCAGACCACGACGGACGGAAAACTTAGGCACTGTTAGCTTTCTACTCCGGACCTCTCTCTGTTAGGAGAGGCACGTACTTGGACCCACACGAAGTATAGATAAGACAATTTGATCAGGTTTGTACTACATAATGGCTATTCTCCACTTTCAAGGCAGATAAAGTTTTGTCAAATATAACTTACCATCTTTATCGTGTAACAGAAAAGCAACTGGTTCTTCTTTCTTCTTGGATGTAATTCCTTTCTCCACTGAGTATGGATAAAAATCCACGAGGGAGCCCTTTTTATGTCATCTGAGGGCTGCCCAATGCTTCCGCATATTTAAGTTAATGGACATTCTACAAGTAAATTTAGTAGCTATATTTTGAATCCAGGAACTGGCCTGAAATTTGCTGTGTATGCGCAGTTACTGTAGTCATAACTGAAGGAAGTGCTAACTGGGAAGTTCATAAATGTTGTGGTATAAGCTGAAACGACAGAAAAGTGTAAAAAGTCTGATGTACATCCCTGATAATTAAGAATGAGGAAACATTGGACAGGCCCGGAGGGAGGGGGTGTGTCCAAGCAAAACACAGTTTGACTCATCAACTACCAGTTTGACGTCACGTTTAATTCGCTTGGTTGGAATTCAAAATGGCGCCCAATTTGAAGTCGAAGGGGTTGACAAAAATGCAGAATTTTCGATGGATATTCTCCTTCATTTCGTTAGGTTCGTTAATTTTGAAGTTTTTGTTGCTTTAGAGAATTTTTATTTGGTACTTTTATCGGCCTGAACATCCAAGAGTTAGGCAAACCTTTCTGCCTTGAAGCAAAGTTGTCTAGCAAAGTTATTAGACGGTTGCCCTTTCGAGGGCGACTGCACAGCGAAGCAAAGCTATCTTGATTCAAGAACAGGAGGTTTGACAGAAGGCAAACTGTGGTTTGTCATATAGCGGAGTGCTCGCTCCTGAGTGGACTGAAGGAACAGCTGTATTATTCACATGTTTCCATTTGCCGGCTCTGGGAAGTTTTTCTTTTTAGCTATTAATACATCTACTTTTTAGGTTTCTTACCATACGTTTGTTAACATAAATATTTGTTGTTTAATCAGCGGTGCTGATGCTTACCTAATGCGGGATATGAATTGCAACATGAATGAATTTTATGTGAGACCACAACTTGCGTCTGTTGTCAGACATTTGCTAATACTTTTTGTTCTTAGCAGCTGATTAACGATTTTACTCGTATCACCAAAATGACTTTTACTTTAATCGATTTGAACATACTAATTCACTTGAAAGAGTGGTCTGTTTAGGTGTTTTTCATGTCGGCCGTGATCATACTCCTGTTTATGCGAATTTTTGAATGTAGCTGAAAATCACGCCCCAATGCCCACAAAGCGCGTTCGTCCAAGCAAATCATTGTGGATTATTCTTGAATAAAAGAAAGGGATGCATGAACTTGACTTATTGAAACTTAAAGCAATGCGTTCTAAAAGTTTGCGCAATTGGGCTGATTTCAATAATACCAGACGATAGATTATGGTATACAAACTACAAAGGGACTTTTCAACAAAGAGTCTTCAATAAACACAAAAATGATTGTCGAAACACTTGGAACACTATTAATATGAAGAAAATAATAACAAATGGTGTCTCTATCACAAGTTCAGTCGACTTGTCGGACGCATTTAATGAACATTTCTCGTCCATAAGCCCTAAACTTACTGTAAAGATCCCATTACTTAACCACAATAGTAATTGTCTTGAAAGCTTCACTGACGTACATTCAGACAAAAGCTAGGTTTCAATTCAGTCCCGCCAGCGGCACTGAAGTTCTTTCTCTCTTGAATGAATTTTGAAAATCTAAAGCAACAGGTCTCGACAATATACCTGCCAGAATGTGCCGATCTTATTTGTATTCGCATTTGCAAGATTTTTAATTGTTCATTAAATCAAGGCGTATTTCCTGATGATTGGAAATGTGCTTAAGTTATTTCTCTGCTGAATCAAGGGAAATCGAGCGACACAGTAAATATCGCCCAAATTCAATAATTTCGGTCCATCAGCTAGATATATCTCTCTCTAGAAATGACATTACTTCGAAATGCCCATCGGGATTCTGTTCCATGCATTCAGCCATGACATCCCTATTAGAAGCTACAGACAGGAGACTTAACGCTAATGCTTAAGTTTATTGTTACCTAAAGAAAGCTTGCGACACGGTTGACCACAAGATCTTACTACGTTAAATTTACGTACGTAAAATAAAAAAGAATTATATGGACGCCTTGCGTCTTCGGAAAAAGTTGAATGTGGTTTAACTTTTTCCGCAGACGCGATCGCGAGAAGTTAATTTCACGCCCGTTAACGTAGGAAAATTACGCAACACTGGAAATCCACCTTAAAGTGTAACTGTGATCAAATTTTTACACCTTGCTTTTTGAAGGGAAACGTGTACTATTTCATGTGAGATTAAAAATGCCGTTTTCAGTTTTCAATATCTGTAGTAGTTACAGAGATATTCAAGTTTAATAAATTGGTAAAATATGCAAATTAGGAGATTGATGACGTCATCTACTAAACCCAATTTTATGTCAAGTAAGAAAATAGGTCAGGTTTCTACTCAGACAGCTGAAATTTGGCACAGTAATAGTTCTTCAAGCGACACACTATGGTTGTAACTTAATATTCTTTCCATGACAACACACTCTTTTCCAGTCCCCTCGAATCTGTTTTCAGTATTTGAATGATTTTTAGCCCAGAAAAATTAAACCAGGCCAACGAACCTACCTAACACATAAACATGCTTGCGAAATCATGTAGATCCGGAGTCATCGAGAAATATCAAAATTGAAGGCCAAAAATGTTCAGAATACCCTTTAACAATGGGGAGGTCTGGTACCCAGCATGTTGCCATGGTAACATAATTGTTAATCGCATATTGTACAACTCACCTAGTGGAGTCATGATGCAAAGAATCAAACATTTCTGGGTGAGATATTTTTACTTCATTTACTTGATAACCGTCATCACTTAGCTAATTTTCATTTTTAAAAACTTGAATATCTCTGTAACGAAAAAAGATATTTCAAAAAAAATTAAGCGGCAATTTTCTTCTCATGCAGACTACTGTTTAATGCTTTAAAATGGCTTAGTTTGGAGACATCCAAATTTCATCATAGTAGCACGCCTTAGAGCCTATGGAATTCAGGGGAACGCTTACAACTGGGTTAAGTGATATCTAAAATGTCCGATGAATGGATCACTTTCAAGAGACTGCTCCCTTTATAAATATAAACGACTTACCAAATTACTTATTACCTGGCTGTATCACGGCTGTAATCTGGCCTGTAATCAGCATTTCCTTCAGCAACTAAAGTACTACCCCCCATATGCATGTACTTAACTAACGCATAGTGTGCGTTTTTTTTTTCGGGTTACGTAGCGAAAGTAGGCCATGTTTGAGTACTGATGTAATCAAAATGGCGATTCATTTCATACATTAAAATTGGCTCATAATAATTACGCGACAGTTCTTCTTTCTTCTTGTGGCAGAGGACTTGTAGCTTTCTCCACTGACTTTGGATACAAACCCAGGAGGGAATGTTTTTATGCCACCTCAGAGCTGTGGTATGTTTATTTCCTCGTTGAATTTTGATATGACGGTGAGTTACAGTCCGTGATTTTTCTGTTGTTTCAGTTTTTACCGCAACAGTTATCAACTTCCCTTTTAGCAGTTCCTTCAGTTTTGTTACTACTGCGCATTCCCAACAAACTTCAGCCCAATTTCTGGATTCACAGTTTAGCTACCCAGGCTCTTAATAATTAGGTAAAAATGTTCACCAAATTATGCGTTAAAATGTTAAAACTAGTCACATTAATTTTGAAAACAGCTCAGCCATCTTCGCAGATTCCCCTTTTATTGCAATGTAGAGCTGATTTGCATCCGCTAATAACTTTTAATATATCAGTTAATTATCGCTGAGCTCTAATCTCTCTGAAGCCTCCAAACCTACAACCAGACATTTAGTGGATTCGTATCCAGTTCAAAAGGCTCTGTAAATCACAATCCCCGTAGCGAATGAAAAATCCACTTGCGTAAGGATACACGAGGCTACGTTTCTTGGAAAACGACCGCCTTCATAAATAGATTTCTGAAGCAAAGACTGATATCCGTGAACCACCACAGTAAAAAGATTTTTAACTGTGTATAAACCAGTCACTCGTGTCTGATTATGCAGGATTTTTTTCCAAGTTGGCCATAAAAGGAGCGGCGAAATCATGTTTAAGTAAATCGTTTAATTGCGTTTCACGAGACTAACAGGCTTACCAAAATCATCTTCTAGCTTTCGGTTTAATTTAAACTAAACGATTTAAATTACATATTAAACTAATAAATGAGATGAAAGCAGGAGAGAACCTCATTAGGGATTAGCGAGGTTCTCGCGTTGTGAAAAATCACCGCATCAACATCGATATCTAGTTCATCTGGACGCATTTTATTGCTGAAGAAGATTATTTTAACCGAGACGTCCTATTTTTAAACCTTTTTATTCAGTAACAAGAAGTTTTTAAGTTATGTCTTATGTTTAAAAATTAAAACCCTTCTTCTTCTGGCTGATATCTAAGTTTCGGTGGATGCTAATAAGATGTCGCCACGCGTTGAATTCTGGGTAGATCGACATGATTTCTGTGTTTGTATGAATTATTAATATACCGATTTAGCCAAACCTAAAAGCGGAGCTACGTATTTTTTGCTGGTTCTTAATAATTTGTGAAATTGCCTTCATTAAAAGTACTAGCGTGTGCAACTGTACTCCACAGCCGAAATAATAAATATTATTATCAATATACGCGGCCAAATTGAAATCCGGCCTCGTTAAAACACACGCTCTGCGGGCCGCAAATGACTATAATCATTTCATCGGGCATTGTGGCGTATTTTGCGGGATAAAATGGAGAATTCAGCGGGTCCGCCGCGTGGACCAATCAGAAACAAGAAATTGAAGATGCCAGCCAATCAGAATTGAAAACCATGCAACTGCTCGCGCCATTTTCTTGCTCTCTAGCAACTCTTGAAGCTCCGTTTGACTCAGTTGAGGATTTTCCATCTGCTGTGCATGTTCTTGAGCGCTTTCAGGAAAAAACGGTTTAAATGCCTAACAATGAAGCAAATTCTCCCTCTGTTGTCAGCCAGATAAAGAGGAATTTATTTACGGAAACTCGTGGAAGAATCCAGGCAGCCGAACTGCAGTGAACGTAAGTTTGTTTTCATCGAGCGAAACTCATTCAATGAAAAAATGCCAGCTCAGTTTGCTGCACATTTAATTTTAACAACGCTTAATAGCTAATTCGTTGCTGTCTTTATAATTCTGTATTTTGTTCTTAGCGTTAAACATGATTGAATTTTGAGGTTTTCTGGCAAAGTTCGTAAATATCTTTAGCCTGATTTTCGAACAAAAATAAACGCCGACTTACTCACTTACTGTCTTTGATTGCTGTTCTCAATGCCCTCTGAATTCATTATTATAGTAATAGAGTTGATGTTCTTGGGCGTAAATATGTTTTTGGCCGTCCAGAGCTCATTTTAGCCCTCGCAACATCAACTCTGTTATATTAACGGCACATAAGCTGATCGGTTCACGCGACATCATCCGATGAATTTCAACCAATCAGGTTACGTTTAGCCTTTTGACGCGGGAAAACCGTTGAGGCGCTTACGAGCGAACTGCAAGGCTGAGCAAGCTTTAAAGTTTAGTTTCACGCTAACGAATAGTTTTCAGAGAAAAAAATCAGTCTAGTTGTTACAAATGGGAAAAATATCGACAAAAAAGTCGGATTTAGACTTGAAGAGAGGCTAGAAGCAAAAGCACAATCTGGAAGAAACAAAGAAAGCACTTGATTCCTACGGTCGAGCAAAATTAGCTCGGCTGAAGTCCTGCTAGAATTTTACACCGAAAATCAAATGGAAAATGTAAGTTCGCTGACATCGTAGCTATATCCGCAAAGTTGTGCACCTCTTCAAAACATAGGCAGACAGACAGACAGACAGACATGTTTTATTTGGAGTCTTATAAAATTAATAGTATTTCGACTATGGATTCCAAATAAGTTATTAATTAATTAATTCCTAGAGTATTTACTTTTTGCCATCTTCCCCTTTCCTTTTTTCAAAGCTCCGGCTTTTACAGTTAACATTTTCAGCGCGAAGTAAGTTCTTACTTGTATTCTTGAAAATGACTTTTTGATGAATATTGTTTATTTGCGCCTGCGTAGTGTCATTTGCGGCCCGAGCGCGAAGCGAGGCGACGTCGTTCGTACGCGCCCGCGAGTCGTGCCGCTTGCCATTTTAACCATAAAAAATGAAAGGCATGGTTCTCCTGTTTGTTCTTTGTATGCGTGCTTGGTTCTCTTATTTCTATGGGTATGGGGCTCCGCTCTGCGGCCCCGAAGGCCGCCGGAGCTCCGCTATTACTATTATTATTATTGTTATTATAGAATGAATTCGCGAAAGTCCACTTTTATATGCTGTCGAGTACCGTTTAATACTAATGAGAAAGGAATATACAGAATCACGTGTAATGAAATAAGCTGCTACATGCATTAAAAATTCTAATAGTTGTGTTGATGTGTGCATACCAGCGTGTAAGATTGGCAGTCAAGATGCCTTGTTTGCTATCAGCTATGGCCGAGTTTAGATCTTACACGACATTCTTGTTGAATTGAACCTAAGCTTCAACCCTTGCTTTGGCATTTTTAATCTTTATCCTACAATCATTATGAGTCTCATTCTTGAGTTATTTGCCGAACCATTTCACGAAATTTATAGAGCTCAGTATGAAGACACCATGTTGGTGCCCAGCTAGATTGGCACCAACATGGCGGCCGGAAATCAAAGAAAACATCTGGCACTCGCTTTTGCTATGAAAGCGATTGTTCTTTCCTTACAATCTGGTGTAGAAACACTTAAACATCTTTCCCAATTTTGTTTTTAAACTTTTATGACGCAACGTGAAAACCAACAATTCAGGGATTTCCTTAAAAATTGCCAAAATGTTCACATTCTCTCGTTTTTCCGCAGTGTCTTAATAAGTGGCTGTGAGGACATGGAATCTAACAAAGGGGGTCCAATCACATCAAACGTATTACAAGAGGGGACAAGCGGCTCTGTGGACAAGAAAGATGAACAGTACGTAGTCTCGCTTTGTTCCAGGCCCTTCAATCAAAGCATTTATGAGAGAGACGGGTTAAAAAGATTTCCCTCCATTCCTATTTTGGCAGAGAGACGCCCGAGGGCAGACAAAGCCTCAAACCCAGTCTCCCCAGCAACTTGCTTGTCTCTGCCATCTGGCTGCAGGAATCTGTTCCCTGTTTGGTCAGTAGTAGGTTGTGAGTTGGATGCAGTTTCACGCGGGACGGTAATCGCGGGAGAACCCGTTAAGTGGTTACCAGAATACACAGGATGAAGGCTATTATCCTGATCGACTGGCTTTGGTACGATAAAGACATAATTCCCAGTAGTGTTTGTGTGAGAGGCGCTTGTCTTTGTACCTGGTTGAAAAAAAAGAATGCATAAGAACGATTATATGAGTTTCAACCGGGTTTACGAGTCGGCCCAAGTTATTTGTACAAAGTAATATCCCGTTTTTGTCCTTTTTATTTTCTGTGTTATACCTGCAAACTAGCTGGTGAGATTGTCCTCACAAAAGCTAAGTGTATATACACAATAAACTTGACTTGACTTGTAGACCTGGTTTTTCAGATGAAAAACATAATCATAATTTATTTCCGCCCTTGTTTAAAAGGATCATTCAAAGTCAACACGTATAAAAGAAATGCATTGTTAAGAACTGCTTCACGAGAACAACTGGTGACTAGGTTCTCCTAGATAGTGATCTGGCTGGAGTCAGGTTAAAGACCAAAATAATCGCTACAAGTTTTAGCACATAATAAAGTATCTACATGGTCTTGTTTTAAAAAGAATAACGTACCAGCAGGTGAGGTACTTCCATTATATGAAGCATGATGGTGCGCCTTTGCTTGATGCTCTCGAAGCCGCCTTGTATAACCAAAACGCCTGCCGCAATCGGAACACTGAAAGCGAAGAACAGGCGGAGGTCTTTTCGAAGGCTTCCTTGACACTTCGGGAACGTTCGCCTTATCCGATGGCTTTATCGGCTTTTTCACCTTCCTCGATGACTTTTTCGGCTTGCTCGTCTTATTCGATGACTTTTTAGGCGTCTCTTCAGCGGACGACGAATGTTCCTTAGTAAAATGCGTTTCCAAATTTCGGTGATACGCGAAGATCCTCGGGCAGTGCTCACAGTGATACTCGCCTCGTTTAGCCCGAGTGTTCTTGCGTGTTGGTCCGTTAGCGCTCGCTCGCTCAACTGTCATTTTCACGCATCGCAGACGGTGTCTCTGGATACCACGTCTCGACAGAAGTTCTTTGCCGCACAAGTCGCATTTTTGTATTCTTTCTTCTTTTTTCTTGTGCGTGAAGATATGCCTCTGGTAATTGGAGCTTTGCAGGAAAGATTTGGAGCATACGTGACACTTGTAACGTTTAAATCCTTCATGCATTAACACGTGTTGCTTGAAGGTCGATCGGTGAGTAAATTTCTTGTCGCATTGAGAACAACTACATAGAGAAAGAAAAAGAATTGTTTGAGAACGCGGAAGTAAAGCGAGTATTTCCTGTACGTTTCAGTCCTTTTTCTGTAGTCCGCCCAACGGAAACATTCCCAAATAGTTTAACGGCTACGGAAAATTGCCAAAATTTGACAACGTCCAACTAAACCCCAACCGACCGTCGTAGTCGGACAGAATGTCCGGACAATTTTCTACGCCTTCCTATGCAAAACGTCAATGTTTGGTGTTGACAACCCTTTATCCAGGAGTTCTGTAATAATATATGACGTCTGACATCACTACAGTTCTGCCCTATGAAAATGGTGACTTGTCGGACACAATTCATGTCCTTTTACGGGAAAAAGGTTATTTGCATTCCTGGCACTGTGTTGTTGTCCTGTTCAGACATAAACACTATTATTAGCCAGTAATAGTTAAACGGACTGCTCTCCTGCACAGAAACACAAGAGCGTTTCTTTTGCCATAAAGATTGGTGGCAAAATGTTGCGGCGTTCTAGGCAAAACCCTGCCAACTTAAAGCGCGAGTGGCACATGGTATCAATAATGAAATTTGGGTTGTTAGGTCGGGTGGTAATGGTACGAAGGTAAGAAGGATGGAAGGAAAGGAGGAAATGCAGGAGAGAGGGAGGTGAGGGAAGAAAGGAGGAAGGGAGAAAGGAAGGAAGGAAGGGAACGACAGAAAAAGAGGAGGGGAGAGCAGAGAATGGAAAGGAAGGAAGGAAGGAAGGAAGGGAAAGACAGAAAAAGAGGCGGGGGAGGAGAGAATGGAAAGGAAGGAAGGGAGGGAGAGATGCAGCAGGAAAGGAACGAATGAAGGAAATCCTCGGACTTTTTTCTTGTTCAACAAAAACCTTTCTTGACACAGTACGTTAAAATTCTACTGGTGTAAGTGTAAGTTGAGGAAAGGCATGAATGCTATAGAATATGTGACCTTTACTTCCACGTAACACTGAACCGTAACGAGACAGTGTCCTGTAGGAGGAATGTAGAGCATACCGATCACAACAAGCCCTCACCTGTGCGGTCTATACCCAGTGTGGACATTCTTGTGTTCATTCAAGTTGTGAGAGTAACTGAATGCCTTGCCACATGTATTGCACTGATAGGGCTTTTCTCCTGTGTGGTGGCGCACATGGTACTGATAATGGCCCAGCATGTAAAACGCCTTAGGACAGTAATCACATTTATAGGGCTTCTCACCTGCCGGCATGGCGGAAAGACAAAGAAATTACAAACGGACATACCTACGATTACCCTTCATGATTTGATCAGAAGGTAGCCAAAAATCTAGTCTGACTTATATCTTATAACAGAACAAAAACGAAAAAGTAAATCATGGGAAGTGAGATACATGTATTAGCCTCCCGTGCAGACGTCCCCACGTGGGAGAGAAACGCGTGGCGACGCCCTAGGACGACTGCGTGGGAGGCTACAGAGATATGGGCTATATAAAGCTATGTGCAAAATGTTTATATGATGTTAACTGTGAAACTAAAGTACAATCAATATGACACTACAATAAAAACTACATGCATGCATGGACGTAGCTAAAATGTAGTTAGCTAAGCGTGAATGTGTTAGATGCCTGGATAAACAGACCAGTCAATAGGCGACTGCTGGTCAATATGGCGCAATCCTGGACAAAACTGTGGAGACATGACTTTTTCCCGACATTTCTTTACCCTTCGCCTCCCTCCTTGATGTTGTTTTCAACCGTAAATCATTTCTCAAGTATAGACAGGTGTATAAAAGGGTACCGGCGAATTTACTGCTGGGGGTTAACCCTGTGATGGACCAGCATCCCATCCAGGGGGGAGTAGAAATACTCCTAGTCGCTTCATGCTACAGAAATCGGAGATAAGCGCTGGACTGATGAGCCATTTAGGGCACAGCTTGTCATGTTACTAACCTGTATGCTTTCTCATGTGGATTCTCAAGTTACTATTAAAGTGATGTAATTTCACGGTGGCATACATGACATTGATATTCCTTCTTTCCTGTTGAGCAAAAAGTGCACCATTTTATTTATGCAAGGACAGATATTTTCCACTTCATTTTCCCCTGTCAAAATAAACACATTTTGGGAGAGCAGGACCAGGGAGGGGGGCTGGGGATGAGGAGTGGGGGGGGGGGGGTGGAGGGCAGGGAAGGGAAAAAAAGTGGGATTACAAATTGAAATGCTCATTGGGAAATGCATCTCTGAAAGCTAAACATTTTGCAAACATAAATTATATTAGCAGAAGTTAGTTCCCTTCCATCTCCCTCCACTTTGAATTCTGCCAGGAAGGCATGCCAGATCTATCACATTGAGTTTCCAATTAAGACTGCTGAAATTAATTGAGGTCCTGGGATATATCTTGGGTTCGACGTTTATTCAAATTTCAGGGGTTTCAAAACAAGCCGGAAACTGCAGGAGTTCCACCAGTTACTTGAATATTATGCGGTCAGCTTGCGACAAAAAGCTCACTCACAACAGCTGTCTACTCTTCCAGTCGCTGACGCCCACTTTAAAACATTTTGAAACCCCTGAATTTGGTCTTATACAAATGAATTTTATCAATTAATTGGTGTTTATGATTGGAGTTTACAAGCCTAACAGTTTAATTTAACAATTTTTCTCCTTCACATTTGACAAACTGCAAACTTTAATTTGACAGCATTCACAAAGATTCAGTCTCAACGTTTTGAAAAGAGACAAAGTTGGTGACATTTTGATGTTGGCTGGAGTACATTTTGTAAATTTTGTGTTATTATCATTAAACGTAATGTAAAATCAGTAAATAATGACTCGTTATTTACTAAATTCTAGTTGAGGCTTTAAAAGCTAATGGAAATACCCCTGAATTTAATAAATGCCAGGCCCTGAACAACTGCCGGATCTACAAGGCTGAGTTTTGAATAAACACCTGGGGTATCTAATCATGTAGAAGCTGATAGCAGCTTGCCTGTGTTAAGCCAGTTGTGATTTCCAAGTTCTTTATGTGTGTTGAATGACTTGGGACACAAGGGGCATTTGAATCTCTTGTCTCCAGTGTGTGTTGTTGTGTGCTTTTTTAAATCCCACTGGAATGGAAAGCACTTGCTGCAAATGTTACACTTATAAGGTTTGAAGTCAGTGTGAAGAATCCAGTGTCGCTTTAGATGACTTGAGCTAGAAAAGTCTTTACCACATCGATCACAAGGCCAGCGAGTGCCTTTATCTGATTGGAATGGAACAACTGAACCTGCAAAAGAAAAGTAAAAATTTAATACACAAATTCCTACACTTGTGTAACCAAAATAAAATATGGAATTTATTTTCCCACATAACCTGGCAGAGCTCTTCAGGAGTTTCTAGTGGAGAAGTGACACCAACTGAAAACAAATTTTACGACAACTATCTGCTGGATCTGCTGACCAGGCCCAGCTGTTTAAATGATAGTACATAGTGTTTTTGGTTGGTTGGAAATTTATCTTATATCATACTTATCTTAGAAGCATGGCTTGAACAACTGGAGGCGGCATGGTTGAGTGGTTAGAGCATTGGACTGAAATCTGTAAGTCACGGGTTCAAGTCCTGTTCTGACTACCAGCTGGTGTTGTTCTCTGTAACCCTGAGTTTAACTCGTCGGCTAGCCTTGTAAATAGCCAACTGGTATGCCTCCTGCCAGTTTGATTCTTAACCCTGTTTTGTTTATTTACAATATTTGTTCACATCGGCACTGAAAAGCCCCACTGGGGAGTGGCCAATTATTAAGTAATTATTATTATTATTCTTGTTATTATTATTATTATTATTATTATTATTATTATTATTATTATTGTTATTATTATTATAATTTATTATTATAATCTGGAAGCAAGCATTATTCATCCTTTGAATAACCAAGGCCAGCCTGGTAATCTACCAAGGCTTGGGGAAAGAAAGACTCGTCTGGATTAACATAGGTTGCTTACCTAAATCAAAATTGAAATCTTCTGGATTAAACTGAATTTCTGATGGAACTTTGCAATCACGCTCCAGGGTATCGCTTGTCTTATCCACTCTGTTACCATCAGTGACACTGTAACACAATCTTTCCTGTGTTTCCAAAACAAACCCTGATATATCAGACTCTTGAACAGTTGAGTCTGGGGGATCATTGATGTTACAGTCCACAAATGGAACATGCTCCTGTTGAGAAGAAAGATTAAAAGGTGCAGAATCAGGAGCCAAATTTTGGGAGCTGGGTGATGACCAGTGATCATGGTCCACAACCTGACCAAGATGACCTGAAGAAGATCCCAAGCCTGCACCAGGTTCATTTGAAGATTCATCTCCTTGTGTTTGCAAGCTTGATGAAATAAATTGTCGCTGAGCACCAGTAGCTTGTCTTGCAGGGTTTTCTGCTGGGCTTCTGTCAAAATGTGTGATGTTTCTTTGTGGGGGCACTGCACTGACTTGCTCCCTGTTTGCTGTACTCTGAGTGTGTTCTGGGCTGGGTGCATCTGTCATGAGAATTCAAGAACCAGCAATATTAATTACAAGAATCTAATGGTTGCAGTAACTACATGACTAGTATGAAATAATCAATTGACGAAAAATATTAATAACATCAGGTGTTGATCATCAAAGTATAAATTCTACCAAACTGTTTTCAACATGTATTCATGACAAATGCGTTTTGAAGAAGCTGCAAGCGCTATGCTCTGAGCAAGCCAATTAATAGCGATGCTTTGCCATTTGCATAACCAATAAAATGTATCATCGGTTTCAACAACAGTCTTGACTGGTGCAGTGTAAGCCCATCGAAAGCTATGCAAAACTACAGATGAAACCATATTAGTGTAAACCGCCGACCGGTTAGCTCAGTTGGTAGAGCGCCGGACTACCGTGCGGGAGGTCTCGGGTTCAAGTCCCAGACCGGACCAACACTCAAGGTCTTAAAATAATTGAGGAGAACGTGCTGCCTTTGTAACTAAAATCTGCAAATGGTTAGATGTTCTAGTCTTCTCGGATAAGGACGATAAACCGTAGGTCCCGTCTCCTGCATCTTCAGTGTTACAGGTCAGCAGGGGACGTTAAAGAACTCACGCACTTATCGCAAAGAGTAGGGCATGGATTTCCCGGTGTTGTGGTCTGCTCTGCTGGTTGGGTTCAGGTGAGATCATGAATGGACTGATAGCGGCTGCCATGGGCGCCTTTACATGCTGATGTCCGATCTCACCCTGATTAGATATGTAAATTGGCCCTGAAAAACCCCATTTGGGAGTGGTCAATCAAGTTCCAAAAAAAAAATAATAAATAATGGTGAGGGTAATTTGCAGAACGCTGAATGCTCACCACAGAAGGCCAAAGGTTAAATGCACTGTTTGCTTGTGGTTAGTTTCACTCGTGTTTGCTTGCAGTTTCATTCACATTTGCTTGTAGTTATTTTCACTTATGTTTTGATTGCAATTAGTTTTAACTGTTAGAAAGGGCCCGAAATACAATTCTATGTTGTCCTTCCCAACAATTAAAAGCTCACTGCAAGTTAACATACAGTAAGTGAAACTAACCACAAGCAAACACTTCATTGAACATTAGGCATTCTACAAATTACCCCTTAGTCAGTATAATTATATAAAAGGTAACAAAACTCACCTTGAACAATTAAATCATACTCAGAATGAGCAAGTGAAGTGTTGTCAAAAGTCACCAAACATGGTATTTGTCCATTTGATAGACGTGGTTTTACTCCCAGCAGAATTCCATCGTAAGAGTCATCAGTTGAATAGATCAACTTCAAAAGACCAAGAGAAACACCACATTCTGCTTTAAGAATTGGATGATTATCTCTGTACAATGTGATCTGCAAGTTAAGAGAAATAACCATTCCTTATGTTTAATATTAACAAAAAATGAACAGAACATTGTGGAATTGGTAGCAAGTACTTATTTGCATGGAATGTGAAGACAGTTGTCACTATGCAAATGTAAGCTACACCCGATTATTTATTTGCCGTGTCAGCTGATGGAGAATTGATTTTTTTTCTTTTGTGGTTTTATCAGAAATATATATAAGAATAACTTGTTTGGTCAGTTCTTATTTAAATTCCAAGTCAAAAGTTGCTATGGTTTGTGAATTTGACTGTTAAAATGTAAACATGCCATTGTGAAGGCCATTGTTTTGTCCACTGTTCGAGATTCTAGTTTCCTATGAAAATTAAATATAACATCAGCTAAGTACATGTAAAGAAAACGTTTGAATGAATGCCAAAGTGGGATCAGACAACACAGACAAAGAACTCATCATGGACAGACATGGTACTGGAGAACAAAATGAGAATTGTAAACTCTTCACAGAGTTTTGTACCTTCAACGACCTTGTGATTGGAGGCACTCTATTTCCCCACAAGACATTCCTCAAGACCACATGGGTTTCCCCTGATGGCAAGTCCGAGAAACAGATCGACCACATCACTATCGGCAGAAAGTGGAGACGAAGCCTGCATGACGTCAGGGTGAAGCGCCGAGCGGACGCAGCATCGGATCACCACCTGGTTATGGCAGTTCTCAAGACCTACAACGACCAGGCAGGAAGACCGGCCACCTCACAAGTTCAACGTTCGCAGCCTGGAAGAGAAAGCAAAACCAGAAGAATTCAAGGTCGAGCTGAGAAACAAGTTCAGCATCCTTTCCCCACTACTAGAGGAAACAGTAGAAGAGCAATAGCAAAGTCTTTGAGAGGTCTGGACGACAACATGCAAAATAGTCCTGAGGAAGAAAACAAGGAAACACAAAGAATGGCTAACAACGAAGACATGGACACTGATCGTAGACAGAAAACAGCTAAAAGACCAGATCAACCAGACACAAGACCAGGAAGATAAGAAGCCGGAGGACTGTAGGTATCAAGTCGACCTTTATGAAGCAGCTGGAGGACCTGGACTTCGCAGAAGACATCAGTCTTCTCTGCCATAAGCAGCGAGACGCACAAGATAAGCTATGTCATGTGGCAACAGAAGCTTAAAAGACTGGGCTCCAAATCAACGTCGGGAAGACTGAGGTAATGAGGGTGTACAACAAGCAGCAAGATCCAGTGCGACTCCACCAAGGAGACATCAAAGAAGTGGACAAGTTTGTTTACATGGGCAGTGTAGTCAGCAAAGATGAGGGAGCAGATGAAGACATCAAGTGCCGAATAAACAATAACATCCTACGACCAATCTGGAGATCAAAAGCCCTCTCACTCCGCAACAAGATCCGGATCTTTAACATTAACATGACGTCAGTCCTATACTTTATGGCTCAGAAACGTGGCGTGTAACCAAGAACAACACCCACAAGCTACAGACATTCACCAACAGATGTCTCAGAAACATCCCCAACATAAGGTGGCCAAAGGTAGTCTCCAATGAACAACTTTGGACAGGACAAGCCACTCCCCAATTGAGATTGACATCAAGAAAAGAAAATGGGGACTTTACGCAAGCCTACATCCAACGTCACCAGGCAGGCTCTTGATTGGAACCCACAAGGAAAACGGAAAGTGGGTCGACCCAGACAGACTTGGCGCAGGAGTGCCGACGCTGAGGCGAAGGCCGCCGGAATTGACGTTGGCCGAGCTGAAGAGGACCAGCCAAAACCGTGTTCACTGGAGGAGTGCTGTTGCGGCCCTTTGTCCCCCAAGGAATTAAGAGGCATAACCATAACCATAGGCACCTAGGCCCGAGAAAACTTGACTGTTTCTTTACAGAGTTCATCGGATCCGGGCCATTTTTTATGGGTCCGGGCAGGTTTTTGCTGTCGTGTCAACGGCCTTAGCAGGATCGTAGCTAGGATGGGCGATAGGTGCATCCTCCCCCTCCCACGGGTAACAAAGGTTCGCCTAATCGGAGAGTGAGGGTGAAAATTTCCCGTGGGAGAATACCCCCGGTTCCCTAGGTTCGTGTGCCTCCTGCCTACGGCCCTGCTTTGAGACCCGGAGCAAACGAAGCGTGCGCAAGCAAATATGTTAAGAAGCAGATCAAAAATAAAGAGACGTGCAAAGTGTTGCAGTCTAAAAGAAAAAATATCTTGCATAGTCAATAGGCCAAAAACAAAATTTACCCGAGACCAAAACGTCATCCAGTCGAACTTAAATTTACTCTGTTATGGATGTCCCATTGCGTAGCTTGCTCTCCAGCTTACTGAATTTTGCGACTGTTAGCTGAAAAGGGCATGTTGATTTTATTTGATCCATATTTGACCAACAAGTGATAAAATAGATAAGGGGATAACAACATGATCACGTTCTCTGTCACGAGTGGCTAAAACTAAAATAGTATCAAATGCCCCGGGTGTAGGCCCTTACGGAGTGATACAATTTCACCCTGGGAGGGAGGATGGGCGCTGCCGGAATTGAGTGATGCATAATTATAACACCAGACTTTCCTCTAGAATGACTTATGTTTTGCCTAAAACCAGGTATATTTAATATTAGATATCAAGGTGCTACGACCTGGAATGCTATATCTGATGACATTAAGCTGCTGTCACTTAAACAATTTAAAAATAAATTCAAATCAAGCTTCATTGCAAGCTATTAACCGAACTACCTATACTTCTATATCCTCTCTTATCTTAGTTAATTAAGCTGTTTATATACTTTTTCTTCCGGCTATTTCCGCTAAACTTTTAACCTAGTTTACTTTATTTTTGTCCGTGTGTGTATGCGTGTTGTATGTATTTATTTAAGTCCTATGTACCTGACCTTTAAAATCACTGATGTAAACACTAAGGATGGCTGCTTAGTTCCTCATTAGCCAATAGTGGTTATTTCGGGCAGCCATGTACTCATTTTATTTTATATTGTCTAGTTTTGTAAACCTAATTAATTTGAGGTACAATAAAGTTGTTGTTGTTGAAGAAAAGGTTTATGTGGAAAGGATTGGTGTAGGTCGTGTAGGCCAATTTTGATCTTACTCTCTCTCCGTAAAATTTAACGCTATAGACTTTAATATTTCTATAGGTCGATTGATTAAACTCCCTTTAAATAATCGGGCTTGTCGATCAAATGTGAAATTAAACCTTCAGTAACCTTCTGCTGAACCTTAATATCCGGATCTTGATTTTTGAACAAAAAGTCCGCAATTAAATGTCATTTGCAAGATAAAGCGAGCCAAAATACTCGTCAGTGATGAGTCAGTTTTCACTGAAACAGTTTCACAAAAAATGTCGCAATCGTGCTAGCCTTGCATTAGCATTTTAGTCAGCTCTAACAGCAACATCAATAGCCGATCCGTGACATTATCTTAGTTACTTAATTACTTGACTTTTCTCTCTTATAACGGTACCTCTATATATAACTGGATTTATGAAAACCAGGTCAAAGAATTAATGACCCCCATCTCACGTTGTATGGATGAACTGACTTGTTAGGCATGTTAATTAGGCGTAAAAATCGGGTCAAGAAGGGAGCGAGAAGAAAATCCATAATAATAATAGCAATGTTAGTAATAATAGTAATAATAATGATAATAATAATATTAATAATCTGTCTTGATTTAGCAAAAAAGGGGCTTGAGGCAATAGAGGAAATGTATGAGATTTCGATCTATTTTGTTTGTTTTGCGAAGTAACCGTCGGTGACTATTGGCCACTCTTTGCATGAAATCTTACCCTTCATAATGTTCCCATGCCAAATTCGTGATGTCTGGTACATTTTACTGTAGCCAACTCCCCCCCCCCCCTCCCTCCCGCACCCCACCCGTTATTTTTGGCCATTTTTACCCAGGCCCCAGCTCGATGAGTACATCGGTTTGAATTTTTGACACCGCGCGGTAGCTGATCTGTAGGTTTACCAATCCTGCCGTCTAAAGGAAGTTTGCCGGAGGACATCATTAAGTCCAATGAAGGTGGAAGTCCAACGATTTGCAATCTAAGCGTCGGCTATTATCTTTCCTTAAACAAAGCTCTAACGGGTGAACTTGAACAACTCGTTACGACTTGTGCGAGGCGGGATAGTGAGGTGCTTGCTTTAGACGGCAAAAAGTCCTTCGCCACACCAAATAGGACTCCCTACGTATACCGGACTTGACGGGTGATTCGAAGGCGGCCATGCCGATATGTGGCTGGAACTATTCTGTGGCGAAAGTAAGTGTGAGTACGATTGATTCATGTTCATGCTTTTTTTATGGAGATTTTGCCGCTAGGTAGAAGTGCCAGATCGGTTTTCCGCTGATCTAAACGGCGATTTGTTCAGTTCGGAAGCGTAGTTTCCGGTCGCTGACCGACATGAACCATGTGCGGGTCACTAATCAAAGTACATTTCTCAGCTTTAATCCGGAGCTGCCTAAAAATCAAGCGAATCCTTGATGTTACACACTATTTCTCAGATCATTTGAGACCATGCATGGCTTGCCGGGTCAACTCTTGCGCTGGAAATTTTGAAGTCTGTGATGCCATTAATTTTTATGTTGTAAATAATAATTTAATTGAATTAGTAGACTTCGTGATTTTGTTGTTATGCCCAAACTACAATCTTCTTGCTCCGAAAAGACATAGGTTAGATTAATTTGCGTTGATTTGAGTTCAGAATAGTGCCCATTGACACCGTGAGTCCTTGCGAAAAGATGCCTTCAGAACTATAGTGTCATGTCAACTTTACCTAACCGAATTCTGTTGAATCAAGACAGAGTAACAATAACAGTACTTTCGGATAAGTGAGTCACCAAGGAGAATAGAAGCTGCCAATCCTTTTAAATTTTATAGCGTCGACATTGGAGAGAGTTTCTGGCGATAAAACAACCGCTTTTGGCGAGAAAATACAGCTTCGCAGGTGTTTCGCTCACAATTTCCTTTGACCCGGTTTACATAAATCCAGTCATAAAATGCCATATTACAAGACCAACTGACTCTAAAAGGGCTAAAGATTGCATATTTCCAGACCAGCTGACTAGAAAAAGTCTAAAATAGGCTTCTCCGGTTGCAATAGTTTTTTTTTTCAATGCATTCTGACAAAACTAGGCCTTGTGTCCGAAACACTGCATCAATTTAAATGCCATATTACAAGACCAACTGACTGTAAAGGGGCTAAAGATTGCATATTTCCAGACCAGCTGACTAGAAAAAGTCTAAAATAGGCTTCTCCGGTTGCAATAGTTTTTTTTTTCAATGCATTCTGACAAAACTAGGCCTTGTGTCCGAAACACTGCATCAATAAATGCCATATTACAAGACCAACTGACTGTAAAGGGGCTAAAGATTGCATATTTCCAGACCAGCTGACTAGAAAAAGTCTAAAATAGGCTTCTCCGGTTGCAATAGTTTTTTTTTTCAATGCATTCTGACAAAACTAGGCCTTGTGTCCGAAACACTGCATCATATAACTGGATTTATGAAAACCAGGTCAAAGAATTAATGACCCCCATCTCACGTTGTATGGATGAACTGACTTGTTAGGCATGTTAATTAGGCGTAAAAATCGGGTCAAGAAGGGAGCGAGAAGAAAATCCATAATAATAATAGCAATGTTAGTAATAATAGTAATAATAATGATAATAATAATATTAATAATCTGTCTTGATTTAGCAAAAAAGGGGCTTGAGGCAATAGAGGAAATGTATGAGATTTCGATCTATTTTGTTTGTTTTGCGAAGTAACCGTCGGTGACTATTGGCCACTCTTTGCATGAAATCTTACCCTTCATAATGTTCCCATGCCAAATTCGTGATGTCTGGTACATTTTACTGTAGCCAACTCCCCCCCCCCTCCCTCCCGCACCCCACCCGTTATTTTTGGCCATTTTTACCCAGGCCCCAGCTCGATGAGTACATCGGTTTGAATTTTTGACACCGCGCGGTAGCTGATCTGTAGGTTTACCAATCCTGCCGTCTAAAGGAAGTTTGCCGGAGGACATCATTAAGTCCAATGAAGGTGGAAGTCCAACGATTTGCAATCTAAGCGTCGGCTATTATCTTTCCTTAAACAAAGCTCTAACGGGTGAACTTGAACAACTCGTTACGACTTGTGCGAGGCGGGATAGTGAGGTGCTTGCTTTAGACGGCAAAAAGTCCTTCGCCACACCAAATAGGACTCCCTACGTATACCGGACTTGACGGGTGATTCGAAGGCGGCCATGCCGATATGTGGCTGGAACTATTCTGTGGCGAAAGACTTAGAAAAATTCTGCTCTAATTTTGGTAGTATTGTGTCCCGCGCAAAAAAATTTCGTTGCATCCGGGCGATTGCATTCAATTTCCTAGAAAATGGCTAGCTGTGTGGGAAAACCGAGGAATAGCGTGGAATTACAGAGCCCTATTTAATGTGAGTACGATTGATTCATGTTCATGCTTTTTTTATGGAGATTTTGCCGCTAGGTAGAAGTGCCAGATCGGTTTTCCGCTGATCTAAACGGCGATTTGTTCAGTTCGGAAGCGTAGTTTCCGGTCGCTGACCGACATGAACCATGTGCGGGTCACTAATCAAAGTACATTTCTCAGCTTTAATCCGGAGCTGCCTAAAAATCAAGCGAATCCTTGATGTTACACACTATTCCTCAGATCATTTGAGACCATGCATGGCTTGCCGGGTCAACTCTTGCGCTGGAAATTTTGAAGTCTGTGATGCCATTAATTTTTATGTTGTAAATAATAATTTAATTGAATTAGTAGACTTCGTGATTTTGTTGTTATGCCCAAACTACAATCTTCTTGCTCCGAAAAGACATAGGTTAGATTAATTTGCGTTGATTTGAGTTCAGAATAGTGCCCATTGACACCGTGAGTCCTTGCGAAAAGATGCCTTCAGAGCTATAGTGTCATGTCAACTTTACCTAACCGAATTCTGTTGAATCAAGACAGAGTAACAATAACAGTACTTTCGGATAAGTGAGTCACCAAGGAGAATAGAAGCTGCCAATCCTTTTAAATTTTATAGCGTCGACATTGGAGAGAGTTTCTGGCGATAAAACAACCGCTTTTGGCGAGAAAATACAGCTTCGCAGGTGTTTCGCTCACAATTTCCTTTGACCCGGTTTACATAAATCCAGTCATATATATAGATGATATTACACGGTGGCGAGAAAATATGAATTTTATGTTCGAGTGGCAAGAACAATATCTCATGAGTGAGCGCAGCGAACGAGTGCCGGAGATATTGTTCTTTCCACGAGAACATAAAATTCATATCTTTGAGCTAACGTGTAATTTTCTTTTTATTATGTAGACAAAAACACGTTGAGTAACACGTTCGTTTGGCAGCTTTGTACACAAACTGAATCGTGCAAGTCGGGAAATGACGCCATCGATATCCTCACTAGTGAAGATATGGAAAATACGCCACTACGGTCCCGGATGTAGCTTTGTATGAATTTTGTGGTGTAATTCCCAGTAAAACACTCACGTCTATATAATAAAAGGAAATAGTGTTTAATATGCCTTATGTTTAAAAACCAAGACTTTCCTTCTACTGGCTATTTAATAAGTATTATCAGTCAAGCCTTTCCACATAAACTTTGCTCATCCCTAGTGAGGTTCTCGCGTTCTTATAAAAACATCTCATTTACATCTGGACGCTGATATATATGGATAACGTCTGATTTCAATCGTCTAGTTTGCTTTAAACCGAAAGCTAAAAGACGATAAAACAATTTAGTTTATTTATTTTGGTAAGCGATTTCGTCTCGTGAAACGCAATTTAATAATTTACTAAATTAAACACGATTTCGCTGCTACTTTTGGATCCTGCTAGGAAAAATATTACATAATCATACACAAATGATTGAGTTGTACACAAAAGGTCTTTTTACCGTGGTTGTTATAAGTTTTTGCTCCAAAAATCATTAAAGTATTTTTGAAGGTGGTAATTGCTCTTGAAAATTCCCGGACAATCGACTGAGCACTTGTCACTGATTTTATTGTCTCAGCATGTATCCGTTTAGCACAAGTGGATTGCGCATGCTCATTTGCTGAATGTGTGTATCCAGGAACTGAACTGAAATTTGTTGGGCATGCGCAATAGTGCTATAACTGAGGGAATTGCTTAACGGCAAGCCCAGAAATATTGCAGTAAACGCTGAAACGGATTGTCACGTGTCAACCGGAAATGTTCAGCTCCACAGGTTACCAAACTTTCTTGGATAGCTATAGAGTGAATTCAGGCACTAGACTGAAATTTGTTGAGTATTGCTACTATAACTGAAGTGCTTAACGACAAGCCGAGTAAAAGCTGCAACGGACATTCACATGACAACCAAAATTTTTCAGCTTAATGGTGATCACATTTCCTTAGGTATGGAGCTCCGCGCAGCTGGGAACTTCCTGAACTTCAACTTTCAACCAGTTCACTGCTTCCAGCAACTAATGCAAAATAGCGGGAATTTTCCTGTGCGGCGTGATAGGGAGAAAATTACTAAGAACTTTGGAGGGACCATGGATGGCACAAATTAACGGCAGTGTTTCATCACTCAGAAAGCACAAGTTTCTTTAACGTACCAGTGACTTTATTTATTTTATCTCTCAGTTAATTTTTAGTTTACACCAGTTATGATTTTTACCATTAGCATTATTGTACTACGAATGATTTTAACTGCAGAGCGTTTCGATCCAAAAATCCTATTTTCGAAAAAATATTACATAGCGAACCTGTCTTGTTTGAAACTTTGGCTATTATTTCTCTTCTAAAAAAGAAAACTTTTCTCTACCAAAATGAAGTTTCTTTTACAGCATTATCTCAGTATGTTGCCTGAAGTACCTTGCTTTTTTTATCGGTACTAATTTTTATCGGTAACTGAGAGAAGTTTATTTTAAATCAACTACTTATTTCACAAGTTTCAATTCTACATATTATCGTCACTGGCGGATCTAATAAGATTTGGATTCCATTCCTTTCACTGTCGGTTTCAACCGTACTAGCTGCAGCGACAAACGATTATCCAACGGCAGCAAAGGCAGCATCGACCCCAACTACAGCAATAATAACAATAGCGTACCCAATAATAACGACAAAAGTAAGAACGCTTCGAACCTGCAACAAAAGTATAAATCAAGCAAGTAAGGAAGGAATTATGCAAGTAAGCAAGTATATGATTCTTATATCCACGGTGTAAGACAAAACATAGCTATTGGCAGCACCGTTAGCCATGACATGACGCAATGCAAGGGAGTGATCAAAGAGTACGTGTCAGACCTTTTTTTTCAGATCTGAAAGTGAAAATTTCAATTTCCAAAGCTATACAGTCGAAAATTGAACCGAGACTGACATAGCCGCTTGTGTATTGACCCAAGCCTTATATCTACTCATCGCCTATATTAAATCAACCTCGTTCTTAGGGTCTCTCGCTCCGGGAGGGCGGGAAGATGAGAGAACCTGGGAACGAGGTTGATATTAAATAGGTTTCTAGCTTATTACTATTAAGACTCGGCTTCAATTTGAAGGCAATTTACACTTAGGGACTTTCCAATAATATTACTGAATTTACACTGATTGACTTCAGTATTACTGAACGGCCCGGGTAATCGTTCAAAGTCAGCTTCCCTCTCTTGATGAAAAAAAAAATATGGGGCCAAGATATCGGGGACCTTAACTGTTTTTGTCGGCCATTTCTTCTCGGGGAGCTGCTCAGCCTTTTGATTTCGGTAGCCTCGCAGCTCCTATAACCTCTAAATTTCAGTGACAGGGATAGTGTTGCAACCTTATCGTTTTGGGCTAGGGTCCATTGTTTGTTCTTTTGTCTCACCTGAAGGGTGGTCCCCAATCAGGTGAGACCTTGTAAGAGCTGCGAGGTGACCCTTCGATTTCGCGGCTTGTGGTTTTCTCAGTTAAACTATAGGAATATCTTTTGTTTTATCCTAAACAGACATTCGATGACATTGACCAATACTTTGTTCAACACTTACGTCTCGGCTCTACCCCCAGCTTCTCGATGCGATAAATGGGCAGCTCCTTACACAGGGAAGCCATTTCATCACTCAGGTCGGAGCGATCAGTGACAGTCGATACAGCCTTGTATTCGATGTCTGTCTCGTTCGTTGCTGGTGAGTCGCTTTTCTGTAAAGAATAACAAGAGCAAAGTGAAATAGAAGTTGGTCAGAAAAAAAGCCTTGTACATGCATGAAGGGAGGCCTCAGATTTTTTGGGCATCAAGAGAATTTTGGGCAAGGGAACTTGGGAGAATTTTTTGGGCAAATGGTTCACCGGCCCCCCTGGCAAAAAATTGCCCGTACACTTATGGGCCTTATATTTGGGAATAAACCTTGGACTTTGTCGTCGAAGTAATTTTGCTAATAAGAAAGCGAGAAGGTGTCAAGTTCCTACAGTCATTTATTTGGGATTAACTGCAGTTTATCTGCTCACCATGTTTGGCTACCAAACGACATTAATATATTATTATACGTCTTTGTTAATTCAGAGAGCCAATAACTAAAATTAACCAACCAGATTGCTGTATTGCCGGTACAGTATTCTCTAAGTACTGTATATACTTTTTTTACGCGATGCCAAAACAGAGAACTTTGCTCGTCCAGTCTCGCATTCAATGCCAGGCTAGAAGTACAAATACAAGTTTTTGATTCTCCTGGGACTCAAAATGGCCGCCCTGTGATTAAGGTCATGAATGATCCCGTACGAACATTTTTGAAGATTTTCTTGTATTTTTACAATTTCTCAGTACGGCCCTCGCGCTTGGTTAAAAAGATATATTTATTGAAATCACTTTGATACTGAGTTACGTTGTAACCTAATGAAGATGTAGATGGTAAATTGAGAAAGACAATCATTTGAATCAGTGGCATGTACTAAAACTAGGAACACCGGAACACCACAAAACACGGAACACCGGAACACCAGAAATACCATAAAATGCCAATAAACTTCTGGTGTTCCGGGGTGTTCCGGGGTTCCGGCGTTCTGGTATTGCGATACTCCTGGATTTAGCACATGCCACTTGAATTACCTGGTCGAGGGCTTTGGCGAGGTCATCAGGGTTTGGCGCATTTTCTGTGGAGTCAATCAGAAAACAGGCTTCTGCAGCCGAAAGACGATGCATGGCCAAGTTCTGCAAACAAGAACAAAAAGGAAATGCTAGCTATTACAAAAACCGTGACTCATATTTCCAGTTCAGAAAAACAGAAAATAAAGCGAACTAGCAACTAGCACACTGATATAAATAGAAATTATGATAAATTCACTCGTTGGAATGTTCTTGATAAATCTCATACCGTCATTTAAGAATGCTGCACATAATATTTTTACCTTTTTGAAGTCGTAAACAATGTCGACTTCTCCCGCGTTCGAGGAATCGGTCTTTGGAATATGAACAGTCTCTGTTTGTTTCTCATTGTCCACTTCAATTTCCTCGTCAACATCTTTATCTCCATCATTTAGTTTGACCTTGTACTTGGACACGGTATCCTTCAAAGGCAAAGAGAAATTATATAATTTCTACTACAAATTAGCTAGTTTCGATGTTCCCGGCTGACATCACTTTCCAGGTGAAGATCTAGAGTACATGCATGGATGCAACATAAAAATATATAAATGATGTTTGGAGCATCAAAACGTCGACCTACTAATGATTTTTATATTTCTACCGACATTTTTTAGCAAACAGTTAAGGTGGCTCGAATGAATGTTTGAGTGACGATATGAATGCATAATGCATCGAAATTTACTATTGCACGGAGATTCGAGACAATGGATAGTTATAATTAGAACCATAAGCGAACAGCCGGAAAATAAGCGCAATGTTTGACAAATTTGAGGCTACAAATTGACAGCCTTAGAATGTTTCAATGAAGTTTAAACGCCGGGATTATATTAAATATTAGTTAATCTACGTGAAGAATAATGTTTAAAAAATTATCTATCGCTTTTGAAATAGTGAACATTTTAACAAATGTAGTGTCAATTTTGATGAAAAGGCCAAATAACACTCTACTCCAGTTCATATTCAAGCCAGTGTTTTCAGAAATCGAATGGCACGATTTTTCTAAGTTTTTTTAATAACATCCAGGAATTAATACGTTTTTGTTGTATTTTAACACCTTAAAAGTTCGCCATAAATTTTCTCAAAATCGCTCTAATAAAAAATTCTTCAAATTTTGCAGACCTCAAGAAAAGTATGTCAGGTCAAAAAACCAGTAAGGATTTTTCAAAATTATCCCTTGATGACAAGTAATTCAGTCTCGAATAAAGTAGGAAATGACGTCACTACGTTGCCATGGTAATTCCGATCTCGATAAAAGGTGCTTCATCTGAAACTTTGATTTTTCTCTAGTGCACTTGGAGCAATTGATGTTGTGCCAGATACTTTATGGCGGCACACTAGCTGCTAAAAGTTGAAAAGTATCATCACTCGAAAATCCGATCGAGCCACCCTAGATAACGTCACACTTACCCTCTTGTTTTCACGTTTAGAAACGGTCGCTGCAGATGTGGCAGCAACAACGACGGCTAAACACAAAAGCAACACTTTGAACTCCTGGGGGAAGGAACAAATAAAATGAGTTAGAGATTGATCGCCGTTGCTGAAAAGTAAATTAACAGCGGCCTCTGGTTTCTTATTGCCTGCGCAGGAGACCTTTTAGGCAGATACAAACCTTAATTCAAACGTTTCTATGCAGACCACGACGGACGGAAAACTTAGGCACTGTTAGCTTTCTACTCCGGACCTCTCTCTGTTAGAAGAGGAACGTACTTGGACCCACACGAAGTATAGATAAGAAAAGTTGATCAGGTTTGTACTACATAATGGCTATTCTCCACTTTCAAGGCAGATAAAGTTTTGTCAAATATAACTTACCATCTTTATCGTGTAACAGAAAAGCAACTGGTTCTTCTTTCTTCTTGGATGTAATTCCTTTCTCCACTGAGTATGGATAAAAATCCACGAGGGAGCCCTTTTTATGTCATCTGAGGGCTGCCCAATGCTTCCGCATATTTAAGTTAATGGACATTCTACAAGTAAATTTAGTAGCTATATTGTGAATCCAGGAACTGGCCTGAAATTTGCTGTGTATGCGCAGTTACTGTAGTCATAACTGAAGGAAGTGCTAACTGGGAAGTTCATAAATGTTGTGGTATAAGCTGAAACGACAGAAAAGTGTAAAAAGTCTGATGTACATCCCTGATAATTAAGAATGAGGAAACATTGGACAGGCCCGGAGGGAGGGGGTGTGTCCAAGCAAAACACAGTTTGACTCATCAACTACCAGTTTGACGTCACGTTTAATTCGCTTGGTTGGAATTCAAAATGGCGCCCAATTTGAAGTCGAAGGGGTTGACAAAAATGCAGAATTTTCGATGGATATTCTCCTTCATTTCGTTAGGTTCGTTAATTTTGAAGTTTTTGTTGCTTTAGAGAATTTTTATTTGGTACTTTTATCGGCCTGAACATCCAAGAGTTAGGCAAACCTTTCTGCCTTGAAGCAAAGTTGTCTAGCAAAGTTATTAGACGGTTGCCCTTTCGAGGGCGACTGCACAGCGAAGCAAAGCTATCTTGATTCAAGAACAGGAGGTTTGACAGAAGGCAAACTGTGGTTTGTCATATAGCGGAGTGCTCGCTCCTGAGTGGACTGAAGGAACAGCTGTATTATTCACATGTTTCCATTTGCCGGCTCTGGGAAGTTTTTCTTTTTAGCTATTAATACATCTACTTTTTAGGTTTCTTACCATACGTTTGTTAACATTTGTGGTTTAATCAGCGGTGCTGATGCTTACCTAATGCGGGATATGAATTGCAACATGAATGAATTTTATGTGAGACCACAACTTGCGTCTGTTGTCAGACATTTGCTAATACTTTTTGTTCTTAGCAGCTGATTAACGATTTTACTCGTATCACCAAAATGACTTTTACTTTAATCGATTTGAACATACTAATTCACTTGGAAGAGTGGTCTGTTTAGGTGTTTTTCATGTCAGCCGTGATCATACTCCTGTTTATGCGAATTTTTGAATGTAGCTGAAAGTCACGCCCCAATGCCCACAAAGCGCGTTCGTCCAAGCAAATCATTGTGGATTATTCTTGAATAAAAGAAAGGGATGCATGAACTTGACTTATTGAAACTTAAAGCAATGCGTTCTAAAAGTTTGCGCAATTGGGCTGATTTCAATAATACCAGACGATAGATTGAACAAGGCATGGTATACAAACTACAAAGGGACTTTTCAAGAGTCTTCAATAAACACAAAAATGATTGTCGAAAAACTTGGAACACTATTAATGTGAAGAAAATAATAACAAATGGCGTCTCTATCACTAGTTCAGCCGATTTGTCGGACGCATTTAATGAACATTTCTCGTCCATAAGCCCTAAACTTACTGTAAAGATCCCATTACTTAACAACAATAATAATTGTCTTGAAAGCTTCGCTGACGTACATTCAGACAAAAGCTAGGTTTCAATTCAGTCCCGCCAGCGGCACTGGAGTTCTTTCTCTCTTGAATGAATTTTGAAAATCTAAAGCAACAGGTCTCGACAATATACCTGCCAGAATGTGCCGATCTTATTTGTATTCGCATTTGCAAGATTTTTAATTGTTCATTAAATCAAGGCGTATTTCCTGATGATTGGAAATGTGCTTAAGTTATTTCTCTGCTGAATCAAGGGAAATCGAGCGACACAGTAAATATCGCCCAAATTCAATAATTTCGGTCCATCAGCTAGATATATCTCTCTCTAGAAATGACATTACTTCGAAATGCCCATCGGGATTCTGTTCCATGCATTTAGCCATGACATCCCTATTAGAAGCTACAGACAGGAGACTTAACGCTAATGCTGAAGTTTATTGTTACCTAAAGAAAGCTTGCGATACGGTTGACCACAAGATCTTGCTACGTTAAATTTACGTACGTAAAATAAAAAAGAATTGTATGGACGCCTTGCGTCTTCGGAAAAGTTGAATGTGGTTTAACTTTTTCCGCAGACGCGAGACGTTAATTTCACGCCCGTTAACGTACGGAAAATAACGCAACACTGGAAATCAACCTTGAGGTGGATTTCCACTGTCGCGTATTTTTTTACGCACGTAAAAATATACGCGACAGTGGAAATCCACCATTAAAGTGTAACTGTGATCAAATTTTTACACCTTGCTTTTTGAAGGGAAACGTGTACTATTTCATGTGAGATTAAAAATGCCGTTTTCAGTTTTCAAATATCTGTAGTAGTTACAGAGATATTCAAGTTTAAAAAATTTTGTAAAATATGCAAATTAGGAGATTTCAAGTAAGAAAATAGGTCAGGTTTCTACTTAGACAGGTGAAATTTGGCACAGTAATAGTTCTTCAAGCGACACACTATGGTTGTAACTTAATATTGTTTCCATGACAACACACTCTTTTCCAGTCCCCTCGAATCTGTTTTCAGTATTTGAATGATTTTTAGCCCAGAAAAATTAAACCAGGCCAACGAACCTACCTAACACATAAATATGCTTGCGAAATCATGTAGATCCGGAGTCATCGAGAAATATCAAAATTGAAGGCCAAAAATGTTCAGAATAGCCTTTAACAATGGGGAGGTCTGGTACCCAGCATGTTGCCATGGTAACATAATTGTTAATCGCATATTGTACAACTCACCTAGTGGAGTCATGATGCAAAGAATCAAACATTTCTGGGTGAGATATTTTTACTTCATTTACTTGATAACCGTCATCACTTAGCTAATTTTCATTTTTAAAAACCTGAATATCTCTGTAACGAAAAAAGATATTTCAAAAAAAATTAAGCGGCAATTTTCTTCTCATGCAGACTACTGTTTAATGCTTTAAAATGGCTTAGTTTGGAGACATCCAAATTTCATCATAGTAGCACGCCTTAGAGCCTATGGAATTCAGGGGAACGCTTACAACTGGGTTAAGTGATATCTAAAATGTCCGATGAATGGATCACTTTCAAGAGACTGCTCCCTTTACAAATATAAACGACTTACCAAATTACTTATTACCTGGCTGTATCACGGCTGTAATCTGGCCTGTAATCAGCATTTCCTTCAGCAACTAAAGTACTACCCCCCATATGCATGTACTTAACTAACGTAAAGTGTGCGTTTTTTTTTTCGGGTTACGTAGCGAAAGTATAGGCGGCCATGTTTGAGTACTGATGTAATCAAAATGGCGATTCATTTCATACATTAAAATTGGCTCATAATAATTACGCGACAGTTCTTCTTTCTTCTTGTGGCAGAGGACTTGTAGCTTTCTCCACTGACTTTGGATACAAACCCAGGAGGGAATGTTTTTATGCCACCTCAGAGCTGTGGTATGTTTATTTCCTCGTTGAATTTTGATATGACGGTGAGTTACAGTCCGTGATTTTTCTGTTGTTTCAGTTTTTACCGCAACAGTTATCAACTTCCCTTTTAGAACTTCCTTCAGTTTTGTTACTACTGCGCATTCCCAACAAACTTCAGCCCAATTTCTGGATTCACAGTTTAGCTACCCAGGCTCTTAATAATTAGGTAAAAAAGTTCACCAAATTATGCGTTAAAATGTTAAAACTAGTCACATTAATTTTGAAAACAGCTCAGCCATCTTCGCAGATTCCCCTTTTATTGCAATGTAGAGCTGATTTGCATCCGCTAATAACTTTTAATATATCAGTTAATTATCGCTGAGCTCTAATCTCTCTGAAGCCTCCAAACCTACAACCAGACATTTAGTGGATTCGTATCCAGTTCAAAAGGCTCTGTAAATCACAATCCCCGTAGCGAATGAAAAATCCACTTGCGTAAGGATACACGAGGCTACGTTTCTTGGAAAACGACCGCCTTCATAAATAGATTTCTGAAGCAAAGACTGATATCCGTGAACCACCACAGTAAAGATTTTTAACTGTGTATAAACCAGTCACTCGTGTCTGATTATGCAGGATTTTTTCCAAGTTGGCCGTAAAAGGAGCGGCGAAATCATGTTTAAGTAAATTGTTTGATTGCGTTTCACGAGACTAACACGCTTACCAAAATCATCTTCTAGCTTTCGGTTTAATTTAAACTAAACGATTTAAATTACATTACATTACATATTAAACTGATAAATGAGATGAAAGCAGGAGAGAACCTCATTAGGGATTAGCGAGGTTCTCGCGTTGTTAAAAATCACCGCATCAACATCTAGTTCATCTGGACGCATTTTATTGCTGAAGAAGATTATTTTAACCGAGACGTCCTATTTTTAAACCATTTTATTCAGTAACAAGAAGTTTTTAAGTTATGTCTTATGTTTAAAAATTAAAACCCTACTTCTTCTGGCTGATATCTAAGTTTCGGTGGATGTTAATAAGATGTCGCCACGCGTTGAATTCTGGGTAGATCGACATGATTTCTGTGTTTGTATGAATTATTAATATACCGATTTAGCCAAACCTAAAAGCGGAGCTACGTATTTTTTGCTGGTTCTTAATAATTTGTGAAATTGCCTTCATTAAAAGTACTAGCGTGTGCAACTGTACTCCACAGCCGAAATAATAAATATTGTTATCAATATACGCGGCCAAATTGAAATCCGGCCTCGTTAAAACACACGCTCTGCGGGCCGCAAATGACTATAATCATTTCATCGGGCATTGTGGCGTATTTTGCGGGATAAACTGGTGAATTCAGCGGGTCCGCCGCGTGGACCAATCAGAAACAAGAAATTGAAGATGCCAGCCAATCAGAATTGAAAACCATGCAACTGCTCGCGCCATTGTCTTGCTCTCTAGCAACTCTTGAAGCTCCGTTTGACTCAGTTGAGGATTTTCCATCTGCTGTGCATGTTCTTGAGCGCTTTCAGGAAAAAACGGTTTAAATGCCTAACAATGAAGCAAATTCTCCCTCTGTTGTCAGCCAGATAAAGAGGAATTTATTTACGGAAACTCGTGGAAGAATCCAGGCAGCCGAACTGCAGTGAACGTAAGTTTGTTTTCATCGAGCGAAACTCATTCAATGCCAAACTGCCAGCTCAGTTTGCTGCACATTTAATTTTAACAACGCTTAATAGCTAATTCGGTGCTGTCTATATAATTCTGTACTTTGTTCTAAGCGTTGGTAACAATATTTAATCAGGAAACTCTATCACAAATGTGGTTTTCATAGAGGTCCTATGACTAAAAAATAAATGTGTACAAATAAAATATAATACATATTTCATAACAATTTAGAAATCACAAGAATTAAGGTTAAAAATTTAAAAAGCTAAAAGGAAGACAACAAATTTCTCTTAAAAATTACCAAGCTAGATGACTTTCTAATGAACGTGTCAAGACTGTTAAAATCATTTACAGCATGATATGCTAAGCGTTGTTTTCCCCAATTTCGTTTAACTCTAGGGAGCCTTATGAGATCTTTGTTTCGCGTATTATGCGAATGCATGCCCGTTTGCCTAGACATAACTAAAGAATGATTAATTTGACCAGTGGTACATTTATAAATGTAAACACATCTATGATATTTTCTGCGGTCTACTAGGTTCAACCATTTTAAGGTTTTTAATGCTTCAGTTGCCGAAGATAAAGGTGGCTTATCTAAAATCAATTTCGCTGCTTTGTTCTGTAAAAGCTGGAGTTCTTTCATAAGTGTTGCATTGTTCTTATCTCCCCAGACGATATCTGCATAATCTAGGATAGGTAACACTAAACTATTGTAGAATAGTAAGCGAGCCTGAAGAGGCAAATAATACTTGATTCTGCGAAGAAGACTAAGGTTCTTATTAATCTTAGCTGAGATGTACTCTACATGATCAGCCCAAGTAAAATCAGATGACAACATTATTCCTAGATATTTAAAACTTGAGACGGAATCTATGTAAGACTCAAAAATATGCAAAGAAAGAGATGGAATACCAATAGTTTTTCTACTACTGCCTATAATCATAGACTTTGTTTTACTGAGATTTAGCGTCAGTTTGTTTCTATTTAGCCATTTAGCAACTTCCAGGAGATCTTCATTGAGAGCTTCCTCCAGCATACGTGGCTCCTTTGAAAAACAGTAGAGGACTGTATCGTCAGCATAGAGTGTCACTTGGGAATTCTTCACTACCAGAGGCAGATCATTTATATAAATTAGAAAAAACAGGGGGCCCAAAATGCTCCCCTGAGGCACCCCAAGGGGCACATGTAGAGGGTCAGACATAGCATTATCACTTGACGTGCGCTGTTTTCGGTTGCTCAGATAGGACTTGAACCAAAGTAGAGTACTAGCAGAGACACCAATCTGCGACAATTTGGATATCAGAATAGCGTGGTCCACGGTATCAAATGCTTTTGTCAGGTCTAGGAATACTGCCCCGCAAAACATGATTGAATTTTGAGGTTTTCTGGCAAAGTTCGTAAATATCTTTAGCCTGATTTTCGAACAAAAATAAACGCCGACTAACTGCCAGCAGTGTTCAAGATATCACTTACTGTCTTTGATTGCTGTTCTCAATGCCCTCTGAATTTATTATTATAGTAATAGAGTTGATGTTCTTGGGCGTAAATATGTTTTTGGCCGTCCTCAGAGCTCATTTTAGCCCTCGCAACATCAACTCTTGTTATATTAACGGCACATAAGCTGATCGGTTCACGCGACATCATCCGATGAATTTCAACCAATCAGGTTACGTTTAGCCTTTTGACGCGGGAAAACCGTTGAGGCGCTTACGAGCGAACTGCAAGGCTGAGCAAGCTTTAAAGTTGAGTTTCACGCTAACGAATAGTTTTCAGAGAAAAAAATCAGTCTAGTTGTTACAAATGGGAAAAATATCGACAAAAAAGTCGGATTTAGACTTGAAGAGAGGCTAGAAGCAAAAGCACAATCTGGAAGAAACAAAGAAAGCACTTGATTCCTACGGTCGAGCAAAATTAGCTCGGCTGAACTCCTGCTAGAATTTTACACCGAAAATCAAATGGAAAATGTAAGTTCGCTGACATCGTAGCTATATCCGCAAAGTTGTGCACCTCTTCAAAACATAGGCAGACAGACAGACAGACAGACATGTTTTATTTGGAGTCTTATAAAATTAATAGTATTTCGACTATGGATTCCAAATAAGTTATTAATTAATTAATTCCTAGAGTATTTACTTTTTGCCATCTTCCCCTTTCCTTTTTTCAAAGCTCCGGCTTTTACAGTTAACATTTTCAGCGCGAAGTAAGTTCTTACTTGTATTCTTGAAAATGACTTTTTGATGAATATTGTTTATTTGCGCCTGCGTAGTGTCATTTGCGGCCCGAGCGCGAAGCGAGGCGACGTCGTTCGTACGCGCCCGCGAGTCGTGCCGCTTGCCATTTTAACCATAAAAAATGAAAGGCATGGTTCTCCTGTTTGTTCTTTGTATGCGTGCTTGGTTCTCTTATTTCTATGGGTATGGGGCTCCGCTCTGCGGCCCCGAAGGCCGCCGGAGCTCCGCTATTACTATTATTATTATTGTTATTATAGAATGAATTCGCGAAAGTCCACTTTTATATGCTGTCGAGTACCGTTTAATACTAATGAGAAAGGAATATACAGAATCACGTGTAATGAAATAAGCTGCTACATGCATTAAAAATTCTAATATTTGTGTTGATGTGTGCATACCAGCGTGTAAGATTGGCAGTCAAGATGCCTTGTTTGCTATCAGCTATGGCCGAGTTTAGATCTTACACGACATTCTTGTTGAATTGAACCTAAGCTTCAACCCTTGCTTTGGCATTTTTAATCTTTATCCTACAATCATTATGAGTCTCATTCTTGAGTTATTTGCCGAACCATTTCACGAAATTTATAGAGCTCAGTATGAAGACGCCATGTTGGTGCCCAGCTAGATTGGCACCAACATGGCAGCCGGAAATCAAAGAAAACATCTGGCACTCGCTTTTGCTATGAAAGCGATTGTTCTTTCCTTACAATCTGGTGTAGAAACACTTAAACATATTTCCCAATACTTGAACTGTTTAAACTGTAAAAATATTGAGAAAAGACCTTTTCTTCAAGCACGACAACTCTGTCACGGCGCCTTCGTGATGCCACGTTCGGCGGAAATCTCGAAAATTCAACATGCTGCAAACATACTTTAGGTGGTAATAAAAATTTAGCATACCCAGCAAATTTTGTTTTTAAACTTTTATGACGCAACGTGAAAACCAACAATTCAGGGATTTCCTTAAAAATTGCCAAAATGTTCACATTCTCTCGTTTTTCCGCAGTGTCTTAATAAGTGGCTGTGAGGACATGGAATCTAACAAAGGGGGTCCAATCACATCAAACGTATTACAAGAGGGGACAAGCGGCTCTGTGGACAAGAAAGATGAACAGTACGTAGTCTCGCTTTGTTCCAGGCCCTTCAATCAAAGCATTTATGAGAGAGACGGGTTAAAAAGATTTCCCTCCATTCCTATTTTGGCAGAGAGACGCCCGAGGGCAGACAAAGCCTCAAACCCAGTCTCCCCAGCAACTTGCTTGTCTCTGCCATCTGGCTGCAGGAATCTGTTCCCTGTTTGGTCAGTAGTAGGTTGTGAGTTGGATGCAGTTTCACGCGGGACGGTAATCGCGGGAGAACCCGTTAAGTGGTTACCAGAATACACAGGATGAAGGCTATTATCCTGATCGACTGGCTTTGGTACGATAAAGACATAATTCCCAGTAGTGTTTGTGTGAGAGGCGCTTGTCTTTGTACCTGGTTGAAAAAAAAGAATGCATAAGAACGATTATATGAGTTTCAACCGGGTTTACGAGTCGGCCCAAGTTATTTGTACAAAGTAATATCCCGTTTTTGTCCTTTTTATTTTCTGTGTTATACCTGCAAACTAGCTGGTGAGATTGTCCTCACAAAAGCTAAGTGTATATACACAATAAACTTGACTTGACTTGTAGACCTGGTTTTTCAGATGAAAAACATAATCATAATTTATTTCCGCCCTTGTTTAAAAGGATCATTCAAAGTCAACACGTATAAAAGAAATGCATTGTTAAGAACTGCTTCACGAGAACAACTGGTGACTAGGTTCTCCTAGATAGTGATCTGGCTGGAGTCAGGTTAAAGACCAAAATAATCGCTACAAGTTTTAGCACATAATAAAGTATCTACATGGTCTTGTTTTAAAAAGAATAACGTACCAGCAGGTGAGGTACTTCCATTATATGAAGCATGATGGTGCGCCTTTGCTTGATGCTCTCGAAGCCGCCTTGTATAACCAAAACGCCTGCCGCAATCGGAACACTGAAAGCGAAGAACAGGCGGAGGTCTTTTCGAAGGCTTCCTTGACACTTCGGGAACGTTCGCCTTATCCGATGGCTTTATCGGCTTTTTCACCTTCCTCGATGACTTTTTCGGCTTGCTCGTCTTATTCGATGACTTTTTAGGCGTCTCTTCAGCGGACGACGAATGTTTCTTAGTAAAATGCGTTTCCAAATTTCGGTGATACGCGAAGATCCTCGGGCAGTGCTCACAGTGATACTCGCCTCGTTTAGCCCGAGTGTTCTTGCGCGTTGGTCCGTTAGCGCTCGCTCGCTCAACTGTCATTTTCACGCATCGCAGACGGTGTCTCTGGATACCACGTCTCGACAGAAGTTCTTTGCCGCACAAGTCACATTTTTGTATTCTTTCTTCTTTTTTCTTGTGCGTGAGGATATGCCTCTGGTAATTGGAGCTTTGCAGGAAAGATTTGGAGCACACGTGACACTTGTACCGTTTAAATCCTTCATGCATTAACACGTGTTGCTTGAAGGTCGATCGGTGAGTAAATTTCTTGTCGCATTGAGAACAACTACATAGAGAAAGAAAAAGAATTGTTTGAGAACGCGGAAGTAAAGCGAGTATTTCCTGTACGTTTCAGTCCTTTTTCTGTAGTCCGCCCAACGGAAACATTCCCAAATAGTTTAACGGCTACGGAAAATTTCCAAAATTTGACAACGTCCAACTAAACCCCAACCGACCGTCGTAGTCGCACAGAATGTCCGGACAATTTTCTACGCCTTCCTATGCAAAACGTCAATGTTTGGTGTTGACAACACTTTATCCAGGAGTTCTGTAATAATATATGACGTATGACATCACTACAGTTCTGCCCTATGAAAATGATGACTTGTCGGACACAATTCATGTCCCTTTACGGGAAAAAGGTTATTTGCATTCCTGGCACTGTGTTGTTGTCCTGTTCAGACATAAACACTATTATTAGCCAGTAATAGTTAAACGGGCTGCTCTCCTGCACAGAAACACAAGAGCGTTTCTTTTGCCATAAAGATTGGTGGCAAAATGTTGCGGCGTTCTAGGCAAAACCCTGCCAACTTAAAGCGCGAGTGGCACATGGTATCAATAATGAAATTTGGGTTGTTAGGTCGGGTGGTAATGGTACGAAGGTAAGAAGGATGGAAGGAAAGGAGGAAATGCAGGAGAGAGGGAGGTGAGGGAAGAAAGGAGGAAGGGAGAAAGGAAGGAAGGAAGGGAACGACAGAAAAAGAGGAGGGGAGAGCAGAGAATGGAAAGGAAGGAAGGAAGGAAGGAAGGAAGGGAAAGACAGAAAAAGAGGCGGGGGAGGAGAGAATGGAAAGGAAGGAAGGGAGGGAGAGATGCAGCAGGAAAGGAACGAATGAAGGAAATCCTCGGACTTTTTTCTTGTTCAACACAAACCTTTCTTGACACAGTACGTTAAAATTCTACAGGTGTAAGTGTAAGCTGAGGAAAGGCATCAATGCTATAGAATATGTGACCTTTACTTCCACGTAACACTGAACCGTAACGAGACAGTGTCCTGTAGGAGGAATGTAGAGCATACCGATCACAACAAGCCCTCACCTGTGCGGTCTATACCCAGTGTGGACATTCTTGTGTTCATTCAAGTTGTGAGAGTAACTGAATGCCTTGCCACATGTATTGCACTGATAGGGCTTTTCTCCTGTGTGGTGGCGCACATGGTACTGATAATGGCCCAGCATGTAAAACGCCTTAGGACAGTAATCACATTTATAGGGCTTCTCACCTGCCGGCATGGCGGAAAGACAAAGAAATTACAAACGGACATACCTACGATTACCCTTCATGATTTGATCAGAAGGTAGCCACAAATCTAGTCTGACTTATATCTTATAACAGAAAAAAAACGAAAAAGTAAATCATGGGAAGTGAGATACATGTATTAGCCTCCCATGCAGACGTCCCCACGTGGGAGAGAAACGCGTGGCGACGCCCTAGGACGACTGCGTGGGAGGCTACAGAGATATGGGCTATATAAAGCTATGTGCAAAATGTTTATATGATGTTAACTGTGAAACTAAAGTACAATCAATATGACACTACAATAAAAACTACATGCATGCATGGACGCAGCTAAAATGTAATTAGCTAAGCGTGAATGTGTTAGATGCCTGGATAAACAGACCAGTCAATAGGCGACTGCCGGTCAATATGGCGCAATCCTGTACAAAACTGTGGAGACATGACTTTTTCCCGACATTTCTTTACACTTCGCCTCCCTCCTTGATGTTGTTTTCAACCGTAAATCATTTCTCAAGTATAGACAGGTGTATAAATGGGTACCGGCGAATTTACTGCTGGGGGTTAACCCTGCGATAGACTAGCATGCCATCCAGAGGGGAGTAGAAATACCCCTAGTCGCTTCATGCTACAGAAACCGGAGATAAGCGCTGGACTGATGAGCCATTTAGGGCACAGCTTGTCATGACACTAACCTGTATGCTTTCTCATGTGGATTCTCAAGTTACTAAGTGATGTAATTTCACGGTGGCATACATGACATTGATATTCCTTCTTTCCTGTTGAGCAAAAAGTGCACCATTTTATTTATGCAAGGACAGATATTTTCCAGTTCATTTTTCCCTGTCAAAATGAACACATTTTGGGAGAGCAGGACCAGGGAGGGGGGCTGGGGATGAGGAGTGGGGGGGGGGGGTGGAGGGCAGGGAAGGGAAGAAAGGGGGATTACAAATTGAAATGCTCATTGGGAAATGCATCTCTGAAAGCTAAACATTTTGCAAACATAAATTATATTAGCAGAAGTTAGTTCCCTTCCATCTCCCTCCACTTTGAATTCTGCCAGGAAGGCATGCCAGATCTATCACATTGAGTTTCCAATTAAGACTGCTGAAATTAATTGAGGTCCTGGGATATATCTTGGGTTCGACATTTATTCAAATTTCAGGGGTTTCAAAACAAGCCGGAGACTGCAGGAGTTCCACCAGTTACTTGAATATTATGCGGTCAGCTTGCGACAAAAAGCTCACTCACAACAGCTGTCTAATCTTCCAGTCGCTGACACCCACTTTAAAACATTTTGAAACCCCTGAATTTGGTCTTATACAAATGAATTTTATCAATTAATTGGTGTTTATGATTGGAGTTTACAAGCCTAACAGTTCAATTTAACAATTTTTCTCCTTCACATTTGACAAACTGCAAACTTTAATTTGACAGCATTCACAAAGATTCAGTCTCAACGTTTTGAAAAGAGACAAAGTTGGTGACATTTTGATGTTGGCTGGAGTACATTTTGTAAATTTTGTGTTATTATCATTAAACGTAATGTAAAATCAGTAAATAATGACTCGTTATTTACTAAATTCTAGTTGAGGCTTTAAAAGCTAATGGAAATACCCCTGAATTTAATAAATGCCAGGCCCTGAACAACTGCCGGATCTACAAGGCTGAGTTTTGAATAAACACCTGGGGTATCTAATCATGTAGAAGCTGATAGCAGCTTGCCTGTGTGAAGCCAGTTGTGATTTCCAAGTTTCCAAGTGTGTTGAATGACTTGGGACACAAGGGGCATTTGAATCTCTTGTCTCCAGTGTGTGTTGTTGTGTGCTTTTTTAAATCCCACTGGAATGGAAAGCACTTGCTGCAAATGTTACACTTATAAGGTTTGAAGTCAGTGTGAAGAATCCAGTGTCGCTTTAGATGACTTGAGCTAGAAAAGTCTTTACCACATCGATCACAAGGCCAGCGAGTGCCTTTATCTGATTGGAATGGAACAACTGAACCTGCAAAAGAAAAGTAAAAATTTAATACACAAATTCCTACACTTGTGTAACCAAAATAAAATATGGAATTTATTTTCCCACATAACCTGGCAGAGCTCTTCAGGAGTTTCTAGTGGAGAAGTGACACCAACTGAAAACAAATTTTACGACAACTATCTGCTGGATCTGCTGACCAGGCCCAGTTGTTTAAATGATAGTACATAGTGTTTTTGGTTGGTTGGAAATTTATCTTATATCATACTTATCTTAGAAGCATGGCTTGAACAACTGGAGGCGGCATGGTTGAGTGGTTAGAGCATTGGACTGAAATCTGTAAGTCACGGGTTCAAGTCCTGTTCTGACTACCAGCTGGTGTTGTTCTCTGTAACCCTGAGTTTAACTCGTCGGCTAGCCTTGTAAATAGCCAACTGGTGTGCCTCCTGCCAGTTTGATTCTTAACCCTGTTTTGTTTATTTACAATATTTGTTCACACCGGCACTGAAAAGCCCCACTGGGGAGTGGCCAATTATTAAGTAATTATAATTATTATTCTTGTTATTATTATTATTATTATTATTATTATTATTATTATTATTATTATTATTATTATTATTATTATTATTATAATAATTTAATGTTATAATCTGGATGATGATGCCTTTTATAACTCCGTCTCGGAGCATAGGCCACAGATAAAGCGCCCCCACCCTCCTCTGTCTCTGGCCTTCTGTTCAATCTGATTCCAGGTGTAGCCTTTCAGCTGGATGGTCCTTTCTGTGTCTCTTTTCCAAGTGTTTCGTGGTCTTCCTCGCCGCCTACTTCCCTGAGGGTTCCAGCCCAATGCTTGCCGCGCTATGCAGGTGTTTGATCTCCTAAGTATATGCCCGGTTATAATCTGGGGGCAAGCGTTATTCATCCTTTGAATAACCAAGGCAAGCCTGGTAATCTACCAAGGCTTGGGGAAAGACAGACTCGACTGGATTAATACAGGTTGCTTACCTAAATCAAAATTGAAATCTTCTGGATGAAACTGGATTTCTGATGGAACTTTGCAAACACGCTCCAGGGTATCGCTTGTCTTATCCACTCTGTTACCATCAGTGACGCTGTAACACAATCTTTCCTGTGTTTCCAAAACAAACCCTGATATATCAGACTCTTGAACAGTTGAGTCTGGGGGATCATTGATGTTACAGTCCACAAATGGAACATGCTCCTGTTGAGAAGAAAGATTAAAAGGTGCAGAATCAGGAGCCAAATTTGTGGAGCTGGGCGATGACCAGTGATCATGGTCCACAACCTGACCAAGATGACCTGAAGAAGAACCCAAGCCTGCACCAGGTTCATTTGAAGATTCATCTCCTTGTGTTTGTAAGCTTGATGAACTAGATTGTCGCTGAGCACCAGTAGCTTGTCTTACAGGGTTTCCTGCTGGGCTTCTGTCAAAATGTGTGATGTTTCTTTGTGGGAGCACTGCACTGGCTTGCTCCCTGTTTGCTGTACTCTGAGTGTGTTCTGGGCTGGGTGCATCTGTCATGAGAATTCAAGAACCAGCAATATTAATTACAAGAATCTAATGATTGCAGTAACTACATGACTAGTATGAAATAATCAATTGACGAAAAATATTAATAACATCAGGTGTTGATCATCAAAGTATAAATTCTACCAAACTGTTTTCAACATGTATTCATGACAAATGCGTTTTGAAGAAGCTGCAAGCGCTATGCTCTGAGCAAGCCAATTAATAGTGATGCTTTGCCATTTGCATAACCAATAAAATGTATCATCGGTTTCAACAACATCCTTGACTGGTGCACTGTAAGCCCATCGAAAGCTATGCAAAACTACAGATGAAACCATATTAGTGTAAATAATGGCAAGGGTAATTTGCAGAACGCTGAATGCTCACCACAGAAGACCAAAGGTTGAATGCACTGTTTGCTTGTGGTTAGTTTCACTCGTGTTTGCTTGCAGTTTCATTCACATTTGCTTGTGGTTATTTTCACTTATGTTTTGATTGCAATTAGTTTTAACTGTTAGAAAGGGCCCGAAATACAATTCTATGTTGTCCTTCCCAACAATTAAAAGCTCACTGCAAGTTAACAAGCAAACACTTCATTGAACATTAGGCATTCTACAAATTACCCCTCAGTCAGTATAATTATATAAAAGGTAACAAAACTCACCTTGAACAATTAAATCATACTCAGAATGAGCAAGTGAAGTGTTGTCAAAAGTCACCAAACATGGTATTTGTCCATTTGATAGACGTGGTTTTACTCCCAGAAGAAGTCCATCGTAAGAGTCATCAGTTGAATAGATCAACTTCAAAAGACCAAGAGAAACACCACATTCTGCTTTAAGAATTGGATGATTATCTCTGTACAATGTGATCTGCAAGTTAAGAGAAATAACCATAACGAAAAATGAACAGAACATTGCGGAATTGGTAGCAAGTACTTATTTGCATGGAATGTGAAGACAGTTGTCACTATGCAAATGTAAGCTACACCCGATTATTTATTTGCCGTGTCAGCTGATGGAGAATTGATTTTTTTCTTTTGTGGTTTTATCGGAAATATATATAAGAATAACTTGTTTGGTCAGGTCTTATCTAAATTCCAAGTCAAAAGTTGCTATGGTTTGTGAATTTGACTGTTAAAATGTAAACATGCCATTGTGA
>OX393563.1:5394658-5447158 GCA_947652115.1 Blastomussa wellsi
AACAGAGACTAGTAAATCACTGTAATGCAAATAGGTGCAACTCCGGTTTAACAAATTCGGTTCGCGATATCTTAATAATGTTCGTCTCGTCAACCGTGATAACTGTCAACTGGATACAAATTACATTCAGTTTCATCATCAAAATAAAGTGTTCTTAATAACCGTGGTTTGTATGCAACTGTTTTAACAGCATGATGGATATCTCAGATGTCAAACGGTTCGAGAGTTGAATTAACCATTCCATGTATTTATTTTTACAGTTCGTAATAGCCTGTAAGCATATTTGTAATACACTTGGCTCCTTGTGAAAGGAAACTTGTTTCAAGAGGCAAGTTAGCGGAAATTGGAGTTCGCTCAAATTAGAGTTAAACTAAGGTTAAACATGAAGGCAATGATCCAAATCTGTCGTTGGGGCCTCATGTCCCTTTAGTTTAACAAAATTACAGGCCATACAAGTTAAAGAATACCAGTAACATCAAAAGCACTATAAAATTCGTAAGACTGCCAATTGTTAAGCGAATGCAGAGATTTTATCACAGTTTTCTAAAAAATAAATGAAAATCATATAAGGGAATTTGAAAGGCAAAAAGTAACTTTAGGGCAAAGGGTAATCTTTACTCTATGATGCCTTCATCTTTACCTAAATATCTTGCAATTATCGAAACATTCACAAAAAAACTTCTTAAAATAACAAAGTGAAGATGGAAATAAACTATAATGCATCCCCAGGTCGCAAGTTCTGGTCCTGTGTGTTTTGCGCTAAGTTTAAATGCGTTATTCGTCGTTTCTTTCAGTCCGCACGTTCGCAGATCGGGCCACCAGCTGCCTTGCAAGGCTTTTTGTGTGTCGTAAAAGGGACCGCGGCAAAATCTCCGCAAGTTCCATTAATTATAAATGTACGTTAATTACTGTTGCTGAGAAACGCCGCAATAAGACTTCACTTTTACACCTCAGAAAACGTCTTCATAAGACTTCACCAAAACACGCTTTGTAATGTAAAAACCCAGTTGTCGTTGTCTTGAAATGCGAGTAATTTGACTGTTAATAAATGCAGTTAATAGTTTCCTGGAATATTATTTTTGGTCAAACGGTTAAGAAAAATTAATATATTAAAATAAAAGTAAAAAACTGATAAATAAAAAGAGAAAATTTTTAAGCAGCAGAATTTTTCTTGTTCTGAATTTGTTTTATTCAAGCAGGTTAATCCGCAGCGTATCAATAACAATTTCCACCAATTTTCAGAGTTCTTGAATAAAATGAAGTTTGTTTCCAGACAGAAATCATACAAGGCAGACCAGTTTTAAAACGTTTAATTGAAATCGATTCAAAGAACCTATTTGGGCAATCTATAAAGCGGGACCTTTTCCAGTCACAGATTCAAGAAGACACAAAAGGTAAGGTGTGTTTCGTAAAAGGAAACTTTCCAAGGCTTTGTTTCCGCTCAGTTCAATTGTTTCATGACACGGTAAAGGGCTGTTGAGGGTTGATACCGGATCGTTTTAACAAAATGGAATTTAGAAACAGGTCTAACGCAAAAACGATTTCCACTTATAAAATGTCTTTCATCTTGGTTTATGTGGAGCAAAATGAAAATCCTTTCCAACAAGTTTTACTTCTATTTTTTATAAAGACTTCTGGAAACCGTTTTTCTTTGAAAGGCAAAGGTATCTTAACTTTCCTTCGCAAATATATGAATGCTGTCTCCCACATTTTTTTCTTTAAAACGTTTTCAATGTGCAAGTTCAGGCACTATTCAATGGTATAAACAAAAATTGAAAGAATCAGAAAAACAAACAAAAAAAACACTATCGTGAGCCACAGTAACAAGCGATGGGTTACAATCTCTTTTGAGAGAGAGGGCTAACAGAAAAGCACAACAGAACCAACTTACCCTCTTGTGAAGAATTGTCGGATGGGAAAACTTCCAGGCTCTCCATGTAGTGCAATTTACAGAGGACGTGCCCCTCCTTCAGCGCGAACTCCTCGCCTGTGGAAAGTTGTCGCTTGCACGCGTCGCACGCGAAACACGCGAGATGGTACACGCTGCTTCGCGCGCGTCTCACCCAGTCGTTAGCGTGGATACTTCGTCCGCATCGAGCACATTTGGTGCCGAACTGTCTGTAGACAGAGAAATAATAACAAAGATTACTATCCTCTCCGGTAAGGCCGGCCGCGTGTTTGTACAAAACAGGGGGTGGAATGGGTGGGATAAAGTCACGTTATGGCGCGTAAAACACGTTGTTCTGAGAAGGGTCTAATACAGTGACTTTGGCAAAGAATGGTGTCTATGAGCGGTTAAACAATGACTCGGTTATCAGCTTAGTTTTCAACGAAGCGTGGAACACGCAGATACGGGAATTTTGGAGAAAGAAACTTTCTCATCAAGATAAGAACACGGATAAATACTAGCTAGAGAGCTTAATAACAACAAAATCAATGATGCTCTAAACAAGAAGTTGAGATATATAATCTGAAAATACTCTGTAATTACAACATATATCATTTAAAACGGTACAAAACAGCCGAGTTAAACTCGTCGTTTCTCTTCGCATTCATCACCAAGGGATTCAACTCCCTACGAAAACTATTTCTATTGGCTTCATTTAAGTTTCATTATTCCCACACCACAAATATTATCTTCAAACGCATTAAGACCTGTAGACCATTAAGACCTGTGGCCCACACCAAGGACCTTTTTTCATAAATTTCTGAATGCAGCCAAGCCAGTGTTTTTATCCGGGCATTTATGATGACAGCAACGCGCCACCTTTTAATATTTGCATTATAACCACTTTCTTAATATTTACGGCTGGAATTATTATTAGAAAACTCTTAGTAAACACAAAAAAGGAAGTACCCCTTCATACGCCCGAACAGTTCTCGTTAAATGTTTCCGAGCTGATCACAGATGTACCAAATGGCTTTAAGGCGGTCGCATTTCTAAGAACTTTGTTCTCGAAACTTTTTTGTACTGGACATAATTATATATAGAACAGTAAATTTCAAATTTTCACTGATTCAAAGCGGATTTCTTTATTGTATGCCGACGCAAAAACATGCGAAAACATGCATTCTTGGGCATCCAGTCAAACGGTTTCGATGCAAAAAGTAGATCGTACCACTTTCAAACAAAAATAAGGTCATTGGAAAAATAAGGTGAGAAAAATAATTTGCAAGTTTGCATTTTAAACACAGTTCGGTATGTTTACATTCACACCTGAGGGGCAGGTGGCTTTTTGCGCCTCTACCTTTTCGTCACAAGGCCAGGCAATTTAGAGACCGCAATTTACCCCCAACCTTCCGAAAATCGTTCATATAAGGCCTGCAGCAAAAAAGGAGAAAAAAAAAATAGGAAAAATTTCCATAAAAAGGTGCAACGCGAGCAAAATCGGGGAAATACCATCTTTTATATTCTCCATGAAACCTATAAAACGGATCAAACACATTACTCATGCAGTCACTTCGTCTTTTCTGGTAGCCGCTCTGTCGACAATAAAGCGACGCCCCCGAGACATATTAAAAAATGAATTGCCAGTTGTAGACACTTTCCATGCTGAACGAAAAAAAAAAACCGCGAAGCAGAGCGCGTTTCGAACGCCATTCGAGGACACTCAAAACTGATATTGTTAGGGATGCCGTGCTCGGGGATTAAGGCATAATCTGTTAGTTACATAAAAGGCCAAAACTGTGGTATAGTTAAAACAACGCACAACGGCCGTTCATTCAACTTAGCACTGCCTATAAAGCCAGAAGAGAACCATTGTTGCATTTGATTGTTTAACGGTCCAACAAGCTCTTGCCGAAACCAAAATGTAAATAACACGATATTAACAAAAAAATCCACGTCGAGCTTTCTTATCAGAACTAATCTTTTAGATTTGCTTCGCATTATCATACCCTAAATCGATGCCAGCGTTTTGCTGCTCAACAGGAAATTTGGTTAAGTCAGTAACAGTCCGATATTTTACAGTACAGCCCAAATTAGGATAGCAAAAGTAATTCCCACTCGCTTCCTAATAGAAACAGTACGTTAACAAAAAGTAAAGAAACCTGTATGTCGCTAGTAACTATGACCCAGAAAAACGCAAATATAGCCGTTCACCCGAAGATGATCTGTGCCCATCAAAAAAGACAACAAATGTAATTTTTTATCAACCTCTTTGTATCTTGGCTGGCTTAAAACCACTGCGGTAAACAAGAACGGTAAAAATTATCTTCACCCTATTTTAATGCTTTTTGCGTTGAATCGCTTGGTACACAGCTTGTTCGCGATTATTAGAGACGCACACTAAAGTGAATACGACGTGAACACGAAATGTTACGAAGACACCGCAACAGATAAACACGTAAATAAACAAACCTTGCGTAGTCGGTTTTGCAGTAGATCTTGTCTTCTTTTGTGTAACACGTAGCTTCTTTACCAAGTTCCAGTCCGCAGATACAGCACTTGAGACAGCTCGTGTGCCAAGATTTGCCGCTCACTTTAACGAGGTATCTATCCATAATTCTGCCCTTACAACCTGTACATTTCTCTCCGTGTACCTGGGTAACACAGCAGAGTCAGTAAAATTAACAAACTCATGAAGTCAGTGATGTATAAAATACACGTGCCCTCGAGGTTTGCCCCCGAGGCGCTCGATTAAAATAAAATAAAAATTATAATAATACATTTAATTCGGGAAAAAGCAGATCTTGAGCTTTAATAAACTTCCTCAAGAACTCTTTAACCACCAAGGGATTTCTTGAAATTGAGATCGTACTGCGTTCGTTTTAGTCCATCAAGCAAACAACATGGAACTTTTGTCCAGGAAGGTAAACAAACAATTCGCTTACACGGCAAGTTCTCGAGCACACGAGAAACTCGCATTCAGCCATGTTACAGTAATAAATACTAACGCAAAACATACAAAACCTTAACTCACCGAAGACTGCTCGCCAACTTCGCGAGTAAAATTCGCCGCAGATTTTTCCTCGCAAGCAGTGGTCATCTGGCGAAAGGAAGAAGGCAGTTAACAGTACGAAGACACAAGCAAGGGCTGGCTGGACGTATTTCGAGCAGCTTTGGGGCTGACCAAACCACCCGTTGTATGCTCAAAATTGTTCGAACCATCACAGGTTTCAAATAGGCCAATATAACATGACATAATAATTAGGAAGCTCTTTAACATGATTGGTTGAGCCAGTTTAAGTGGGAGGAGCTCGGGCCCTCGGGGAAATCGATATAACACACAAAATGTTGTTTCCCTTTGTGATATCTTGATCAATGAAAGTTGTTTTGAAATGAACACATATTGCTAAAGTAATGCTCGCATGTCCTACCTCGCTCGTCCCAAACTAGGATAAACTGCAATGGTGACCCCAGTTTAACCTTTTATCGCAGGGCAAATGCGGTTAACACTGCATAATCCCTTTTTACCAGTGCCATTTGGATATCCTTTAACATCACTTCGTGCTTTGTTTATAAAATTCACGTATGAGTTACCGCACGAGTGATAGACCGCGTTAAACCTATTAAAATCGACAACAATACTCAAACACCCATGCTGGCGTTGATTCAAAACCAAACAGCTCCAAACCATCTGTCCGGCGGTGGAAAAAAGTGGTAATGTTCAGAGCCACAGGCACCGATAACACAATAATAAACACCGCAAATAAATTCATGGTACTAGAAAGAACTCCGCATACCATTTCCTGTGAAAGTGTTGTCAATATTTGTAATGGGACTGAAAGCTGTTATGTCGAAACCGCCAAACTTAAAACGATTTCTTGCAGGACAAAAGGAAAAGCCCGACAAACGTGATGCACGAATTTCGACGCTTTTCTTTTCAAAACGGAACATAAGCTTGGTAAGGCTTCCATTGAACAGTTTTAAGTGAAAGCTTACGACAACGTACACCGCGGTGCTTAAAAAAGCCTCGGCACTCGGCACGGATTTAAAATTGATTCGCCAAGAAAAGTTTAGTACAAGATATACATGAAGTGGTCGATTTAGCTATACGCTTCTTAAATCAACTGGCGGCGAAACGAAATATCCGACTGGTAATAAAACCCAGTGAAAGACGGAACCAAAAACTATTTTCTGGGGTGTGCTTCTTTGCGAGTGATTCATCGTTTTTACCATTATAATCATGATCTGCATTTCCAGACCGGATGGTTCAATTTTAATTATACCCTTCTTGTTGACAGGTCGCTCTAAAGCAACAATTAAGTCATTTTACTTAACTTTTGTTTCGCAAAAGAAGCAATTTCTGGCATTTTGGAACAACAGAGAAACATGAAAAATCGTTTTGAAAATTTGCATTCAATCTTGTTTTTAACAGGCGCTGATAACAAAAGCAGCGCATTTCTAAAATATTTGTCTCTTCAATAAAACGAGAGGGTTGAACACTTTTGTACAAGAAACCGTAACAAAAATGCCAGAGTAACGATAAAAGACTGGAAAAAACTTGCGATTACATAAACCAAACAGTTAACAACTTAAGATCGAGAACTTGATTAACACAAGTCTAGACAGACAAAAGCTGAAAGCACTGCTTTATAATCGACTACTAGTTTAATGTTTTACACTTCGGTTGACGAAGCAAGAGGTTTTTTAGGAAAAAGCGTGCCAACAGTGAAAGTTTTCTATATGGGTGATTGACGCCATTGAAAAATTTTTTCCCGTTCTTGGGGAAGATCAGAATAGAATTTTAAGAACGTACAGGTGTCCATTCGGCATACCGTAATTTGTTTCGCCACCGGAAATAACGGTATTTAAAGCGCGGTTTTATTTTTTGAGGTAATCATTGTGTTTCGACTGAAAAGGCTTTTGGTGATGTATTATTGATAAGATCAGAATTAACTTCGTGTTGTAAAGCAGTAAAAGGTAGAAAGCGAGACGTAACTGATGGAAACTTGAGCAGATTATGAAGTGATGGCAAAATAAAGGAGACACCAAGGAAACCATCAAGGAAAGACAGTTTCAAAAGTGGTTCAAAGAATGTCGAAAAAAAATCAGAAGTAATTTTGAAAACTAAAAGCAAATTAAACACATTCGCAGTCACCTAAAATCTTTTGTTGTGTAACATTGACTTTAAAAACGGCTCTCTTACATTTAGTAAGTTCAAAAGCGAGAAAAATCTTAGCTGATCCGAAGAAAAGCAAACACGTCTTCACTTAGTTTGATGCTTTACTCTCTCGAAAACAGTTTAAATAACACTCTTTGAGTATTAATCCTCCGGAGAACAAAAGAAACACATCATATCGGGATCGATATCATCTTTAAATTAAAATTCATGATAGAAACGTAAGGCCAAAGCGCAGAGCAAATGCTTGCGAATAGGATCAAATTGATGAAAATCGATGAACAAGAAATCGTTCCAAATAAAACATCATGCATGTATTTTAGATAGATTTGTGAAAAAGAAAAGAAAACAGGACGGGCAGATGTACATTTAAAACATTAAAAGATTTAACATTTTCATTCCAAAATAAAAAGACGAGTTTTAATTTTATCAAAACCAATTGCCACGGATAACGCTTTAATTTGAACAGAAATAAATTACAACTGTTAAAAATTCATCGACGCATTTTACATGTAACCCACGAAAGTTTGATTTGGTTTTAAAACAAAATGAAAAAGAGAGCTTCGCGAAAAAAAATTAGTATTTATAACTTCGATGAATTTTTTCTTCTTGTTCAAAAATTCACAAACATGACAAATGACGTTAATTTAAACCTTTTCAGGATAATTTCACGATTTGCACGTGCGAGTTGAAACAGCGTGCAGGTGCATTTTATGGACGCAGCAAAAACTCGCCCAAATCGTCAAAAAAACCCTTTAATTTGTGGTTGTTTATATATTCTATACACGGCCAAAACTAAAAATCTCTCAGTCAATACAATTAACCATCCACGCGTCGATAGAAACGACAAATTAATCTATAAATAAGTCCAAGACATTCAGTCACAATTTTCAGGGCTAAAACGCAATGTAGATTTAAACAGCCATTCAGTGTAGCAACTTTATCATAACATGGCCTTTGCCCTCCGGCTTAAACGATTTAACTAACCGGGAAAAAATTCGCGTATCACTTTCGACTTCTTTCGACTCTAAAGCAACCTCAAGCAAAACTTTAAAGGGTCATAATTATTAGTTAAGTTTACTCTTATTGTCCGAGGACAAATACCTACCAATGAAACAATTTATCTGTGAACATGTGGCACGTGCCAGAGGAAAAAAGAGAACTCGCCAACCCTACTTTGGATTCTTTCGATTATACAAGGGTTCCACTATTAACTAATCCATACACACAGTTCATAGCTCATTATTAAAACAAACTTAACCCTAGTCTGTAATCAACAAGGATTTATCGTGCAGTTGAACCCCGTAAATACGAACACCGAATTCAAGGTTTGAACGTTTTAGCATCCGTAAACTAACAACGGATCGATATTATACAAATTTAGGTCTCCTCGAAGAGCCCGAACTCTAGACGAGCATGCATACACAAAGTTCGACCGTATTAAAAACACATCACGCGTTACTTTAAACTGATACTAGCAGGTCCTGGCAGATATAAACCGAATGTTGTAAAGTAAAATTCCGCCATCGATAGACGATCAACAAATTTAGGAGCAAACTATGGCGAAGAATAACACTTTCGGCGTAACATTCTTCCTTACCTGGAAAAACAACAAAGAACGATCGAAAGAAATAAAGTTTACCTGGAAAGGTTGCATCCTCTTACACTCTTCTTTTATACAGAGTATTGACATGTCCATGCAAAGCGAATGCACTCGCTGTTCCACGAACCGCACGCAGTCGTGACTAGATTCTATAATGCGCGGACAAACCAACGCTAGCAATCTACAAGATGACGGTCTTGACTGAGGCGCATTAACTCAAAAGGGCGGCCAGAAGCTCAAAGACTGGCGCAACGAACAGAACCGTACAAAGGCGGCGCGAATAACAAAAATAAAGCGAAAAAGAAAAAAACATAGCGCGCCTTTACAAAGACGACCCACTGGTATGCAATACACCTGGGAAAACTAAGCGGTGAATAAAATTTTCTTGCAATAACAAGTATGGTACTCTTCCCTCTTTCTTAAGTTAAATTATGAGTGAAACCTTCTACGTTCCGGAGGTATCTTTGGTGATCCGTCGCAATAACGAAGCAATGTTTTGAAAATCCTTCTAAGCAAAGGTTTTTTAATGTAGAGACAGGTTTCTTCGAACTTTTTCTTTTTGAACTTGAAAATAGTGTCATGGCGATTCTGAAACGCCGTTTGTTTTCATCGCTTAACGTTTTGAAAGCGACAAAAAACTGCACTGTGGCGGTATTCGTAAAGTAAAAAGGCCCGTGAATGCCGCGAAATATAAGTGCAGGGTACAAGATTAAAGTTGTGTAAGGAACATGCAGCGTAAACATGGAGGAAAAGTATTTCATTCGTAGTCGTTTAAAGATGCCCATGACAGAAAATGGACAAAGCGTCTACTCAAAGCATACTCGTGCTCCACGCTGGCTCACCATTTACATGCACGACTGATAAACTCTGGGAATATGTTACTGGCAATCAAAAAAAAGTCAAGCTCACATAGAAAGCAGCGCAAAAAGTACAAAGTCACCAAAAAGTTATTTTAAAATTCCTTTACTCTGATAACTACGCAAGGCAAAATGCACGGCATTGTAATAGGCGCATCGTACGCATTGCTACACCTACGATGTTATCAGTGTTCGTTCTTTTGTCGCTTCGGATCTCGGCGCATCTCGGTCTTCTTCGTCCTATTCTTCTGAAATAATCGTCAGGTTTCTTTGATTTAACCCGAGCCTACGTGAGAATGCATTCGACCAAAGAAAATGAGAAAAGGGAAACATTGCAAATTTTATTGAATTTTCACGCAGCTTCGTTTTTTGAAGAACACACACAAACGGTCAAAACGGAATGGTCTGTCCAGCTGACTTCAAATTCAGGCTGGTGTCCTGGCCGATGTGTTTTCGTAAATTAAGGTGGCTCTGAACTCCATGTACAGAGTTTTTTGAACCTTGCAAAAAGTTTTATCTTATCTTGCTGATCAAAATTCAGTGGTAAAAAATATGGGTCATCCACAACCACAACTTGTTCACCAAGGAATTGACATCTGTTTGATACCATATCTGTTGCCTCAACTGAAAAAGATTCATAGTATTGATCCGCCAAAGTTGAGCCTGGATTTTTGCATGCACACACGAGTCATGAATACGGAATGTAAACTTACGCTTTTCGGAACGAATCAGCCTGGAAAGTTCTGAAAATCACAATCTAGATCCCTGGTCAAACGGATGTCGAAAGTAGTCATAAAATTGAAAGCGCTAACTTGGATACAAAATGGCGCTAGAGTTTGGATAGATGCCCAATTTTGCTGCATGTGCAAGCAAAACCTCAAGTTGAGGCAGTTGTAACCTTGTCACCGTCTGTTTCTTTGTTTGAATTAGTAATGTGATTATCTTGATCAACAGGGAAAGAAACACATTTCTCTGAAATGAGTCGCCGTTGGATCGTTCGTACTATAGCGAAACTCACTGTTTACAAACATTTCTTTTGATATTCAAATTTGCCCACCACTGGAACAAAAGAACCCTTTGTTTCGACGGCCAACCAACCTCTGGTTGGCACATCAATGACAATAGATGACGTAAGTGCTATTGCCTGGTTTCGTACCGCGAGGTACTGAGTAGAGTACGGACTCTCGCGGAACAAATGTGAACTTCCGACGAGTTTTCACCGTCCTTGATCCTTTTGTTTTTTAAACAATAACATCGTGATGAGGACGCCTTTTCCTTTGCAATGGCGAACGCCGCGTATTTTTTAATTTGTTCGCGAAAGTCCGCACGCGACCTAGTACCTCACGGTATGAAACAAGGCAATAATTTGCGTCCGATCTGGGGACAAATCTGGGTGTGTCGAAACCTTTTTTGGCCCCTACAGGATTACTGAGGTATCGGGCCTTATTTCAAGTAACAAATCACCTAAAACATGAACGCATTGTAATGGTAACAAAAAATAGTTAATGTCATGGGCAGAGGGAACATAAATTCATAGGCTTACACCGCAGAGACTGCAGAGCATATTTGCGGTTTGGAAATGCCTAAGACATTTGTAGTGAACGCCTACAGCGCAAGCCATTTAGGCGGGTCTGGGGGCATTCCAGAGTGGCTAAAAATGGGTCAACCGGAATCCAGAATCTGGAACTGGAATCCGGAATCCAGAACCAGAATCCGAAATCCAGAACCAGAATCCAGAATCCAGAATCCGGAAAATAAAAGGAAGCAACTTTTCTTAGATACAGAATCATACTATGGATAGTTTGTGATCATTTATCCAGTTGAGCAAATAAAATGAGCAACCCCAAATTGCGAGGGGACCATTAGCCGTTAACATTTGCAGTTAGTCATAAAAAGGCCAAAAATTTAACCGTTAGGTGTAAAAATAAAAAAAATACTGTTAACCATTAGCCATAACAATTGTTAACTGTTGACTGTGCGAGGCCAAAAACATCAACCATAGCCTCAAAAATGAAAGCCACATATTAGCTGTTAGCCATAAAGGCCACTAACCCATTGAGACCCTCTTATCTTATAACTGTATTTATGAGGTAAAAATTGAATCTGTCGTTTTTCTTGTTGTTCTGGCAAGAATTTACGAGTTTAACTCCAAGAATTTACGTGACTATGTTTCAAATGCTTTGCTCCACCATATTGTGCATTGCACCACTACACAGTGAAACTAACAAACCATTTCTCGCTTTATGGGTGCCTGGGATGAAAAGTGTTTTCTAGACAGCTGCGCTATATTAAGACAAGTGAAGTTAGCCTTCGACATTGAAACTGGAAAATTTATGCAATTATTGGTGTTAAACATACTAGCATGGAAATACAAGAATACAATATACACACCTTAGATTCTTATAACCACAAAAATAATGGCAGCAAGAATTGCGATAAACAGTGAATTACATTGTACCTTCACAAAAAGCCAAGTTCAAATTTGCATAACTTTTTGGTGTTTGTACAAGAATAAACGATAATAAACTATCCATCATAAGTATCTTTCTTTGATTTTCCGGATTCCAGACTCTGGATTCCAGATTCAGGTTGCAGATTCCAGTTCTGGATTCTGGATTCCAGTTCCAGATTCAAGATTCTGGATTCCTGATTTAGGGTTGTCCCTAAAAATGCATCCCAATAGACCAGACGCAGTGAATTATATCATTGATTATTGCAAAAAAATAGTATTTTTTCAAATGGGTAAGACAGCTGACCTATGGTTTGTGTTTTCCAAACACCAATGATCTCACAGGTCAGAAAATGATGTGTTATTGGTAGTTTTTACTCTTGACAGATGTGGTACTTTGTGAGAGTTTGTGAGACAGCGAAACTAGTGTTTATCCCTGTGAGATTAAGACTTTTAAAGTTTTAGGATAATTTGCAAGAGCAAGACTGAGACCTCTAAATGGCTTGGAAATCAAGACGGTTAGACGTTCTGAAGTAAAACAATAAATACAGGTATCAATGCAGCCTTATGCTCGCATGAATCTAATATGAGTCAAAAAATAGAGTGAAGGAGTCCTATTGAGTGATCCTAGTACATAATTTTGACTGTGAATTGTTTGCTGCAAGGGACGGCAGAGTTGTAAATAGCAAATTAACTTTAAATCAAGGTACGTGTATAGCAGCGGATCAGGAAAATGAAATACTGACTAAAAAATTCTATAGCCTTTAATACACAATCCAAAATTTGCATCTAGCAACAAATGTTAAAACTAGAGTATAGTATAATATCATAACTAAATATTGAAAGGCTATCAACATATTACTTTTCATGAAAACCAACAATGTGATTCTCAGTGGGGGCTCCAAAATCAACTGTGTCCAACAAAAATGTTTGAATTAAATGTCTGTGATTTATCTTACGAGGTAACAAACCACGTTTTGTTTTTATAAAGCAAGTTTTGTAAGAAATTGTCTTGCTATGAATAACAAACACTCTAGCTCACCTTTAAAAGGTGCTATTTCTTGAAACTTGAAAATACCATATGCATGTTAGTATAATGAAAGAAAAAGTAACTTGAAAGTGTAAATAATTGTATTTCTTTATTCAAACATTAAATGTGCGACATTTTATCAATATTATGTTGAGGGTACGTCAATGGCATAATTTTATTTCAGAAAATTATATTCATTAGCCTGTTCCAGGCGTTCGGATAGTGGGTGCGATCGATAAATAAACTATATCTAATATAAGGAGACAATAATATCAACTTTTGTTAAATTCCTTTGAGGTTTAAATGCGCTAATCAATCCTCGTGTTTCGTGTGAAGAATAAGTCAGAGCTGATAGAAAATTCACATTAAACAAGGTCAACAATCCGATTGACGGAGAGCACAGAATCAAATGATGTGACTCGTCAAATTCCATTGAATATTCAATCAAAGTTTTCTACTGCTTGAATAGCCCCTGGGTTGTGCTACATGGCATTTGAACCCGATCGATTTACTGATTTACGCACAGACTTACCCACCGATCATCGTGAAAAGCCGGTGAAAACCTTGGTTTGTAACTTGACATGTAACAAACAATGCGAGTGTAACAGCTGTGTATTAGGGGCTTTACAGCGACTTACCAGCTTCACCGCTTGATCACGATGTCGGCCCACCATGAAAATCTCTGCCCTAGCTCCCTTACATATAACTCTGAGCCTTCCAAAGGATCATGAACACGTATGTTTGTGATCACTCGAGTTAAGTGCGACACAATAAACACTGTAGAATTCAGAGAACTTCCGCTTATCCAATATGGCGGACAGCCTTTATTGATTAGGGCCCAATCTCCACCTGTCGCTTGTGTCGAAAAAGACTGAGACAAACTTGACTGCATTCTCGTCCCCAGAGCCGCTTGTCCCTCTTAGCCGACTGGGCCTGTGCACAAGGAACAAGTGGCTCTGGGGACACACGATTTGATTCGCTAAAATCAAATAAAGGGAGTCCAATCACATCAGCCGTTTTAAAGTCCTTTATCGTTAGCACGAAGTCGTGTGTCCCCAGAGCCACTTTGTTCCTCGTGCACAGGCCCAGCCGGCTAAGAGGGACAAGCGGCTCTGGGGCGACTGTAGTTGCCAGTCTTCCCCGTTGGCCCAACAGAAGACTTCCAAACAACTGCAAAACAAGGATGACCCTTGTCTGATTCTTATTTGACGTTTTTTCTCCTTAGGATTTGTTCCCACACCACAGCGCATCAATTGGTCTGAAATACAAGCGGACATAGATGATTTCGCCAGACGCTTACGCCTAAGCTAAGAGAATTGTTTGACAAAGAAGAAAATACTGCAACTGATGCTAACAGCCACCCTTTCAGATGTAAAGGGTCTTGGACTCCGCCTTGTGGTAGAGAACCAGCCCTTGACACATTCATAACCGCCATACAACAAGATCTCATGTTTTCATAGCCAGCAGTAATTCGTGATAATCTATCTAAAGAAGAACGCGAAGCAATCAACAAATTACAGAAACGCGTAGATTCTAATTTTAAACTTCAAATGCATTAAATCTTCACTATCTCTTATTTCTCCAAATTTTCCCTCCTCCCAAATATACCCCAAAATCAAATTTACAAAGCAGCACAAAACATCGTTTGGTGTTTTGAGCATAGGGTTTTGGCATTCCTTGAAACGCAAACGAGATATTTGCATTAAGCCCATTTTAAATGACGTAAAAACGACTTTCAGGTTTACCCTTGCCTTAAGAATGAAGTCATCCGTTGATCATGTATAAAGTTGCCTTCAAATTAAGCGATCACAAAACTTTCAATTAACAGTTTACGAAAGTTGAAGAACGCCCAAGAGGTAATAAAGAACTAAGTTGGCACAGGGCTCTGATGTGAGATCATTAGGGGCAGACCATTTAACTTCCGAGGGGGGGAGGGGGGGGGGGGTGGGGAGGTTGGGTGATTTTGAAAAACAATTCCTGCAAGCACAGTTGAAGAAAAACAATTCGTGTGCTACGACCAGAGTCGAAAAAGAAATTCACGCACTTGGCATGGAGACAAAATATCATGCACACACATGCACCGAGAAAGAGTTTCCTTTGCATGGTCCACCCCTAAACCTTGTATTTCAGAGGTCGAATTCTTCTGGCCACGCGCTCCCGCGAAGCCCAGTCCGGGAAAAGGTGTCGCGCGACCAGAGCAAGACGTCTGAACTCAGGCTAATTTACCTATAAAACAAAAGCTTGAGTCAACTTTTTAAATGTTCTTTAATTTTAATTAATGAGATAATCGATCTAAAAAAGGAATGAACATGAACCCACTCGTGTACAAATGAAATGGTTCGTTAAAAAGGCCGAAAACTGTTTCTTGTCATTTTCACACATCGCGACTTTTTGTGAAAAACTAGAAAAGCAAATTATAAATGTTTATTTCAAGCTGCCTTCGTTCCTGATCACTTTCGGAGCAGTTGATCTGAAACGAAAAGACGAACAAAGAGGCATTTATAAAAAGGAGCAAGCTAGCTTTAGGCGTATTATTCAGTTTTTACTTATAGATGTGAACTGACGGCCAAGCCTCCTTTACGTAGGCCTATATTCTAGCAAGGTAATAATCAAAATTTTAATTGATAACTCGGAAATCGTAGAAAATTTGACTAAAAGCTGTGGTTCCTGCACCTCCATCCAGATTCTTCATCCATACTCTCCAGGCAGCCAGTAAAAAGGCGACTTGACTCTATTCTAACTAATTATTTGCGCTATCTGTTTTATTTTGTATCTCTTTGCGAAATCGGCTAAAAGTTATATGAACCCATGCCACCAATACCTTCAATAATGTATTCTTCAACGTCGACCTGGATATTTATCTATGTCTTTATTACTTTTATCGCCTGCAAAGAAAGAGTAAAGGTATCCCCTTGTTCAAAATGTCAGTCTTTGTACCAGGTTTATAAACAGCCTTATTATAAACCATACCTTGAACGATCTTGCTATTCCAACGTAGATCAGTTACAATAATTACTGTCATTATGGCCATTATAACAATAATATTAGTTCTTACACAAATTTCAGCCTTGGGCACATAAGATGTTCTTAAATTTTTGCTTTTCTTCGCCTCTATGTTCTTATGAAAAAATTTATTATAGAAAGAGTATACAAAAATATGAATGGCTTCTGAGAATTATTTCTTTGTTATGAAGGAATAGTCAAACTTATAATGTTGACAAGATTGCGAAATTAAAGTGAGCTTGGAAACGACATTTTCCCAAAATCTCGAAATTTAAGTGTCGCGAAATATGCTACCTCCTAAATCGCAAAATAAACGTGAAGCGAAAATTTCCTGTCATTAGGTAAATGCAAATTGTCCACCTCAGCCTCGACTTGAAACCATTGGTCGCGGGCATCAAAGCGTAATGGGGGCCTGTCAACCTCGTTCCCAGGGTCTCTCATCTTCCCGCCCTCCCGGAGCGAGAGAGGAGAGACACTGGCACAGGCTGGTCACGTGTCCAATGTCTCTCGCTCCGGGAGGGCAGGAAGATGACCCTGAGAACGAGGTTACCGCTCTGTTTTGAGCCCGTCGCAGATTGACGAAAAATACGAAGTTCTATAGGGAAAGGTGTCCTGTCGTAGTGATGAGTAATCATCGCAGCGCTTTTTCAACATACAACTGCTGTGCGCAACGAAAAACAAAGTAACGGACTCTTATTACTGCACTCACAGTTTTCTTTGCTGCACGATCCAGACGTTCTGCATCCATATCTCCAGCACTTGTCTCGCCAAGCGCAAGGGCATCCAGAATTTGTATAATTCTGGCAAATCGGGCAGATGCTCTCTTCAGACAGCATGAAGCCTCGGTGACCTGTTTATTAAAGGTACGTTGAATGTATAGTCCTTTAATTATTTACTTCCCAATTACGCATTTACAAAGGCCGGCATCAAGATAGGCACAGGTAGGCACAGTAAGCTGCGGTAAGGATTTCAATTTTTAACGACATCGTATTTGACTGCAAAAACAAATAATTGCTGTAATTGTTGCAAGTATTGTAAGTTATCAAATAATCAAAATCCTCTTCTACTTAAATTGGTTTTTGATGTTACATTGCAGGCCGTAGATATGTACTTAATTCTGCATCAATTTAAATTTGGACATGATTTTATACCTTTATTTTTTTTACCAGGCGGGTTGACTATTACTTAATGGCGGGTCCACATGTCAGTTGTCGGTTAAAATTTATTACTTTGTCGGTTATCGGTTAAAATTATCGACCTTTGTCGGTTGTCAGTAAATTTCAGTTAATTTTTTTGTCGCATGTCGGTAATTTTTTTGTCGTTTTGTCGGTAGTCAGTAATATTTTTCGCCCTTTGTCGCTAGTCGGTTAACCCCATTCAGACCCTCCTTGATGTCCTCAAACTCATTAATAATTCGTCGAGTTAAAACAAAGAAAATCGTAACCGTGAAGGAGGTTTGGATACCCGATCTTAATTGGCATAGATTTTGACGATTTTATTTCTCCATTTACTCCTTAGTTTTTGTTTCGTTTGAGAAGATATATCAAACACTCGAGACAGTGTTTCATCGGATATCCAAACACGATCACCTCGAAGTTCGTTAAAAATACTCCGCTGCGCGTAGTATTTTCAACTCTCTTCTCGGTGTTTGGATATCCCGATGAAACACTGTCTTTCGTGTTTGGTATATTACTTGTAAAAATTCTTGCCGGATTGCCATTAAAAAATAAAGACGTTAACAATGCAAACTGAAAATAGAGGAAGGAAACTAAGTTGCTGCAGTTTTCATTATCGCACAATTACTGTTTCATCGGTTTTCATTACGCCGGACCTTGTTTATACTCCTCGAACGCTCTGAGGAATTAAAACCTCTCGACTGAAACGTTAATAATGTGGACAACTTTCTCTCTTCTCCGCAGAGGTTCTATGGGGCGTTTCCGTTTTGGAAGTCCGCTGGGTAAGGTGAATACATGGGCAAATGAAAATACTCTATGACCGCGCGATTTGCGCCTGCATGCATTCTGATTGCGATCAGAAGATATCTACCAGAGAGCTTCTGCCAATAAGAGTGGATATCCCTCGAACAGGCTCCCCAGAACCTAAGCGAGCCGAGCGTCACGCTCTGTTGAAGTTCGCTTCGCTCGCAAATTGCGCTTTCTTCGCTCGCTCGACGAAATTTTTCCCCCAAACTTCACCACTGGAGACTCCTTGTTCGCAGGCTAGAGTGGATAACTTCAATATCGGTGCCAAACTGTAACCTGCTGCCATTAGAACAAGGAGTATTTTTCTCCGACTAAACTTTTATAAATAGTGCACCATCTAAAATGAGTACACTATAACTCTGATGGTAAACCACTCTGAGAATTAGTTAAGCTTGTACTTGCCTTGATCATGCCGAGTTGGTCGCAATGGAAACCTAGCCGCCGAGACACAGACAGCGGCAACAACAATCAACAGCATTGTTTTCATCTTGAAGGCTTGACTGAGAACTTGAAAAAACAGTAAAGGACAGTCTGATTATTTAACGAAAAGTCATGAAAAGTGTGCATGCACACGTACTTCTGATGAATACAACGCACCAACGTAACAAGATCGCAAATTCTGCGAATTTCCGACTCCTTCGATCGGTCAAGCTTTTAGTGAGTTTTTCTCGGAAAAACAAATCAAACAGAATGTTTGACAAACTTATGAACAAAATTACACTCACAGGCACGATGTGAGAGGAACCCTCCTTGATTGAAGTCTGCCACAAAAAGTTTAGCCATGAAATTGTTGCCGCCCTTTTCAATGACAATATTAATTCTGACTTCTGACTACCGGTACTGTAGTCATTTTTGTTTACTGCAGTCTTTTTTTTTTCATGTAAGTAAACTGTATCACTTACTTTTACTGCGAGCTTTGGACGTTTTGCAAGACGACTTACTCACGGCTTCCCTGAAATCAGACCCAGGCGGAGTTCGCTGACTTTTGATTTAGCACTAAAGTAGCAAAAACAATTATGCGATATGCATCGCATAATTAACGATAACTGTGATTAATTTGGCAAAGGGTGGACACGGTAAACATTTAGATTATGAGCCCGAGATTTCTATGAGGTGATAATTGATGAGGCCAAAGGCAGAATAAACTATCAGCTCGTAGGAATCCAGAGCGAATAGTCTAATTGTTTTAGTAGAACCAGTTAACGTTCTTTCATTTTCCTTCACATGAACTTCACATTTTAGCGAAATCGCGCGCCAAATGACCTGCGCACGCACTCAACCATACTTAGTATAATTCAACAAACTCGCATAACGGTGAATTTCCTGTTAATTGTATTAAATCTTCTCTTGAATTGAGTGATCCAATTCCAATTTGAAACTTCGGGGAAAACGAGAAAATGCCAGTTTGTAGAAACCTGTATACGGCCTTCACTGCACACCAATTCAAAGGCGGCAGACCACAATCTCAATGTTGGCTCCTGCAAAAAATATCTAATTGCCATAACCGTTCATCAGTAGGATGCCTAAAATGCTTGTAATTCAACAATTGGTTTCGGCTCCATTAAATCCTATACCAATTGCAGAACATTTCAGGTGGAGCCACCCACGATGTGAACACAGTTACTGACAAGAAAAAGTAATAAGGAAAAGAACGAAAAATAAATTAAACCGTTAAATTGCGCACTAAGCACACACGTCAACTAAATAAACCAAACACGCGCACCACATACGAAAATACGCGCTGATAATACGAGTAGCACAGCCAATCAGATTGCACTATTTGTTTTTTTTTCATTTAAACATATTTGTTTAAAGACGTTCGCCCCAAGAGCATGCACTTTGCCCATCTAGGAGGCTCACTTCTAAATAATTTTACAATAAAAAAGCATAAGAACAAGACAATTACGAAGATGCCGAAAAGAGGTCAAAAGTGTTAATCGCCTATTGCATAAGTATACTAGTAGAATTCTACTAATTATTTTTTAAAGGGATACTGTCACGCCTGTAGCTTGAGTTCATTTAAGTTGTGCACAGTTATCGTTGTCCATATAATTAAATTTCATTCTGCTATAAATCAATAGTTGTTAGCCAAGCGTTTTATAGATGTTGTGATATGAGATTAAAAATTACGCTGGGAAGCGAAAGCCACACCAATTACACAGCTCCAGAGTGGTGAATAAGCAATAATCTTTGCAAAGAAAGTTCCAGGCTCTCAGATAGCGAAATTTGGTCCTCGACATAATATTTTTCCCACTTTGATCAGAGATCATTATGACCCCAATCAAGACAGTTTGATGATTATCTCTGCATTGTATTTTGAGAGACTAGCAGAGTGTTGAACTCCTCGATGGTTTTGGTGAGTGCTTGCGTCCTTTTAAAACCCAATTACAGACCAAATCACCCAAATATTCCCTTGAGACGACCAGACGCTGAATTCCAGAGATAGAAAACACTGCCCTTTAGAATTACGCTATAAATTGTAAACCAAAATGGCCAAAGCCCATCGTGTACCTTTTGCCCGGGGGATACTTCCATATGGGATACATAGGTATGTGCCGCGGGATAGGGTATGGTTTTTCGAAGTTCTCGTTCCTTAAATAGGGTATCATTTTTGCTTCTTTTGGCATTCTTCACGGTGTGATCCTTAGATAGGGGGCCGAAATTGTATTATTTGACTATTTTGCAGTTTACAGTGCGTAAACAACACGCTAAACGGAAACGCGAAACACTCTGCCAAACTGAAAACGTCACGGAACGACAAAAAGTTGACCCGTTTACAACTTTCTTAGTTCTTGTTTAGGGTAAGGGTTTAAGAACCTTCGCGGCACACATCTATCCAAAATTTAAGGGAGTACCCCCCGGGACATTTTGGCGCCCCTCGAGTGTGGCTTGAATTGCCAATGACCTTCCTTCAGACGCGGTGGTGGTTGGAGTAGAGCGTGAGCTGGTGTTGGGAGAGATTTCATTTGTGGGCTGAGATGAGACAAGAATTATGAGAGACTCTGTTGAGGTCAATAAAGGGAGAATTAAATTGTCAAAAGGCCTTTTCAAAATATCTCGAATAGGCAAAGGCAAGGTTATTCCAAGAAAAGAGCTAATACAGTATCCCTTCTGTACGTATGTTCAAAGGACTACCATTTTCCTTTCGTAAATGGTACTTTAAGGGGTATGGTTTGAACCTCAGAGTGGATCTCTGAAATATGTTTGTGTACCCCCGATCGAGGGACCGCTTTAGAGCTGACTGCAGCATGGTCCATTGCTTGTGGTCGCGTGTTGGTGGCCAGCATGAATATTGGACTCTTGATCACCAAGCGACGCGGCCACTTGTCAAGACTGATGACTCATCAATTGGACACTGTCTTATTGTTAACTCAGACTTTCTGTCTCCCGTATAACAATAGTGGCAAACGTATGGTTGTTATTTTTAGAGTCCTTTTTGCGACACGTTAAAACGTGTTGTAAAATTATCTCGTCCGCGTCATCACTCTCTAGGATGATCAAGCCTACAAATCTAACACAACGCGTTTGGTGCTACATACAGTATGTTCAAGGTATTCTCTCTCGACACTTCGGTGTTCATGCATGGTTGCCCTCATTTACAAATTAGGAGGCTCCAAGTAGTTGAAAATAACAGCGCCCCTTTATGCATCATAATTAATTTATCAATTAAGTGTCATTATTTCGCGCCCTTTTCCCGGTCAGTCAGTCATAAATCCGTGACGCCCGCTCTCCATGCAAAAGGCTATGAATAAACCTTATTGACGCCGATTTTTCTATGTAAGCAGACGGTTTTATATAAGGTGTAATGGGCTATACCTTCGGAGCTTATCTCGATTGCTGAAGCACTAAGCGGCTAGAAGTATTTAGATTCCACCTAGCTGGGATGCCCATCGCAGGGCCCCCCCCCCTCCCCGCCCACGACAAAGCATTAAATTTGACCCATTTATGGGGGGGAAGGCACCATTGAGTAACGTGCCCAAGGAAACGTAGTGACGATCAAGGTCAAACCGGAACCTCTCATCCCCCCCCCCCCGAAGGAGGACGGATTCCCATACGAAAAGAATGGGGATGCTAGTCATCTCACTTAGGGTGTAAATTTCGGAATATATTGTTGTCGCTTTGGGTTTTCTGGGAAAGAACGCCAAATTTTTCGATCTCAAGGTCTCTTTTACTGTTGCACGCCAAGAAATATTATTCTGATGCACGTGTTGGTGACTGTTATGTGGGAAGATGGGTAGCTAGGTGATAAAAATTTCAACAAGGCTGACGGAAGTACCGTGTATAACTATAGAAAGAGTTTTTTACACCCAGGGTGGTCTCCGTTAGGCGTTTAATTAACGAGCACCCTCGCTGTTTCATATGGGAGTCCCCCCCACCCACCTTGGGACTGTCAGGCCAAACAAAATCAAAATAAAGCTCAATAATGCAAAGCACATCAAACAGCTAAAAACTGATGGTATTTTAATTAGGCCCAACATTTTGAAATGGACACAACCAACCTTTCTAGCTGTTTGATCAGCCTTGCATTATTAAGTTTGTTTTTAAGTTTATTGCTGATCCCGATCTACACCACGATCCAGCTACAATCTGCTCCTGTTTGTTTCAGTGGTCCTTGCATCGTTTACGGAAGTCAAAATCAAAATAACTTTGTCATGTTCATTGTTCTGGTATTTTATTACTAAGTTTTGATACAGTACTTCTAACACAAGAATACTGAGGAGTTAAGAACAGCAAACTCTTCCCTATTTTTGGTTAATTTTCTTTAAATCGGTAACAGCATACGCCAGTTGCGCATGGAAACCAAGAAAGTTAAATTAAACAGTCACAATGCACCAGGTAATGGGGAGGTACGCAATACCGTGAAAAACAAACAAAAGGAAAAACGAAGGGGAGTGGTCAGGAGCGGGTGGAGAGTGAGGGTAGAATTCAAAAGGGTGCATGACCTTTTCGGTGCTTTGGGTCCTGTTAGAGTACAATAGCTCTGACTGCCTTCTTACTTCAACTAAGATTACTTATATACTTATTATGAACGTCATGTTAATTGCTGCCTCAACCATCAACTAGCAATGAACTGGGGGAGATGGGGAGCACACTGATTGCGGTCTGTTTTCCTATCCAACAGAAATGGAGTCCAGAAAAAAGGGCTAAGACCCGCGAGGAGAGACGAAAGTGCGCGAGGAAAACACAAGACTGTGGACTCTTTATAAGGATGTCCGTCAACCCAGGAACGGAGAAGCTGATTGGCCAACAAGCCAAACAGGTCTTCTTATTAATCTTGCCGTGGAGCAGTATTGTTTTAATGGGTTGGATTGTGAAATAAGTGAGGTTTATAACGAGGTAAAAGCAGCACACGCATAAATTTGTTAACGGCGGTTAATCGTGAGAGCATAGAAATCCATGACGGTTCTCGGCGCGCGCAACTTAGATTGGCCAGATTGACCAATCACCTTCTCCGACGATGGGCTGACGGACATATCCTAAACCTCACCCGTCCATCGTCTTGTTGTGTTCGCCAGGTTCCCGATACAAAACCGTTCCCCCGACCCTTAGAGAAAATAGTCTAGATGGGGAGTGTTGGGGAGGGGGGAGGTAATCAGGCTGCACACATGTCCCCACTCACTACTCAACTAACAACCTAGACTGTGCCAGGACTTCCGGCTACGCTCAGTTCTACCTTAAAAAAGTGAAGCAATTGTTGCATGGATACGTATGGTGTTGCCTAGCCGTTGAACATCTGTACACCCTTTTCTGGATCGATATTAAAGTTTTGATGGAAAAAGTTTCCCGGATCGTACTTCAGTTTCAACTCCTTGAGTCTGTTGTTGCCCTTTTCTGCCTCAGCGCCTTCTGGACAGATTCCATATTTGAACAATCTTTTGTCAATGCTGTCGGCCCACAATTTTACAGCGTCAAAGAGGTTGGAGTCGTGTGTTGCAGCTAAAACACCAATCCAGTATCTGTCGAAAGAAACATCGAAGATTGGTATTTCACTCCAAGTGAATAATTTCAAAAAAATATCCTCAACGTGATTCCTCAGCAATGAAAATCATGGTGCTGTCGAAACATTTATTGGAAACTTTCCCTGAATGTTACCTTCCAAGTACTCTTTCAAAAAATATAATGAAAAATATAGGTCACTGTGCTAGCAAGAGATATGATGGGCAAATCAGACTTCTTACTCCATTTATTCCTGTAACGGTGCTAATTATGGGCGTTATTTGATCGTTCCACAATAAACTTGATAGATTAAGAAAGTCTCTACATATTATATGGAACAATGTAAACATTGTAATAAAATTATGGACAAACCACACAAATATTTAAATGGCATCTATTTAAAACGTCCCTCGAGTCGTTGTTCTCAAGTCGCCCAGTAACGGTTCCCTGCAAGGTTTTAACTAATCCTTCCCAAAAAAATCCTGTTTAGTTTTTCAACTTAAAGATGATAATTTGTACACCAAAATACTGCAATAAAAATGTACGTCATCGCCGGTGACGATCAGTTATTTCGCTCGTGAGCAAATCCGCTTATCACGTGTAAACTTCTGCACAGTAAGGATGCGCAAAGCAATACTGAGGAATCATCGCTCAAGAAAAGTATCGTCCCGTCGTCCGGGAAAAGTACATTTTTCTGCCAGGCAAGAAATGTTTCAGTCTTACTTGCCCGATAGGCAAGGTAGGCAAGTAATCTGCTGACTAAATCATAAAAAACCGTAGGGCAAAAATTTTACAACTGTCCTGGGCAAACAACATTTGAGAGCTGCTTCAGTATCCTTAAGGGAAAGTTCCATATTCAAGTGTTTTTTTTTCCGAACCCTGCTACAACCGCTCAAAACAAAGCCGAGAGAATTACAAATCTTTGGACTATTTATTTTTAAAGAAGGTTGCACGTGTTTCTTGAACACTTCCATGGGTACCAGAGGATTTTATCGCTGAAGGCCAGAGCACTTGAACAAGAACAAACCGCATTTATACTTTTGATTAGTCCCGCTCTGAAGAAAGATTTATACTTACTCTGATTCTCTGAAAGGAAAAGGACTACTCTCGCCTGGAATTTCCTTTAGTTTTCCTCCAAGACATGTAATGTAAATGTTTGAGTCTGTCATGATGCGTTCATCAGGCGCTTGGTTGATCCCATCAAAGATGATATCAATACACTCGTCAGTTAGTTCTGAAAATAGAATAAACAAGGGAGGCGCAGTGGCCTAATGGTTAGTGCACTGCACCGGCTAAAGGATCGGGATGTTCTAAACACGATTAAGCTAACCCAGGGTTAACGTTTTTTATATAGTTTTATAACTTTGCAGAGCATTTTCCTGCTTATATTTTAGTACGTTCAGTTTTGCTTTACAAAAAAATCCCACAAACGTTCAAAGTTCAAAATCCCACGAAAGTTTTCCTTCTCTTTTTCATTTGTATCTAAGGACTTTCTTCGTTGATTATTTTCACGTGGAAAGGAAAGGCACCCAGCTTCCTACCCCCCAAACTTGGCTCATGCGTTTTAGCCCCCCCGCCCTCTCTCCACTAAAAATCTTGCTGCGCAGGCCTTGCGCTCAAGTTCATCCTTTCTCCAGAAAGATGACGCCGGTTACCCTTGCATTTCTTTACACACCTTTTACAAAATTTCCCATCGGAGAATAGTAAACACGCCCTCTTGGAACCAGCCAGTCGCCGCTCTTCTGGAACTCATCAAACGGTACAGGTTTAACTTTGTTCACTAATGGTTTTGTCAGCCTTGTTAGCTCCATTAGTAAAACACCTCCTTCCTTCGGTGGGCCAATGAACAGGAAACGACAGAGAGCTTGAGGTCTAAACAAAGAAATGGAATGAAAACCAGAAACTTTGCTGTTCGGACAGCCTGACCCATGAAAGTGAGATTTGATCATCACAGTGAATCTCCAATTTAAGCAACTGGAAATGCTTGAAAAAATTCTGGACTTCAACAGGACTCGAACCCATGACCCCTGTGTTACAGGTGCAATGTTAGCAATGCCGAACTGGGCTAAAACTATGATCAGCAGAAAACAGATGTTTTTTATCATGAATGCATCAGTTTTAACTTGATTTCAAAAATTGATTGTTGCTTACAATTATGTTTTTTTGCAAGTGCCCATAAAATAATTTTCTTTTCGATGTTTTTCAGTAGTTTACTATGAACAAAGAATAAAAAATATTTTTTTTGAAGAGCGTGGGGAAAATCAAGAATTTTAGCCGCTCAAAGATGCGCGTCCTCTGCTGAAATGTAGCTCCAGTTTTTGGGTAAACTGGGGAAAGTGATGATGTAGAATCGATAGTATAAGCATTTACCTACAGATGGTTTATTACACTTTAGGTGAATCTGCAGATAATATTAAAGTGCTACAACAATGCAAAAATGTTGTTCTTGTTCTCTCTCGATTCCGATTTTATAGTTGGTAAGAATGCACCATGCCAATTCAGTCATTGCGCCTTGATTTTTATAATTAGCCCACTTTTGTGATTTCTTAAACTGTCCACCATTACCAGATTCTGCTTCAGTTGAGCTAGCTCTGGTTACATTGAGACAGCTGGATCGAGAGATAAAACGACGTTCTATGTTACAGTAATACAGTAGGTCGCTGATGACGTCAAAATGTGGTAAGCGCAAAACAGTGGCACACGAGACAATAGCTGAGTGTGTCACTGATGTTCTTACCACATTTTGACATCTTCTGTGATCTGTTACTGAACAGACACACAGCAACATAGAATCTATCTGCATAATATAATAAAGAATCAAAATATAAACGTCAGCAGTGTGTGTGCCCTTTGACAGATCACAGGTACTTGTAGGAACCAATCAAAATGCGTCCATAATTGGGCTTATTATACAAAAATAGGTACACCCGGGAATAGAAATACTCCAAGTTGCTTTGTATGCTATGTAAACTAGAATGTGGATAGGCTCTGGCTTGATGGGGACACTGAGGTGCATATGCAGATTTAGCTGAGCTTTCATACCAAGATGAACAACACTTACCCATTTCTCTTATAGTGCACCACCATGTAAACAGATAATCTGTTGTCTGCCTTTTCACGAACAAAGTCTCTTATAATTTTGAATATGTCTGGTGCTTTGGATACAGGATAATACAGCTCTCCTCCAATGACATTATCGGGAATGTCATGGAGCTGAAACTTGATGGAGGTCACCACTCTGCATGAAAAGTAAATTTAAATGATTGGACACTAGTTAGAAAATGTAATATGACTACATGCTGTCCAATTTCAAAATAATAGTTTTGCCCTCCAAACTAGTTTTTCTTGACAATTGATTGGTTTATGGAAGGTATCCAGATTTTTCTTAAATTGGACAGTTGGAGCAAAAACTGTCCAATTTATTTTAAATTTGGACAGTTGGCAAAAATTAATAAAAAAATGCATCTGTTGACAATAATGGATTTTGATGTAGCTATGTAATTATAGTAAAAACCATTACACCGTGAACACTAACAATATTTCTGGAGACAAGATGAAAATACTTGTCTGAATAATCCACAATTATTACCAGTTAATATATATATCGAGTTGAACACTCAGAGGGAAATTTCATGTTTCCAAGCAGCCATGTATTATTTTGTTTATTTTATAAACATGTTTTGACTAAATTTTTGACAATTTTCCGAAGAATTCCGCAGAATTACGCATATACACCATATTGGGCTTTTACGCCTTTTCCATGTTTCACCGTTAAATAAAATTAAAATTTTAAATAAAATTAATATTTATCATGCCAATGGTCAATAAGGAATATAATCTAATATAAGAGAACATTCAAAATGGACTGACTTGACCTTACCCAAAATTGGACCCAAAGCCTTTCATTCCCCAAAATAATTCTGGATTTTCATCCTCACTGGCTTTAATAACATCTCCAGAAATTGTAACAAGCTCTGTATAAAGAATGTCATTGAAACAGTTAACTATTAAAAAAAATCCACCCTCCCCATCCCCTAATAATGACAAAGTTTTTAACTACTATACAACCCTCCCACCATGGAAAGATTTCATTGTTCCATGACCACCTCCTGCCAAGATTTTGTTACCAATTTATTTATTTATTTTTTATTTTTTATTTATTTATTTTTTATTTGCCACACTAATTACAAAAATAAAGGAAAAGAAGAGAAAAAAAAAAGAAGTGGCGAGGAGAGTGGCCAATAGAGACCACCCTACCATCAAGATACCTAATAGATAATTTTTTCACCTAATAGTATAATTATCTACTGTAGCATGTTCTCCAGAAAATTTATACACGTAACTTAGCCTAAATTACATTTTATAATCCACATTTACATAATGTTGAAGTGCACCTAACCCCAAAATATTTTTTCGCTACAATGAACCTTTACACCAGTTCGAAACGCGTTACACCTTTGGTTTCTCCTTTTTTACCAATTGCTGACTTTTTATAGTATTTAAAAGTTACGAAAAACCGAACATCAGTTGTTGCATGACCAGGTCAGAAGGGGGGTGGGTCTATTCCTGGGTTGACTTCACAAACTGATTTGCATGCATGTTTACAAAGATTCGATGCGATGCAAATCAGTTTGTGACGTCAACCCAGGAATAGACCCACACCCCTTCTGACTTGGCCGTGAAACAACTGATGCTCAGTTTTTAGTGAAATGCTATAAAAAGTCAGCATTTGGTAAAAAGGAGAAAGGAAAGGTGTAACGCGTGGGGTTAGGTCCACTTTAACTTAGTCTGTTGATTTACCGGTAAGTTTATTTTAACATGAAGGTAAGCTTACCAAACTCCAAGGCATTATCAATAGCACAGCCATAGGACCTGGTCAAAAAGCCCAATCCTCCAAGCAGTGTGAACCCTGCCACGCCCAGCTCTGAATAACTTCCAAGGGGCGTCACTAAAGAATGACTTACTGTTTCCTTATCAATATCACTCATCTTTGCACCTGCACCCACAACAACAACCTGAAATGGTTTATATAAAATATTCCCAACTACATAGATATCACTAGCCAGGTACAAACTTATAAAAAGTTAATGAGAAGATTGAAAGCTTGGACAAGTCTTACAGGACAAGGACAAGGACAAGCCTTCTCTGAAGGTCTATGCTGTTATCACAAAATCCATTTTTGTGCAGTATTCACTAACTACTGGAATGAAAGAGGAAACTATGGTTAAATATTTCTACTTAAAAATATTAGATCAACAGATGCAAATATTCGACTAATAATTAAGTTTGATATACCTTGCCTTCCACATCCACAGTAACAGTGTTCAAGTCAGAAAGGTCCATGACAACAGCACCATCTGCCATTGCAAAGTTACTATTCTTTGCAGCACACACACACATCTCAAGCTATTGATCAATGGAAAGAAGTAATATTTTACTCAATGCATAATGTGAAATCTGGCATGAATGTAATAATTGTTACAAAAGGTGTACGAAACAGTAATCTAATTTTGCTGTTCTTGCTTGATATATTATTTAAAATACAAATAGCTACCTTAATAAAGGTTAATAAATGACATGGACATTGAAAAGGAAGAGGGCCTCCTTGTTCTCCTTACAGAAGCAACTGGAAATTCCTGGGAGTAATCTCAAAGACCCACAAGTTTAAATGAATGTACGAACACTGGTCAGTTGTGTAATAATTACTATACAGGACCTCAGCAAGTAAAAATGCTGGTTAAAGTTTACAAGATTACTTGCAACAAAAAGCAAACTATCAAAATGGAATACCACTACGTATTAAGAGGACGTACACCTGTACATTTTACATGTAAATGTTCATTCCAGAGATAATCATGGGTCAGAATTTAAATAAAACTTCACAGGTATCACCATCTTTATTCTTAATTCACTCTTAAAATTAAGAAAGTCTTGATTTCTCTTGTAAGGCTAAGATTATGTCTTGGACCAAGGGAGAAAATATCAGTCTCGGTATCTTGCAAAGTCTCATATTTACAAATTATAATTCATCCCAACTCGAGAACAAGTCACAGTAACCTTAAAAAGATAATAAACAAAACAGGGGATTTGATCACATTTCACGGCAATAATTACTGGACAATTTGCCTTTCACACAGTCCACTTAATGTCATTTCGATGGCATTCCTCCTAAACAAAAGTGAAACAGCCCAGCCTCAAAGTAATTCATCAAGTGACTGGTTAAAAAATATTAACCTCTTACCTGCCAAACACGAGGACTGTACCAGTTGGGGAAATACATGTATATTGTTGTGGTTTAAATTTATCCCTGGTTTAAATTTTTTTTAAACCAGTTTGATATCGATTTCCCTTTGTTTCAGATTATGCTAATCAACATGAGACAAAGGGAAATAAAAATCAAACTGGTTTAAAAAGTGTTAAACCAGGGATAAATTTAAACCACAACATATATATCGGCCCAAGGTCATGGCATTATTATTGAGTATTTATACATTCATCAACCCTAAGCTAGGTTAGTAAGCAGACTGTATTTAATAATAAATATGGCACTTGGGCTACGATTGTTTATTTTTCTCTTAGAATGCACTTTTGGTCACTTGAAATTCAAAGATCTTTCACACTGATGTGCTTTTGTTGACTAAGGATCTCAGAAAGGGGTTTCAAAATGTTTTGAAGTAGGTGTAGTCGACTGGAAGAGAAGGCGGCTGTTATAGGTGAGCTTTTGGGTCACAAGCTGATTGCTATGACCATAGTAGCCGGTGGCATAATAGTCAAGCAGCCGGTGGAACTCCGGCAGTTGCCGCCTTGTTTTGAAACCCCAGAAGTTAGGAAACAAATTTATTGAGCAAGAGACTATTTACATGTTTTCTTTTCGCTGGTTTAGTAACAAATTTTGAACTTACTGGTTTTCAACAACAACAACAACAATAACAATCTGTTCATTTGTGCCCAGAAACAATTAACATTAGAAATAAATACATAACGAAAAATTACAAATAGGAAAGAGCACAGTCATTTAGAAATAGCAACGGATTAGAATCGAGGTAAGTGGCTGGGCCAAGCAGAAAGAAAATGCAATAACCAAAAAAATACAGGTACATGTACATGGTTTGACCGTTTCCATGGTAATGGTCCATATTGTAAAATCCTGCCCAGGAAAGAAGCAATCAGAAAGATCGGATTTACTTCAAGACTGCCTTGACGTATCATAAATGTTCTAAATCAAGGTTCTAATTTAAAATATATCTATGTAATAATACTTATAAAATCTAACCCTCAGTTGTTCTTCTGTCCCGCCTAGATTAGCTTTTGCTACCCATGGGACAGTGCAATTAATGAAGTTAAATATTGATAATAAAGTTTTGTTGTTGTTGTTGTTGTCTGTTTCATATACATTCACTGTATTTCTCTATGATAATTATAACTGGGGTGAAGAATATTGTTTGTTACACCAAGGATGTGGATGTAGAGGTTCATTACATCGAGGTTCCACTGTACAATGGTTATGCATGGTTCAATAATACATGTAACCGTACCTCCCATCCCCTGGGTAACCCACGGAAAAGCGCAGCCCTCCCATCCTGGGGTTAGGAAATGTTTGAAATGGTCTTTTCCTGGGGTAAGGGGTGTGGCAAATCAAAAACAATGTCTGACAGGATGGTACCTGGGGGGGGGGGGACTGTCTATTTCCAGAGAAAATCTCTAAAATTTGCTGCCAACTAGTAAGGAAAGAAAAATCTTTCAAACGTTAAATCTGTATTTGGAGGTTTTATTGACCATAAAAGGAGCAGTGTACTGTCTAACTTCCAGGCCTTGAGTGTTCCGGCCAAAACGTCAGGTTTCATTTAGGGTTTCACACAGAGAAATATAAAATCAATTACATTTTTAGTATTTTGGTATCTTTTAGGGGACAATAAAAGCACGAGCAAAAATTGAGTCAAAATTTCCGACGAGTGACCTTCAGACGTCTATTTATTTCTTATCGCCGAGTCCCCCATCCACCCACCCGGAGCGTCAGGACACCTTCACAGGAAAATAAGAGAACGTGAATTAAATTAATTCGTTTACAAATGACTCATAGGTGAACTCACCTCGTTCTGTACACAAAACTTGATTGTGTTCGCTACATCTTCAACCGTTGCTATCCTGACGAACGCTTCGGGTTTGCGCATTCGAATCCTCGCATTCCACATGTCGTCAACCTCTTTTTGATACGCCTTCTCATTTTCTGACATAAGAATGATTTTCCCAGAAAGGATACTTTTCAGCTGTGAAAAATCAGCCATTGCTAACCTTGCAGTGGAATGCTTTCAGACAAATTTTGAGCGTTGGCGGAGAGGCCGCCAAATGAAAGTCGCAACAAGTGTCATACGTTACATGAAGTATAACCCTCGGTGCACGGGTGGTTTTGCAGGGGAACGCGGGCTCTGGGGAGGAGATGGAATGGAAGCACCCGTGGCCAAATGGGTAGTCACGACATGTCGTTCTTGATCAGGCAGATTCTTGGTCATCACGGAGCCGTCACGTCTATGTCAAGTGGTTATCATGGGTCCATCACGGGTAAGCTCAACCAATTCTTTCATTGTTTAATCAGTATATAATCCTCAAGCACTCAAAATCTTGACAGTCTAACCCGGCGTCAACGGAGCATTAATTTTCAAGGAAATTCTGATCGATATGGATTAAAGTTTTTGACTTGCCTTTTTACAGAAAAACTGACACCGTTTTACAATACAAGACGTAGAGTTTCAATAAAGTCGCCGTCTTGCAGCTTCCGACGTTTGCTCGACGCGATGACATCAAGAGCACATGATCTGCAAGCTTCTTGCAGACAGCGGTGTAATGGAATTAGTCTCTGCCAGTGCATTAACAAGTCAACGTTTGTAAGAACAGTTACTTCTTGCTCAACAAACAGTGGGCCAGGAAAGGTAGCAGACGAATCATCGGACCGTAGATCAGGAGAGAGAGGAGAATTACAATGGGATAAACTATCTGAAGATGAAAAAGATATTTATTTTGCTCATAAGAGTGCATGTGAGGTAAACCCTGAAAATACAAATTCATTCATTAAAAACACAAAAAGAGAGCAGGTGACACACTTGAACACCAACCCACGGTCTGGCTAGTACCTCACACATGCACACAGTCATATCACCCAGGTAGTGACAGTCTTGTTAGGCCTCATCAGCATGGCATAGCCATTGGGCAGCGTCGTCCTAACAAGGCTGAGCATGGCTGCCACTGCCCGAGTGATATGGCTATGTGCATGCGTTAGGTACTGGCCAGACTGTGATTTGGTGTTTGAGCGTGTCACTTGCTCTCTCTTTCATTGTAATTTGTTCATATAGACCTTGACAACAGTTAGTACTAAGGTGCATTCAATTTCAGGGATGAGGGGTGGGGATGAGAGGTGGGGGTGTGAAGGTTGACTAATGGTAATTTCTTCAATTATAGTTATCACTTAAAGAAAAAAGACTGCAAAATGTCTAACCCATCCATTAGTATAGAAGCCAGGTGTTTGCAGTGATGAGACTACAACCACAGACAAAAGTAGTTGGGAAGGCTGTCAACATATACACCTGATTACAGTAAGTTTTGAATCCAACTTAGAATACACTGATACTACACTGTTTTAGGACCCCCTCCCCCCTCCATCAATGTTGGAATCTCTCTTTACAATCTTGTGCGAAAAAGGTTGCTAGTGGGCTCAACGTTGAAAAGGGGAGGGGAAGGGGAGGAAAAAGTGCATTCCCAAGGCTTCCCAACACTTTTGTCTGTGGTTGTAGCATAACATGAATCAAATACATCATGCAACTTTTAATTATCCCGTAATCAATAATATAAAACTGTAGCTTGTGCCTATTGTATCTGCTTCTCTACATTTAGCTTACCTTACTTAAGTTCACCACAGGCAGCCCAAGCTCACGTTGTGATCAGTATCATGTCATGGCAAAAATATAAGAGTTTGTATGGGAATAATTTACAACACCTTTTAACAAACTGAAATACTGCCAAATCTTAAATAAAATTGCCTTACCCTACTTTCACTGTGTTTTTATTCTTGTCTGAACGCTTATTTTGCCGATTCTTGGCCATTTAGGCGAGTTATCGCTTTCTGGGTTCCCCACTACAAAGAAAAGAACAAGGCTGCACACTCCAGTTCGGAATGCCCGACGAGCCAAGCGAAAAATCCCAGCTTAAAATGGTAAAACGGCCTCAAATCCATCGCAAATTCCAAGAAGATATGTTCTAGTTTCATTTTAACTCAACAACAACTCAGTCCAGGCTCTGTCATCGATGTCAAGCGGCCGTTTGCTTTCAAATATCCAAGGTAAAAAGATCTCCATTGTGTCTGTACACGCTCGTCACTACACACGACCGTTAAAAAACTTCGTGGTAACCCCGCCTCGTTAACAAACTATACCTCACCGGAGTACCACACCGTAAACCACACCGTCAATTGCTCTCAACAAGTTTTGTGTCACTCCCCTGGTCCCCTCAGGACGATTATCGAGGCGGGGTTACCAAGGAGTTTTTTAACGGTTGTGTGTCATGACGAGCGTGTACAGGCACAATGGAGATCTTTTTACCCTGGATTTTTTAAAGCAAACTGCCGCTTGGCATCGATGGCAGAGCCTGGACTGAGTTGTTGTTGAGTTAATATGAAACTAGAACATCTCTTCTTGGAATTCGCGATGGATTTGAGGCCGTTTGACCATTTTAAGCTGGGATTTTTCGCTTGGCTCGTCGGGCATTCCGAACTGGAGTGTGCAGCCTTGTTCTTTTCTTTGTAGTGGGGAACCCAGAAAGCGATAACTCGCCTAAATAGCCAAGAATCGGCAAATAAAAACACAGTGAAAGTAAGGTAAGGCAATTTTATTTAAGATTTGGCAGTAGTTCAGTTTGCTAATTTTGCTTATATTTTTGCCATGACATGCTGATCACAACGTGAGCTTGGGCTGCCTGTGAGTTCACAAATTGAAAATAGATTAGCATTCCACATTCAAACTGCCTGTTCTGACTAGAAATTGAACATCTCAGCATCAGGTTGCAGTTGTTGGAATGTTATCAGTGTTACAACTGAGATGAGTTTATTAAACACCTACCTCATATGAAGACGTCAAGAAATATATATTTACTGTACTCCCACGCTTTAGCAGCATAACCTTCTCTGAACACACATGCCAGATACTGTAACTTCAACATATGCATACTGGTATGCACTATCGGTTCTTCTTCAGAGATTTTGTTTTTTTTACGATCAAAAGTTGCTTGCATATTTAAACCGTTATTAAAACCAAGAACACAGGACATTCTGGAACATCAAAAAATTGGCTGAGCATAAAAATAGTGAAATTAGCAAAGAAATCAATACACAAAGAAGACCAATAAAAATAGTATTTGTAAGAGGAGTAAATACCATCAAAAGAGGAGTTGACAGCGAGAAATTTGTAGGGGGTGGCCTCTGAGATAGGACAAAAAAATATAGTGATAATATCTATCATCTCCTCACCCTTACCCCTAAATCCCACCCCTCATCCCCACCTCTCAACCCTCATCCCTCACCCCTCATCCCCCACCCCTCACCCCCTTTAGTACAGAATTGACTTCGGCACCAACATCACTATGACAATACCCTTTAAAAGTCAAGTGATGGTACAAATATGTGACTTTTTGTCTTAAGTAAGGGAGGTTTCAAGATTTTTTTGCAATAAGCATTGATATATCCAGCTGGCCCTATGTAATATGGTTTATTATTATTCATCTCTCAAAATTCTCAAACTCATTTATGTTTTCTTAGAAAGGGGAGAATACTTACGTAGATCCTGTCACTGGTTACATGGTCTTCACAGAAGAATTTCTTATGAAACGCAAGAGTTGTTGTGGAAATGGCTGTCGACATGTAAGCAGTTTCACTTGTCCACATATCTGCCCCATTATGTTGACATCACACAAATATTCTTGAAACATCACTACACATATATAGACATTATAAACTACCTTTTGAATTAGAATTTTTTTAAACTCACCTACAATAGATGAGTATAGGGGGGAGGGGGTTGCCTGAGATATTCAGGAGCCAGGAACTGCTTCCGGGTGCAGCAGTGGGAAACCATGACAACCAGGGAGTGACATTCATCCATGGAAAAGTACCATGTCCTTTTTTGTTGTTAGAGCCATGGTGAATTAGTGGTTTTGATGCTCTGTAAATACTTGTATGAGTTATAGATAATTAGTTATTATTATCTACTGCTGTTTAGTATAAATCTACTAGTGCTATATCACAAAAGGTGTTCTCTGATTGACCATGCTACTCACTGGCGATTTCATGATAGAACCTGAGTAATGACAGTCAACAAAATGGCAACCATGTCATGTTTTTGAAGTGTTACAGTGTCTGTGAAGAAGATTTGGATAATCTGGTTGTTGTTGTTTTACCATCTAGTAGATTTATTTGCTCTTGAATAGAGGGGGTAAGTTTCTAAAGAAACTGTGGTGCTGCGTCGGTGGGAAGTATAACAATATAATTTGGTTTTATCAACTAGGTTGATAATGTCAATTGGCCACCGTAAAGAGATTCAAGAGCTGACGTTTCGAGCGTTAGCCCTTCGTCGGAGCGAATCGATTCACTTCACCCCTTATAGACTATATATCATTTGATAGAAATCTTGAGTTCGTAACCTAATTGTTAAATACATTTTGAATCAGTATTGACTTCAGAAGCAATCACTTTAAAAACTAATTTTATTATTGTTACTTCTTATGTTGTAGTGTCCATATGGCCACGAGAACGTACCACGAAGGCAACAAAATAAAAGGTTTAACTCTGCATTTTATGTGTGAAGTCAAATTGAAATCAAGCCCAATACCTTGTTAATGATATACGTTATAATGTACACCTCTGAGTACGGAGAATTGAATATTCAGGTACATGAATAAAAGAAGTCCGTATGAGAACTGCAGTGAAATCAAAATGCAACTTATTTAACTTGGCAGACTGGGACGTCAGTCCCGGCTATAAAATGAAGAAGAATAAATAAAATGACTTTCACATAATCTATGTTGGGTGTGCTGTTGTCAGTGAAATTTTTTTTCTCCAGTTTGGTGAGGTGCACTCTTACAGGAAAGATTTCATTTTAACCTGAGTTTTGCTTGGAATTGCCTTTTCTGTTTGTTTGTGTGTTTTGTTTGTTAGCCGCTCTCAGGTGTTAGGTTAGCTTTTGTAGTAGCTGCAGTGCAAAGAATGGTGAGCGTAAAATATGGGGAGCAGTGTGGGGGAGAAGACGTACCAAACCCCTCGCTTCTTTTTCCCACTCGCCCTCGTGAAATCCCGTGTCCCGTGCCGGTGTTTGTGTTTGCCGGTACCTGGGCATCAGGAAAAAAGTGTGCCGTGTTCAGACGCTGAAAACCAAAGTACCCATTACTGTCGAGCGCCCGAGTACAAGGTTTCGACCTTGTACTCGGGCACGATTCCCGTGCCCGAATTGTGGCATGGGTACTTGAAAAAAGGTGTGTTCACATTGGCGCCCAGCTTAGAATCGTACTGGGGTACCGTACCCTGGAACCAAGTGTGAACACTGCCGTTGTCGCCAAAATTCTGTTTTTTGAATGATCATGCTTACAAGAGACACTCAACAAGCTTGTATTTCTCGTTTGCTTACTGCCATTGAGGAATTTAGAATACCATTGTAGCACGGATTTTCTGTGCTCCGTCCTTCTTTCACTTGCGTCGGGGTGATAAACGGAGTCCCAAGCGTTATGATGTCATGAAAATCAAATGGACAAAGTACACAGCACGAAAATAGAGATTTACGTGAAATTAAAGTTGGTTGAAATCTTCTTAAAGTTGGTTCTCCACCTTGACGCTATGAATTAAACCTTGGTAAAGTTGCTTGAAAGTTTTAGTCTCTTTACTCAAGCTTTAAGAGAGCAATGAATAAATCAACACTGAAATGGCATCAACGGAAACCCGGAAAAAATCCGAGTCCTAGATAGGATTTGAACCAACAACTCTCCGTGATCTAGTCGGATGGTCGTGGGTTCAAATCCCATCTGGGACTCGGATTTTTTCCGAGTTTCCGTTAATACTGAAGCTTTAATTATGAATGTAAAGCTGACATAAAGGTCAGCTTTAAAAACGTAAAGGCATCGTAAAGCAACTTAAAACAGACGATTGAACCAGCTTTAAGTTGGCTTTACACTGCAGTTAAGATATCTTTTCATACTGTGATCGTAACCAGAGTTCCGATTCCGCTTATGACTTACGATCTAGTGAAAACTAGGAAGGAAGTACTCGGTGTGCCTGAAAGTATCAATGTGATTGGTTTATCCTTCCGCTCAGGATGCTTGCGACTCCGGCAATCTCAGTTCTCTAGATCGTCAGAAACGGAATCAGAAGAAAATGCTGAAAAATGGCAACGTTCTGATTCTTCCGACTCCGATTTTCGTCGTGCTTATGACTCCGCTTAAGACTCCGAACCCTTGGACTGGTTAAAAAAATTAAAGAAAATAAAACCTTCATTAACCTTGATCGCAAACCTAAATCACAAACACGAACACCACAGATGTCGGTGTCATAATTTCGACGCCCCCAAGACATACATTTCGTTGCATCGGACAGCTGAAATTTGTCTAAAATTAATTTCCAAAGTAAGAAGTTGAGTTAATTGAAGAAATTGCGAGGATACGCTGGTTTGTGTGAAAGCAGATAATTAAATTAGTTCTTTTAATAAAGAGCCATTCTTTTCATCGAAGATTTCAATTCATTTTATTTTTGTCTTGCTGTTATGAATATATACAAAATTCGAATGAACAGACCGTTGTTCAGTAAGAATATTTCAAATATCGTACTGTTATCGACAATTTTAATAAGTATAAATTGGTACTCTTATTCGCAATCGAAAACTTTTCTAGCGCGGTATATTTGTTTTTCGAACCCTAATATTTTCAAATGTGATTCACTGCATCGGATACATCGAAGTTGATCAAATTTGTGTCGAAGTGCAGAATAAAGGCAACAGTTACAATTAAAGTTTTGCCGTGTCTCGTGCAAAATATTAAGACTACTTTGATACACTTAATACTGTGTTAAAATCTCGTTAAGTCTTTCTTAAAAAGTATAACCCTTTAAGTGTGTTGTTTGTAGAGATAAAACAAAATGTAATTGATGACGGTTCAGTTTGAACATTTGTGGCGACCGAAGTTGATATGTACATCAGTTCTAAACGTAAAGTGTGCGATTAACTGAAAATTAAATTCTATATATAACAAATTAAATGTAAAGTATCCCCGTTGTTTCACAGAGAAAGTAGCTTTATACTAAAGCCGAGTCAATTTTTATCAAAACAATTTAGGTTTTGCCTGCAAATAAAACGATTTGTGTTTCAATAAGAAAATAACGATAGGTACTTATACTTTCGGCCAATTCACTTTAAATCCTAGCAAAATATAAGATTTGGTAAAAACTAAAAAGTAATATCAATTATTTAAAATTTAACGTTCTAGGCCACTGCAGTGTTCTTTGGATAAAAGTAAGTATTTTCACTTTTATTTTAAACACCGTGAATTTTAAATTAGAAACTGACCTAAAACGTTCACTAGACGAGAATACACGTTTATTTTAAAACTGTACATAACAGAAATCTTTCCCATTTATGTACAATAATTTTGTTATTTTTCTGTTTCTTTCTATGCGAGCAGCTGGAGAAAATATTTTTGTCCATCGCAGTCCGGATCGGAAATGAATGGAAATGTTTTATTTTCCTTTCGCTTTTTACTTGACCATTATTACACTGAAAAAATCAACTTGATAGCTAGAAGTGGAAATTACATTTGTTTTATTTACTTTCTTTCGGAGACCAAAACAGATACAATTTTAAACGCACAAAATGTATTGCTTTCCGTGCTGCACAACAGTATTTCAGCAGATTCGTTTTTTGTCCAGTTTCAATATGCGGTAATGTATCACTCGTCAAATTAGGTTATATTTGTTTATGAGATAGGTGCAGGTGGAAAAAAGATGTTTTCAATTTCCACAGCTGAATCTAGTCCCGACATGACACATACCGAAAAGCTAATTAAGGCTATATAATTTATTAATAAACGGGAAGCTAAAATTTTTTGGGAAGTTTTCATCGAATAGCAGTTTTCTCAGTTTAGCCGTAACTCAGTTAATGGGTGGATTTTTGGTGCTTATTGGCCCCAACAAACTATGGAATTCTTGCTTGTTTCAAAGTAAAAACCTGAGATACTCTTTTCCTTCAGTCACTGAATCGACAATGATAGTATTTTCTCAAGTAATACCGAATTCTGATTGTTTTGATCAGCTTTCCGGAATTGTGTGTTTACTTTTCATTACAAAGGACAAAAGTAACCGAAAACCAAAAATTTTCGCGCGATTTCAACGAAATATTATCACACTGAGTAAATTGCGGTAAACCCTTTCAATGCCCTTGGAGTTTTTCTATTCCCGCCAGGGAACCCATTTCAGTGTTGTTTTCGTCAGAATTTGGCACGTGCCGCCACGCGACGCCCCCGAGATTAGCAAAGGACCCAACAATAGGTTTAAGGTTTTGTTTAAACACCTTGCAAATTACAGGGAAGAAATATACTTTGGTCGTATGGGTACAGTTTTTAGCGTTTATTCGAACAGCCAGCCCACTAGAACCAATGTATTAATCTTGTTAATTACACCAGCAGTGGCGAATGATTAAAGATCAAAACTTTCCACAGAATTTGGGTGCGTCAAACTTAAACGAAATTAAAAATCTTTCTCAGACAATACATTCTGTCAATATAGTTGGCAACAATACGCCTTGTGTACATCTTACACTCTGTTGTTACCTTTGCAATCAGCGAAACCGCCATCATGAAACATATGTATAACAGCGTGTTGACGCTGCTAATCGGCGTAAGACGCCTCCAGACGGCGTGATACGTTTAAAATTTTGACAGAAATAAATCATAGGAATATTGCGGTTGAAATGTTTGTTTTTTAGTTGATCAACTTAAAAGGTTTTCTTATTGAAGGTACACTTTAATTTCTATAAACGCATGCGCGCGCACTGCCACATCGCTCTTAGTTTTGTGAAGTGTTCTTCACAGTATTGCGTCCATTTCCCGCACAAAATTATTCAAACAAAATGTATTAAGAAAGGGTTTTACGCCGTATTGATCGAGATAAGTAAACTTCAGGCATCTTTGTTTCAAACAACCGCACTCAATCGAGTCCTTTTAATTTTGCTCTTTAGAACGAGATTTTGTTGTGTTGCTTTGAGCTCTTGATCACAATACCCCGTTTAAGAGACCTTAAACTTGTAAGAGGGGGCCCTATTCTCTCTCAACAAACGCACAAAAAGCATTGTTTCTGTATTTGAATTTGAATAGGGACAGATCTCTCGAACGGAAACAAAACTGACACTTGTTTGACACACACGTGCGAGTGTATTTGGTTCCGGAGCGCTAGTCAAGTACTCTTGTAACTCGAAGAACAATTTCCCCATTTAAATGCAATTTACTCTCAAGAGAAGTCGGAAACGGGCCGCTATTCTGCGGATCTCGCCCCGCTGTAAAGCGAAATGACGGCATAGGAAATTTCTAATTCGGCCCATGGGACTTCAATTCACCTGTTACCGCGACTAAAACATATGGAAATTACTATGCAATATTTAAATAAAGGGTCCATTTCAGGAGGGGTCCCATCCTTAAAAATACACAGCTGCAAACCTTGCGAGATATTTAGCTAGTGTGGTGCGGGCAAGCATTCACCGCAACGAACCAAGCTAAGCGGCCAACATTCAATTTGCTGGAACCACTTGGAAGCGAAATTCGCCTTCACTTGTGCATATGTTTCAAGATCACTTTCAGGTAAAGAGTGATGTGATTTGAACTTGTACTGGTTTCTATCGCTTTTTACGAATTTACGGCTCGTGCCAAAATTCTTCATTTGTCAAACTAACAGCATAGCTGTTGGATGAAGAGCTTGGTTTTGAAACCTTGTGAGTTGCTGCGAAGGCAAGTTTTCACTTTAAGAATTTCTTCTTAAACGTCTTCTGCCCTTTGCGGTATATACGCCGGCAATTTCTTGTTTTTATTAAGATCAATCCGTTTTAATTCAATGATCAAACGTTCTGCCGTCCTAAAGATCATCGGGATTCCCTTAAACCAATGTGTTAATCACAAAAAGTTTATGACTTGCCCGTTTGCATGAGATGCAAAAACAACGTTCTATTCGAAGCCCGCGAACCGGTTTGCGAGTTCCTTGCGCGCGAGAGTTTCGTTGTTTGAAAGTATCGTTATTCACAAATCCGAGATACAGATCTTGCTTGTTTTGTAACGACATTTAAGGCCTTTAAACTGATCGATATGAGAGTTACAACGAAATCGACTTATTCCACCTGTATTTCGTTGGATTTCATTTAGGAAATGCGAAAGTAGAAATAAATGTTATGCTCGTTGGTAATGTTTGGCAGGAGTAATTTAGCGTAGAACTTAAACACTGATATTCTAAATACTTAATTACGACCAAGGCTTTGTGTTTTGAGATTTGATAATTTGAAATCAAATTTTATTTTCTTTTTCCTTATCTATTAGTGGAGCTGGCGTTTGGAAAGAATTTTAATGCTGAGGGAGTGTTTTTTCCCATTTGGTCCTTGTTTTAATACTTAAAATGCTTCGTTGATTTGTTGCCTTAATAAAACGAAGCAATGTTAACCAGAAGGGTATCTATGAATTTGAAAAGATTACTGAGGGAAGAATCGCGCTAGTTATGATAAATTAGCGGAAATTTTATATCTGTTTTTGTTAAATACTGTTTAATCGTACGTATTATTTTTGTCGACGAGCAGCCGTTCGCGGTTATAATAGTTTTATAGTTTTCCCGTTCCTCTTTGCCAGTAAATCGGTTAGTTTCAGTCACTACACTGCTGGATGGCATAATTGAACAAGTTTTACACCGCGTACATCGAAATATTTTATTTTCGCAGCATTCGTTGTGGCTTGAATCTGACAAACATTCTTTTTTGCCTCAAGAGAAATGAAGATTTGTTTTATTTAACAGTTCACTTGTTTTTGAAATCGGCTATCTCAGCTTCCCTCTTCGTGCGGTATATTCATAAAAAAGAGAAAGAGAAAAAGCGACAAATGGTGTCAGTTGTTAATTTTATTCTTTCATAACATCGATTTAAATGTTGAATGTTTTTATAAACCAGAAAACCCCCCATTTGACAGGGCAATAAGTTGAAATAGATTATGTTCTACTTTTCATTCAAGGCTTACATTTTTCAATGTCATTCGCTGTCATCTCGTTTATTTATCAGTTTGCGAGCTGTATCTCGCTGGGATATCAACAGTGCCCTAGGTGGTATACAAAATACTAACATAATTTCATTCAATTCATAACGAATTAACTAAATTACCAGCCGAGGCTACTGTGCACAGTTTTACGTTTATTATAACATTAGCACGCGCGCTTAGCTTTTTTGTAATTGTTATAAGATAAGAATTTTATATATGTGGTAACTAGAAGAAAAATGTAGCTCTGTTTGCGGCGAGTTAGTTCTGAGTCTTGAAGGTAAAGGATATCGAACTTTTGCACACGAAATTAATGTAGGCTGCAGCTAAGTCTTCGCATTATCGATTCATAAAGTGATTTATGCGCATTTGATATTCTTTATTAAGATGAGTTTCACAAATTTCTTTGGAATCTTGAAAAGCTTTTTTTGATCAGTAAATACAGTTCTTTGGCACACGAATTAAATAACAGGTGAAAACTAATCGATTTCAAAAACTTGTCAATTATTTGAAAAGGTAAGCAGTTTGGCTCGATTTTACACATGTCAAATTTTCTTTATATTACTTTGTCTTTTTAAGACCCATTGTTTAGCTTTTCAAGGCTGTTAGCATAGAATCAAAAGGTCCTTTACGGCCTTTTGTACTAGTCAAGTTAAGAAAACACCATGAAATATTCTGCGCACAATTAATACCGTTTATATTGAGTGTTGAGAGCGAACGAAAGAACGCGCGTGCGATTTCACTGACGGGTTTTTCTTGATAAATGTTTTACGCCTGTAAGACGCATTTTCTCCACTCAAAATCTGGGGGAGTTATTAAAAATAAACACAAGTGGAAAACGGAAATATAGACAACACTGATGTATCAAACACAGAACCCAGTCTAGTGTTTATTCACAGACGTCAATCACTTCCCGGCGACGAAACCTGATTGGTTGTGAAACTTGTGAAATCGGCCTCCGCATTGCTACGTATGAAACGAAGTTGCGTTCACCTTAATCTTCTAGCTGAGCGCACTGCTAAGGATTTTTTCCCTCCATGTTAAAACACGTAACGGATTTTTTCACAGCGTGTGGCAGAGACAATCATCTGATTTATTTAAAAAGAGCACCGCACCTGCGATTTACAAGCCTATTATATTAGAGGGCCATACACCATCATCACAAGGTCCAAATAACAAGGCCCGTTCTGCAAGTTATACCACAACTTAGTTCGCTGGTAAGTAAACTTGGCAGATACCATATAAGTTGTGTAAACATGAAACTTTCACATCAAAGGGTACTGAATTTATTCTAATTTTCTGAGCGAGCACAGTTAAGTTCAAAATCCTTCTGAACATTTGAGTATTCAAATTTCATAATTTACTTATTGTTGAAGATTATGCGGTGTATGTTAGTGGAAAATTATTGAACCGCCCAGGAAGCGAAAAGAAAAGAAAGAGCTCGTTTGGTTTCATACATTGTGCATGAGCGCCTTTTAACTCGATAAACTTTGAGATGCCCAGCCGGCCGGTAAACTTTTCGATGAGGAACTTTGTAGAATGTTCTCATCAAGAATTTGTTGTTAGTTGTTGTTACTGCATGCAGATTCATTCTTTACAAACAGTGCAGTCCATGGGTAATATGTAATCTGGCTGGCTGTGATTGTATTTGTGCTGTATTTGAAATTAACACAACGTATGTTAATTTCTGTTAATTCACTACAATACAAGACTGCGCAAATATTCGATAATGGGTTCTTATCCCGTTTAACTTAGCTAAAGATAGAGAAGACTTCTCGCGACGATGACAACATTATTATTAACAGTTGCTTGAAACCCACAGACGATATACTGGCTTAACGTTCTGCTTATTTTGGTGAACAGAATAACGGAATCAAACTCTCCTAACTAGGTTTGATACCAGATTCATGATCATATCGTAACCAGCACTAGAAGATATATCTATTTCGCTTTCGAATTATTCCTACATTCCTTCGAAATTCACAGCGAAATCGCACCAAAGTTGAAATTCCCGATTGTGGCTGATAGGATTTATCTGGCAAAAATCGTCCATCCAGATCTTTCCTGGTTCAAATGCCACTTACTACAGAATACCCCATATACGATTCTAGTCTACGTTTGACAATTTCGATAGTTAAATTAAACATTGCACAACTCCTTTAAATGCATACACTTTTATATGTTATCTTTGAATTATCAGTTATATATATCAGTATTTATTTCAATCTTCCAAACGTCCTTTTCTAATTTTAGAACATGCCAACGGTAGACCAAGTCACCCTGGACGAAAAAGGCTCCTTCTGTGCCGGTTGCGGGGCAAGAATTGTAGATCGTTTCTATTTGATGGCGGTTGACAGAGAATGGCATGCGGAATGCTTGAAATGCAGTGAGTGCAGCTTGCGACTCGACAACGAGCTCACATGCTTTACCAGGGATGGAGCTATACTATGTCGCGAAGACTACTACAAGTAAGACACCATCAAATTTCTCACCAGAATGTTTTCTCGCACTTTATTGGAGTTGCGCAAAACGCACAAGGCGGAGTTCATTTTATTTCCACAAACGATTTTAAGTTTTGCTGATGTTTTCTGTTATCAACCACAGCACTTTTAAGATCAGTACCAGCCAGATACTTCAGTCATTTGCGTGTTAAATCCGTTTGTAAAAAAACCCCTGCGAACGACAGTGATATGTAAAAATCACTTGGAAATTAGTTTTGACTGTTGAAGCGATATTGGTTGATTTAAAAATTATTATACATGCAAGTAAAGTTAATGCAACATAATAAAGCCAAAGAAAACTGAAATATGGTGCCTTATCCTCCAGTCAAATCTAAAAAAAATTCCATTGAACTTTCTTTAAAATACCTTCAAACGGACCGACGTTTTCAACATATTTTTTTGCAATTGTTTATAGGCATGAATTTGTTTTTGCTTGTGGTCTTACACTTAGTATTTTTCATCGCTTTGCTTATTTTTTGCAAAGGATTAACAAAGAGTCCATAAATAAAAAGCAATCTTCCCATTACAAAGGCATTCGTTTTTTCAAGACCAAAACGGACTTACAAATTCTAGTTGCGCACCGCAAAAGATAAACAGTCTTCGAACAACTATCAACTATACTGAGATTTCTTTGGTCAAAAGCGTGTTTCTCGCCTTGAGGCGAATACCATTTGCAACAATTTAATTGACGACAAATCAGACACTTTCAAACACGCCACAATATCAACAAATCGGAGAGGACGAAGTGTGTTTTATAAAAGATACCCCTGCTTTAGATTATCAGTGGCCGTTTGTTAGGTTTACGATAGGATATTGTATCGAGTCGATTAAAGCGCATTTGTTTTCGGCGCCAGCAAGCCTGGAAGGTAATGAAAATAACAGCGTAGATCATATTATGATAGATACTTGCTTTGGGGTTTGAAACCTATCAAATGCTTGGCTCGGTTAAAATGATGTTTGTTGTGGTCTCATGTTTCTGTGATTTAACCAGAAAAAATACCCGGCTTCCCGTCAAACGGTTACCAAAGAAAGTACTCATGCCTTTTCCCACAGAGCACTCTCAGAACCCACGTTTCATAAGAAATTTGCGTGGTTTTACAACTTCAACCTTTTTATTATGTTTAATGAACCATTCTTCATTGTCAACATGTAGTATTGTGTAACAGTGAAAATAACATCGAGTAAGTACTGTTCAAAACATTTTGATGCATTTGTTAAAATATAATGATGTCGGTTTTTCTCTTCAGTCGTTTCCATGTCCCCACGTAACTACTGTAACAGTATTCGAAATTTTCAGGTAGTAGAGTACCAATAGGCTTTTGTTTTTTACAACAACAGGACTTGAAAACAATTCTGTTTCCTTGATATTTTTTCTCATCGACGGAAGATAAATTAACAATAAAAGCAATCGCAGTTTAAGTTGTTATTCGGACCGACAAGATATCCGATACAATGTACAAGCTAACCAGGAGAATGTAAAACATGACCTTAGAGCAAACAAGAGTACATCAGTTAAAGGCTAGGGTCTATGTTCGGAAACCTTTAATTGAAAAAAGGCTTTTTAGAAGAAAATAGCAATGCTTGGCTCAAACTTTCATTTAAACATATTCAATCTGTTTGATTGGTGGAGCTTGATAGATTCGTTTCATGTAATAACTGTTCGCAGTTTATTCTCGGCGCCGTTGTCAGTTGTAGAATTCTCTGATCGCGCGCGTCGACGGCGCCACAATAAAAAAGTTCATTTTAATTTCTTTCTTATGCACGCACAGACTCGCTACTTTTCCTTGCTCCATACTCCTTCCAATTAGTTTCACTTTTCTCTCCGCTAGACGATTCTCAGTCAAACGGTGCGCAGGGTGCAGCCAAGGAATATCAAGCAAAGAGCTCGTGATGCGCGCCCGCGAACACGTCTACCACATCAGCTGTTTCACTTGCGATCGCTGCAAGCGGATTTTAGCCACCGGTGAATACTTCGGCATGCGTGGAATGCGAATCTTCTGCAAGGCGGACTACGAAATGTTACTACAAGACGAAGCACAAACTTTGAAATCAACCCATGGTTCGTCGTCTTCCAAAGGGAGGCCGAGGAAGAAAAAAATATCCGTGCCGCTCGAGGGCGTTGCGGCGTTATCCGGTGAGTCTTAACTTAACAATATTCGCTGATGACACAAACTGGGGCGTAATAAAAGGTGATAATCACTTTTATTAACTTTGCTTATGGCCCTGAACAACAGAGAGCTTTGCTTTTAGCTTTTATTGTCTGTTATTTTGTTGACATCTTCCTGAGGCGCATTGTATTTAGAGAGCAGTTTTTCACTTTTAGAACCTAAATTACTCTTCGCACGAAATTACTTTCTTCTGTTTAAGTAGAAAACTTCATAAACGTTAGTTATATTTTTAGAAAAGTAAAATAAAGACATCTGTTGTATTACATCATGTGACAGGTGCCTGCCCTAAAGCATTGTATAGTCTAAATAACGCCTTCCATAACCGTTTATATCTTGCACGATAAGACGTAAAACATTTTTTATGCTCTGGCGACATCTGGACGGCAAAATGAATAGCCTTAACATCCACAAATCAAGTGTCGTGCACGCCTCTTTCCCGCTTAATGCAGGATTTAAGCATTTGTTTCCTCGAGAGATTAATAATTACAATACTTTTTCTTAATAACTGCTGTTGTTTTTATTAAAGAATTTGCACGTAATTTTCAACTACGTTTCAATTCTACCAAGACTTTCATTTGCACGTCAATGCAAATTTTAACAACAAAGACCCTATTCTTGAAATTAAGTAAAAGTGGTTTCTTGCGCGAGTAGCAAGGCGTTACTTTATGAAAAGGGTGGATAGTGACTGTTACACCTGCCACAAACAGTTACTACTTCAAAGACTGTCGCCGTTTATTCCTTTACTCAATATATAATGCACCACGAGTATTGTAAGCGCAATTACTATAGAAATTAGTTATCAGAAAATTAGTTATTCCTGTTATTATTATTATAATAATCACTTTTTTCTGAGAGCGGCGTTCACTTACACATGTGTAATCTGCAATCAGGCGTTCCTTCTCATCTTGGCCGGTGTTTTTTTCCTTTTTCCTCTCGCCGCGAAAAAAAGAACGTCTGATCGATCGCTTGCAGGTTAACAAATGAAGAATGTTCTAAAATGGTGATGTTCACACTGAAAGTGCCATTATTCCTTTTCTGTTTTATATAACCGAACAATCTTTCGCGAGACTATACGTTAACCTTGAAGGCCATTCCAGTCCGTTCTGCGCAATCTCCGCCTGCAATGTTTATCACGTCTCACATGATGGAATGTAAACAAGCCAAAATGAAAATTACGGGTAAAAACTTACCTTTTTCTTCATTATTAACATCCGATATCTTTGCAAAACAATAATGAAGAGTAGACGAACCTCGACGACATTCCAAACCGACGTTTCAGCTCATCAAGAACTACCAAATTGGCGGACCCAAAAACTTCATGTACGCAGTTACTGAAGAGTAAAGTATCAACGAATCCAAAGAAAAAATGTAAACAAATCCCGAGACTGCGCGGTACGGACTGGAAATGGCCTTTAATAGTTTCTTTGTTTAACTTAGGGCCTGTTTATATGGAGACATGTCCCGGACAGGAGGGTTACCCTCTCCCTCGAGCCATCTTTTACCGAGCGTTTATCATGTGTAAAAAGTTGTCCCTGCTGACCGAGTCAAATTTGATCCTGTACAATTATTTAAACCCTTTTTAAATCATAAAAATCTTCATTTCTCCTTCTGTTTTCGAGTTCCTTTCGTTAATTCCGTTGCTGTCGTCTTTAAGTGTGAATTAAATATTGTTTGTTCGTGAAATACTAAATCTGGCCATTTAATTACGGTTGGTATATGTCATGAGTTGCCTCGGGTCAGCAAGCCAATCGTTTAGATGAGAAAAATTTCCAAGGTCACTCTACTTTCAAGGCGAGTGACGCTCCACCTAGGGTCATCCTGTTACCCGAGCCAGCTATGCGGTTTCTCAAGTAAACGGTTCGCTGCTGTGACTGTTAAGAAACATATTAAGGCGGAATCCGTCAGGGCTTCGAATATTTATTGGACAAAATTATGTACCAAAATAATTTACACCTTATTGCAAACTTTTGAGTTACTGCTTCAAATATCTTATCAAAAGAAATCTTTTCTAACAACACCAAACATCGAAAACAAATTTCGAAGTTCCACTATAAATCTACTGAATCGCTTAAAGACGATTTTACAAAATGGCTACACATAAGATTTTGCCTATAGCTTGTGATCTTTAAAATTCATTTTCTCGGGCTCTGATAAGAAATTATTGTCGGTGTTATCACAAATAATTACTTACATCCTTACCTTTTATTAAGGGTAAAAAATAACCCAATGGTACTCGATTTTTGTCCAACTTAAATAAATATTACTCAGCTTCCTGATGGATTCCGTCTTAAACGTTCTCTCACCTGGAGTAGCTCAGTATGGAGGGAAACCCTCCTACTACGGACAGCTCTCGTCCATGTAAACAGGCCCAATGTTATTTTTTATCGTTTCTGAAGAGATCGGGCGATTCGTTGAAATACTTGAAATGCTATGCAATTCTTTGTGTTGTAAAACGTTTGAAATACTATGTTTCATACTTTGTATAGTCTTAATTACCTTGGAATATTCGAAAATTTAGTTTTACTAGATTTAAACTTCAAACGCTCACAACCTTCTCATCTTGGCTGGTGTTTTAGTCTTCTGGGTCACTTATCGCATCAGGCGAATATGGCATGTAAACAGAAACTGTAGTTGGGTAGAGGGTTTTTGTGTTATACTAAAAAGCTTAATCAGTTCAAACGTACCTTATCCTGATCCAGGCCGGTTTTTAGAGAATTATCATTACGCTGTTTTGCACAGTTTATTTAAAGTCAAAAGGGAACCACAAAAAAAGGCAATAATATCGGCAAAAAACAGTACCAAAAAATTCCAAAACTGAATTGTATTAGCTTAATCGTACCATTCCCAGATCTTTGCAAAATTTCACTCATATTTCACTGGCTCTTCAATCTTTAATCTTTAATCTTTAAACTTTATTTATTAACGGTAACAAAAATTCATCAGGTACAACAAATTCCGAAAAACCTAAAATCCTAATCCTATTATTACATTAATTTACAACAATATGCTACCTACATACCTGATTCAGTCCATGAATGCCGTGTATTTAAAAATGTTTGATAGAGAAGGCGTTTGAATTGATTTAAGGAACTAGACTCTCTAATATTACAGTGTAAGCTTTTCCAAAGGGTTGCGCCGATGTAACTAAAACTATTTTTCATGTAGTTTGTTCTCGGTAAGGGAACAACAAGTTTGTTTGCCGAGTCCCTCAGAGCATAGAGGGGGTAAGTTTCTAAAGAAACTGTGGTGCTGCGTCGGTGGGAAGTATAACAATATAATTTGGTTTTATCAAACGGGGTTGATAATGTCAATTGGCCACCGTAAAGAGATTCAAGTGCTGACGTTTCGAGCGTTAGCCCTTCGTCGGAGCGAATCCTCAGAGCATAGTTTGATACATTTCGCGTTACAAATTTAGACGCGAGATATTCGGAAACCAGACCGTTTAAAGACTTGAAAACCATTAAGACTTTCTGCATTTGACGTTGAGATTGCAAGTCTTTCCAACTGAGTTTGTGAAACAAGGAATCGACATCAACGTCATAGCTGGATGAAGTTATCACTCGTGCAGCACGGTTCTGCAGCTTTCAGCTATATTTTAGCCCTTATTTCACGAAGAAAGTCATACTTATAACCCATACTTCACTGAACGGCCTTGAAATATGATTAATAAGCCTTTGTTTAGGACAGCTGAGTTAGATAGACAGTTCGGTCAGCTTCGATTAAGGGGTGATTGTCACGATAATGCGCATGCCCAGCCTTGATTTGCGAATTTTAGACATTGTTTTACCTTTGTTCTTGATTCTTTGTAGTTTGGGCAGCATTGTTTCTCATCTTTTTGTTTCTTTTGTTTTACGTCATATGTGTCCGGTACACGAAGGAGGAGCCCCTCTTTGTCTAGCCTCATTATTGTCTTAATTTGATTTTCGTCCCAAAACGCTTTCTCTCGAGAACATTATATTTCTTGATGACGTTCATCTGAAAATACAAGCAATATATATCCCGTTTATAACTTTCACAAATGACCAAACAATCCTACCCTCTCGAGGTCGATGGAAAAGGATTTTAATCGCATAAATAAACTTTGATCTCCAGTTGTCCGTCGGACCAGAAATCAAATCGCTAAACATGCGCAGAAAAGTGTCAAAGACCCTTTAAAGATTTTAACAGTGATTTTTTTCATTTTTGTCAGGATTTACAATTTCAGAAACGGATGGTCATCTTGGTCAACACAATGGCGACACAAAGCCGAAACGAATGCGCACTTCATTCAAGCACCATCAACTTCGAGCAATGAAAGCATACTTTGCAATGAACCACAATCCCGACGCGAAGGACTTGAAACAGCTTTCACAAAAAACCGGCCTCTCAAAACGGGTTTTACAGGTCTGGTTTCAGAACGCTCGCGCGAAGTACCGCCGGACGGTGTGTAATCCGCAGGCTCAGGATTTGTCACCAGAATCTCAGGACCAGGCCTCCCCGGTCAGCACTATCTTAGAAGCAGGATTAGTGTGACATAAAATTAAATTTAATTAAACGCCCCTGCTGGTATGTGGAATTGTTCAGTTAAATACACACATGGAGCAGGAGAGTACATCAAGATTCAATTTTAATATTTG
>OX393563.1:5452158-5604658 GCA_947652115.1 Blastomussa wellsi
TAACATACTTCCCAATAGCTTTGCAATAAATAAAATCCAACTTTGCGTATTTTTGTAGAGAAGCTAAATACAATTAAGAAGTAGCTTGCTCAATGCGCACAGTTCAACATTTAATTTTCAGATAAAATTATTGCAGGTTTCAGCAAAAAATTGAGTAATTAAAATAAACGTTCGATTAGTGGATATAAATTGGTCAATATTAAGTTGTGTGCGGTCGGGATTTTAATTTAACTCACAATCTCAGATGGAATTGTATCTTACCGCACCGTTATGCAGATAAATATCAATTAAGCATACCAGAACTGTCGCTAATTGGCTAATGAGAGCGATGACAATGTGAGAGGGAGCCAAGTGCAAGTTCAGTTCATGTCGTGTCTCACGTGTCGTCCATTTTTGTGCAAAGCGCTGTGTGACACGTGAAAAGTTTTAGGTTAGCATGTGGGCAACGCCGTATTTGTCGTTAATCCACTGAATTGTCCTGCAGTTGTAAATTTAGTGATTTTATCTAACTGTACATTGATTGTTTCACTGCTATTTATTTTTTTCGGCCTTTGGTGCTTTGAAAAGTAGGTTGCTGCTTTAGTAGTCCTGAATAGTCCTTTCACGCTGTTGTTTAACCAAAAATCTTTTATGCTGATACTGATTGTAATTCAGGAGTTCGGCACCAACCTGGGGTACTCTCGCGCGGTATCAACTGTCTGTTGGAATTCCAAATATCATTGTCTTGCTGCTGTTCCTCCTTTAAACCTATTACCTCCAAACATGATTTAATTTGATTGCACGACACTACTAAAATCGTGGGACACTTTCGGTACAACAACTAATATTGTCCAAGCCCCCTCCCCCATTTCAATGTTATATTTCATATTTCAATGTGCTCTCGGAGCAAACACGAGTGAATTGTAAATCTCAGGAAACAACATTGAGCGGGGGGAGAGCGGTACGAAGCAATTTTCACGCGCTTGTAAGCCAAGGCAATATTGCGATATTTGTTTTGTCTCAACTAGTTTCGTCCAAGATTGTAGCTACGGCTCACTGGCTTCCTGAACTGATTTATTTTTGAATTTGTCGTTTTGCAGAATAAAGAGAAGCTAACACTCCAGAAGGATCATCTGATAATTTCACTCTGCCGGCTGTCAGGTTAAAAAAGGTCACACAGTTTCAAATGGTGTTTTGAGACTTAGCGCTTTGCTAGTCAGAGCACATGGTACGGTCCTTGCCCTGTTTCCAAATTTAAAGTAGGTACGATACTCGGCTGGGGGGGACTCCACTATAAAAATGACGGGGTACTCCTCGTACCTTTTAGGGGGTAAAATTGGGATGGGGATTAGTACCGCTTAGAGCGGTTTAATCTGAAAATAGAGTTTTGCGGAAGTACCTTTTAGGAGCCTTTGGTCATCAATCTGAAGAAAGATAGGAACCAAAACCGTGTTTGTTACAGAAATTAACTTGTAATTCTGAATTATTTGCTTGAAAATAGCCATGTCATTGCCAGTTAATTTGTGATTTTATAATTGGTACCTCTTAGGAGTGAAAATGAATTTGGCCACGCCCACCAAACGTGTGTTTTCGACATTTTTAGACGAGCAGCTCCCGTCATTTGTATAGAGGAGTCATCCCGGGGTAAGATGGCTTCGATTTTACATTGTTGGTGGATTCCCGAGATATTTGCACCATTAGCAGCCCCATCGAACACTGCTTTTTATCTCGAGTAGCACTGGGCACTATGCCCAAATAAAAGCCCCACCAGGGGTTGATGACGATGATGCTATTTTTGTCCGTAACGTTAATTACCATCACATATCTCGCATTTCGAAAAGAGCATGACTCCCTCGTGAATTAATGGCGTCTATTTTCGATATCTTCTCGAGCAATCTCTTCAAACATCTGACTGCTTGGAGACACAAGGTACTGTTAGATCATATCAAGCTGTAAGGACATCGATCCTGTAAATTTATTCTGTTGCGAAGTTGACAAGGCAAACTTTTAATAATAATACATTTGTACAAAAATTTGAACAATCACTGAAGAGAGTCGAAGTATGAAACTTGATTTGAGGCGCGGCATTTTTTTTCACTTACCAACAGGAGGACAGATCCGAGTAACATCCCATGACTGGGTAATCGTGATTCATCAAATTTGTCGTGTGACAAAATTCTGTGGCTAAGATTTACCGGTTTCAAACTGATACAAGCTGCATCTGACCCTTTCCCATATTAAGTCATGAAGTCTGTAGTTATCAAATCAGCTAAAACAGCCGAGGCCGGCTGGAGAATCAAAAATATGTGTTCACATCAAAATAGTTCAACAAGAAGGGTGAACAGATATTTCAAGCCCTTATATCGTTATCATTTTATAATAGATATAAAGAATGGCTTAAAAAGGCAACCATTGTTTTTTGAGAGCGTTGCTTTAACAAAGGCTGTTGTCCCTCACAGAGGGTGAGGGAATTTATTGTTCGGCTAAGTGGAACAGGTTCTTACACTTATTTAATTGTGTTCCCTTTTTTGTTCCTTCGTCAATGAAAGGGACCAATCGGATCAGTGAGTTTTATTGGCAATTTCGCGCCCTCATTCGTAAAGTTGAAAATCAATCGTTGTACCCACTACGAAAGGATCAGGCAGTTTATAGTTTGCATGAAATCCAATCCTGTCGATTGTGGTAATACAGTAAACAATGTTTTCAAGGTCATTTAAACACGGTAAGTGAGGTTCAAGTCGATAAACTTGACAAAGTCACAGTTGGAAATGTGCTGACTGTTTACTGCCTGTTGTCGCTATTGTAGTGATAGCTATTCTTGGGCAAGTTGACAGATATTTGTTCAAATGAATCGTCTTTGCCAACGCCTAGTAACGGAAGAGAAGTGAGATGCGTTCTTCGTTTTGAACCTTTCCTAAACGTATAATGAACTTGTTATATCGCGCTACGTGTGTTTTCCAGCCTTGTTATGATTTCACACGTGTACACGAAGCACTGTTTCGAATTGATCGAGTGTTGTCTCACACTTTTCTTTGTTCTCACACAGTACGAAAAATCATCTCGTGCCGCGTGCTCTCAGTTAAATCTCGACGAGGGAAAACTGAATTCAATTGTTATCAGCTCATCACACTCATGGACATTCGTTATTAGTCAGCGTTAAGACCGTGTCCCTAGAGACGAACAGAGTGGGTACACAAAAGCTCACAACACGAACCCAAACAACTAGAATAAGTGTCCTTAACAAAAGTTTGCTTTGCGGTTTTTTGACAGAACGATGTTTTAACGTCAGGAAAGAGGCAACAAACCACAACGGAAACCACAAGTTATGCAGGAAAAGTCGAAAAGCTAAACAACAAACAGAAACGGCAAGGGGTCAGTGGAGTTTGGCAAAAAGAAAGAACAAACAACAAAGTTTACCAAAGCAGTGTTTAATTGTGAGGTGAGTGAAAAACCTTTTTTTGATAATCGACCTTTCATAGCTCCTTTAGGGACCTTTAGCGTTTAATTTAGCTATTTCGCAGTTTGTCACACTTTGTTTATTAGTTTGACGTTAACGGTGACGGAATACTAACGCCGCCGCCTGATCTGTTTTGTCCTTAAGTAATGCGCTCTGACTCGAACTTGAAAATAGCTCTTTGAACAGGGACTTCCGTTTGCCCTTAGGCTGCAAAAAAATTGGCATTAAGTGCTAAGTGCGTGCTCGTAAATGTATCTACCATAGATCTGGGTGACTGAAAATCCATTTGGAACCCCCGTCGAAATAGTCGCCATTATGTAGAGTCAGAAGCTTTAATAGTCATGCGGGTGCCTTCATCCATTACCAAACGGTCATTTTCTCAGTTGGACGTCTGCCGAAGCATATTGTGACTTGACGCAAATTCACGCGCGGTATTTTGCAGTTATAATGCAAGAGGGTGAGGGGCCATGAAACAAAGTACCGCTAATTACCTGTCCCTTTACGTCATTTGAAGATCGTTAATAGCACCTTATTAGAAAGCGCTTATCTGATCCTTGACCTAGAGTTTGGCAAAGTGATTTATAATGCTAACCTAGATAGCCAAAACGTGCAGTTTGAGTCAAGGCATGCCATGTAGAATGCCACAAAAGCATTCCGGTTAAACAGTTGCACATGTTGCCTGAAGCTAGCGTAAATTGAACACCTTCGTATATTTTATCTACTCAAGTGCAAACAGGGCTACTTAATTACTTGATAAACGCATCTTTCTCAACTAATCACCCTCCCTTTCATAAGCAGAATCGACAAAGTGCAAAACATATGTAAATAAACACCAAAGACACCCGGGAGCTCGAATTATAGATCTTGCTTGATACTATTCTTGGCAATCAATAAAATGATTACTGGTGCAAATCGAGAAAGGTTACACGTATTCTGTCATATTTACGCCAATTGAAAGAACACCTGTACAATAAACTCTGACTACATTTAACTAAAACATAAACTTCGTGGAAAGTGTATCCCCCTATATCTAGAAACAAACAAGCCATTTTGGACCTCAAAAAAGAATGATTGAATATGCTGTTTTTGTTTTCAAGCTGATATTAATGTCGGACAATGCTTAAGTGAAGCTTCCATTGACGATAAGTCACTCAATGCTATACCTTAGCTCGCCAACAATGCAGTTATGATTAATTGGCACTGAATAATTCACAATATATCTGAAATCGTTTCGTGTCTCGGATAATGAATGACATTAAAATTTCTCAGCTAATTAGTCTAGAAGCGTCCAGAAAAGAAAGATTTCCAAAAAGATAATTTCGAGTACCAGGATCGATTTTTATCAAGATATATGCAAATTCCTCGCAAGTTGCAAATGTCTTGAAGCCAGACGGTATGGCAAAGAAAGGAGACAATTGACTGTTGACAAACAAGAAAGTTGGAGACTATGGGAAGGCAGAGTTGCGCTCAGTTGGCCATGTGTAAGTCTTCTATGCATCTTTTTATTTGTAAACATATTTTATTTACAAAAAGGAAGTTTCAAATTTGTTGAGGAAGGTCTGTTGTTGTGTTAACAACATGGACACTGGACGTGTTAGTAAGCACTATACCACATACAGATCAGGAGATATTCCTTCAAGGATCTGTCTCTCCCTGCTCGAATCGAGGGAAATAGTAAAAGCTAGATTATGTTTAAACATGAACTTATGCGATTCTAGCTATCTGCTTCGGATGACATGCATGATAAGTTTCTCAACTGCGCGGTAACTCCAGCAAAACTTGAACAACTCCACAAACCACAAGCGGTAGTCACTTGACGCGCTGTGCTTAAAGTAAACTGATTATCGAGTTGAACAAACTATAACTCAAGGGTCAAACTCATATTTTGCATCGTACATACTGAGTTATTAACCTCAACAACGTTTCAAAGCTGAAACCTTCAGCGATAGCAATAGTACCGGCCACAGATTTCAAAATAAAGTAAATTATTTACTATTCACATACAGACAAATACGCAAAGCTAGCCGTGAACTATCTGCTTTAGCGTTTACATGAATAACGTTGGTGGCAATTTTGGGGAATTTTGAATCAGTTGAAAGTCTAAAGAAAACTAAAGGAGTTTACATTTTATCTTCAGTAATGGCAGCATCGGTGCCCCGGATGTTTGGGCTCTGTTTCTTCTGCGTCCTCGAAGTATATCCAATCTTCTTGTTGTTAGACTTGAATGTGATAAATATATAGGACTTAGTGCCATGAATTATAGATATAAAGAGGGATTGTTCTAACCAATTCTAAAATAAGGACTTTTTGCAGTAAGGAGAATTAGTAGTCTGACATTAGAGCATTGCATGCTGAGCCATTGAAGGAGGGGCGATCACGTATTGTTGCAGCCCTATGTTCTTGATAAGGCCAAAAACAACTGTAAACATACCACCTACGAATTAATCTGGGGCAGCAGGATTTTCAACTGAGGTTTTTTTTACAGAGAGTAAATATTAATAGTGAAGAAACTAATTCTTTAGAACCCATTAGGGAGCCCCTCCCAGGGGGGGTGCATGTTCCCAAGATCCCTTAACCTTTTTGGATTTTATCCCTTGTTCCCCATTACTAAAACCCCTTGTTCCCAAAAATGATCCCAACAATCTAGTCAAGAGTTCCCCTGTTCCCTGAAAATAATTTGAAAATATCCCCTGTTCCCTGAAAATAAATACTACAGTTCCCGTGTTCCCTAAAACCCCTGGGAGGGGCTCATTAGGAAGTAAGGATGGCTAACGATGGCGAGGATGGAAACGGATTGTGATATGGATTTTTGAAAAAGAGTCAGGATGTCAGTTTTTCAAAGGTTCAAGTTTGGCTCAAAAATCGTTGACATTTTGCAAAAATGTTGCTGCGGTGTGGACTTTCCTCAAGAAATTTCTTTTAATCATTTAGTTAGAGCTTATTAAGTTCTTATTACATAAATTTTGGGACCATTTCGTGAATTTATAACATTTTTAGGCAAATATATCGTGACAGAGCTCCATCCTTGTTCCTTTTTGGTTTAGTATCACTTCTTTGGTGTTTTTCTTCCTTAGTAAAAAATTAGTTTTAGGTTTCCTAAATTTTATTACAGATTAATTTAGGTTGTCTAATATCGTGACGTAGTTGCTTTGATATATAAAGAAACGACAGTTTTCAATTTACAAAACATGTTTCGACATTCTCATGTCATCTTCAGTTGCAAACGAGCCTTAACGATTGTGCATTTGAATTTCCATAATTATTAAAGTACGTTACAAAATTACGCTTTAAAACGTACGTTTACAATTTGAATATGAAATACGCGGGAAACAAAAATAGCGCGCGCACTGAACAAAAACAATTTGATTTGGGTCGTCGCAAAAAACAACTCAAAAAGTATTATTTTGAGGTTTCCTAAATTGTAAGGGCAATTTGGTTCGTCCCAAAAATAACGCAAAAGTACCGTAAGAACCGGGATGCCATCTATTAAGCATCTGTTGTTGCATTAGAAAGGTACCTCGGGAAACCAATGTTTTGTTTGCGTCAAAACTTCTTGTGTACCAGTAAAAATTGAACCTCAAGATCAACAAATCTGACAGTTAAGGTTATCTTTAATATTTAAACCTTAAATAGATTAGTTTGAAACATAATAACACATGCTGCAGAAAATGGCGATAACCGAGAACCACTGGCAATTCTTGACTTTCCATTATTTAATATCAGTGGTTTTTCTACAACAACAATAGTTGATAGCAAAACGATTAAATGAGTCAGTGGCGATCTAATTTGTTTTCCAGCATTAAGACCAAATTTAGATAACGTCCCATTTCAGTCTCGTCAAATGTAGTTCAAGTTCCTAAGACTGGGTTATGATACATGAGTAGCGTGCGCGCCAGAAGTGGCTTTGTACGAAACTGATTGTGGATTGATTTTTTGATCACGTTTATAATTTGATCACTAAGGCTACGTCCACACTAAGCCAGATAAATTTGAAAACGGTGTTTTCGCCCAGAAAACGGACAAAAAGTTTTCTGTCCACACTATATCGTTTTCAAATTGTTTCACAATCTATATTCAAACGTTGCCTCATCATAAAAAAAGTTTAATACAAACTAGAGCATGCACACATTACAGGAGTCGCGTTATTCGACTGTTGTGATTCAACGCGTACTAAGACACCTTGGCAGCGCTTTCAAATTTATCTACTTTGGAAAGCGTTCTCAGAAAGTTCCGTTTTCGATGACTGAAAACGCCTCTTTACTGTGGACGGAAGGCCAATCCGGAACAACAAACAACAACAAATATTTTATTGAACATTTTTTTTCATTCGTAGATCGCAGCTAGCATAGCTATTCTTGACGAGCTGCTATTGCTGATTAAATAATTACAAATAATAATAATAATAATAATAATAATAATAATAATAATAAATAGCGTAGAAAACAAGTTGCAATTTTTTTCGGATCACCGTGGACGTAGCCTAAGAGAAATTCGCACATAGAATGCTAAAAGTTACTGATGAAAACAAAAACGGAAAGTAAAGGGGAATTAATAAATTATGTTGAAAGGAAGCCGCATTTTAATTCAAGAGACCGCTACACAGTTGGAAATGTGGCACGTTTCGGTGCGCTGGCAGAAATCATTAAATAGGTTAGTTTCATAACGAACATTTTACGTAATTGTCCTTATTTTGTAGTTATTAGCATTAAATAGACAATAACTGAACTTTACTTTGACTAAGGAAGTAACGTTGCCCCGGGTAGCAGTGTCTTTAATACCTTATAGTAATGGCCTTGCTGATCTGAAGGAAAAACATGCTTTAATGTTGTTTGAATGGGCAACACAAAACACTGCAAAGAGAAAATCCAGTAACGTCCATTAAACTCGACTACGAAATATTTGCATAATTGGATTCGGCCTTCCAAAAATGGACCTTGACGCACACGCCCGGGAGGGTAATAAGTTTTGATATTGCCCAGCCGGCATTAAAACTGTATCATTAATATTTCAAGATCGGGTCGACCATACAAGCCAAATTGTTTCCAAGAATAACAGATTCAAACTAAAACGATATACTTGAAAACTATTAAGTGCAATACGGTATTATTTTCAAGCGTTTGAGATTTGCTTTGCATCTCATCTATTTCTGTCGTGATAAGGGGTGCAATAATTGTGACAACCTAAACCACAGAGAAATTTAGGACTTATCAAAAATGGATGCTACTTCTTGCATCCAATGATTTGATCTTCACTAATTCTGCCACCGTCGATTCTAAGTAATCTTGAAACTGGTACGTGCTGTACTCAAAAATTATTTAACATCTGCATTATTGTACAGCTAAAAATTCTTAACAGTGAGCTGAGACAAGCTTTCAAAAGTGGTATGATCATTGAATTGTTTTAATACCTCTCTCATTGAATTTTCAAAGTATATGCTTATTAAGCTGTAACAATAACATTTGCCTACATATCCGCGGGTGACTTGTACATTAATGAATCAAATACTTGAAAGTCATCATGCAAACTAAACCACGACACAACGAACGTCACATACTTACAAAACCTGTGTTCTTTCATACGGAAACGTCGTTACTTATTTGGAATAACAGGAGGAAGTCAGTAAACGCGGGAGTTTACAACATAAAGGCGTGTTTGTTATATTTCAGATGGAGGTCTTATGGTAAACTTGCGAAAGAAGCGAGATTTTTTTATTAGGACTTTTTTCCAAATAGAACTTGACCAAAAAAGGTGCAATGCTCTGTACAATATTGAATACATCATATTTTCTTTGTTAATGTGGAATTCAAATTTTTTTCAGCGACTTCCACGGTCTGTATCATGCTGTATCACTCGCAATAATTTCTTTTACTCGCATTTCTGTATTAGTCACGAAACAATTCACTTTCCCTAAGGCTTTTTTTCTGACATTAACGTCGCACTTCAAAAAAAGCTTTAGTTTTCAATTGTGCAAATCCACTCTGGATGCATCATCTGAACTTCAATTCACTGAACATCCCAGGCTTTGAAATAGACACCTGTCTATCTTTCCACAGCGCAAGCGCAATTAATTTCTATCCAAACTTTGACATAAAAAGGATGTTTTTAATTCGTTTAATTCTAGCGTGAGATTTCCCATCGAAAATACTGAAAGTCGGTCAATGTATCATCGAAAGGCATTGTTGCTCAAAGTTTTCTCTTGTCTGAAATGCCACCCTTAATATTGGCCATGTAAGTTTAACAACTTTAAGGTTAACCTCAACATAAACTTTCGGCATCTTTGAAAACTAGGAAAGCATTCTAAATGGTGAATTGAACATGGTTTACATAAATAATAAACGCCATAGGCAAATAGATATCGCACTTTAAGATATTTAAATTACTCGCAGATTCGTCAGCTAGATAATAATCCGCAGGCATTTAGGCTCACGTTTTTCTGGTCATTTGAATGGTGTAGGCGTTCTTATAAAGGTATCCTAAAGTCGCCAACTTTCCTCTGGGCAACCGCGAAATGCTAACACTGCATTTATTGATTGATTATGTCGATGTGGACTGGAAATAATCCAAATACGAAGCAATAACTGCTGTGAGGCACGGCCTGTCGGTCTGGTGTGGTAAATTATCGCGCTGAACGTCGGCTTAACGTGGTACATGGTCCTCAAGACGATTTGGCAAAGAAAGAGCTGCAGTGTTTGTTTACTAGAGTTATTTGCACCTTAAAAAGCAATACTCGAAACAAGGAAAACAATGCAAAGTTTGATTTGGAGGTGTCCCGGAACCTAAACATTTTGAAGGGCTTCGCGGTTGGCCGTTAAGAGCGCCATTTAACGGTAAGTTTTTGCATTATTCTTAATTGCCTAACTGCCATTTTTTTTTCACACGCGAAGAAAGTTTAATACACTCAGGCTGTACTTAATGTCTTTTAGTTACAAATATACTATTTACTATAGTAAGCTTTATAATAGGAGTGCTTTAGTCAATGCCGAGCAAAACATGTGAGGTAATGGCCTTCCAGGCTACAGACTCAATCTAAAAACATCCATTCTATAGTGCAATAATTAAGAAGTTTATTCTGTTTAGACTTATTTCAAAAAGTTGGGCCGAGTCGTCTCCTTCATGAGAGGCAATGTTTGTCCACAGTTAGTATTTGTATGTTAATGATGGCAGCTTAAACCCAGTTCCTAAAAGTATTTTCCAATACCGCAGATTGCTATTCAGCTCAAGGGTGACTGCGCTTGTCGTTCGAGTAAGCGTTAAAGGTCGATTTGTGGCAAGTCAACAACAGATTCTGTTGCAAACTGTAATTGGAAAAATTATCGTTGAACGAAAATAAACTTCCTTATCGATATACAAGAATGTTGGATACTCTCCACCAGATCGATATTTACCAGTTGTTCGACTAGCTAAACATAAACAATTACCTTCAGCATTAGCGTAATTTCTCAAGGGTCGTCAGAGTAACGCTTTAATTCGTAAGGATCGGAGTGAGTTTCCAAAGGATCTGATGTTCTTGGTGGTTTAGTGATGTAATTTATATCAACTTAATAATGTGAGCTAACCGCCGTTTACTTTTTATAAGCGACTGACATGTCGAGCGTGGGCGTTCAGGAGCCGAAACGAGAACATGTTCTTGACCAATACATTATGCCACCGACTCAGTGAAATATATAGCGTCGCCGAGCCAATGGGAAGATGAAAAACCAGTTGAAACTTAAAGCAAATCTTCTTACATCCTGATTCTAGTCGAGAAATTGAGGTTTGCAGTTACCTGCATTACACAGCGGGTATGCGGGGGAATGGCGGTCAATTTTGCCCGGCTTAAAGCGTCTTGCCGAGCCGCCATGAATTCGTCATAGTGCAATAGAAGCGCAGCAGAGAACACGATAAGTTTTGAATGACCACAAACTGTGTTATTTTGCAGTTTGATATTGTCCCATTTCAAGGATCATTCATTTGTGGTTTTTAATAGTTACTGTAGCGTGCATGTACGGTCACAAAATATTCTCCGACCTAAAACGCAAGGTTAGGCAAGGTCTGTTTCGCTTCTGCAGGTATCACGTAAAATTAACTATGTATATTAATAACTGAATTAACTTTAAAAGTTTTTTTAGGTTTTTAACGTGATGTTTGTATTTTTCCGGTATTAAATTTTCGGTGGTTTCTGTTTGATCGGAAAATCGGTTTAAAAACCTTTAGAAAAAGTTTTAATTTAACTTTGAGGTAATGAAATATCAAAGCTACGTAACGGAAACTCATCTTGAAAAAACTGGCAAGTTTTTTTCAAGTTTGCCGTCTGTAATCGGTCTATGTCGTTGTCATTCGAAACAATCCTTGTATAATTTCAACATTTTATAATCCCGTTGGTGTTTTTCGGCATTAGAAAACTCTTACTTTTAGATTTCCTTAAATTTGAAAATAAATGGGAAAATGTCTTCAAATGCCGTGACACTGCTCCTTTAACTAAGAAATCTGACTGTCCCTGTGTACTTCACTAATCAGTGTTGGTAGAAATTCTGCTGTTGCTTGGAAATCCGCGAATCTGATTGGTTCTCCGACTGTTTTCTATTCGCCTACAGAAAACGATCGCGCGCGTGTTGCTCTTTTAAGGCACGATTTGCCCTGATTTTTGGCTTTAAAGTACATAAAAAAGTAAGTTTTGGAAAGCAAACTGTTTGAGTTCCTACTAAAACAATTAGACTACTCGCCCTCGTTTACTATGAGCGATAGTCAACTCGGCTGCACCTCGTTGACTGTTCGACCGCAAAAACTCGGGCGCGTAGTCTAAAACTCGGGGTCGTAGTCTAAGGGCGTGTTCGTTTGGGATCAATCCGGAATAAGAATAATTGGAATAATGTGAGTAAGCGTTTGTTTGGGAGCTATTCTCATTCCGGAATACCTGGATTTCCATTCCGGAATATATTCTTATTCCGGAATATCCCAAACGAACGCGCCCTAATTGTTAAATATGACTTCCTTGATGATTCCACTGATGATGTTATTTGTGCAAAAGAAAAAGCTACCGAGAAATAATACAAAACAGAAAAAAAAGAAAATGTAGGCATAAAGCTTATTTTGATTTCAAATATTTCCTTTGAAAAACCTGTTTATCGAAATAACCATGAAAAATCATCAAAACTTTTCAACTTGTTATGTAATAGTTTTGTCGTAATATCTTTGACAAAAGGAATTAATTTATAATAAACCAACAAAGGGTAACCCTGCGATGGACTAGCTTCCCATCCAAGGAGGAGTAGAAATACTCCCTGTCGCTTCATGCTAAGGAAACCGAGATAAGCTCCGGCCTGATGGGCCACTTGGCTCGTATGCATACTTTTTACCTCACCATTACATTGTCACAGTAATCAATTGAATCCTTGCACAAGAGTACCAAAATTCCGAATTGAATTTCCTATTAAGCAACGGCCAAAGAACAAGAGCATTTACGAAAATGATATCAATCATAATTAACCGCATTTATGGAACAAACAGCGCCATAGCAGGTACTTTGTCATAAAAAGGAAAACAAAACATTTGCGAAACGATCTTTATAAATATGTAACACAACTGCAATGGCTGCATGTAAATTTGAAAAATGCATGAAATATTATTAATTAAATTATTATGAAAGTGGTGAAACGGATAATAAAATATAAATATCTGCATAATTCTAATTATCCCCATCACATCTTAAATTCTGCATATTTCCAAGTTCTTCGTTGAACTGAAATTTCCAACTTCCTAGATTTGTTTTCGATCTTGAAGCTTTCAATAACAGGGTTATTAACAAAGTAGAAAACAAATATAAGTTTAGTTATTGTAAGCCATTTGAACACAACAGAAACTGAAGAAGTTAAATCTAGGAATTTGTATTAACAAAAGAACATTCTTTTTTATTCAAAAGAAAGATTTTTATTTTATGAAGGCAAAACAAATCCATTTCAATCATTCTTTAAAACTGTTTTTTATTCATCCGAAGGTAGTTGCATAGACCTATTTCATAAATGGCTGCCAATTTTAAATTCTTCTGTGTGCATTTAAATTAGTCTTTATGACCTCGTTTGAAAGAAAATATTCTTTTGATTTACCAACTCAAAAAAGGAGATTAGAAAGGCTAATTTAAATGCACACAAGAGAATTTAAAATTGGCGGCCATTTATGAAATGGTTCTATTGTGTCTTTTAAATAAGGTGCTTTTAGCGCTTGTTCATTTGACATGGTTTGCAAAAATACCTGAACATGTCTGAAATCTTTAATTAAAGTATTTAAAATATGGAGCCTGGATCATGATCATTTCTATTATTTTATCTTCACTTGAAAGAGCACTGTTACAGTTTCGTGGTGTTTTCGTTTTTATTTCAACTGAATCCTTACTAAGACTACTGCGATTAACACCAACTTCAACCTGATCACGACGACATCAAGTTTGACATTTCAACCAGTCACCCCAGACATTGGTATTATTTACTGGTGAAATAAAAGATACGGTATATTGTAACAACGTCGGAAGAAAGAAGAATACGAAACAGACCAAAGAATGCAATACTGGTACAATACGCACAGCTACCGGCCAATCACATCTTATGAAGTTGTTCAGCTGCTTTATAAATTCCTCTTTTTTGCTAGTGAGCAGGTGTAATAAGCTTTGGAAAGAATGATGACTGGTCACGTGCAGACGGAACAACGCAGAAGAGCATGCCCATTAAAGGGGCGTGTTAATAACCGCCGCTGGAGATGGTTGTCAAGGACACCTGTCAGAATATTGTTAGTACATCATATCATTCCACATGACACACAAGGATATTTATATTTCTCTCTTTCAAATTTAAGGGCAAACAAAAGTACTTATTTATTTAGTAGCGTTCATCATCTTCTAGCTCAGTCCGTAAGGGTTTTATTACATGGTCTTATATCTTGAGCTTGCATGATTAGCATATATGAAATGGTGGACGAAAAATATTGAATAAATTAAAATTAAAACATTTGCTGTTCCTTTTACACGGTTCAGTTCAAGCGGATCAACAAAAATCCATCCGACTCCATGTAAAACTACGCGCGCGGGGCTACATGGGTTGTTTAAAAAACAAAGCGCGTGTTCTTGAATTATGGGTTATTTTTATTTTCAAATCATTGATTACTAGATATCTATTGTTGAAAAAGTCGGAAATGACAATAGATATTTTGCAGCTATGTAGCAAATGTTTGGGTTTGTTTCTTTGTTAAGCAAACATGAACAGGTGCAGAAATTACATCGAAAACTTTAATTGTCACAAAGTCAGCGAAATAATTATTCTTCACCAAACAAATTGACACGATCACATATGTCGGGAATATTTAATAGACCTTATCCAACGAATGACTTTTGGTCATTCGTTGTATAAAGCTTAATTTTAAAATAAAATGCAAACGATGATACAGGGATGAAGAAATTATTCTTTAACTATCGAGATATTGGATATATAGATTACTTCATAGAAAGTGCGACGTACGGATTTTTATTCACGAGTTGCAAAACTTTGGAAAACGAACGAGTGAGCGCAGCGAACGAGTGAGTTTTCCAAAGTTTTGCGACGAGTGAATAATAATCCGTACAAAGCACTTTCTATGGTGTAATTTGTTTATTATATATAACGAGTACTCAACCATTGTAAACTTAAAGCGATTTTTTCTAGTCTATAATTAAAGAGTTAAACGCAGCGCTACGAGGAAAACAAAGCTGCAAATGCATTCTGATGGCTTTCCAAGCGAGATCTCTTTTAAATAGAAAAGAAAAATTACGGCGACGACAAGCTATAGTAAACAAGAACTTTATTTAAATAGCGGTGTAAAACACACTGTGTTAATACTTTTTAAAAGGAAAGCTTTTGCTATCGCATTAAGAAACGTCGCCATAAGTGAATCAACTACTGCGCGCAAATCAACTGGCGAAGTTTTGAACAAAAGTTGTGATAACAAAAGGAGTCGGTTCATTAAACAATAATTACGACGTAAATCCATATTCAAAAGTGAAATATTTACTTTACCCTGGTGTTCCCAAGGGTGCTTGAATTTTCTTAGAACGTCCACGGCTGCGTTGTGTCAAAGCTACAATGAAAGTCTTTCATTTCTTGGCTTTCCCTTATCGACATTCAGTTTGTCTTCGCTCCGCCTGTTGAATGATTTTAGCATTTCCATATCATAACTGTGTTCTTAAGGTTTTGCTTGGCGTGTTTCTGATGGCTTTCCTTTCCATAAAGTTCTCAAAAGTACAAAATTTGTAGCCAAAACATAAACTGTCTTCGAGAGCTTGCAAATTGCAGCGCGTTGTTTTCACAGCCTCTTTGGAAACCATTTGAATTCCCGCGCTCTGATTGGTTAGGTCGTTCTACTCTTGATGCTGATTGGTTATATTTTTCACATGTGAAGAAAGCTATACGCGAAGCTGATTGGACGTATCGCTTTTCTCACATGTGAAAATATAGCAGATATAGAATTCTATCTGCAAGGTTTATTAGTCTTATTACCTAAAATTGTCGCTATATATATAATAAAAGATTATACACATCGCAAGGCAGAGAGGCAGTGATGTGGAGGTTTTTAAAGCCCTTACTACAAGTTAGACAAGATTTCGAAAAATTAAAGCTTTGTATTTATTGCTTTAAAAATTAAAAAGCCGGCCAATTTTGAAGATTGTCTAATGGCACAAAAAGCAGCGCTCATTATCCCTTCCTTTTTCATCACTCAAAATTTTTACTTATTACAAAGTAAATTACTGGATTATGTTATTGTCATCTTAAAAATAAATGGAAAAAGTATTAGAATCCTGTCTCATTTTTGAAGAATCTAGTTGTTGAGTTATTCATGTATATATGCACCCGACAAAAGGGTAACAGTTTTAATAGACAGTGAGACACGGAAGCATCTTAGCGGTCCATAAAAGAGGCGTGAAAAATCAGAAATGTACATCAGTCTAACACTGCGTAATTTTGATATCTTCCTCAGAAAACAATTAGCAATGGAAAGAAGACCGGCAGAACTCCGAAGAATTGCGGCTGTGATATTTTTACTAATCAACTTCGGAGTCATGATATCTGAAAGTTTGGTCATCGGTAAGTACCAACTATGTCAACTATTGTTGACCATTCGGAGGGGCAAACATGAAAATATAAATATGACATCTACCAAGCCAAGAACTTGGTGTTGTGTATCATAAATCAATTAGCAGGATCTAGACCATAATCTAAGGTTTGGCTTTTTATGTACCAAATTTGAAGAATTGTATTTTAATTGCATAGTATTATTCAAACTGAAATGGTTGGCTTTCTTCGATAAATAAGAAATACTATGCATTATTCCCGGCCTTCAGTCGACCACGATCGAGATGGAAAGATAGATCTTCCAACAACATTTAGAATCCAAAACAGACCCCTAACTAACGGTAGCAATAGATGACATATAACCATCATATCTTGGGTTCCCTTTCAATCCTGGGATACGTTTTAGGCCATGGTTGTTCAATTAGAGGCTGCCGTTTCTCCTTTGGCAGTTGAGACCATAATTGGAAAGTCACATCACCAGAAGACAAAAACGCTAAAAACTCGTACAGCTTTCATCTTTCTCGAATAAAAACAAAGCCAATGGATAGAGTGCATTTAGATGCAAAATCGGTAGTATGGGTGTGTGGAGATTCGCATTAGTTTAAAAGTTATGATGTCATACAGTTTTTGTGACGTCATAATAATAACAACATTTATTGAGTTCATATAGAAGTATACATCGATTTTAACACTCTTGTTAAGGCGTATAAATTTCATCAAATCCATACTACACATTCTGCAGGCACCCTTTTTTCGCAGTATCTTTAGGAAACAACAGCCGCAATTCTATCTCTCTCCTGTCTAGATGATACCCGGTCCACCGTTATCTGTATCGCGGAAAACACATCGCACAACGTGTCATTTGAAAAAGACATCAGCGCTGGAGTATTCACCTCGCTGGGCACTGTGAATAGCATCAAGAGCTGTGTGCGTAGAGCGTGTAACAGGAGGGATGGACACATGACTTTTCTTGTGGGGAGGGAATGTTACATGGTCAGGTGTTATTTAGAAAGTTCGTGTGACACAAGGAAGTCGAGTATTTTCGAGGTTTCCATCACACGATACAGGTGGTTCGGTAAGTTATAACTCACTCAGCTGTCATGCAAGGGGAAAAATTCCCTATTCTGTGAACATGACAGGTCTATATCGGGGTAGAGGTGTGAGGGAGTGGGGAGGTACTCCCCGAAAATTCGAGTATAGGTGTGTGCAACACGGTTCTGAAAACCCTGTCCCCTTTTCTCAGTCTTGCCCCAAACATTGATACTGTAGAATGCGCCTAATGGTTAGTGCGATGGACTCCAGATCTAGCGGACTGGACAGTGCGTTTTGTTCTTGTGCAGGACACACTACTCTTTAGTGCCCCTTTCCGTCCAGTTGTAAAACTGGGTACAGGCAGTCGGTCCGGGTTCGATCCATAGCCGGGGCACTGCGTTGCGTTCTTGGGCAAGAAGACGCTTTATTCTCAGGGTACTCGGCGAATCTAATGCTGGTGGTGGGGTGGGGGGTGCGGTAACCCTGCGATAGACTATCATCCCATCCAGAGGGGAGTAGAAATACTCTCTGCTGCTTCATGCTAAGGAAACCGGGATAAGCTCCGGCCTGATTAGCCACTAGCCTCGCATCCTGTCATAGAATTGCTTCAGATTTTTTTAGCATTGCACTGAGTTTCCCGATGTTGCCGGCTTTGATCGAACTTCTAACGAGATGAAAAATACCGATGATCATCGTGGCTTGAAGTTTGCTACGAAGGACAACAATCTCAAACTATCTTACAACTAATTACGAAAGGAAAAAATACTTCCTAACCAGAGTGCACAAACCATCCTCCAATTGAGTAGTTTCTTGACCCTGTCCATTGAATGGTTTTCAATTTATTTTTTTTGGTCATGTCAGTGAAAACGCTCTATAGGGGAAATGCATGTGAGTAACACTTTCTGTAAATCTAATTACTCTTTCATTTAGACGCAGCCCCCGTTTTTACCAACCTCCCTAAGGTGCTTGAAGTCAAGGAAAACAACCAAATAGGTCAGATAATCAAGAATATCCACGGGCAAGCAAGGAGCCGCTGGAGCCAAAACGCGTCCATAAAATACTCCATCAGCAAAGGTAAACGCACGTAGCTCGTTGTGCAGACGATTTGATATTGCAGTTTTACGCACTGTATGTCGGCGACGTGAATAGTTATCACAACCTCGTTCCCAGGGTCTCTCATCTTCCCGCTTGGGCGGGAAGATGAGAGACCCTGGGAACGAGGTTGTAGTTATCACAATGGGCGAGTATCAAGCCCAACCTACAACCAAAGCGAGCGGATTAATAACTGCCGCGTGACGAGCGCAGAGGGGCTTAACGTCGACGAATTAAGATTTGCGCAAGCAATCCAGTGATCCAAGATCGAAGAGAACGCTTAGCTGGCATAAAAAGTGGGGAAACGTGAGCACTGGATTTGAATTTATTTTTGAATTGTTTAAGTGACGGTATCAGATATAGCATTCCAGATCTTAGCACCTTGATATCTAATATTAAAGATTCCATAGTTTGTTCTGGTTTTGGGCAGAACATAAGTTATTCTAGAGGAATTACGAGTCTTGTGTTGTAAGTGAAAAAAATAACAGTTAGTAGAAAGAAGTTGATTTTTAAATTTGTACATCAAAACAGCAATGTGAAAGGTTACTTTATCAAATAATTTGATAACATTTAATTCTTTGAAAAGTGGACAATCCAGAGAAGGTTATGATTCTTATAGCTTTCTTTTGTAATAAAAAAAATTGTTAGACGCAAGTGTTTCAAATGCGTGTTATAACGTAGGCATTTTAGTATTATCATTACTCTTGTGAACTTTAATTGAGTTTAAACGTAGCTCTTCGCCACAAATGCAAACCCTAACATCAAACTTCACGATTAATATTTTCTACAGGGAATATTGGAAACGCCTTCGAACTCAGACCCCACCCGCTCGGACAAAGCGCGTCCCTAGTGGCGACCAGGAGACTGGACCGAGAAACAACGCCTTGGTACAACTTGACAATCCTAGCCAAAAACGCTGAAGAGAATAAAACGAGAACTGCAGTGCTCTCAATTAAGGTCACAGATGACAACGATAACGCACCGGTCTTCACGCACACGAATTATTCCGTGACCATATTTAGTAACCGTTCATCTAATTCTGAAGTTTTCAGAGTTAGTGCAACTGACGCCGACACAGAAGAAAACGCGCGCATGCGCTTTTACTTGCTTAATCATCAGTCATTATTTCGGATGCTGCCGGACAGCGGGACGATTTTACTGAATCAGAAACTTAGAGTGGATCGCAAGCGCACCTTCACTTTAATCGTGGCGGCGAGAAACGGTGAACACAAAAGCATTACTCATGTTACAGTACGAGTTCTACCAGTAAACGAGTACAGGCCATTTTTCGAGAATACAGAATACAGGATCAAAGTCTCGGAGGCCATGAAAGCAGGAAGCTCAGTGATAAAAGTTTTAGCAAATGATTATGACTTTGGAACTAACGGAGAGCTGAACTTTTCGTTAGCAGCTGGAAACATTTCATATTTTAGTATAGACGACGAAGGTGTAGTGCGGACCCAAATGTCTTTACTAACTCTTGGAGGGAAGAACTGTAGTTTAACGGTCATTGTTAGCGACAAGGGCACACCACCGAAACGGGCAACGAAAATAGCGAAAGTGTTTGTCACAATTGATGCGATTAAAAAGCACAAAGTGACATTTGATCTAAAGGAATATTACGTGACTTTGGCAGAGAACACTCCAGTTGGGTCGACAATTCTCAAGGTTCGGGCCGTCACAGGAAGCACGAGGCTGGACGAGATACCACAAGCCGAGCGAAGGCTTGAAAAAAGATCCAAGCGAGTGGTTTACTCGATTGGAAATCCGCGGGGTAACCTTGTGTTTACCATTGGTAGGCACACTGGAGAGATAAAGACAAAAGTGCCCTTGGATTACGAAAAAGTCAAAGAATATAGGTATGCTTGCCCAAAAAACTGACACCTTCATACACGGACGTTTTGAGCTTACAATAGACAAATCAGTGTTGAACTTATAAACTTTAAATTTACCACAAGAGCCCCACTAGCCGCGAAAAAGCTGCCTGTATCGCTCGCCTCCTGGCCCGTTCGACGGCTGTAAATCGTAGGCCAGGCTCACACTATCGATCAACATAACGAAATAGCAAATCGACCTGAATACATAAAGAAAAGATTAATTTTCACAGTTTTGTCTCCTGTGCTCCTGAGCAATAAATTTTAGTTTTGCGGTGTCTCTATAAACGCAGAGCTGTAAATAGCAGCTCTGCGGCCACCCCGACAAAACGCTGGAGAATATGCTGTAACATGTTACAGAAACTGTAGCATCTTACAGCCGAAAACTGAAAACCGCCCGTGTAAAAGTTGTTGCAAATTTACATAACACTGAAGAAGGGCTATGCTCGAAACGTTTGATTCTATCGTAACGATTTATTTTGTCATTTAATTTACCTTTTAAAGCCTTCTTCAGTTTACATAGTGCCGCGTGAACTTTTGTTCTTGTGATTGATTGCAAACTTATTCCTTTTTTATCACCAGGTTGACACTAATTGCAAAGGACACCGAGAAGAAAGACGAAAGTGGGCGCGCTGAAATAGGTAACTTGTTACAGATATCTGGGAGTTATCCTAACAGCCAAAGAGGAAAGGATAACGTTGAAATTATTTTGGAACGAAATTTTGCCCAACTGCCTGTTTTGAGTTTTGTTCTTAGCAAACTTACAGACCCTTTAACTGGCTTGAAAAGTCGTCCTGGCGTGCGCTAAAAAAGCACGAGACAGGGGCGGATCTGGGGGGGCGGGTTTGCAGGGGATGCGCATCCCCCCCCCCCTTAGATGACCTGCGGCTTTCTAATACAACTAGTATTTTTCTTACGTCACTCATCAATTGCGTCATTCCTTAGTGGTGCACCCCGCGCCTCAGAGAGTCGAAGCTGCAGCGCAAAAATAGAACGTTCGTGCTTCTTTTTTGCCATTTTACATTTCCGTTGTGCCATAAGGGAGATAGGGAGAGCCAAAAAATTTATCCACAGTTCGGCCTCTCATGAACTCTCCCAAGCGCCTTTTTGTGTTTGCACGCTATTTGTATACACACGATCATTTTATATTTATTCAGTAATGTGTATAACATGACAAGACTGACTAGATTTTTCCTCGTATAATGTTATAGACACAGCTGAAGTTAAGATACGCATACTGGACCTCAACGACAACGCACCTCGCTTTGTTCTTGACTCGTATCAGAAGGTCATCAGCGAGAACGCCACGGTTGATTCGGAAATACTTCGGGTAACAGCGAATGATCCCGACGACGGGCTGAATGGCGAAGTACACTACTCAATATCAAACGGTAACGTGAATGCCACGTTTGAGCTAGATAACAAAGACGGAGTTTTGAAATTACAACAAAGGCTGACCAGACCGTATGTACTTAATTTATTCAATCTGACGATCTACGCCAAGGATCATGGAACTCCATCTTTAACCTCCAAGCCCGTGTTCGTCTACCTGAAAATTCGACGTCCCGTTCCGAAGTGCTCCGAAAAAGACAAACTGGTTTTCCCAGTAGCGATATACTTGGCAAATGTCAACGAAAGCTGTCCGTTGAGAACGCCCATTCTGCGCGTGCGTGCTAACATTGGGAAATGTGGGCCAAGAGGCAGAATAAACTACTTCCTATCCGAAATTCGCGACCCGGAAATTGAAGATCACTTCGTTATCAATTCCCACACAGGTGTTATAAGACTTATCAAGCCGCTGGATTATGAAGTACGGAATAGATACGCATTTCACGTTGGAGCAGTTGGTAAGTGTTAGCTAGAAAATAAGCATGTTAATTCCATGTTTTATCATTGGAATTGTCAACATCGCCTGGGATGGTGGGCGACAAATCGGAAAGATTGGGAGCGTTTCTATTTTCCCGATGCGTCCCAGATTTCTGCGATGGTCGGCGATCATTTCCGACATATGAAAACTGAAATATGCACTGGTGGGGTCGTAGGCGATAGTTCTAGCTTGGTCCCAATCCTCTAGCGTCTCTTTAATTACTTGGCTCCCGTCCCAGGACAGGACGTCAGGCGTTTCTCCGATGGGACAGTCTGGAAAGTGACATCCCCGATCGTCTGGGATTTTCCCGACATATGAAAACCAGGCTTCAGCTTAATTGTGATTTGTCAATACACAATCATTTCAGTTGTTCACGATTTTCGTAGTTTGACAGTAAATCGTAAAAAAAATAATTTAAAAAACCCTGTATTTTACGTTTGAACTGGTAAGTGTTAGAAAATTATTGATCTAAGTTTGCTTGTCTCCTTCATTGCTCTTATTGTAGTAGCACGACAGTCAACCCCTCGATCCTTCTTGCTTATGAAGTAAACGGCGGGATCTATATATGATCTTATGCCATGCCATGCGAACAGCCGTCATAGCTGCCACTCCATGGACAATTGCCTGTGGGCATGCGCATAGGCTCTGTTCAGAACGCGACGATGTTAGGGCGATGTAGCAGCTTTCCTAACATATAATGTGATTGGTTTGATACCCTAGCCCTAAACAAAAGACTCAACAATTGAAACAATGACTTTGTCTTGAAAACAATAGAAGCTGCTTACAATAACAAACAAAAGTAGTTTTGGATAGCTGCTACACTACCCCGATGTTAAGTGTTATACCATTACTTTCAGACGGTATTAAAATTACTCTAGTCTCTACGTGTCGTGGTAGGCGCGACTGCGTGATGGTTAGAGCTCTGTGGTCCGGATTACTCCCGCATAGCGCCTCTCTTCACCCAGGTGTATGAATGAGTACCGGATAAATTAATGCCGGGGGTAACCCTGTGATGGACTAGCATCCCATCCAGGGGGAGTAGAAATACTCTACCCGCTTCATGCTATTGGAAGCCGAGATAAGCGCCAGCCCGTCATTAGCTATTAGGCTCGAACGCAGACTATTTTTTCAACTCTACTCAGTTTTAAATTAGGTTTTCTTTTCTGACTTTCTCAGACATCCGAAACGAAAACACCCCCGACACCGTTTTCGTTCGAATAGTGGTGGATGACGAGAATGACAACAAACCTGTGTTCTACAAACAGCGCTACAAGGAACTGATACCAACCCTGCCAGAGCCTGGGACCGAGGTCGCCATGGTCAAAGCATTCGATAAGGACTCTGGGAAAAACGCTGAGCTGGAATACTTTCTGATCAGCGGCAGCGGCGGCTTTTTTAGAATCAATTCAAAGTAAGAATAGCCCTGGGTACGAAATAAAGGAATATTGAAAGCGTTCTGTTTGGAAGTCTCTCAATTAAGGTCGTTGGCTTTTTTATTCTTTTATAGTTTATCAATTTTTAATAAAGTTCTGTTTCTTTTTTATGCCTTAAAGCACTTGTAAAGTGGAAACTTCTACTAATCATTAAGCTATTATTAAAACAGCTGCCCAAACCGTCGTGTGTATGAGGATCATGTTGAAGACGATTAGACTCAATTTTTCAAGTCTGTTGATTGTCAAATTTCCTCATTCGAAGCCACCCTTGTTTCTTCTCAGTCTGTTGTTTCCTCGTTGGTGTTTTTTCTGCCTTATTAAGCTATTATTTTAATGTTTTCTATGATTTAAAGGCGATTTCAGTATGCATTACCAAATATACGGCTCCATTTATTATTATAGTGCGCAAAGAGATGGATTTCTGTATGTATGAACGTGTGCTCGTAATTTCTGTAACAGGACTGGTGCCATTTCTACACTCAAGAAGATGAATACACAGAATCTCCGTCTGTTCAACATAACAGTGTCGGTCTCAGATCACGGCACGCCACCGCTGTTCTCTGTACGGCAGGCTCAAGTCTCGATTCTGGTGTTCACTCCACTCAACTCCATTCTCATTCTTATTGAAACAACGGCGACGACCATTACAGTGCGGTTTAACTTGAAGTACGTTGCACTAAGCAACATCGCCAAATATGGAATCATAGTACAAGAATACGTCGAGGGTGACAGCGAATGTAAGTATTTATGGATATGACATTGCAAATTCCTATGGACTGACTCACTGACTGACTGATCATGACTGACTGACTGACTGGCTGACTGATTGGTTGGTTGATTGATTGATTGATTGATTGATTGATTCACTGATTCATTCATTCATTCTTTCATTCAATCAATCAATCAATCGATCGATAGATCGATCGATCGATCGATCGATCGATCGATCGATCAATCAATCAATCATTTACTTAATTTTATTTATTACAAGCTCCTGGTGTTTCAGTAAATATATACACTGTCCGTATGAGTGACTCGTTGACATTCAATTATTTCGTCTCGATTAGAACAAGCACTCCTGAAGTTGCAACTACTTTTGGTTAGGCTTACGTTTCGTTACCTAGCAACATGCCTGCCAAAATCACTCTCCCGAGCTTTGTCAATGGTCGGAAAGAAACTTCTGATTTTGGTTACAGCTTCGAACTTTAATATCAAGTCTACAATTTTGACAAATTGACATCATTATATTATTTATTTAGACGAAAAAATAACGAAAAAAGAACCACTCACATGGTACAAAGTAAACAGGCAGTCAGGGGAAAACCATCGCTACATCACCACAGTGATACCTTCAAGTCCAGCAATCGAAAAATCCAAACTGTTGGAAGTGAAGGTCGGTGTCGAGAAAAACTGCGACAGTAAGGACAAACGAGGAGATGGCGACTTCTGCAATGGGCCATTGTCATCACGCAAAAAATACAGGTGAGTCAAATAAGGCAAAAATATTCGCCACTTACTGGTATTACTGGAGGAATACTGCACACTGAGTCTTGGCCTTCCAAGAGCGATCAAGTTTACTGAGAAAACGTAACTCCAGTTGTTGCTGTTCCTGAAAAAAATAACGTCACGTGATTCAACCTATCGGAGACGTCCACGAAACAAGATGTAATTTGGAAATGAGAGTGATGGCAAATTTTCAGCTCGGTAAATTTAATGTGAAAGATTAATTAATCAACATGACACGAGCGTGGGACAAAGAAAAAATTCTGAGTCCCCGACAGGAATGGAACCCATGACCTCCAGAAGACCGGGCGGGCGCTCTATCCACTGAGCTACGAGAACTCATGGAGAGCTAGGTCATTTTTACCGAGTTCTTACTCAGAATTTTTCTTTGTCCCACGCTCGTGTCATGTTGATTAATTAATCTTTCACAAGAAGTAATTTGGTCGACGCAACTTTCTTCCCTCTTTCAACATTTGGCACGTCACATTACACTGTACTCCGTTGCATACTGTTACTTCTAAAATCTGTGCTGAGCGTGATATGGTAGTTCTAAAATCTGTACTGATGGGTTATTTTAATTTCATTCTACATGTGAACAATAGCTGTTTATCAATTTTCCACATACTTATAGATTTCAGCTGCGTGCCTACCTGAAGTCCACGGGACCGTTTGAAGACGTTTCATTTCAGGACAGTGAACTCTCAAGTCCACACTTCACAGGTATGCGCTGAACCTGATCGAGAAGAAACTGAATCGTGCCTGGCTGCACTCATACACATTTCCCGTCATTGATCGATGCATGATTCGAGTTCTATTCTTTTTACGAAAACACATCAGCTTTCAATGTCTGTATCCATAGCATCAAACACTGAGTTGTGTGGAGTTCAATTAGTTGAATAGTAAACATTTAAGATGGCGCAGGTTTATTCATATAGGCGATCATTTGTTGATGTTATTTTGTCAGTTGTCTGTTCTCATAAATCTAACTAGATAGGGTCATTTCACAGAAATAGTACCTACACTGATATTTCTGTCGAACTTATCGATTGGTAATGCTATAGGAATTTTGAAATAAAAATGGGCGGTCGCCATGCTCGTTTAGGAGCGACAGTATCTCGTTTATAAGTAGAAATGCAATGATCTGACGATAATTTATTTATCAACACTGGCAATTGGTCTATATTTCTTTTACAGGAAGAAAGTTATTGCTCAATTTAAAACGAGAAAAAAATGATAGGTACCCAAACTAGTGTATGAGAAAATAACGATTTACTTCTCTGGCACCCTCCAGACACAAGAAAAAGCCACCATGTTTCAATGCGCGCGCACGCTGATCACACGAGAGATTATGCGCAGTAAGGATGCGAAATGCAATATCTTTTTCTCTTTTGACATTTCAAATGCCTAGAAGTACCTATTTCAAGAATTACGTACACAATTTTGTGTATAAGTCAATGTTTGTTTGTTTTTCTGCAGCGTTGCCACCTGAACCGAAAGTAGCGTACAAGAAGGATCGAAGAAAAAATTACGACGCTATTGTGTATAGTGTGGGGACTGCTCTGGTGTTAGTCATAATATTGGCATTTTTGAGAGGATTTTATCGATTAAAGCTGGACAGAAAGAGGTCAGTAGGACTTTATATGGGCGCTGAGATGCGCGTTTGAAATATGCTTTACATAAATGCAAAGTACTGACTCTGTTTCCCGAGGGCTTTCAACTGCGGATATTCAAGAGCACTTGGGAAGGTGACATGTAATTTTGCCGCTATCAAGTGAAAATGATAACATTTGTCCTCTATTTCTAACCTTATCGCCAAAGAATACTGGTATGGGAGTTAGATCTAGAAAGCCACCCGCTTTTTTCAAAGAATGCGTCTTGTTCATTCGTGTACGGGAGTTAGATCTTTTAAAGCCACCGACTTTTTTTCAATGTAAATAGATCAGGCAAATGCGAGAATTCCTTCTCGAACAATTCAATAAAAGGGGTAGGGGACGAAGGCACCAAACTGAAAAGTCCTTTATTTCTTTAATTTCAGAATTCACGAAGAAAAGAAGAAGCGCATTTCCTTTCCCATGAGCAATCCACGGTTTCAGGAGCCTAATTCTCCAGTTGAAAAGATCAAAACGCCAGGACCTGCAAAGTGAGTAAAGCAATATATGAAATATCCAGTCAGAAGAATTCGTCCAATCAAAATTCGTATGAAAAGTTCCATATTGGCATCACATCAAAAAACATAATGCTACTGTCAGTGAGCAACAACGAGGCTTTTCAATGGATTGTTAGAGGAACATACCCATATTGGTTTACGATGATCGCTAGAAATCATTTCATTCAAGCCAGGTTTTTCATCTTGAAAGTAATCACAACCCATGTCTGTTGTATATATTTATTTCCTTTCTAGCAACAGTTGATTTGGCCCGCCAAGTAAGACACATGGAAATCATTGCGAGAGAAAAAAAAAGAAAAAATGATATTTTCCGATTATGAAAACCTGTAAACTTCATGTTTTACGAGTATGACCTTTATTTCTTGATTTTAGGAAGATGGTTGCTGTCAATCACGACAAGGGCTCAGGTATAACACAAACAAACTCCCCTTATTGCATGGTCTCTAAACATTTTAACCGTTTTCAAATGACTGTTAGTCAGTTTTAGTTTCTCGCTTATTTTGAGAATATTTTATAAAAGCAATAGAGAACGTTTTCCGTGTTTACACTTGGAGGCTTGGAAGATTTCTCGAAATTTATGCAAACCCCCTCGTGCTTAGATGAGATTATGTAAACACGGAGAACGTTCGCTGTTGTAATCACTTTGACCAATCAAAAACACACAGACAATTCAGTGAGCCAATCAAAACTCGAAGTAACTACATGTAGCCGGTGCGAAGCGCGGGAAAACACGTACGAGCGAGACACGATTGGTTTTGGTTTACTTCTGATTGGTTGAGAAAGTGGCGCGAGATTTTTAAACCAATCACGAAGCGTAACAATACAAAGCAAACGCGAATTACTTTCGACGCCCAAGCGAAAACCACTCTATCGCGGCAATACAGGCTAATGGCACTGGAGGTTGTCCTGGGACAATTCAACTAAAAATGTCCTCGTCAAAATTAAGGTGAGCAAGATAGAAAAAGAAAACTCATGAAATCTGGTTCCCGTAGGCTCGATTATCATCAGCCTTTCGGAAAAATGATCCTGCCTTCTGGGAGTAACGAAGACATTCTCGAAAGGGCGATGGAATCCGAGCCTTTGGTTGCCATCAAAAGGTCTCAAAAGCCAAAAAGCCAGTGAGACAGGGAGCGTGTAGAATTTGAAAATACAGTACGCGCAAATCTTTTGAGAATTTTCCAACACAAGAAAACATAAGAAAAATAAGTTTAGAACTTAGAAACGTTTGAAGTTTATAAAAGCTGCATCAAGTAGGATTCTTCGTTCTGAGCCGGTTCACACATAAAAGAATATCACCATGTCGAGTTATCTATCCCTAGTTGGTGCATCTATTTTCTTCGTTATTTGGTGTCCGCTTACACGAAGTTGAATCTTTCAATTTCAGAGTTCAGCCACCGGGACGAGGACGAGGGCTCATCCCCAGACTCCGCACTAGGTACGTGCCCATCGTGCAACTCCGAGCCTACGCCACCACAAGAAAACATCAAGCCAACGTACTTTACGTTTGAGTTTTAGGGAGAATCGCGGGACCTTTCCCCGAGGTAACCCTCGCATACGTTTTCTTTGCTTCTTCCTCGTGCCTTTTAATGTGTCTCTTCGTCTTGTTGTGGTCTTTCAGGGCATGCCCGTCTGGACCTACTTAGAAAGCAATATCTATCGGTTTTTCGTTCTGAAGGATCCCCAAAGGTCAGTGACCTGCATCCCTTGCCTTCTCTTCTCTTCACTTCCTTTCTGTCTCTTTTTTCCATCTCCATTTTATAAATTTTTTCCAAGGCTCATGGTGCTTAAATGACATTATGCGAGCTCGAAAGCACCTTGCTCACTGACTTCCTAATGAGGTGCTTTCTTTGTTTTGCTCTTCTCCTGCTTCTTATCTAGATAACTTGCTGCTCAAACTGAGCATTTTTACAACTGCAAAAGGTTTGAGCTCAGTTCTCTGTCGGTCTCAACTTTGGATTTCAAGGCACAAAGTGAAGCTTGATCCGTCCTCAGCTCAGTTTGCCCTCCCAGAGAGTGCTTCAGCTAGCTATGAATGAAATCAGGTTATCTCACGTGACAAATCTACTCCTATAACCTCCAGATCTACTCAGTCCCTTGAATCTGAATCTACCTGTAGGCTGGCTCTCTATAGCAATATTTCACATGCACTACTGGCCTTGAATTTAGTCAGAAGACACTAGCTTGCACTAACATCCCGAGGTTTAAAAATTCCAACCACAATTCTAAGCATGCAGTTCTTGCTTGTTGTGCCTGCTCGTTTTATCAGGTTCATCTCTGTTCACTCGACTTGTTCACTCAACTCTTTCGTTTCTTGTTCTCGACTTCTTCTCAACAGCCAACACCTAAAGGACTGTGTAGGATCCAAGGTCGACCCGTTTAGATAGGTCAGTCCTCAAATCTCTTCCATCTATTCAATTTTCCATTCCTTCCCATGTTTTATGCACTATAGCATAGAGCTATGTTATACGCGTCTTTTGTTGCCCGTGCAGTATCACGTGTTTGTTACGGCACTTGCATTGTTAAAATTATCAGTTGTATTTGAAGACAATCATTTCACTCATCGTAGAATTTGCTAAAACTCGTGCTGACTGGTGCGCCTCCTTGCCCATGAATCTTCTTGAAATACATGCCAAACACCGTAAACTTCCGGAAATAAAACCCACTAAAAATAGCCCCTTTCCCCTACCTTACAAGAACACTTGTAAAGCTTGTCGTGTCATTCGTATCCATTCAGTATAAGTATAAATTCATACGCCATTTTTTGTATTTTTTTTTTCTCCTCACCGAGCCAAAGACAAAAGCTTTAAAAGGAATTACGCTAAGGGCTAATTTTGGAAGTTTACGGAAAGCATTTTAGTTGTATATGTGTTTTGTACAAAAAAATAATAGGAGTACGGGCACCTTTGGACTTGGGGGACTGTGACCTCCCTGGCCGAAAAATGATACAATTACCCGAATGCGTCAGTATTACAGCGCGACGCGCCAAAGTGTGGCCACCCAACAAACTTTTTTGACGTTATAATTAGCCAATCAGAGAGCGCGAATTTGTTTAAGCTGTCCCGTCCCGCCTCCTTGCAATGTTCAAAGCTGTTGTCACGAAACCTGTCGCACTTTCAACAAGGGGGCGGGACAACTCAAACAAATTCGCGCTCTCTGATTGGCTAACTTGTCAAAAAGTTTGTTAGTTGGCCACACTTAGGCTCGTCGCGCTGTAAACCTGTACAAACACCCAGATATCATCGACTGCCAACAGCTTTTCACTTGACTCTGAAGATGACTTCCGCTGAGGTTGTGGAGTTACCTCACCCAGACGATCACACTATGCCTCTGGGTTCGAACCATTTACTTTATATTACTTTTTTAAAAGCGTTTTTTAAAGAACCATTCAGGCTCAATGTCATTTCTGACGACACTTTTTTGATAGAGGACTCCCTTGTGCAATTACTGAGGGGTCGTCGCTAGATGGCATGCCTCGTAGGTAGGTAGCTAATTGACTTTCCCTAACCCGTAATAATCACTAACTCTAATCTAAGTCGTCACGATCGCAAATCTTAAACTGCTGGAAGAGCAACGCTTTCTATGCAATAGCACCTACCTACGAGATCTTCCCACAATTTAGTAAGTCCCCGTTTAAAAGGAAGTTTCAAGAATAGCAACAGTAATGTGTAAAATCTCGTCTTCAAAGTAAGCTGTTGTGTGGCAACACGGATTTTTACCGCGCGCTGGAAAGAGATTGGTGCAGATTGACGGTGGGGAGTGGAGGGGGGAGGGGAAGTCGTTGTCTGGGTCGCCGCGTGGCGACCGCCGACCCCGTAACCACGGCTTTACAAGGATCGAATTTTCTCTAAAAACACTAATAATATTCAAGGCACTCTGTTAATTCTACAAGGTCAATATTTTTGACTCGTACGCTATTTGCGTTTTGCAGATGAAAGCACAAGGCCATTGCAACCAGATAGAAGACGTCCAACCTTACAAGAAGTGAGACTTAAAAACTATTTTAACTCCGTGGAGTCATCGTCGTGCGCTTCGTGCGAGCACGTGAAAATTTACTGTGTTCAGGAGACGGTCACGTGACCGTGAAGTATTTGGCTAACCACGGAAACTTGCGGGACAAGAGTGGTGAGAAGAAGAACTGCCTGGTACAGAGATGTTATTGAGATGGTGGCGTGAAGCAAGAGAATGCATTTTTCCTTTATAGGTTTTGAGTACATGTATTTCACTTTATAGCCTAAGCATGATTTCTCTTGCTTTTCTGGAGTAATTCGACATAAATATGTGCCGACCCTCCAGTGCTAGACGTATAAAAACGGTTTCAAATTCGCTTTTAAAAGAGAAATAAACAGCAACTGTTGAAAGTAGGAGAGTAAGTTATTAGATTTCCGGTGCTCACTGTACAGGCACAATATGTCATTAGCATATTGCTACTAGTTACGCTAAGAAAACGCCACATTCATAGGGTGAATGCCACAAATGTTAAGATATTTATCACCCAAATTGGAAATGTAATTGTTAATATGAAAATAGCTAAAGAGTAAAGTTATTGACTGGGAGGTTAATCCTGGTTGTATATTCTAATTATAAATTGCTTTATAATATCAATGATAATCTTGTGTAGACCTTTTTCAGGTTGCCAAAGTAGACCTTATGTTGTAGCGAGGATCTGATCGTGTATTTGATATGATAAACTATGACCTGTTGTCATTTCTGATCCAACACAAGGCAGTTTTGTAACAGTTTCAGTACCTTTTACCGACTATCCTTTTGAATTCCTTTTGTTTGGGGGATCGTTGGAGAACGTAAACATTTTTTTTAAGCAATACACTATTTTAAAGTAGTCCTTTGTTTTTGTTCTTCTTTGCCTAAGTATAAGCACAGCAAGTTGTGCAATGGAGTTTGCTTTTGTTGTACAAATTTAGTGTCAAGCTTCACAATTACGATCCTCAATTACTAAACTGAGACTAAACTGGTCCGCTGATGTTGCTTTGCGTTATCGAACTCTGATTGATTTAAAGAAACTCCTGCAACGCACTCCAACCAATCAGAGTGAACGTCTTGTGCACGACAGGTCCACGCGTCATTTCCTATGCTTGTCACGATGTGATTGGTTTCTTATACCACAACGACGGCGGATTCTTGTCTGTTTAGTTTCAATTTAAGAGCTTGGAAAACTGCTTTGAAAGTCGCTTTTGCGATTTGTCTTTGTTCCATAGCCCACGTCCGATATATCCAAATTCAAACCGTGGCTCTCTGTCCAACTTCTAAATTCGCCGAACTTTGAATTTGCATTTTTAATCAGAAAGCCTGTGTCGAATTAGAATTTTGGTATCTATAGAATGTGGGCTGTTGTAATTACAGTTGAAGTGTTCTTTAGAGCAATATCTCCTGCTTGGTACACAGCATGTATATGTATTCAATTTTGTATTTAGGACAAGAAAATTAATTTAAATGCAAATTCTAATATTAACTTTGTGAGACAATTGAATAAGGTTCAAAGTATATTAAAAAGAATAAATTAGCTTATTTCACTGACTGTTGGCGATATTGAGTGGCGTCTTTTCAACCTTGGTTCCTGTTCGTCGCTTCTCGTTAGTATGTTCTCTCAAACGTGACACTTTTGTGGCTGAATGTAATTCATCGACGAAAACGGGCAAAGCCCGAGATTCTCCGAAGACAAAATTTCCCCCGGCTTGTTATAGAGTACAGATTGGGTTTCCTTCAACCATGGAAATTCTTTTGCGACCTAACATTTCTTCAGTGAGAATGTTATTGTCACAGACACAGCGTGTATTTATTAACATAAATACACACAAAAATACACATTTTATTAAGTTGTTAACATGAAAATTCAAAAACACTTTTATTTCAAAGGTATAAAGAGGGAAATTCACAAATCTTCCCATGTGCAAACAAAATTCTTCTTTTTACAAAAAATAGAAATTGACCAATTCCCGCAAGGTCAACTGGAACAATACTTTAAAATAAACAACATGAAACCAATCGCAACACCAACTTCGTGAAATGATCTGAAAGAAAATGAAACAAACCAGTCAGACCTGCGGTTGGAAGGAATTTTGTCCCAAAAATATTGGAAGGAAAGAACGATAAGAACAGGAAATGGAAGGTACATTCACATTTGATCGATACCCGCGCACATAACAACGATTACCATTATTCGTAGGCAGTTATTTGTAGGTCACGTGGTAGGGTCTGGGCCAATGAAAAGAGGGGTAAAGGTGAATCGAATGATAATACCATTTCATTGGATCTGTTCCTTTTCAATTATTAATGATTTGACAATTATAATTACCATTGAGTCTGCTTAAGAAAGGACTTGAACTCCAACTATGCCTTCCTGGCTGCAACTTTTCTGTTCAAAGAGGAAATGTAGAAATTTTACCATTTCAACCACGGATTCAAACAACACACCTAGCGGTACAATTATCAAAAATGACGATAACACCTACCACAAGAACGCGAATTTTTTTATTTTTCCTGACAAGTTTGGACGCCCGATTCTTCTCCTGGACAGAGGAAAAATACAGCAAAGGAACAATTAGACGAGTTTGTACATGCGCCGTTTTCTGAAACCGAAAGCAACGTAACGATTCAGACTACAGCACTCCTTCCTCGTAAAAGAACTCTGCCATAGATGACAAGTTTGTTAATTACAATCCTTACAGTAATCTGAAGGCAATTTTATACCTCACTCAGGAAGACTTAATTAAAGTCGACAAACCCCATTCAAGTGTCGAAGGTTTTTTGCACGCCATTTCCAATTAACGCCCTCATTGCAAAAGTGACATTGAAGAGGATGAATAGACGGGCGAATTATGTGGTCTGATTTCTCACTTGAACGTAGCGTCGAAGTCCTGTTGCTACAGTTCTTGAGTTGCTGTATCGGTTTTTGTTGTTTCCAAAGATTAATTCGAAAAGAGAAAAACGCGTCCCGTGCCTAATAACCAGACCTCTCCAATAAGTTACATCTCATGAGCTGCCGTAAGTAAATTAGCGCCCTGGGACCAACATCGAAGCATTACGGTATCTTACAATATGAGAAGGTTTCATTCCCCGAAGACCTTATTCGACTACACTCTAACAAATGGCCTGGGTATAGTGTGAAAATACCTCGTACCTTTTTGTTGTTCGGGTTTTCGAAACACAAAGTGCATTCAAAAGCCTGTAGTGGAACGATAGAAAGAAGTTATCGTAACAAACAACGTTAATGCACTTTACTAGTACCGTTTGTGTACTGGCGCCTCTACGTTAAACATTTATTTATTGAATAACGCGGTCATGCAAACTGATCCCGTACTGACTGTTATTAATTATGCTTAGTTCTAAAAGCGAGTTTCAATCGAGTGTCGCAAAACCAAATCCGAAGTTACCCTTCTAACCAATCGCAAAGGACACACACAATCCAGTGAACCAATCAAAATGCGTAGGCAAATCAGTGCAGCCTACACAAAGCGCGGGAAAAGTGTGTGAGCGAGTCACAACTGGATTTGGTCTTACTTCTGATTGGTTGAAAAAGTGGCGCGATTTTTTAAAACCAGTCACGGCTGAGTGCAGTAATACAAAACCAAAGCGATTCGCCAAGGCATTCGCTAATTACTTTCGACACCCAATTTAAAACCGCTCTAATGCAAAACCAAAGCAGTCACAAGTTACTTCCTCAAGTAAAAATCGCTCTAATAGTTACTGTAATTGACTACAAGGTAGCTGTCACGACTAACCTGCGCTGGAGGAGAGGCGTAAAACTCGTCATCAAGAACTCTCAGTTCTTTTTGGTGAACCTGCCAAATCTCACCAAGATCCAGCAGTCTAATGTCGATCTGAAATTCAGCAAAGTGTGAATTAAGCATTGTCCTGACGGGTCTGCAGAAAAACTTCAGAACAGCGAAAGGCAGAAATAAAGCGCTGATCTTAATTCTACTCTGGTCAGACTTTTTGGTCTTGCGAGAAGGCTGCGGGAATGGGAATTCTCACCCCCTCCCCCATCCTTACCAATATCATCCTTACCCCCATCCTTACCAAAGTGGAAGGAATATAGTACGTGTCCGTCCAAAGATATTCCCTTCAAGACCCGCAGAATTATCTTTGAAAAGTCGGCATTTTCGAAATGCCAACCGCAAGCAAACAGCAGAAAATAAATGTTAACCACCGCAGTAAACTGCAGGTCGACTATGTGTTGTCGTAACATGAATTATACACCCATCGCCGCCTTTCCTTTTAGAATATCTTTATTTTTTATGAAGAAAAACCGTCTCCATGTCAGGAGCATGGCACGTGGGCCCGTGCACGGAGTATTCAGACAGCTCACCTTTCCTTTATCCAAGATTTTCTCCACAAGTGCTCTGTACCAATAGCCATCCCATCCCTTCACGGCACATTGTTTATAAATGTGGATCCCTCCTGGATCGAGGAATTTTTGTTTGGCTACAATGTGAGCCCTAATGAAAACAAGAACAGCTGGTTTCACAACCTCCGCTGATGAACAAACTGTATTGAAGCTGTAGCTGGACTTTGTGGATTCATGATAACTGGAGAAAAGGAGTTTTGGAAACCCGGGAAAAGGGAGCTACGTCACGATAATCCGAGTCATGTTTTGCCACGAACTAAATTACCCTTAAAATGAAGGAAACCTCAAAATAATAGTTTACTAAATAAAAAATGCTAAAGCGATGACGCTAAATCAAAAGGGAACAAGGATGTTTTAGTACGAACAAGATTTCTCAAACTCAAATTCATCACGTTAAAACAAAGGAAATCAGAACCGTAACCGTGGTTTGGAAATGTGATCTTAATTAGCATAGATTTCTACGATTTTATTTCTTCGTTTTCTCCGTAGTTTTAGTTTCGACTGAGAAGACATATCAAACACTCGAGACAGTGTTTCATCACATTTCCTAACACCTCGAAGTTCGTCAAAAATACTTCGCTGCGCCTCGTATTTTCAACTCTCTTCTCGGTGTTTGGAAATGTGACGAAACACTGTCTATCGTGTTTGACATATAACTTAAAGGGACACTGTCGCGAGTATAACTTCAAAACTTCAACAGCCCAAAAACGTGTTAACACCAATGTAAGCCCACAAACAGTGGTCAAGTTTGGCTAAAAATACTAATATCAGTGCACTGAAGCTAAATATAGAGTGATATCATTATGATACCATCAGGAACTTAAAATCTCAACTTGAAAAAGTCGGGCTGACTTTTTCAAGTTTTGTCCTTGTGATTTCGAAAAATTGACGAAAACTATTTACGGGCACCCTCTTCCTTAAACAATTTGCTTGAAAATGATATATATCTCTTTATGTCCTAGAAGCGTTTTGTGTACGAGTGAAAGAACTTAGTCATAACATTGTTCCCATTTTACGGAAAAAGCCGAAAAATGTTCTTGTCAGTGTCCCTTTAACACGGATTACAAACGGACAAATTTGAAAAATTGAGGCTAAATTTGAAAAATTGAGGCTAAATTTGAAAAATTGAGGCTAAATTTGAAAAATTGAGGCTAAATTTGAAAAATTGAGGCTAAATTTGAAAAATTGAGGCTAAATTTGAAAAATTGAGGCTAAATTTGAAAATTTGAGGCTAAATTTGAAAAATTGAGGCTAAATTTGAAAATTTGAGGCTAAATTTGAAAATTTGAGGCTAAATTTGAAAATTTGAGGCTAAATTTGAAAATTTGAGGCTAAATTTGAAAATTTGAGGCTAAATTTGAAAATTTGAGGCTAAATTTGAAAATTTGAGGCTAAATTTTTCAAAAGGCGTACGACATGACGTAGCTCCTATAATTGGCATATATTTTTACGGTTTTTTTCATCGTTTTTTGATCGTTTTCGTTTTGATTGAGAAGATAACATCAAATACTAGAGACAGTTTCATCAGCTATCCAAACATCTCGAGCTTCGTCAAAAATAGTCCGCTGTTTGGACAACCCGATGGAACAATCTGTCGTGTTTGATATATTGCTGGCAGTACTGACGAAAACAAAACAAGTGTAAAGTGGTAAAAACACGACACTAACCCCATTCGCTTCATAGCATTGACAAAGGAAACTTCTTCCTTGCTGGTCCGAACAACACGAGCCCAGAAAGTGCCACCACCGGACACACTCTCTTGAGGTTCAATCCAATGCTCTTTACCTAAAAAATGAGTGCGAAATGAATAAACAGTACATAAAGAAAGGTTTCGATTTCTTGCAAAATCACGTCATGTACCAACACTGTATCGACACAACTTGCACGGGGAAATTTACTTTGTAACTTGACACGCAATAATGGCGAGTGCGAAACATGGCACATTGCAGAAGGGGAGGTCTAACGTTTGCATTTTTTGCAATTTGCAACGCCGCATTATGCGCCACCTGTAAGTCAGCATCTTAAAAGTTCTGCTTGTCAAAACCGCAATCTGATTGGCTCATTTTAACAGTTACATTGTACAGGTAAAGAAGCAATCCTTTGGACTTCTAACCTATTTCCACTGGTAAATCATCGTAGTCAGACAACTCTGAACTATCATTGGAAAGAACCTCTAGGGGTAGATCAACCGAAACGGGATCGTGTTTGGCATCAGCCTCGCCATTGACTTGTCCTTCGTATTCTAGAGTACAGGAACCCCCTGCAAAGACAGCTTGTTAATCAATTCCATGCGTTCTTAATGGAAAAAAAACCGGACCACCAGTAGCGGGCAACATACCCCGTCCAATTTGAGCAATAGTAAGTGCATACAGGCAACTTAGTGTGAATTATCGAGTAATCAGTAATTGCCTTCAAATTTTTATTTATCTTTTTATTACGTACTTTTCTTTGCTAATATTTATTTGATTTGTTTGTGTGCGTATGTTCATTTATTTGTCCGAGATGGGACTGAGCCCACGGTTTTCGTCCCTGAAGTTGCTAAGCAGCTTGACGGGTCTTCTCACGCGAGTACTTTTAGTGTGTTCGTGACCTCTCCCGCTACTTTGCGATCGGATAAAATAAGTCGAAACTCCTAGCGTACTTCAAGGAAGATTTGCCAAAACTGGCAAACGTTTCTCAGACTGATATACCGAAATGCCAAGAGACTATAAAAAGTGCTTATTGTAACCCTTGCTCATAACATTTACCGGGAGTTGTAAGAGTGTCACATTTTACTGAGCTGAAGAACAGTGTTCGCTACACCAAGAATTTTTTACAGACGGGTTCCTTATAAATCTCAGGGGAATCTGTCATGTAATCTTAATTCACCACATTTGTAATACTGGAGACACTACTGCAAGAGGTCAGACCCTATTATCCTATGTACAGTCAATTATCTCTTAACAGACACCTCTCGACAACGGACACCTCTATAAGACAGACATGTGGCGTTGGACCCCACCCACCGTTTTCAGTCATTTACTGTGTCTAAACTCTCTATTACACTGTAGCCGGACACCTCCCTGACATGGGCAGTTGATGCCAGTCCCGTTGGTGTCTGTGTAAGAAAGAGTTGACTGTCTCTGTCTCTTTACACAGGTCAGTTGAGGCAATTTAAAATCATTATAGCAAGACAGCATCCCTACCTGTGCCAATGGCAACAATTTGGCTGCCATCACAGACTTTGTCTCCTGTGCATGGCTCAAGAACGGTATCCTCAACATCACCACCGCCGCCACCACCAGGATTATCTCCAGTAGCCTCAACTCCTGACGAGTTACATGCATGAGGTTCAAGTTCATTATTCTGTTTATTATGTATTGTCTCACTTAATTCTTGCTGCGATTTACTATCAGAATGTACTGTCTCGACAGAAGAATCATGGCAGTATTTCTGCCGCTTAAGAGCAGCTGAGACGTAGGTAACATCAACAGGCGCGGCATTTTGCACGTCTACTGTACTAACAAATGGTAAATTACCTTTACCATTTAAAACGTTTTGTCCATCCTTCGAACTTTTGCCATCCCTCTCATACTGAGAAAACTGAGAGAACTGTGTTGCGTCAGAAATAGACACAAAGTCTGCCAGTCCAGTCTCCCAGTCGCTGTCACTTGCAGCATAAATACTGAAATCATCATTAACATCATCCAGTTTCCTCCCAAGCTTCCACACCACATCATCTATTTCCTGAGAGCTTGGAATACTGGTTGGTTGCTCCTTAGGTGTTGACTCTTCAGCTGCTATTTCCTGACAGCTTGGTGCACCGAAAGGTCGTTCCCTTGATAACAACCCTTCAGTTTCCATTTTTTGACAGCTTGGCACACGTGTCTCTACAATTTCTGGACTTCCCATTGAACTGTCAAGAAAAATACCTTGATCCCCATCTCGGAGTTCCTCCAGGTGTTCATGGCCTTGCTGCAGTTCTGAAACTACAACAGTTACATCTTGATGATGGGTATCAACCGCTTTAGTACTGCCCTCTTCGACATCACTTGCACTGGCGTCATCTGTCAGCTCAATATCCTTGCTAGAGTCAATAGCCTGAACATGAACGTCACTTACAATAGGCGATGTATCTGTGGGCAAGCTCCCTCCTTCCTCCACTCCGACATTATCACTAAGCACACTATCCTTGAAAGCATTAACAGTCGAAACTGGAGAATCACTTACGACAGGTAATGCGCCAGGAGTCAAGGTTGCTCTTGCCTTCACACTGTCGCCATCACTTGGCACAATATCGTTGCTTGTGCTAATTGTCTGACTTTGGACGTCACTTACAACAGGCAACCTGTAAACAGACAAGCTTGCTCCTTCCTGCACATTATCGCCGACACTTGGCACAGTATCCTTGAGAGCATCAACAACCTGCACTGGAGAGTCATTTTCGACAGGTAATGTGAATGTAGGAGAGCTTGATCCTTCCATAGATGAATGTGCAATTTCAGATACAGCAGGGAAATGTGTTTCTTCTTTTCCAAATGATGCCTCTTGCATACTGCTTACAGCTACCTTTTCAGACTCTGGACATTGAGCCGCTTTCAAGGTTTCCTCGATCTGAGAACAAGAACATGCAGAAAAACATTGGCGACATTCATTGGCATTCTTGACGCGCTACTTAAGAGGATCAAGTGAGTCAGTAAATAAGTTGGTTGTCAACGAGCAACATGGAAAAATGTTCGCCTCCGGATCATCTTACAGACTACTATAGTTTGGTCTGTACAGTACCGCTCAAATGTAACTCGCGAAAAACGAGACTCGTATCGCAAGAAACGAGAATCGTCTCGCAGGAAACGAGAACTGTCTCGAGAGAAATTTCTCGTTTCTCTCGAGTGCACTGCCGTGAAGTGTCAAAAACCGCAAAAACAAACGTATCTTTTATGATCGCGTCGCTGGTACGGTCGATTGTGGACTGCAAACAAAATCTTTTACATGGAAGCCGCATTCTTGCAAGTAATATTTTCCACAGTAAGAGCCTCAGTGATTCTCGAGAGAAACGAGAACCTTCTCGCGAGAAACGAGAATCATCTCGCAGGAAATGAGAACTGGCTCGCGAGAGACGAGACTCGTCTCGCGAGAAACGAGACGAGAGGTGGTAGCGTACTTCTGAGCGGTACTGCATATGACGGAATAATTATGAATACAAACCAAATATATTGCTATCTAGTGAAAAATTGGTTCATGCTTTAACATGCACCATCATATTTTGGTGATTGCGAATTGCTCAAGGTGATAGCAACTCTAGCTTTGTGAGTAGAAATGTACTTCTCAAACTCACTAATAATTCATCAAGCTAAACAAAGGAAAGTGGAGCCATGACCGCAGTTTGAAAATGTGACGTTAATTACAGTAGCATAGATTTTTATGATTTTTATTTCCTCTATATAACTTTTCAGTTTTGACCAAGAATTTAACATTTCATCAAATTTCCAACCACCTCAAAGCTTGTCAAAAATACCCCGCTGTGCGTGGCATTTTCTACTCTCTGGGAAATGTGTTGGGAAATGTGATGAAACACTGTTTCTTACTGTGTTTGATGTAATACATCAAGTACGAGAGACAGTGTTTCATCACATTTCAAACACCGAGAAGACAGTTGAAAATACGACATGCAGTGGAGTGTTTTGAAGAGCTTCGACGTGTTTGGAAATGCGACGAAACACTCTCTCGAGTGATTGATATATTTTCTCAATCGAAACTAAAACAACAGAGACAATGAAGAAATAAAATAGTAAAAATCTATGCTAATTAATCAATAAATTTAAAATGCGTTAGCCTGTGTAGCTACATCTAAATACTTGCTTCAAGATCCCAATCCTCCTGGGATGCTGGCAATCCATCACTGGGTTCTGGAGTACTCCACGAGGGCTTCACATCAAAGCTGTGCTCATCTTGTTGTTGATCAGAGAGATAAAACTGGTACGATTTCAACGCTTGTTGTAAAATTGACTGAAAATTGCCACTTGAGTCAAAACCCTTTATAATGATCTGTCCAAGTTTATTGGCAATTTCATAGCAGTCACCAGCTTCCTCAAGATACCTTCTGGAGAAACCACAATCACGCCACATCACATCTCCGAAGTGGAGGTTAGACGCGTAGATCCACTTTATATCACATCGCCCAATCATCTTGCCACCAAATTTGAATGGATCATTCAACATTGGGCACGATTTGTTAGCATCAACAAGTGAAACCATCTCGGCCATTCCACAAAATAAAGAGCTTCGTGTTCCTGAGAAGAACAGGAAAACACGAGCCCTGTCTATGTTAACAGCCTCGTAGAAAACACGATTTAATTTTTTGTTGCCATAGATTGAGGAACACCACACATCAAACTTCATAGCTTCTATTATTCGTTTGACATCAGATCTGATCATCAAAAATCGTGCAGTGGGTAAATCTTCCTTGCAGATCATATTCAATGAACATTTGGTGAGGATGTGGTTGTATGTTTCAAAATCCACACTACCAACAGGCATTGCATTGTTAAAGTGCTCAAGTGCAGGTGCTGGCACAGCGGTGTCTGGTGTACCTTGCACAGGGATGTGAAGAATCCCAGGAACAGAGCTTTGCACAAGGTCGGTTTGAAGAGGAATCTCTTTCGAGAGTGAGTCACTCTCGGGAGAAAGTGGAACAAATACTGCTGCTTCAGCACGAAGAACTGGCTTGTCTTCGCTTGGACCATCATTCGCCTTGACACTGCCAACAATTTCATCTTTATTGACTGCAACCTCATACACTTCATCACTTTTTATCTCAGTTTCAGTCTTTGCCATTGCCTCCTCTTCATCAGGTGCACTGCCCTTGGTGTCGTCCACCGTTGGGACAGCCTCTTGAGTTGTTTCCGAAATCTGAGATTGGAAAGAATCATCTCCACTCGCACCAACTTCCGCAATTTCTGTCCTGTCAGCCTTAGGCTGAAGAGGGCGGTCCTGAAGACAATGATAATAAATTTTAATGTTTAGTTCATGCTATAATTAATAATAATTAAAGTTTGTTTAAGGGGTAGGTATTATTATTATTACAACTGGCAAAAAACCTCACCGCTAATATATTAGATTGATTGAGAATAAAATGATAGTGCATTAACCCATTGACTCCTGGAGATTTTTGAAAAAAAAAAAACGTGTTTTCTAGACATTTTGAACATTTTCTAGTCAGTTATAGGCTAAATATGCTTCAAATTTCTCTAAAATGCATTTGCAAAATAAAGACATGCCAGGTTTTTCACTAGCATCGCATTTAACGACATGTTAGCACGGGCATGCGCACAAATCAAAATTTCGTGACCCACCTCTTTAGGCTTTTCAATTTCTTTATTTTTCGCTTTTCCTTTCTCCTTTCTTCATATCTTTTTTATGCTTTTGTCGGCCTTTTACTGGGTTTGCTTTCGGTTCAAGAATTGCCACGAAAGCATCAATGAGACAGGAAATACTTAAAATGGAGTAGCCAAGGGTAAGCGAGGGAAATTTTCCCCCTAGTTTTTGGTGGAAATTTCTAAGCATTTTCGTGCATATTTCAAGCTCCATTAGCCCAATCAGTATGTTGAAAAGTTCTTTCCCTCCTGCAGAACTGGGGTAAATGGGATTCCTATTTTGGTCAAAGCTGATGACGTCAGAAGCGGAACAAAGGTCAAGGTCTGCCACGGCCGGTTACGGCCCGTTTAGGAGTCAATGGGTTAAGGTACTATGCAGTCTGTATCTGGCCAGACATCCCATCCTGCCAGAGCTTACACCAATTTCTGTAGCACTTAGCAACTATTTCTTACCCTCCCTGCAGGGAGATGGACTAGCATTCCAACCAGGAGGGAGTAGAAATACTCTCTGTCGCTTCACGCTAAGGAAACCAGGATAAGCTCTGGCCTGATGGGCCACTAGGCTCGTATGCAGACTTCCTTTTACCTGGAGAGGATGCTAGTCCATTGCAATGTTGAAAGTAATTAGCGAATTGCTTTGGTTTTGCATTGCTAAGCTCAGTGATTGGTTTAAAAAACTCACGCCACTTTTCAACCAATCAGAAGTAAAACCAAAACCATCGTGACTCGCGCAAGCAAGTTTTCCTGCGCTTGTGTAATTACTTTGAGTTTTGATTGGTTCACTGGATTGCCTCCGTCCTTTGTGATTGGACAAAGTATTTTACTTTTTATTGGTTTTGGTTTTGCGACACTCGATTGAAACTTGCTCTAAACTCACTGGTACCAATTTATACAACAGGGCATAGAGGCACACATGACAGTAAAGAACACAGTTGTCATAAAGCTCTTTGGAACCTCTACTGTCATTGGGTCTTGATACCATGAAGCTGTTTTGTTTTAGGGCTAGGTCCATTGTTATTATTGCTTGTATATAATTTTCCCAGGGCCCCAATCCTATGAGAAAATCCAAAGAGCTTTGTGGCATGGCAAAAGCCCCTTAAACAGAACACAATGCAATGACTCCAGCTAGCCAGGGCTCTAAGCCAGACCACTTGTTTCAGAGTTCTGCACACTCAATAACTTCTCACCTCTGATGCCACCTTTTGAACATCCACTGAAATATAAATACATGTATCAAGAAGTGAGTTCAAACTAAAGCAATTTGAAACATTAACAAGAGTTCATCACAGTTGGAATGCAAGATAATGGTATATCATTCCATAAACTGGTTACAAAAAAAAAAACAATAAATGTGTTTTTAGCACAGAAGCTGGTTACGTGTCTCAGTGACTTACCTAGCTTGGAAACTTGGCTGTTGATACAGACTGGATTCTCACCACATGAACCCAACAACACATGATGCAAAATATGGCCATTTTTGTTGGTGACCTACGAAGTGACAGAAAATAAACAAAAGTCAAATTCTATAAAAACTACATGTATACATGTACTGCAGTGAAATCATTGTATGTGTGATATGATCCCTACTTTTTGAGCACTGTTCATACAGTACACCTGTCTCTAAAACTTTTCTATTTTGAAAACGTGTCCCACAACTCCCATGCCAGACAACTGTGAACTGGGGCAAAGTTCATGCTTATGAAATGCACTGCCAGATGAGTTGTACATGTACAATGGAATCAAAATTGGTTGACCCCATGATTTCTCAGACCTTCTAATAACTTAAAGTGCACCTAACCCCAAAATATTTTTTTGCTTCAATAAACCTTTGCACCAGTTCAAAATGCATTACACCTTTTGTTTCTCCTTTTTACCAAATGCTGACTTTTTATAGCATTTAAAAGTTACATGTTTACAAAGACTTGATGCGATGCAAATCAGTTTGTGACGTCAACCCAGGAATAGACCTACGCCCCTTCTGACTCGGTCATGCACCAACTGATGCTCGGTTTTTCGTAACTTTTAAATGCTAGAAACAGTCAGCATTTGGTAAAAAGGAGAAAAGACAGGTGTAATGCATTTTGAACTGGTGCAAAGGTTTATTGTAGCGAAAAAAGTATTTTGGGTTTAGGTGCACTTTAACCAAACGTCATTTCCCTTTTCAAATTCAAACACTACAATTTTACCCTCAATTCCCCAGTTTCCTAACCTATTCCAAACTCTTTCCCCTCAAGTTGAACAATGCAATTTTACATCAAACTTTATTACCTCCTGAATTCTCAATTCTCATTTTAAAACATACCTGGCGTTCCACTGCAGCCATCAAAACCTTGTTAAAGGTCAAATCCTTAAAGCACCATTTTGCCTGAAAGTGTAATCAAACTGTATGGATCAGGCTTTAATTACATGTAAATGCAGACTTGCATCCAACACAATTCAACTGTTGTGAATGGAAAACTGGCAAACAAATGAAGAAGGTGCAATAGAGAGTGGCTGTTATGTCATTATCATAATAGCAAGTTATTATTAATAACAATTGTATTATTTTTTGTCGTGATTTGGAATCATGGTTCACGTACACGTACATGTATAAGTCTGTGTACTAGCATAGTGGCCCATCAGGCCGGAGCTTATCCCGGTTTCCGTAAGGTAAAGTCTGCATTCGAGCCTAAGTGGCCCATCAGGCCGGAGCTTATCCCAGTTTCAGTAAGGTAAAGTCTGCATTCGAGCCTAAGTGGCCCATCAGGCCGGAGCTTATCCCAGTTTCAGTAAGGTAAAGTCTGCATTCGAGCCTAAGTGGCCCATCAGGCCGGAGCTTATCCCAGTTTCAGTAAGGTAAAGTCTGCATTCGAGCCTAAGTGGCCCATCAGGCCGGAGCTTATCCCAGTTTCCGTAAGGTTTACAAAGTCTGCATTCGAGCCTAAGTGGCTCATCAGGCCAGAGCTTATCCCGGTTTCTGTAGTATAAAGCAACTAGCTAGGAGTATTTCTACTCCCCCTGGATGGGATGCTATTCCTTAACAGGGTTATCCCCCATTATTATCCAAATGTGCTTCGCAAAGTACAAATAATGCCCAAAACAACTGCAAACATCACACAGTATTTGTACTCCAGAATCAGTTAAAAATTTACCCACACGGACACAACAATTTGGCATGTTGGATCATAAATCTCTTATTAGACGTTTTGTTGTGTAGTACCGCTGGGGATTTTTACTCGTTGTTCTCAAAATACGGCACAACCGGAACATTAATACACCAGGGTGAAGAGAGGCACTATGAGCCAGAGTAAAGTGTCTTGCCGAGGAACACAACACAGCACCCAGTCCAGACACATAACAAATACATTGCACAACCATAATTATTTAATTACCTCGTATGGAAGCTGCATGTCTGGATCAGCAAGCAAACAGCACTCCAATGCCTGCAAAAGACAAGGACTCCATCTACATTATTCTTCTTGGCTAAACAAGACTTTTTGTTGTACTCAGTTCATAAGTTGGTGCTTTGGTAGAGCTGTTTATGGGGCTTTTGCCATGCTTGTCAAACACGAGAAACAGCGTGAAAGTAATTAATCAATGTGACACGAGCGTGGGACAAAGAAAAATTCTGAGTCCCCGAATCGAACGCATGACCTCCCGAACACCAAACATCAACATTGTGAACTTAGGAATTTCAAATGAACTTTGAAAGCCATTTGTCTTGAACATTTGGAAGAAGTCATTTTTTTGCACTGGTTTAATTTTTCCAAATAATTAAGAGGCAAGGGGCAAGCCCCTTTTCAGACAGTTGATGTAAAACCTGTTTGAAAAAATAAACCACAGGTAAAATTGAACAACAACATCTATAACAAAAACCTTAGCTCTACCTGAAATGAAGCATCCACAACATCTGTTGGCAACTGACAGAGACTTGATTGCGAGACTTCCTCAACAATCCCCAAGTCCAAGAAACGGAGCCTTATCTACATGTAAATGTACAGGATAGTGAATAACTGTTCTTGGATATGAACAAGTATGAAATATTACAGTGCGATGTGCCTTAGTGTGGCCTCCCAACAAACTTTTTTGACAAGTTATAAATTGCCAATCAGAGAGCACGAATTTGTCTGAGTTGTCCCGCCTCCTTGCAATGTTCAAAGCTGTTGTCATAAAACCTGCCGCGCTTTTAACAAAAAGGCAGGACAACTCAAACAAATTTGCGCCCCCTGATTGGCTAACTTGTCAAAAAAGTTTGTTGGGTGGCAACACTAACGCGCTGTAATCAATGAGTCACTGTTACTTGTGTGCGGGGCTGCAAGTAACAGTCAGACATCGGACAATGGCCAACCAAAATTTGCAAATGTCCGATGAAATGTGATCTGTGGTTGGACAGAACATCTGAACAGCTTTTTATGCCTTCCTGTGCAAATGCCAATGTTTTGCATTGACAACGCTTTATCAAGGAGTTCTATTATATGAGGTCCGAACCCCACACTACAGTTTGTCCAATCAAAATGGTGACTTGGTTGGACGTATGTCCTTTTACAGAAAACAAATTATTTACAGCCCCATGTGTGCCATTACTTGCACAGTGTGCATGTAAGTTTAATTTATGAAAGTTCTGTTTATGTAATATGTTCTCGTAATTACAAGATTATGTTTGCAAATGTTTTAAGTTGCTTTACTTAACCGACCCTTTTTCTAACACCTATCATTATACACATAACAGGTGCCTACTATTCCTACAGCAAGTAGTATATAGCAGCTAAAAAACAACTACCAAGGTAAAAGGAGTGCTATCATGCATAATCTTTAACAATTTTGATGATACATGTACATGTACACCTAAAGTGTAGCAAACAAAAGGACACCCAAAAGTGAAGATTGCATGGGGTAATTGGTCTGTACTAAACATATTTCAAACATTTTCACATCATCATCATCATCAACAAATTTTTATAAAGGTTAATAAACATTGTACAGCAAGGTGACCTCTCGAAACCACCAGGCTTATAGTTGAGGCCACCTCGTACATCACAATATCTTTACTTAATAAAAGACATTGTTACGTGTGTGCAGCTTGGCAGTTTCATTAATTATTTTACTATGTCTAATGTGACATGTACAGTGTGCTTACCATGCCTGAATTGGTAACCTGTTCAACCCTGGCTCTGCATAATTTTTTGGCCTTCCTGTGGAAGGCTGCACAAAATACTCCTTCTTTTGCAACAACAGGGTTACCAAACCCACCAATATTGACATAATGATTTCTACAAGAAAATTTCATTGCAAAAATTAAAAAAAATAATATCTTTAAAAAAGAAAGCTTATTAGCCAGTTAGACCTTAAGATGGTGATCTACATGTTGCATAGTACTGTATTTGTTAATTTGCTTTATTTTACAATTATAAAGTAATGATGGTGTCTTACATCAGCTTACAGATTAGTTGCTGAATGAGCTTTTCAAAATTTTTATTTGTGGACATACATAGAAAAAAATTTAACGGGCTAATGGAATCAGTGGCAAGCTTGTTTGTTGCAATAATGCAGTTTGGAGTTGATTGAGATGTAGCTTGAACACAAAAGACCAGAAAATGTTGTAAAAGGTGCCAATGGGTTAAGTCGTTGATTAAGGTTACTATGCACCTTCAGGGGTGTTTCGCGTCGAAGCGATGTAGCGCGCGCGGGTTACATCGCAGATATCTAAAACCCTATATCAAATTAAAGCTTATAGAGCTGGCTTTTTAAATATCCTATCCATTTTGTAATATTCTGAAATGCCGATTTTTCCGCGAAGTCTGAACGCAAGCGCGTGATTCGGCTTCTGACAGCTTCAACTCAAAGCGAATTTAATATTTTGCTTAATTGGTTTGTTTTCCGGTTTTCGGACCCCAAGACCTAAAAAACCGTGTCTGCGTTTTGTCAAATTCGTTTGCATTAAAAAGTTACAGCGCCTTTTCAAAACAGAGCAAAAATTAATCGAAGTTATCGTACAAAAATGGCTCTCAACAAAAAAGTTTTGGGAAATTAAAAATACGCAGACACGTTTTTGTTGTTTATATATTAAACTAACTTTTCTCCAAATTTGGCGGCAATTGAACAAATTGCACTTGAGTTGCAGCTTTTGAAAGTCACCCTATCTAGCGAAAAATTCAACTCGAGAAAATAGCGAAAAGTCAATCAGAAACGAAAGTTTTACTTCCGGTAAAAACGAAAAATCGCATTTTCTCCACCGCTAAAAAAATATTTTTTTGATTTTTTTTTTTAGATGAAAGATCACGCTTAGACCTATTGATTAGCATAAAAATCCAAATTTCGCGAAAATGGCCGGTCCCAAGGTGCATAGTAACCTTAAGCATCAATGAGCTGAGTTCACATGTTACTCATGGTACAATATACCCTGAGAAGAAATGAATCAACGCAGCAGTCATACCTGATGACAGCCTCAATTTGCCTCTGCTTCTCCTCTTCTTCTTCACCTATCTTTGCAATCCAAAAGGACCCAGTTCTGGTCAATGAACCCGTAACACAAACAGGAAACACCTCTTTTTCTAAAAACACGCCAATAAAATTGCACATTGATTAAGTTGTAGGCCCTTTTTCCTGTATCTTGACTGTGACAGTTACATGGTCAGCTGGAGACCTTAAAGAACCCACCCACTCATTGCAAACAGTAGGGTGCCAACTTCACAGTGTTGTGGTCTGGCCTTTACCTGTTATAATGTTCAAAGATATTAGATATGATAAAGCTACAGTGTACTTAATCAGATCCAAGTCCTGGGTAAACCGTGTTGGATATAAAAATATTATACTAGCTATTTACAGGATTACCGTCTAACTAAGAAACCGTAAACACAATCAATTTAATAGATTTTTTTAATCTCAATATTTGATTGAATTTTGTCATAATATTGTAATTAGCTTTTTAAAAGCCATTTATGGAAAAACTAATAAAGTTAAACACCTAAAATACATGTATTTCAGGATTGTTACTTGTGTAGTGACCAATAACAACAAAGGTCAGGACATGCAAACAAACCTCAAAACCAAAAACTAATAACAGTCGTTGATGTTGCAGTTTAGTTTTCTCCTACCTGATTGACCTTTTCTTTGTAACACAACATTCCATAAATATTTCTGGTGTTCACGGTTTTCTTAGTTAATCACAGTAAGTTTATTTTAAAAAACTTTGGGGCCAATATCAAATACGATCTTTTACGGTAGGTACTCAAAATGTTGGACTAACATGACGCTAACAAGTAAATGGAGATTTTTGAGTGATGATTATCACAAACAGGAAGGTACATACATGTACGAGACCACAAAGTTGCATATTCTATTTACATTCACATCTATGATGGGGGCCATGACTGGATGGCAGATTATTGGACAGGTGTCTACAAGTAGAACTTTAAATTACCTGATCCGTAATTAACAGGGAGCCATTGAAAACTAAACAAATGGCGATGTGACAAACTGGAGGATCCAAAATCATGCTGCATATAGATCATGAAAAGGAATACTGTACCTTTCAGTTCATCAGGGAGATTTAATTTAATAAGAGGTTCCTCTTGGGGAGCTTTGCAGTCGTCAAGTTCCCCCAATGGATGCTCCTGTGAAATCTTCTCACAGGGCTGATCAGAGGGACCCAGCGCAGGAACACTTGGCTTTTCCACAATGCTTTCCGCAGTTGGATCTTTAACAGCTTCGCTGTCACTGCCTTCAGCTGGGGCACTGCACTGGCTGTCATTGCCCTCAGCTGGGATGCTGCACTGGCTGTCATTGCCCTCAGCTGGGATGCTGCACTGGTTGACCATGGTGGAAACCTGTACAAGCAATGGGTCAAAAATAAGTTTAGCTTACTTCTTACAGACTTCAATTTTATTAGAATTCTAGAAACGATTTGTCAGAACCCTATTAAACTAATAATAATTATTATTAAACTCAACCCTTGTTATATCACTTAAGTCAGAACTCTTGTAAGCAACCACTTTCCATATGAAACTTTCTATTGCTTTAATTTGAACTGACCTACGTGCTGTACAAGGTATAGATAAAAATGCTAAGCATCTCTATTCTGGCTTATTGGGTAATAAACTGCCTTTACAAAAGCTGAGAAATACACCTGTTGGCATTGTCGCTTGAATTTTAATATGGTTGTTCTACAAATATCACAAAACACCTTAACGATCTTCAATCAATACACTGTACATTGTATACTCCTGAATCAGCAAGCACTATACCAGGAGGTCTATAGATTCAGTGCCAGTAATAGTGACTGAGACATTCTAGCGGGGAAAAATAAATATAACCGAGGGTCACTGGGCAAGAAGCCTAACCTTGTCAGCAGTCTAACAATGTTAGCAGTACCTTAATCAGATAGTTGAGAGCTTTCTCAACCGTTGCTTCGCAATCTTTAATTTCAGACATTCTCTTTTTTGTTGCAGTCTGAAGGTGAATTAACTGGCTAAGAGTTTCCTAAGCATAAAAAGTACATAAATCAGAGCCTCAGTATAATATAAACAAACATTATTATAATTACCTCTAATCTGTTACTACTTGGTCTATAGCTAACAAAATTCAATTATTGGGTGTGGCTTTATCTGAAAAAACATGCAAGAAACTACATGACTGTACATGTATTCAAAGCTTAAACAATTGCATCTTTTCAGTGATGTAAAGACCTATGAATTGTTGTTTAACTTTTGAAATTACTATTAGCAATTAATAATCATAAGTTAAATATATTATAATAATTTATTTCATATACCAGTAATTTAAGTTTATTACTATTATTACACACATCACCTTGTGAATACAAACATTTTACATAGTATTACTTTTTTTCTTTTAAAAGCCTTTGAAAACAAAGTTTTTGGAATATCGTTAATATATATTCATACGAATTATAATTGTGAACATCATTCTTAGCATTTTAGTAGATTATATGTTGTAAATTTAAGATTGTTTAAGAATTATTATTATTATTATTATTATTATTATTATTATTAGAGATCAACTGCCTTGTTATAAGCAAATGGCCAACCCCATCTTTTTGGTAAGTGAGAAAATGATCATCACAGTGAATTTTCAATTAAAGGGGCTCTGTCACTGGGTGATAAACACATTTTGAAAAGTTAAGCCTAAATTTTTCAAATACAATCTTTTTTAATCTTCCTAATTCAAAGTGATCCTCATTCCTTCTCAGTTCACTGTTACATTTTTGCTATATTTCTTCCTTGGTAAACAATTATTTGAAGGTTTCCTGAGATTTGTAGGTACAATGTAATTTTAAGCATTACCAAAATTGTCTACATTCATTATGTCTTAGCCCCTTTAAGTAACTGGAATAAAAAGTTGAAAAAAAATCAGGACTTCAATGGGATTCAAGCCTATAATTCTGTGACACCGGTGTAATGCTCTACCGCCTGAGCTATGAAACTACGCACTTGGTAGTACAGTCAGTGGAAAATGGAATAACTTATAATGCATGTAATTATAATCATCCAAAATATGTACCTTCTCTTCTTGCTCAGTATATCTTATCTTCGTTAAGACATTTGATAGTAATTCTCTCTCAACCTCTATGAGCCTGATAACAAAGGCAAACTTGCAGTCAGGTCTAAGATAATTATTTCTACTGAATGTGTGAGAGGACAAATAGACATGTCCCCTTTACAATATTACAAACAGCAAGCTCGGACATCAGTATACAAAGGGCGCCACTGGCTGCCGCTATCAGTCTATTTATGAGCTTACAATACTTCAACTCTCCCAGCCCATGGTGAGTGATGATTTAAGGCATGAAGATAGACCACAGCCTCAGAAACTGTCCCCTAGTCTTCTTGAATAGTGTTTGGTTTCTTTACTGTCCCACAGAATCATACACATGTATGTACATGTATGAACAATGTTTGTGACACAGGGCCTACATGTACAGTTTATCTTCCTTTTCCGAGACTAGAAAGTCTAACCAGTTGTATATTTCATTACAAAGGCAGCACCTTGTCCTCACGTACATTAATTAAAAGACTTTGAGTTTTGGTCCAGCTGGGGTTCAAACCCGTGACCTCCCACTCGGCAGACTGGCACTCTCTCAACTGAGCTGACTGGGAGGCAGTTGACACAATAACGGAATGATTTACAAGATACTACAGTGCACGTTGGGTTATCAGGGCTTTCAAAACGTTTTGAAGTAGACAACAGTAGCTGTGGCATGTTAAAATAATGTTATCATTACAAGCTAATTATAATGGCCCAAGTAAGCAGCGACATATTAAACATAAGTGGCAGAACTCCAGCAATTGCTGGCTTGTTTAGAAACTGTGGTCGGGTATCCAGGGGTAGACAAACTGTTATCTATGACAGACTGTAGACAGTGTCCAACTGATCAATATATGGATCAGCATTCTCATCCCCAAAGCCCAAGATCCTCCTGGTAAATTGCGCCAGGGATCGAGACCTCTGGCCGCTTCCAAGACCAGAAGTCTGCAATTCACGGACTCATTGTCAAATTGGACAAAATATGATTGAATGAAAATTTCAGAACGAGCACTCTGCACATGCTCACAATTTGGCCAGAGGTGTTGATCCCTGGCACAGAACAGAAGGATCAAAGGCTCTGGGTAGACTGGGAACCTCACAAATTTGCTTGATCACTTCAATTTATTGGCAGATGCAATGCCCTAATGGTTAACGTGCTAGGCTCAAATCAAGACTGAGCAATGGCCAGAATACCAGATAACTGGGGAACATTGAATTTGATGCCAGGAAGCATTAACCCTTGGTGGATCAACATGCTTTAAGCATACTTGGTTACAATTTGATGTGAGACTGGCCTATCTGAATTAGCCACTACTACCTGCTGGCCAGTCCACTATAATTTTGTATATTGAAAAAAAAAAAAAACAAAATAAATGAAAAGTGAAAAAAGTGCTTCTCATCCAGGAGGGAATTAAATAAATACAGTAACTTTGTTATGTGCTATAGAAACTCACTAAATAAATTGATGCTTTGACAAGAAATGTTGTGTCAATCCGAGAAAAGTACGTGAACGAACTTTGAATTTTTTTTGAGAGCTGATCTAATGATTCCCCGACACACTTTTACAGTGATATGCAGTAATTACTTCGAAGGGCCAAATTCCGAAGCGAGTTTGCCGCACTTATAAACCTTGCTCTATTTGCATTTAACTGACTGCAGCTTCTCTTATATTTAATCTCAACCGTTAAAAACATTTCCATGACATTCTTGGTTCTATAATCTTTAAAATGATGTATAGGCTTAGGCACTTCCCTCAACTTATACGCACGTGTGAGGATCTTTTTCCGCAAAGCACCCGCGAACCTGTTCAGTAACCTTAAGTTTTTAACAAGGTTCGTGCTGAGACTGGAAAACAATGAGCCATGAGCTTTCAAACTTCACTTCAAGTATCAACTGTTTTACACAAAATAATTCTTGTCTGTTTAGCCATGAAATAATTTATAGTCGACAAAAACTTACTTTTCAATGTCGCTGACATCTTGAGAGAGTCTTCTTTCTCTACCCTATTAAACAATAGAGAATTTATTACAAACTGCCCTTTGAATAATTAGCAATGGAACTGCATTTGGTCCGGGTAGTTTTTTACTAGGAATAGTTGTCACTAAATGCTCTATTTGCGGAGATGGGGTGGGGGTTGCAATTAAGTGAAATAAGTAAACCTTTTTTTATGACAAATGACAAATGAGAATGAAAAATTGAGTATACATGTACTCTGCATTTAAAATTCGATCAGTGGAGCAGTACTGTACAAATTACAAACCCAAAAAAATTTTGTCTTACCTTCAGTTCTAGTTGCTCAATTCTGTGAGCTCTGAAGAGGTCAAGACTATGAACTTGAATGTTACACTGAGAACAAAGGTGTATCACATTCTCTGCAAAATCAGAATAATTAACAATTATGTATAGCAAGTGAGAAATGGTCATCACCGTGAATTTCCAATTCAAGCAATGGAATAAAGAAGCCTAAAAAAAATTCAGGCTTCAACAGGATTTGAATCTGTCCAGTGACCTCCACAATAAAGGTGAGACAGCATCACACCAATTACTTAAGTTGGAAATTAAGTGAGATGATCATTTCTCATTTTCATCTACATCCACAGTTCATATAATATGAATTATTTTTTCAATCGTATACTTATAGTGCGACCCGGAAAACCGTGAACACCTAAAATTATTTGTGGAATGTTTATTGTTTTGCAACCAATCAGATGCAATGATGAAACTGCAAGACTCAACCACAGAAAACCACAAGAGTAATAGCCGAATGGTTCAAGTAGTCATGAAATAACATGTTCATTGTTCTATTTGACAGCTTATAAATTAGCAGAGAATAACTGCGAACGATATTTCGCAGAAAAGAGATGTTAAATAAACACGATCAGACACGGGAGAGTTGAAAAACTGACCCCTGGTCCGTAGACTACCCACTGATCCCTAGTCCGCGGACTACCCTACGGACTACCCTTAAAAATCAACAATTTACTTCTGCGGGTTAAAGAAATACAAGAAACTTATCTAGCTACCGATGTGATCATTCAAAACACCTGCCAAGAAGACTGGATCGAAAAGCAAGATGGCAGGTATTTTGAATGATTGCATCGACAGCTAGGTAAGTTTCTTGTCAATCAATCAACTTTATTTGCCACTCAAATCCTTTTACATCAGTTTCTTGTATTTCATTAACCCGCAGAAGTAAATTTGGTTGATTTTTAAGGGCAGTCCACGGACTAGTCTGTAGGGCAGTCCGCAGACTAGGGGGTCAGTGGGTAGCCCACGCACTGGGCGTCAGTTTTTTCAACTCTCCCATCAGACACAGCCAGACAGCATGCCTGAGAGCTACCTGAATTATAAATGAATGCATCATCTCTTTTTCGTAAAATATTGGTCATGATTACTCTTAGCTTATGCATTAAAGCTCAGTTCAAATGCCCCACCTATGCCCTGCCTCCCCTCCCTTCCCCCCCCCCCCATCCCCCCTCACCTGTGCGGCTTAACATTGACAGCGTACAAGGAAGTTAGTGTCCGATAGCCCGGGGCTAGTCGATTGCCATCGGGCTGGTGGATTATCCTTCACTTGCCCGATGGGGAAGTGAAAGTTTTCACGAATTAATTTATTTATTCCCGAGAATTTTTTCGGGCTAGTGGAAATGACCTCCAGGCTAGTACATCCTGGCTACAGCTTGCCCAAAGGGCAAGTTGGAAAATTGAACTTCCTTGTACCCTGCATTGATCAGTCACGTGAGATTTTCATTTGACACATGCATGTGTGCAAGTGAAAGTTGCACACATCATTCCAAGTGAAAGCAATTGATTTTAATGAAAGTCCTTTCCGAAATAAGTTAACTATGTGCAGATAAACAAAGAACTCACCATATTTACAATCGAAACATTTGAAATCAGCTCGCTTCTCGAGATGGTTGTAGCATATCGGCCACAAGCTTGACGCAGCGCTGGCAGCGGTAAGCATTGCCATTTTGGCGCGTCCTTTCTTCGAAAAATGACCACTCTAGGCGAACTTGTTTAGCGTTCTAAATCCAGAGACAATTCACACAACTATTTTTTCAGAACTTAATTCGCATGAAAATTACACCGACCTGAACCAGATTCAATTTTCATCTGTTTGATTAGCGATTGTTTTGTCACTGGTTACGCTGTTTACGCATGCTTCGAAGTCTCGCGCCAATATCCCAGAGAGAGACTGGGGTCTGGAAACGAAGATGACGTTGACAACATCGGCAAACATCGGCTAAATTGTCGGAGATAATCTCCGACTTCTTGAATCCGACGGCTATATACGTTGCTAGGTGAGCTTCTCGACGAGCGTCTCACCAATCTACTGGTTAACAATTGGAAAATCCATTTGAATAATTGACGTTTAGTAAATACAGGATTTCATATTCACTTACGGCTATGGAATGTTTCTACTCTTTATTTTTTCCTTCGCCATTTTTTTTTTTGCATTCTTTGATCAGCTCACGAGCGGATGAAAAAAGAAATTGTCTTAAGTTTTGATCAATAAAACGTATAATTAAAAAACAGTGAGTCCACCTTTTGGCTTAAAAAATTTGAATATAAATGAAAATGCTTTCTTTGCAGAATTCCCATGGGCTCACGCGGCCGTCATGCTGTATTGTTAATGATGTCATATGGTTAATTAAGCATAATATATTTATTAGTCAATTGTCTCTTGAGTGGTTTAGTGAATTATGCGTTTCTATGATCACGCTTTCATTCAGGTTAAAATCCGTCTGCTACAAAAATGAGGGGAACCCGAAAATCTACTCTTATGACTCCGGATCCTTATCATATCCCAGGGTAAGTATTTCTAAGGCATTATTAGAGATATTTATTTTCAAGCGCGCATGAGTTTTGCGTATAATAAATCGCTTGCTGTCAATTTCACAAATGCTTTTAAAACATTGGGTATCATTTTATCAGCTTTATGATTCCCTTGCTTACATAGTTATTGTGGTTACTGCCCACAATTCAAGTACCAAATTGGCGAAACCTTCGGCAGGACAACGTCGCAGCTTTTGACAACATCGTCCGTGGCTAGTTCTGGGCGACCGGTGTTGTCTGACATCATTCCGCATCCTCGGCCACCGAGGGACAGCCGACGGACCTTGATAGCCACGCGCAGCTTAAATCTTGGCGATCAAAAATTGTGCGACGACATGGTTCCAAATTACACAGGTAAGTGAATGAAAGAATATTGTCTCTTTTCTTCAAGTTAATTCTTACTCGACTCCGCTCTATGTTTGAGCGATTAGCTAATCCTATTTTATAATCCTTGGTACACAGAAGAGTGTCAAAAGATTTTTCTTTCGCGGGAATCCGAAGTAGACAGACAAGGGATAAGGAAGCTTTTATGTATTAGCGTTGAAAAATATTGTCTTGCTTTCCTACCAATCGTTGTTTTGCCCGTTTCTCTGCCAAACATAAAACAGATCGAAAGAATTTTACGGTGTAAACAAACCCCCGAACGCTTTGTCCGACCACGTTTGTAATTTTAAGTGATACATCAAAGACACCAACAATTTTTTACCCGGGGAAAATGATAAAATGGATTTAATCAGTAAAACAGAAAACATGAAGTTTTAAATAACTTTTTAAAATGTCAAGGCAGCGAGCGATCGAATGTTTTCATGTTGCGTGACTGTGTGGCTCCATAGTTTACGGTTGTAACCAAGGAAGCGACCTCTGCTTTAAGTAATGTATGCATTGCCTATGAAGCTCGTTGACCTGTGTTGAACTAGCCTGCGTAGCTGGCGGGATTCGCGGCGAAGTACTTTTGTTTTGTGGGAGGCCGTCTTCGGAGCGGCAAAGCCGTGGAGAGATTGGTGAGGAGTCGAGTTGGGAAATTGCCACTCGCGCGGCTTCGCCGGCCGCTTGACCTCGTGGGCTTCGCCCGCGAATGTGAGTGAGTAGCTCGCACCCTCAAATCCCGCCGGCTACGCAGGCGAGTGTTGAACCTTTTTTTGTTGTACTTACCCGCCTCACACGATTTTGCATATTTTATACTTGAGTGAATTTACGGCTTTTGTTATTTGCACGCAAATCACAAAAAACAAATACGAAAGAGTAAAATTAAAACAAGCTGCAACTTTGAAGAAACTACAAGTTTCACTCGCTTGGTTCGCAAGATAAAAGGATTTCTGTAAATTTTCAAAATTACAGCTCAGCTGCAATTAGACAAAAGTACTGCGCTGTGTAATGTTCTATAATATTCGTAGAGCATGACAACAATCTTAAGGGAAAATACGAATTCAATTTGAACAATTTTCAATTCTGATGAAATAGCTGAAAATATGTCTTTAAGCCCAGTACAGGCATTTATCAATAGCTAGAGACTATTTCTGTTTCACTCACTTTTCGACTTTTTCTGGGCTAGCTTATAAGCCACTTTTGCCTAAACGAAATAGAGGTTGAAGTTTCCACGATCTTTGTTTTTCTGAAGTTGAAGGTTTTATCAGCAAGTTGCAATAGGGCCCGGCATTTTAAAAGTTTGGAACCCACGCAAAGAAAAAGTAAAAACAAGACTACATCTGAAACTGCGTTCACCCACCCAGGCTTCCCGCTATTTGACTCTTTGACCTACCTCAGGTGACGTCAAAATATCAGTTCACTTTCATGTTAGGCTTTGATTACGCCTCCCGGAACGAGTTGCACATAGTTTATTTTTCTACTGATCCACTCTTTTTCAGGCTATATACCCAAAGGAGAGCATTATTTTGGAAAGCCGTACGCTGACACTAGCCTGAGCGCCATTGCTAGCTTCCAAGGGGATCAAGTGAAACATCATCGAAAAATCCGCGACCTTCGAACAATCGCAGAGCTACAAAGAGGCAAAGAAGTCCCACAGGAGCTTCTCTCTGATAACACTCTGATCACTACAAAGTACAAAACTCCGCTGAAGTCAATCGTAATTGGACCAAAAGCGTACTACTCGCCTCAAGCACTCCAGCACTCGCTCTCTCCCTATGTCATGAGCAACGACGACCCGAAGAAATTCCTGATGTCGGGATACACGGGATTTGTCCCGCGGGCTAGGGGTGAAATGGGCGTGGGATACCCACTGTTGACAAATAAAGCGCTCTGCGAGTTCACGGACGAAAGCAACAGGCTTAGACGGGTAAAAGATCTGCCAGTCACAGTTGTTCGGCCTGAAATTAACATTGTCGACACCAAGCCGATTTACCTGAAGGGGTCTGGTCAGGTACCACACTACACTGGGCACGTACCAGGTAAAGTATTGACTCACTTTGAAGCAGTCCTTATAAACCGAATAGCCGGAGGGGTTTCGCGCGTGGGTAATTAGTCAGTCTGTGACTGACCCGCGAGGGATTTGTTTCCTGTTCTTGCGCTGCTTCACGGTCTCCGCAATTAACGAGGCGATAAAGGCTCAAGGCTACTATACTCGCGCGCAAAATCGCGTTACCCGCGCCACAAGTTTGTTCGTTGCAAGACTAAATGTGGCAATCGATAAACAGTCGACTTAAACAAACTCTTTATAGTCTAAAAAGCGATAAAAGCGAAATAAAAGAAATTGGTCCCGACGGACCTCGCTTGGCATCTTGAACATTTTTCCAACGTGGCCATTTTTTCCGCTTTGTTCAGCTTCGGAGAATCTACGCATGCTAGTAGCTTGAACCAATGGCATGACTGAGTAACTATCCCCAGTGCCCTGATGCCGCGCGCTCTGCGTTTTGATATCTCACCACGCTAAGAGAGATCTCAAGTCTGCTACAAGGTCCCTGTGCTAGGTGACCTTCTTCCTTCTCTGTCGACCGTGGCGCTGGCAGTTTACGGATTTTGGAAATATGTCACGCAACCACGATAACAAAATTTTCCGTCTCCAACTAATTGCGTTTACTTGTTTGGTATGTTTGCAGGAGAGAAGTTCCGATATGGTATGACATTTGGATACAGCACTGAGAACGCGGCGCCCAAAAAAGCCCTCACAGTCTGAGACACAAATACAGGAAGAGATTGCATAACCTATATGCAGTGTAACTGTGTTACGTATAAAGAAATTTTAAGAAATGCCTTGCAAAACACATTTCTTACAAGCACCTGTGCCCAGTACATTTGCAGAGCAAGAAATTTATTATACATTCTTATAAACCTCCATTTTTCAAATATTCTGTAAAAGTTGGTTAAGGTTTAATAAAAAAATCTGACGAGTGAATGCGCTTCTCCTCTGCCCTAGGATCGTCAGGGGGGAATGTTGGGTAAAGAATATTAGCCCTCTCCCACACACTGCATCGACATACACACATCTGGAGACTTCCATACGGCAATCAATACTTTTAAACCCAGCCTTGTACATTGAACAACATAACAGCTATAATCTATGTATACCAGTATTTCTATTTACATTCTTGCTTTCCACGTTGCAACGACTCAACACCAACGAGGAAAGGACGAAAGCACGACCATGAGTCTTGAGCTCAATCACACCCTATAGCTTTCCATAGATGCGTCTCATCGAGTAACTATTAAAATTTCCATATGGGAATTCAGTTCTCCCCAAACATGTTCACCGAAAGCACTTGCAAAATTCCAGCAGAAAAGTATAATTTCCCTTGTATTATTTTGCAGCTTTGGCACTTTCTCCGTAACCAAGACGAAGATGCTGAATGCCCTTTCGCAAACTGTCGATGCCATCATCGGCAACCAAGGTTTTATTAATGGACGACGTCAAATCTGCCCGCGTTTGACCGGATAAGCCCGAAACTGTCCTTTGATTATTAGATGAAATAAGGACTTGATAATTAGACCTATAAGTTAGATTCACGCTTAGGTTAAGGATACGAATTGGGGCGCCATATATTGTATTACAGTAAAAAAGGCATGTTGTATAAAGAGCAGGTTACGCCGAAGATCTTCGGCGTGGGGTTTGAAATTTTGAGGCGTACTGGCGTGCGATCGGGGATTTTGGCGTACAGCAGCGGGTGACGAAGGGGTAACCTTTAGACGTAACCCTGATTTGCTTCAACAAATTTTACATTTTTGGTGTCGAAGTCTCTCTTACCAGTTTCTTCTGCGGGAGAGACGCTGCCTGGCGCATTTCCCGGAGAATCGGCGTGGGATTTCTGCCGCTTGCCAGATTCTTGGCGTGGAATTTCAAAACCCTTGGCGTATCTTCAGCGTGGGATTTATGTGGAATGCACCCTGGTTGTCGGATCAACATGGTAGTGGTATAGTGGCGCGGAAGGAATACTAGCAGACTACAGGTTCCAGGTTCAACCCCAGGTACGTGGTTACATGCATTTTTAGTGGGGAAAAAATCGGGTGATGCTCCATAAACCAAGTCAATATATGCACTGTTATGTTGTGTGAAGTCTATTGTGCTATTGTTTATGGGCTTGGCTTTGTGACGTACTTCGGGACTTGCAATTGACTTGGTATATGGCGCTCGACCCAAAAAATCGATGATACGCGAAAAAAGTCTATAAGTGTCCCTAGAATGGCATCGATCGTTTACGAAAAAGAAAGGTGCAACGTTGTATTCGTTTGTTCGCAGAGTTTTTGTCATTTATCTTCCATGCTCTTGGCTTCCGAAGAGTAACGGGCCAAGCTGATGTAGGGAATTTCTTTTCTTGAAGTGGAGTGCGTCTCCAACCAATTTTGCGCCGCAAGTCCAACTTTAACCGAATCGGCACTCTTGCACGAAGACGATGGCTTCATTCCTTCCACTGATCCTTTCATTCGTCAGACAAAAGAGCAAATGGATTGGAGGAAACGATCTCACTTTCGTCCCCCTCCTGTTCGTCATCTCCATCACTACTCGGTCTCTCGTCTCTCTTGCCTCTCCCGGGGGGAGCTAGTAGATGAGCTGACAATTCGTCCGTTTCATGTTCCTGTTGTCGTAGCCTTCTACTTTCTGCGTGTCTTTCTTGTAAGAGGGCAATCTCCTTTGTTTCGGGATGAATCTGCCATTCAACTGTCGAGGAAAAGAAAATTATAAGAGCAGAGCATTACAAATATTCTTCTATATTCCTTTATTTCCCCCAAAAAAATCAAGCTAGGATTATGCCTTTTTGTGCTTGCATTCCACCCCATTAAAACGTTTTTTTTTTTAATTTTCCAGCGCTTGCCACCAGTAAGATTGTTTCGCGCTTACAAGCTTGCACGCTTTTCCCGAACTTGCCACCAGTTGGAAGATTGCTGTTTTTTTTTTTTTTTCGCGATTGCCATCAATTAGAAGACGTTTTCACGCTTACAATCGCTGAAGATTTTTTCGCGCTTACATGTTTTCCCGCGCTTCCCACCAGTTAGAAGATTTTTTCGTGCTTACACGCGCTTACATGTTTTCTCCGCGCTTGCCACCAGTCAGATTTTTTCGCGTTTACATGTTTTCCCGACGCTTGCCACCAGTCAGAAGATTTGTTCGCGCTTACAATCGCTTACATGTTTTTGCCGCGCTTGCCACCAGTCAGAAGATTTGTTCGCGCTTACAATCGTTTACACGTTTTTCCCGCGCTTGCCACAAGTCAGATTTTTTTCGCGCTTTCAATCGCTTAGTTACATGTCTTCCCCGCGCTTGCCACCAGTCAGAAGATTTTTTCGCGCTTTCAATCGCTAACGTGTTTTTGCTGCGCTTGCTACCAGTCAACAGATTTTTTCGCGCTTACAATCGCTTACCTGTTTTCCCGCGCTTGCCACCAGTTAGATTTTTTCGCGATTTCAATCGTTTGTATGTTTTCCCGCGCTTGCCACCAGTCAGAAGATTTTTTCGCGCTTACGATCGCTTACCTGTTTTCCCGCGCTTGCCACGAGTTAGGAGTTTTTCCGCGCATGTGCCCAGTTAGAAGATTTTTTTGGCGATTACTAAATTTGTGCATCGAGTTCTGATTGGTTTTTACCAATATATGTGGTAAAAATGACGAAGTGAACGGCTCCGTACTGTCTTGATGTATTTATTTTTTGTAGCAATAGCAAGAAAAAAAAATGGCTTAACTAACCTCTCTTAGCGACGAAACCGGGTGGATAAACACACATTACAATCTTGCCATCTACAGCCAATCTCAAGAGACTATTGGCTAGCAAATAGAAAACAGAAAATACAGCACATCAGTAGCACGACTTCACTTCGAAAAGCATAACAGATTCATAACATTGTGAACAATCAGAAGACGTTTTCCCGGGTCAGGTTTGTTAAAGACCAACTTGTGATGCCGGCCGTCAGGTTGACAAATCCTCGTAAACACACGGTAGAGTCGGAGAACATGCGATTATTATTGTCCAATCAGAACAAACATAAGCACTCTGAACGTACGATGTGACCTTAGCAACATTTCTACCAAAAAACTGCTAATTCTTGAAAATGTGCGTTCGATCGTAACATGAATTTTTTCTTGAATTTCTGCGAGGTACCTGCTCGATAAACATCAGTACGCCCAGCTTTCGCTGTCAAGAAACCTCTTTTATTGGCCCAAGCTGAAACAAAAGAAAGTATGTGTTCAGGGTTGCAACTAACACTCGTAAAGGAATTTTTGGACTCACGCTTACCGTCACAGACATCCCAAGCTGACCAAGGGTGGTTTTCGTCTCCTACCCCTCCCTCCCCATCAGAGTCGTCTCTATTCAAGGGGTGCACCAACTGCAAAAGATCAACCAGGGGTATTCTAGCAGCTAAATATCCAACAGCAGTGTACGGCTCTTGTACTTGAGCGATGGGATACATTCCGGATAGGATCTAAAGGCGAGGTAAACATAATAACAAGAGTCAGCTCACACGCGATCTGTTACTTTCATATCACTTAATAATATCCTTGTAGTACTCCAACAAATCGGTGATCTGAGGGCATTGCAGTGTTGGTTTAGTCTGTGTAGTACGCGTTCCCGCATTTTGGGGCGCGCAAAAACTGGGGGGGGGGGGATGGTAAAAATACCAAATTAAGTGTGGAAACCTTGGGGAAACCTCTTCACTAGTACGGGAACGGGAACGCTTGCTTGCCCTCCCGGCGGCAAGATGAGAGACCCTGGGAACGAGGTTGTGCTTGCTGTACAGGCTAGAGCTGGTTTGGAAAGTGGATTTCAGATATTTTATTCCCTATCTATATTATAAACACGCGGGCCACTAGATAAGCTCAATGTATAAAAAATACGCCTTTATTAGGTTACGCAGCCACAGTGTATTGCAAATAAAATATTAAGTGTCGGGCGGCTACCCAAATTATCACTGAAAGGGTTGTCTGCCGGCACACAGTCCAACATTGAGATGGCCTGCAGCACGAGCGATTGATGCGGGTAGAAATAATCAAGCACAGAGTCAATGGGCAAGTGGAACCACTTCTACGGAATACATGCACTTAATTTTCCTGAACTCGTCAAAACAAGACAAAACTGCAGAGAACATTTAATACAGTTATAACATACCACCCAAATTACCAAAGCATATGCATACCTGAAGTTGCTTTCCAACAACAGAAGGAAACACTAATCCAGGGCAGTCACACAGTCTGACGTTAGGTGTAAGAAATATCGTCTGGAAGTGTTTGGTGTGACCGGGCGTACGAGATGTGCTCACTACCTGTTGAGGAGCAAAAAAGGCGTTGAAGGTCTAGTGTCGCTGAAGAAACGTAGGAAGATTAGAAGCAAGCTTCAGATGATACAAACCTTGTGCCCAACAAGACCATTGAGAAGAGAAGATTTTCCAACATTCGGATGGCCTGAAATAAAAGGCACGCTTGAATTAAAGATTTGATATCGGCCACGGTAAACAAAAGCGAATTACACGCCACTCTCAAATGCCTTTCATGTAGAATAGACGTGGTCTACGCTTCCAGCTGGTTTATACTGCAAGGAGTTATAATTTTTCTCCAAAAACAGAAGATGTAAACAGGCGGTAGCGTTGTTGTTGTTACTGCAAATCATAGCTTGTGGTCTCATCGTGTGGCGTGCAGTTACGTTGCGGTGGAAAATGGCACGAGGGAAGTTAAACTATGCTACGATTCGATTCTTCGCGTCAACCGAAGTAGTAAGCAGAACTTTCTACTCCACGCTCGTTCACTTACCAATTAAGCCTAACGTCAAAATGTCCTCATTGTGTTCTACATCCTCGAAACTACTTCCTTCCTCCTCTGTAGAGAAAAAAGTAATGATGAATATGCCAACTTGCTTTAAGAAAACTTCAGGCGAACCAACTTTTAATCCGGGCGAAACGACTTTAGGTCCTGGCGAATCGACTTTTTCCCGGGCAAAACGACTATGAGTTCGGGCGAAACGGTTCCGGGCGAAACGTTCTTCGGGCGAAACGACCTGTTGCCGTACCTTCAGATTCATCAGAGCTGCCATAGTCATCATAAACAATTCCTTCCTCTTCTCCTTTTTCTTGCTCACTGAGTTTTCTCGCCCAGCCATTAAGGTCAACTAAATCAAGAAAACACAAGATGAATCAATTCAAGGCAAACAAATTGATGAATCAAAGTAACCATAATAATCCACTAAAACAAAATTAATATTATGTTAAGAATCACATCGATCCCCGATCACCACATACTTTTATTGCCACGCAAACTTTCACAAGCTTCCAGTAGAGCTCTTGGTCCAACAGGGAAGAAACATCTCTTACGACGACGGCGCTTTGATAAAACTGTTATTGGGAACAATCAAATTGAAAGTGCTTTCAGATGCAGGTCAAAATAGACAAACCTATTGTAATGAAATCTTATAAGATATGTCATTTAACTATACTACCTCAAACACTAACTCACAAACGTGAAAACGGATGGGAACATCGGATTTATGTACTTTCAGAGTGCTCAGATTCAGCTTGACTTTCATAAAACACACTTTGTTATCAAAGATCAACTGCACATATAAAATCACAAGTTATACATTGAGAATTCATGTTCATAAATGCTAAAAATAGTCGAGTGTTATTTGAAATATTTTATACCTTTGCTTGGATCCTTCTTACGCTCATTCTCGTCTTTGGGAAATGATGTAAAACACACAACTTTGAGATGCTCAAACTTGGATTTAAAGTACTGTTTCCAAGCAGTCACTACCTCAGGAGGAACAAGATCAATCTGCAGAGAATCAGCATGGTCAATAGCTAATAAAAACTACAACAAGGAAATACTGGCTGCAATTACAAATTAACGTCAGTTTTAAGAAACCACCAAACTTAGTGCTTTAATTCAATTCAACTCGTTATTTTCACTATAAAAGACAAATTAAATATAATTCTTACAAAAGAAAGGATGAAAATAATTTAAAAAGAGGAGATGTAGTGACATAAGAAAAAAATTCATTTATGAATGGTGGCCAAAGTGGCAAAGGCTTTCAAGTTATCATTTATTTACATTTATCATTTCGAGATATTGAGCCTTGCATTTATGGCATCAGAACCTAGCTTATGACCTTGCTCAGCACAAGTCTTCAAGTCAAGATCATGGGGTTGACCCTGGTTTGGGGCTCAGAAAATTCTTTTTCTGCATAATTTGATTTGAGAATGCTTTTCCACTGGGTACCCTGGCGTTACCTTATTCAGGACCAGCACCAATTCCTTCTTCAAACCCTGCACAACATGATTGTACACAGTTGGGGGGAAATGAAGAACCTGGGTGAAAAGACAATAAAACAATCATGCATTTGACAAGAGTTGTTAATACATGTGCTATGCTAGTAAGGGATGTAAATTTAAAGTTATGTAGTGAACACAATTCAGCATTTGGTCATGATTAGCAAGTGGCTTACACTGTAATTTAGTTATTAAAAAAATGAATTTCAGGTAAAATGATTTGAAATCATTTTGGCCCAACAATCATATTTGAAACTCAAAAGCTATTATGGTCAATTGAACCTTAAAGTCAAACTTACTGGATGTCGAATATCTGTTATAAGAACAACTATGTCTGCAACTTCTAACACTCGCCAGAGCTGTCTCCATGTCTGTAATATCAAATTGAAAAAAGTCAGAATCGTTTCCATACATGTATGCAAGCCTAATATTTGTTGAAGCCCACACATGTCAAGAGGCATGGTAGCTTAATGGTTAGTGCACTGGATTCCAGAACGACTGGTCCAGGTTCAAAGCCTGACAAGGACACTGTGTTGTGTTCTTGGGTAAGACACTTTACTCGCATGATGCCTCTTTTTAGCCAGCTAATGTAATTCTGGGGGTAACCTTGTGATGGACTGGAATTCCAACCAGGAGAAAATAGAAATACTCCAAGTCGCTTCATGCCATGGAAAACGGGACAAGCTCAGGCCGCCTGGTAGGCCACTTGGCTCATGCATGAGCAGACTTTCAAATTTATTGATGGTTCCATTAATTTTGACAATTCATGGTGATACAACAAGGCAAACGTCCTCAATGGAAAAATGAAGTTTTACCTTCTGTGATTATTTTAAAAACTAAACCTGTTTGCTTTGTATACAAAACTTTCACTTAAAGGGTTTTATTATATTAGTCTTAGAGATTACTTTCACTAGTACCATATTTATTAAATTAAAGGTTAACAGATGACTGCGGGTACCAAAGTTATTTATAATTAAAATATACTTATTTTAAAAAAGAACATTACCTCCAAGTTCCGCTCAAAGTAACTCAATTCTGACAGCTTGTATTCATTGTAAATCTTGTCCAAGAAGTTGTCAAACATCTCTTGCTCGGATCTTTCAACTTGTTCTTTGCTCATACTGTATTTCCAAGGCGGTCTTTTGGGCATGTCCAAAACTAAAAATAAAATGGGAACATACGTCAAACATAAAAACTGCATATCATAGTGTAGTAGGGAATATTAGCACAGAGGTGAGAGTGACTGTTGTTGTTGTTGTACAGTTGTTGTCATTTATTATAATACTTTCTTGGGCATTGTGACGTAGCAAATTCAGCAGGCTAAAATGCATTTTAGCCCACCATGTGGACCAATCAGAAACAACTTATTATTAACAATAGTAATAGATTTGATGTTCTTAGGCATAAATATGTTTTTGGCTCTCAGGTGAGCTTATTTTAACCCATTTTAGCCCTCACCTGCGGCTCAGGCTAACATGAGCCGGAGTCAGGCCAAAAACATATTTTTGCCACGAACATCAACTCTGTTATTGTATTGTTATTTTATGATTTAATATATACTTACTATAGTTAAGTTAATTTGAAAACAGCTAATTCTTGCATTATGAATAGCAAATCTTAAAGCTGATATGTTACACTTGAGTCAAATTTGAGTGAATTGAGTAGCACTTCAATGTTTGCATTCAAAGGGAATTGGCATTATAGTTAATTTGATAAATGTTATTTATTTTACAAATAAATTAAGAATTTAAATGTTGCTATGTGGAATACGGTAATCAGCAGGAAGTCAATCCATGCAAATCTCTTTTGGAGCAGCCTGTTATTATCTTTAATCAATTATATACGATAAAAAATGCTAACAGTGCCTGAGAACTATGCGCATATAGCTCAGGTAACATTTTCAATCCCAAGAAATCATAAATTGCAAACACTAAGTAAACTCTGTTGCCAAACATTATTCATTTCAGACATATGGATGTCATTGCTAATACTTATACACATACCAGATCCAGGCTTGTAAGTAGTTTCAAGACTTACTTCAAGACTTTCCTAGAATTAAAATCATCTAGAAATCATTTCCTCTGAAAAAACTGATAATGGGCATGCCTAACATAGAAGTGTCAATAAGCACTTTTTGAATTTCTCATCATTTTTGTCTTTGTCATCAGATAAAAAAAGTCTGGACATATGATGAATACAAGATATCAAAATTACTGTCCTTTGCACTGTCCATAGATACCAAGGGATCAAATATTAATGGAGTGTGCACAAAACAAGAGGTAGGCCATAGCCTACCCTGTGGCCTACTGGTGATCAGATTTTATTAAAAAATAATAAATAAAATCAGTAGCAGTTGAATGAGTATACCAGCATGCATCGACTCAAATATACTGGAAGTACACAAAATCTAAAATCCATTCTATGCTGTACCAATCTCTGCTTTTATACTATTCATTTACATGTTAAGCTGATCAGCTCTCACTTGATCCAGTGTACATCAGCAGGATTATCGTCCACAGTTTCTCGCTTAAACATTTAACTGTCATATTAAAAAGCCACCAACACAGAGTATATTCAACCTTACAGGGAATGCAAATCCTTCCTTCACTCAGCCTAACTCTTGCTTGCAGTACGGGACACATCATTAGAGTGCTTAACCACCATTTTGGATTCGCAACAGCATTAGAGTTGGGACGAGTAAGAGAGGGGTAGATGGGAGAATAGGAAGAAAGAGAACAATCAGAGAAAAAAACATTTGTCCCCTGTTTCATTCCCTGGAAGGTTGAAAATAGTGTCAGTGGCTTTTTAGTACACTCATTTAGATGCATGCCAGTGTACATACGTGTTCAACAGTTACTGATTTTTTATTTGGGAGGCGTAGTGGCCTAATGGTTAGTGCGCTAGACTCCTGATCGGACAGTCTGGGTTCAAGCCTCTAGCCAGGGCACTGCATTGTGTTTTTGGACAAGACACTTTACTCTCACTGTGCCTCTCTTCACCCAGGTGTATAAATGGGTACCGATAAATTTACTGCTGGGGGATTAACCCTGCAATGGACTAGCATCCCATCCAGGGGGAGTAGAAATACTCTCCGTCACTTCATGCTATAGAAACCGGAATGAGCTCTGGCCTGATGGGCCACTAGGCCTGAATGCAGACTTTACATTCTACCTTTTTGTTAAAAAAAATCTGACCAACTGGTAGGCCATAGGGTAGACCATAGGGTTGCTATGGTAGCCTATGGCCTACACCATGGACTAGGTCATGTCCTACATACCCCATGTTTTGTCCACACCCATTTATTATAACTACACAGTACAGGGAAACAAACAAATGTTGATTAACATAAGTTTTAAATAATAATTTATTCTGTACATGGCAACAAAATAATAAATAAAGATAATAAAAAGTGAAAATAAAACTCTGTCAAGGAGTCAGCGTCTCATGAAGAAGAAATGAGCAAACCTCAGGGACAAAATGAAGTGGTTCTTGTGCTGCCTTTTTTCTGGCTTCAATTTCAGATTTAGATTCACGATCAAACTGCAAACGATATCTACAAAATAATAAAAAACAATAAAACAGCGCTTTTTAACCATGCAATCTTACTTGATGGATGGATTTTAATTTTGGTTGTTAAATCATATATTAATCTTTAAATAAAGCTTTCATAACATTAGTGAGCTGGTAAAACATATTCCTTTTTTTTGTTCAACAACATAAATGAGATTTTTCTGATGGTTAGCTTTAGAATTACACAACAAGTAATCATGCAGTTATAGACTTATATAGTATCTGTCCTAACCCCAAATTTTTAAGAACCAGTTTAATTTAATTCTAAATTCTTCTGCAGTGTCTGCAATACCTTTCATAGCAAGCTTATGTTAATGAAACAACAAAGTAAATTTTTACTATATCACGGCTGAAAACTCAAGGATGGCAATTAAATCAAGAACGTATACTGTTCCAAAATGTTCAGTAAAAAAAGGAAGATTTGAACGAGATGACAGCGTTTATTTATTTACCAGATCTATATATAAAAGAACAACATACACCTGTTTGGGTCGTGTTTTCTGTGCTTATCTTCATGATGTGCAACGGGTTGATGGTGAAGTTTATTAACAGCTGCCGACTTGTTCTCCAGTGATTTGTCTCCTATCTCCGATTCTTCCTCGCCTTCTGTATCAGCCGAGTGACCGGCTGAAGACATCGACCTGCTTTCCTCATCTAAAAATTGACCCCATGTTCGAAAAATTAAGATAGACAAAGTTGAAACCACCAATGTAATAAACTTGATTAAGTGGAACCAGCTGAAAAATCATTTTCACAAATTTAAAACGTCTAATATATTTCAAATATAAGCTAAATTGGCACACTTTCTGATAAAAATAAAAGCTACATATAATATACCTAGGTTTTTTACTCGTTTCTTTTCCCTCTTCTCTTGCAGTTGCTTCTTCTTTTGCTTGTTACTAAAAGGTTTTTTCCGTGGCATTTTCAGGCCAGGTTCTAAAACTTAAATGCAAAATTTAAATCGATATATCAAAACAATCATCATCCAATCATCCACTCCAAAAATATCATTGACTGACCTTGTCATGTAAGAACCCTCGAAGCTTGGTAACCGAGGCTACGTAGATAAAAGATGGCGGCCATGGCGGATTAAACTTCTTTATATAAACCTGATCACCTTGCAAATTTTAGCTTATTAAAGCTACCTGCAAGTTATTGCGTCGTCGATTTTTGATAAATAAGAATGGCAAGTAACAAACCTCTTTCGTTGTAATCATTTTTAGTGAAAATTAATTTGAATCCAAGCATTTCGAAAATCTTTGACACTCCATGTTGAATCGTATCTGCAGTCTGTCACGTTGCACACTGACCTGGGAGACTTAAAAGTAGAACTTTACTGCGAGGATACTCCTAAGGCGTCTGAGGTGAGGACCGTTTACTATTCTCGCTTCAACAACAGGACTTTTATTTAGTATGGTGTTGTAGTTGGGTAAGTTAAATATCTGCAGTCAGACATTCTTTGTTTTTCTTCCATACACCCCTTTTCGCTAAGTGGAGGTTGGGTGCCTGGGATATCCAGGGACTTCCACTGTTAGCAGCCAGCCCGTAGACCGAGTACCACTCCCATGGCTGGCAAATCCCTGCAACCCAGCCATGAGCCCCCATGCATGGCATCTGCCAAGCAGTGGACATAGGGAAGGAAGAGAGGAAAGAAGACAGCTGAAATGCCAAGCACAAGATGGCCAACGAAGCTGCACGATGAAGGCTGCTGTGTGACTCAATAAACCATGTAAGCCTGTGAGCCCAGGATGAAGACCACTGACCACTACCACTCTTTGTTGTTAACTTTCTTAAAATATGCATTTCAACCGCATTAAACCCAGTGTCATATAGTGGAAAATATTCTTCTAAACTGAAGCACTATTCAGGTTATCTGGGGCACTATTTAGGGTAACCAGAGTTATACATGTACATAGAGATTTAGTCTTTATACCAGCGAAATATTGAGGTAGAGTTGACTTACAAATCGTTAGACAATCATGTCACTCTTGGAAGTTTTCTTAAGCAACTACAACTGGCATGCCTTTTTAAGCTAAAGATCTTCAGTGTAGGTTTTGAAATTTTTCAGCATACAGTTGGTATACAGGAATTTTGGCTTACAGGGGTAGGTCCTGTCTCACAATCCTTGTTCCTAACAATTCTGTGGGACATTAAAGTGTATGTGACATGAAAAACATTTTCTTCTTATTTGAAAGGCCTTTCAAAATTCAGAATGGCATGTTTCTTTTTGAAATATCTTTTTTCGTTTTAGAGATATTGACATTTTTCTATTATGCAAATTAGATCAGTGATGATGTCAGCTGGTTTGAACTAAAAAAATGGTGAAGTACTGAAAAAACAATATCTCTAAAACTTCTTGAAACTTGGCACCACAAATGTGCATCCCGAAAGAAAGAAAATGGCACCCTCAGAATTGTTGCCAGAGCAACTCTTTCAGCTCCAGTCTTTCTGTCCAAAAAATAAATATCTCCATTTGCAATGTCTGAAGTGAGACTAAGGGTCCCACTTGGAACAGACATTGGCTGTGATAGATGATTCTTGGTTTAAGCAAAAACTGGGAATTTCAGTTTTTATTAAGACAGTACTAGCTGCAAAACTGTTGTCATGGCAACAGCACTAAGGGAATCATTTTGTTTCTCAAAGAGTGGGGCATGTAGTTCCCTGTGTTGTGGTCTGGCCTTTCTGGGTAGGGTAGGGTGGGGCACCTTGCATAAGACCTTGAGTCCTGTTCGCGCTCTTTCCCTCCAGGCTGGCAGCTTTGCCCAGTAGAATGGAGAAAACGAAACAAAAACGTAACATCCTGATAATATTGGAAGCCAGATCCTCAGTCTGCTGAACCAAGCCTCCCCCAACCCCACTCAGGCCTATTATTGTTAATTGACAGGTGTATTGCGGCATCTCTTGGCCATGTTACATTTTAAACATGTTTGATGAGCATTTTGCTATTTTCTTTTGGCAGAACTTTCTGGCTCTTTGTGCAAGCAGTTACTATGATAACTGTGTTTTTCATAGGTGAGTTCAAGTAGCAATTGAAAGTACCATGCACTAACAATATGAATGGGCCCAGCCACCTCTTGGCTGATAGTTGCCCGCGGAAATTTGATGTTCTTAAAACAAATATTTGCCTGAGAAGCAAAGCTTCAAGGGCAAATATGCCAGTTTTAAGAACATCACATTTCCAAGGGGCAATTATCAGACGAATAGTTCCGAGACATCCGAGACATTGTTCACCACTAAATTTTCTTCCGCATGCACATTCACAAACTAGCATCTTGAGGATTTTGCTGCAAGCCTAAATGTACAAATAAACGAAAATCAGGCAAGAAACAATCTAAATGCAGATCAATCAAATAGCATTTTAATGTTTTTCTTTACTGAAAGTGCGCTTGTTTAAAAAAAAAATTCACTGACGGGCACTATTCATCCAGATATTTTCCTCGGACAGGCACTATGCACTGATAGTGCCCTCTGCAGTTGAACACTATCGCATCACATGTTTAATTTAGACCAATGAGAATCTGAGAAAATTTAGTGGTGAACTATAATTTTTCAGATATAGATATTTTGTTCACTTTTGAGCAGTTTTTTACAATTTTTTTCTTAACAGAAACATCAAAGGTTTTATGTTACAAACTGGAGATCCAACAGGTTTGTGGGTAGAACTGTTGAATGTGAATAACGATTGAAAATGTTTTCAATGTGGATTCTTCAGTACATAGTAGGTAGTTAACTGTTGTCCCCACACCAATTTTTATTTGACAGGGACTGGAAAAGGAGGAAAAAGCATTTGGGGAAAGAAATTTGCAGATGAACTTAGTCCATCACTTCGGGTTAGTGGCAGAGTTATGTTTTGTCCTGAGTTAGTTTTTGCCAGATATTAAATGGTTTCATGGTTTTGAGAATGAGTTCAAATATTCCATATTTAATTTATTATACATAAAGTATTGTTAGTTACTCATTGCAAAATAATGCCTCCATTAAAAATCAACTTTGTTTGATAAGAACTTATCCTATATATCATAATATGATTTTCTCACTGGTGAAAAAGAATTTTATCACTTGACTAATCAAGATCTTGGTATGATTTTCTCACTAGTGAAAAAATCATATTGAATTTTCCCGCCATTTCATCACTGTAACAGATTTTAAAGAGTTTTTAAATGTTAAAAGGAGAATTCAAGATAAGATTTTGAAATTCAAGTTTTTTTCTTTACTTCTGTGTCACCACCAGCATAATGCGAGAGGAACAGTGTCAATGGCAAACAGCGGGCAAGATACCAATGGATCACAGTTTTTCATCTGTTATGGCAAACAACCTCATCTTGACATGAAATACACAGTATTTGGAAAGTATGTTGACTTTAAACTGCAGTTACTTCGTTTATAAGATAATAGTTTTTACTATGTCACCGGTATTAACAGTGCTACACGTACACAACCCGTACTGTTGCTACTAGAAAGAGTTTTTGATTAAATTTTAACAACTTTTAGCTGACTTCCATTTGAGCCAACCCATCAAAATATGGAAACTGTTGAAGGTGGAGATGTGAAGTTCACCAATGAATCTCTTTAAGAAGTGTCAATGAATGGCAAGTTGTCGCATTTTAATTAGCCATTTGAAAAGCAAGCTAACAGAAGTTATCAAAAAAGATGTCAATTCCCACTAAAAAAACTTTCCTGTGCAAACATTATCTTGGCTATAGTGTAGTCACACAATCTTTCCATCCTGACAAAGCAAGGATAGAGACTGGCAAGTCAATAGAAGTGTCTATCAAGGATACTATTGGTTGCCATTCCCTTTTCTTACAATGTCAATGTCATTTGCTTATAATTTTCAGGGTGATTGATGGTTTAGAAACATTGGACGATTTGGAGAAACTACCAGTGAATGAGAAAACACATAGACCACTTACTGATGTGCGGATAAAGAATGTAACAATTCATGCAAATCCTATAGCAGATCAAAGTGGCTAGCATTGCAGCAACACGATTACTTAACACTTCTGACTGGAAAGATCAGCAATATTCTCACAATAACCTCAAAACCACAGTCTGTGAGCACTGCACAGCTGAAATAGAACAGTCTTTACAGCATGTTTGAGGAAATAATTTATTTAAAAAAATTCTGTTATCACATGAAATGGATACAGCATATGACCTGTGGCTTCTTAAAATGTTGACTTTTCAAGTGATTTTTTACACACCAGTATGGACAATAATCTTTTGGTTAGAGACTTCAGTGCCCACTTGCATGTATACGAGACTTAAACTGCTTTATTTGTCAGTGGCTGTAGGCCACAACATAGTATCTGGTTATCTAAGTTGTCAACATACAGGAATGTTCTGTTAGTAGAGGACTAGTTTATGTCAACAATGTTATTTCAAGAACACCACCCTGCAGTGTATAAAAGATGCTCATCGTAATTGTAAACGATAAGCAGATGTCCCAGGACTGTCTTGCATTCCATTTGGTTGTGTCCAGTTTGCCAAGTTGAATTGAAACTTTAGAACACATTACAAACAGGTATGCATGATGGATGAAAATAGGATTCAGCATTCTGTCTCAGGATGGAACCACCTTTTTGTACTCGTCAATCTTTAATAAGCATTCCTTTCAATTTTCCTTGCCTATTAAAAGTGCTGCAGTTGTTATGAATTCCAGCCATGACTCCTGTGCGTATACACTGTTCCCACACACGTTGTCAATCAAGTGGCATTTAAAAGGATGACTATATCCTGATGCACATAAATAGTTATTGTTCTCACTTCCTTGAGTACTTCACAAATCTTGCTGAGAACTGATTACAGCGAGACACACCTAACTGTGGCCACCCAACAAACGTTTTTGACAAGTTATAATTAGCCAATCAGAGAGCACAAATTTGTTTGAGCTGTCCCTGCCTCCTAGGAATTTTCAAAGCTATTCTCACGAAACCTGTCACGCTTTTAACAAGGAGGCGGGACAACTGAAACAAATTTGTGCTCTCTGATTGGCTAACTTGTCAAAAAAGTTTGTTGGGTGGTCACAGTTAGGCGTGTCGCGCTGTAAAACTTGGACCTTACTGTGCAATGAGGGTTTGACAATGTGCTAAAAGTTCCTCACAATACCTAAGAATTTGAAACAGGAAAGCTTATATTAATTAAAAGAAGCTCTGTCGAAATATTTTGAGTCATTTTTGGTGACAAACAAAATTAAAATTATAGTAGTTTACTACTAAGGAAGAAAAACCCCAAACAGATGATGGTAAACCAAAATGGAACAAGGATGGTTAAAGACAGGGATTGAGACAGATTGCAAATGACAAAATTAAAAACTTTAGGCCATTTTTTTAATGCACAAATCATGACATAGTTCATTTATTTTGTTGTAAAAGGTACCTTGATTTGAAATACATGTACATGATTCCAAAGTTTGAGACAACTAGGGTTAAAATTGACTATTTCACAAGCTCTCAAAGTCGTGCAATTTAACCCAAACAATGGTCAGGGGAATGGAACAACTTTTCAGAGATATCCTTTGGCCTCATCAACTATCACCCCATAGAAATCTTGAGCTCATAATCTAATATTGTTAATTATAATTTTATTTACTAGGCAAAAATATTTTTCACTTCATGAGCAAATATGGCCCATTACATTAAAGTTAAGAAAAACACCAAAGGAGTGCAACTAAAACCAAAAAAGAACAAGGATGGTTGAGGATGAAGAAGATTGAAACGGATAGAAAGTGATGATTTTGAAAAATTTATTACTTTTGGTTGTAGGGGTAAGGTCATTGAGGTGGAAAAACATTGTACAATTATGTGAATTGAGGATTAAAACAACATTGACCATTCAAAAATGGGTTGTACTTTACCTAGCCACTCTGTGTTTGTGCCTAACAGCCTCAACTTGTTCTTTTAGAAGCAGGGGTTGTACATGTGCAGCTTCTTTTAGCACATTTAACACAGCTTCCTGTGAAGTAAATTTAGTGGACAGAACATGATTAGGAAAAAATGTATCTTTTTAATATTTCCATCAAAACGAAGAATTGTTGCATTGCATACCTGTATGGAGGCTGACGAGTCATCTAGATGAACTAGGAGACCCTTGAACATGGCTTGCAGATGTAATTTGTACAAATCGCTGTCATAGTTTAATGGAAAGGTCCTGAGGGAAATTAAAAATTCTCATTACTGTTTGTAACTAGCAAACTTATCTGAGTTGAGCTCCAAGATGAGAGAACCTGACTGTGTGATCGTTCTACCAGGTCCTAAAAAGTCAAGCCCATGATGACTGAGTTGTCAGAACATCAGTCTGACACCAAAAATTAATTGAATGCCCTTCATGACACCAGAGAATATTGGAGCCTAACTGTTTCACGCTCAAAATGCCAATTAATTATGACATTGCCATTACATTTAACAAATTATTTGTAGATACATCTAAAACAATATCCCATTTACAGCACTTGAAAGAAGCCTTTTGTCTTCCATGACAAGTAGACATTTCTGCTGAGCAAGAAACCTTTCAATCGCTCATCATATCATCTGCAGGCCCTTTCTTTCAACCTGCTCTCCAGGATTTAGTAAAATGGGAGAGCTGTTGTCTGAAGGACAAGCAGGTATTCATTTTTTTTAAGTAAATGAAAAATAATAAGTACATAATTTATATACATATTCCCATAATCTTAGCACTCACTTGAAATAAGCAAGAAATATCCTGGTGACAACCATCCTTATCTCGTCACTGCTATCATCCATTCTCTTCAGCAACTCTGGGTAAATTTGATGAAGCATGTCCACTGAAAATCAATAAAACTAAATCATTATAATGTTGATACTTCAAAATTATAACTAATCCAAAATATGACTTAAATACTCTAGCTTCAAACTCGCAACCAACTTAATTGGTCTCTCCATTTGCCTAATTGCATTTAAAATGGTGCAAGAAGAACATAAAATACCAGTGAAACTGTCTTTGCATGACAACAGTAATCTCTGAAGAGCTTTACATGATACAAGTCTTGTCATTTGGTTGTGGTCATCAAGGCATGTTGTGAGCTGCAACAGCAGAAAATAAAGCACTGAAGAGACCCAGACATTCACTTACAAATTGTCTGAGTTTACTTAAATCATTGGATGACTCTAGTGCACACAGAAGCCTATCATTTATAAAAACAGCTTCTGGTGCACATGATAACTGTTTTAATTATGAAATTTGTTGCACAAATTAAAATGTTTGTAATATGTATCAATAAAATTTTTGTACTGTTTGTAAACCTGAGTAAGAAGATCTTGCATCACCAAACCAGCATCTTGAGAAGACAATAAGTTTGACTGCAGTAATGCCCATAGACAGGAGATTGCTGCAGAACGTACCGCAGCAGCAGTTCTGAAACAGAATTACATGCACCTCTTAGTAAGCCATACTGAGTGATCCTCCTACTTACAAGAATATTACCTCTGCCAGTACGTACCTTCCTGCTTGCCAAATACAATTAGGGATTATGAGTTTCTGCACTACATGCACTGAATATGAACTGAAGGCTTTTTCAGAATCAAATGACTGGGAAGCACTCATTAAAAGACGAGACAGTAAAGAAAACATCCTGAAGGAAAAACAAAAGTGTATTGTAAACACATCAACAAGTTAGGTACTAATTACTTTCATTATAAGCATCACCTGCAACTGGTGTGTTCTACAATCATTATTAAATTGTCAACCAAAGTAGTTAAGGTGATTCCATCAAAATAGAACTCCCAGTAGATTTTCATTCAAACTAGCCCTGTTATTATTATTCTTTTCATTTAGAAACAAGAGGAACTTGAATATGCCCCATAATTCCTTATACAACATTTTTTTATTTGAATTGTTCTTTGTATGCAATTTGTGAGAACAGAAAAATAGGGAGAAAGCCAAGCAAAAAATTCAAATTAAAACGGATGAATACATGTAGTACTGATGTCAAGGAGTAATTTGGATGTATGTTTCATGACAAAGCCACGCATATTTAATCGCCAGAGATTCAATGTTTCAAGCACACAATTATCTTTTACGACTGCTTACTAAATTCACATTTTCAGCTATAATCGCTATTCTCTAATTATAAAAATTGTTCACTTTCACTGAGTGTAAAGAAAGAAGGTGTACGCTGCATTCGTATAATTAAAAGAAAGAAAAATGATAGGTCTGATCGATCCCGGCACTCATCTCTGGGAAAAACATTTAATTTCCCCCTCTTTCTCTTGCAAGCCAATTTGTATAGAAAAGACACCATTTTGTTCATGTACACACACTAAATAACGCATAAAATTCTGCACAATGAGAATGCACAATATGCCATTGCTGCACAACAAAGAGATAGATTGACAAAACACTGAAAACAAAATACTGTCAAGTGCTGTTGATTACATGTCTAACTGATATGTAAGTACAGCTACAGTGCTTTGTTCATATCTTACTTTAATCTAAGTTCAGGATCTTTTTTCTGACTGTCTAAACTCTCTGTGAAGATGTCCATAGCATCTCCAAGGTGCTGACCAATGACTGGTCCACTTTCCGTCAACAACACGTCAAACAGTCGACACTCTGGAGAGTGATGATTCCAAGAAGTGTAATTTGCCTACAACAAATTAAAATTAATTGTTTTTTATTACTCCAAATTACAACAATTAATTCAAAGGACTTTTAGCATGCCCTTATCACAGTTTTTGACACCTTGTTGATGGGTAGGCAAAGCGGTCAGAAATTAACAGTGTTTGTATGGGAATCTGATGGGAAATACCTTTTTTGTAAATTCCATACATTTGTCTGCAAATGTGGCTGGGTTGATGTGGTTTGTATAGAAAGAAGGTGTTTAATTAAAACAAAGAAAAATGATAGGTCTGGTTGATCCCGGCACTCATCTCTGGGAAAAACATTTAATTTCCCCCTCTTTCTCTTGCAAGCCAATTTGTATAGAAAAGACACCATTTTGTTAATGTGCACACACTAAGTAACGCATAAAATTCTGCACAGTGAGGATGCGCAATATGCCATTGTTGCACAACAAAGAAATAGAATGGCAAAACACTGAAAACAAAAGTGCTGTTGATTACATGTCTAACTGATATGTAAGTACAGCTACAATGCTTTGTTCATCTCTTTAATCTAAGTTCAGGATCTGCTGACAAATGACTGGTCCACTTTCTGTCAACAACACGTCAAACAGTTGACACTCTGGAGAGTGATGATTCCAATAATCATCCAGGGGGGAGTAGAAATACTCCTAGTCGCTTCATGCTAACAGAACTGGGATCAGCTCCCACCTGATGGGCCACCAGACTCTATGCAGACTTTAACTTTTTCACCTAAGTCCTATTAATAAAAGATACAGTATTCTGTTGCTACTTACTTTTAGCTTTTTCAGGAATTCCTGTATGTGGTTTTCATACAGCTTATTTATACTTTCCAAGCTCTGGGCTGTAGCAAGTTTGGTTAACACAGCATTCACCTATTATTTTACCAAAACCAATAAAAAGAAATTTCATTAGCAACAATGAAAGCAATTACTAAATGAAAATAGCAAGTTAACTTTATTTAGTAAAAGCAACTTTCTGTTCTTGTCACTGACTTAATCAGAATGTTCAAATTCTCTTGCAACTTCATCATACAGTATCATATGTATAGTGTAGGTACCTCATGTTCAAGGCTTCCCTGTTGCTGAAGTCCCATAACATGTACAACCACATAGAACAAGGTAAAGCTGTACACACTGCTATCCTCACCAGCCTTGTCTATGATTGCTGAAACAGTTGCCAACAGATGCCGCTGGCATGGTAAATGCTCTGAGCAGCAGACATCTGGTAAGGCAATTGTGTCACAGACAGCCTATGGGAGAGATAAGAGTTCAAAGGAGTGATGTTGTTTTAAAATGACTAATGAATAGGTACAGAAAAACAAATAGGCTGCAATGCATAGAGAGAAAAGGGCTATAGGTCCGCAATACTACAATACTTTTTGAGCAATTTGGTTACACAATGAACTACACTTGTTACAATTTAATCACTTAATGCAGCTCCACCATCAAGCATACCTTGAGATGAGGTCTAAGGAGCTGTGGATTGCATCCTCTTAATAATGCTGCTAGTATCATCAAACAGCTGCTACAGCCAGTTGTTGAGCTGCCTGCTGCTGCCTTGAGATGAGGAAGAGCCAGCTTGCAGAATAGTGCAGGTTCAACAAAACAACCAGCCAGCTCACCACTTGATATAACCTTATGAACACAAAGAAAAACAATGTGATACACAGGCCTGACATTATGTGAGGAAATACAGTTCAACTGCAGATTGGAATTCTTTTAAAATTTGATGGTCATTTTAACAAAACATAAGATGTGAAGTCGAAGCAGATGGATTCTACAGCTAATGTAATTGTAGACTGAAATATCCCTCTGTCATCACAAATCATGTATCTCAGAATTTTAATGGAAAGCAAACTAATTACAGTGCACTTGTCATTAACTGACAGCCATTTTGAATCACATCTGCACAATGATATAGTGGAGTTTGTTAGGCATTCATTATTTGCATAAACATTTATCAATTACCTGTTTCACAACTTGTTTATTTTCATCCTGACTGGCTTTATACAGCCCTTGTAACAATATTTCCATGTGTTGTGTAGTGTTATCCTCAGCATAAAACAGCAAAAAATAAACTAATGATGAAGCCTATTGAAGGGAAAAATGCAAATTGCGATTCAAAACAAAAAAGTAATGTACCTATTTAAAAAAGTCTGAATAAATATATATTAAATAAGACTATTGACAGAAATAAACTGCTAAAGACTCATTTTAACAGAATAAATCACAATTATTATATAACATTTACAGCTCAGTGGTAGCCCACAAAGCCTAGGTAGTGTTGCTTTTTTCCTACATTTACAGTATTTCTAGTGAGCACACACAAAACTGAATCAACAAATTTTAAATTGCAATCAGTCAGCCATTTTTCGTAATTATTCAATGTCACTGAGCTATTACTGATCATAGTGGAGTCTAGGCTATTGTTAACAGACCATTCACCCAAAATTCAAAAATTAAATTTCAACACAGCGATAATTCTTAGAAATCTCTGCAACCTTTGAGAGAAAAGCCAGTCAACTCTGTTACCTTGATTCTTGTGTCAGTGGTCCAATCTGCCATGTCACGTAAAGCAGCTGGTAGAATTTTTGAAAGATTCCTTTGAACTAAGACTCTGCATCCTAGACTGGGTCGATTCATGTCTATCAAACACTCAAGACAAATAATTATTAATACAAAAATCCTTGTTTGCAAACCATTTAAAGAGAAAACACTAAAAGTATAAAAGTACCTGTTGGAAGTCTGTAACTAGGATTTTCCTCAAAATTCATTTTGTCCTTCAGTTCATCTTCCTTTTCTGATGCATACTTTTCACCAACCTGTAACCAAATTATACATTGAAAACTTGACTGCTATAATCTCTAAAGAAAAATGGATTTCACACCAGCTACCAAGCTAACCAAAGATAATTTTATATTAAACAGTCATGTGCACATTTGTATCTTCCATATGCCATCGGCATTCACACTCCTCTGACACAGTCAGTCTGTAAATTAATAAATGTTATCATTTATTAATAGAAAAGTTACTAACAGTGATCAAAAGTTACCAGAGTGTACCTTGCTCATGAGTTCTTTTGCTAGCTTCTGAATATCCGGCAACTCATCTGAAAGACCTGTCATCAACAGCGGCAGCAGCTTATGGAAATATGAATACCTAGTATAGAATTATGAAAAAGAAATTTAATACCAAATGAATGTATTCTGTAACAGCTGGCATTTATGTGCAAATGTTATGATGAACAGTGTCACACCCTTCTAAGCTCCACTCTTTAGAACTTACCCCCACCCCTCCAATGCAAGTAAGAATGATTTATAATAAACTTGATTTACCTATCACGAAGATTCAACAGCCAATCACCAACAATGCCTGTCACAGCAGCTCTCACCATAGGAGTACTATCAAATGTTCTCTGAGCAAGGTGCGAGACAACATCGTCCACATTTTTACCATCACCAGAATTAATGACAATTCCTAAGGTCTAAAATAAAAAAATATATATACAAATTGATACTTACAGTGATATAGGGGGCAGTGCAGTATGGCAGCCACATCTATATGAGAAAGTCTATTTACTGCCCTCACCTGTATGCAAGATACCCTGACTTTTGAGTGTTGGTGAGAGATAGACTTCAGAAGAGGATTCACCAAAGAATTAGCTTGAAAGTAAAACTGATCTGGAACTGCTGCAGCTAAAATGTTGGTGCACCGACAGCTCTCCTATAAACAGAAAGACAAACACTTCATAAAGCGCCCATGTTGCCAGCGTGGTTGCTCCGGTAGTATAGTGGTCATCACACCCGACTAGTAACCAGGGGAACGTCGGTTCGATTCTGGCTCGGGGCAAAATAGTTTTTCTTTCATTTGAGATGTGTGTCGAAAGATGAATAGCAAACTGTGTTTGCATGGCTTGGGTTATTGTTCTATGGCATTCATGGCTTCGAAATGTTCTATGTCATATATTTCCAATTCCTGTTCAAGGCATTTAGAAGCCAGGAAACACACAGAAGTCTCGAAAGAAAAATGTTCCGAGGAATGGCTTGACGTGAGATACTACTCACTTCATAAAGAGCCTGTATTGCCAGTGTGGTTTCTCTGGTAGTGTAGTGGTCATCACTAATAACCAGGGGAACATCAGTCTTTCTTTCACTTGAGATGTGTGTCGAAAGCTGAACAGCACACTGTGTTTGCATGGTTCGGGTTATTAAACACTTATCCGTAACATTATAATTCGAAAGGTGGAGACAGCCACTATAGGAAGAAAACTAACCCCAATGTACCCTACATGCAGATATAATTTGGTTTTATCAACTGGGTTGATAATGTCAATTGGCCACCGTAAAGAGATTCAAGAGCTGACGTTTCGAGCGTTAGCCCTTCGTCGGGGCGAATCAAGGAATTGTGTGTCGTGTGTTTTTTGTATACAGAAAGATGGAGCTTCGCTATTGGCTGGTGCCTGGTAACGTGAAAACAACAGAATAAATTAGCATCTTTCTGTATATAAAAAACACACGACACATAATTCCTTGATTCGCTCCAACGAAGGGCTAACGCTCGGCTAACGCTCGAAACGTCAGCTCTTGAATCTCTTTACGGTGGCCAATTGACATTACCAACCCAGTTGATAAAACCAAATTATATTGTTATACTTCCCACCAACGCAGCACCACAGTTTCTTTAGAAACTTACCCACTCTCTACATGCAGATATACAAGTACTGTAAGGCAAACCCATACATGTTCACAAAACAGTCAACCTCTCTGTAAGATGGACAACTGGGACTTGGTCCCTGGATGCCATTTTTCTGTCATGTTACTGTCAGTATCTAAACACACTTCTTACCAAATAGATTCCATGTTTCCATGCATCTGTTCACTAATAGATCACTGATAATGTCAAAATGTGGTAAGAACAAAAAAGTGGCACACGAGGCAATAGCCGAGTCTAACACTGATGTTCTTACCGCAGTTTGACGTCTTATGTACTGAACAGCTGCACGGCAACATGGAATCTACCTGTTTTATACAATAAACAAACAAAATGTAAACTTCATCAATGTGTCCTTTAATAGATCATAGGTAGGAACAAATCAAAATGCAAGCATAATTGGGCTTATTATATAATCTACGATGGACAGTTGGTGCTGGTCCTTCAGGAGTACCCAACCTTTAAACTGCTCACCTTCCTAACATCATGAAAAGGATCGACAAGAGTTCTCTGAAGTATTTTAATCATGTCATCTATATATACACCAATGTTTTCTTGGCATATCTCTGTAACAGAGCACAGCATTTCAACTGTATACAGCCTAAGTTCCTCACACGTTTCCACGACTTCTAGCTGGCCTAGTCTTTGGACCACAGTTGGAATGATGTAGGGCAGAAATGGTGGCAAGTCCAACACTTGCTTTGCAAACCTAAAATGACCAAAAACAAAATCATCACAATTTAATAATAATAATAATAATAATAATAAAGGTCTTTATTAAAACACCCTAAACAACAGACGTGTTTAGTTACAATGGAATAATTGAGTTATACAGACACTAATTTACACTTAGTTTTGAACCATCATCAATCAATCAATCAAACAAACACTTGTAACTTGAGAAACCTATGAGATATAACACTGAGCTACATGTAGTAACAGTTGTCCCACATGGTTACAACAAATGTCTGGTAAGTGTACTATTTTATATAACAAAATCAATGTGCGCACTTTGATTGGTCAATCAGCTATGGTTTATTGTGCCAGTAAACCCATGGAAAAATCGCGCGTCTTCTGAAATATTATATAAAAGCAATAGACCACACTTTCTATGGGTTTATAGTGGTGATAACCCACTTGGGATGTTTGGAAGAACACTCGAAAAGTTTGTAAATCACTCGCCTACAGCTCGTGATTTACAAACTTTTCTCATGTTCTCCTAAACATAGAAAGTGTGGTCTATTGCTTAAATAATTATAGCAATCTGGTGAAGGCAAGATTGTACATCCTATAAAGAGATAGGAGAGGATATTATTATTCTTTATACTCTACCACTATACAATTATTATAAGTAATTGCATATACATTGTTTTCCTTTATATCAGGAAAATTGTAATCACCAACAATTTCCAGTCTCGCATGTGGTTAGACTTTGTGTCAATTTAGAAATCTTAAAAATACTTTGCGTCAGCTTTACCGTGTGACCCGAGTTCCCTTTGATCTTCTTAAAACTAAGGGTACTGGAACTATGAAAAGCTGAGTTATAAATTACTGCGGTTTTCAGAAACATGCGAACTCTGCTCATGTCAATGGTTACGTTTTTCACTGCCGTCAATCATTAAGCAGACCTCTCAGAAAACAGAGGTACACTTCAACAGGGTCAAAAGGTCACGTCTGCCAGTTGTGATTGGTAGACTTCGATCCATTTTGTTTGTTTCTGATTTTCAAGGTTCATTAACTTTTACCGTAATTATGATTGACGGCAGCGAAAAACGCAACCTTTGGTTGGGTTTCAACTTCAGAGTTCGCATGATATTGAAAACCGCAGTAAACTGATAGTGCACTCAGGTAAATATACGTAAATGTTAAGTACAGTATGCATATATATGTGTCAGGTGAACAGCAACTCAGTAACTAAGATCCAGTTCAAAGAAATTAAGTAGAGTTTTGTCAGTGACTTACTCAGAAACCATCTGTACAGCAAGCTCTCTGCATTTTTCTGTTGGATCTGAGAACAGTTTCAATATGGGTTTTAAAATTTCTTCAAAAGTAACTTGTAGAACTGAAGCTGAGAACTTAATTTTCTTTGAAAACAATTCTTTTGTAATCTTTTCCAGGGCCCTCTTTCTTGTGCCTCTGTTGTCATCGGCTAAACAGTTGATATCTCTTTGAAGACTCTGTGTCACATGGCAGAGAGAACAAACAACAATTGATCAATGATAATTTATTGAAGAAACAGGTATCGTTCCCAAAGGCAATCATCATGGTAGGGGCATTTTGCTGACTGCTGAACACAGAATGGCCTCACAGTAGCTAACAAAAAATTAAACCCTAGGGTCAGCCTAACCTGTGTACAGCCTGGCTGTCCTGTGGCTCAATTTTACCCTAGGTACAATTTGGTATTTGAACCACAGCATATATATTACCATACACCAAAACGAAGGAAAATCCTTAAAAATCGTGGGGTACATGTGGTGAATCTTAGCCATTTATTTGCATCTAGAATCTAGAACCTTGGCTGACATGGGCGATTGAAAACGTCATGTACTTGCACAGATCTGTATATTTTAGTTTAGTGAGGATTAGTCTGTTTGGCCCATAAATTAGACATAACAGTTGCAAATATACCAAGAAAGTCTATGCATATGGAGAAGAATTGGCGCAAATCCTGACTGCTACCAACAAGTGATTTGCAGTAAGCTCTAATGTATGTACGAATGCACATCATGTGATTATATCCATTCAAAATAGAATTAATTTTAAGAGCGATTTACTTAAGATTTTTTTTTAATTTGCCTACAAGGTGTTTTGCTTTATATACCAATTCCACAAGAGCACGTCCGTTGCTAAGCATTAGTGTCCGTTGCTAAGCATTACTGCCTACTTTTCGTGACCATTTCGTGACCATGCCATCATGTACAGCTAACAACTGTTTCCTGCATATGTATATTTGAAGCTGCTGCCCGGCTGCTTTTCCCATTTCTTTGACTTTAAAGTTAAAAGGATAAAACTTTACTTAAAACTCACCTGCAATAACGCTTCCAGCGTTTCTTTTTCTGTTGGACTCAAATCTGCCGCCATCTTGAAATTCTGTTTTGTAATAACTAATCTCCAGGGGGTAGGGTGGAGAAGGCTATAATGTTATAGTATTAAACGATGTATTCCCATTTTAGTGAATTTACGCAGTAAAAGTATCTTGAAGATAAGATTAGAATTTCTTTGTCTTTTGAGAACAACATTAGATAAGCAAAAAAATTTCCTTATTTTAGACCATTTTCCATGGGGTAGGGGTGCGGTGAACTGCATATATTTCCCATGATGCCTTGCGCATTTTTCGTGGAAACAAACAAGATGGCTTCCAGCAAAATTGAAACAGTTATTCCCTCTTCAAATTCTCAGATTCCCGATCCAAGGAGTGGTCACAGATGTGGATCTGACGATGGGAATATCTATGTGTTTGGTGGTTACTCTCCGCATTACGAGGATTACCTTTTTCGTGAGTTGTGGCGTTTCAATATCGCTAGAAAGAGTTGGTACTTGATGCGGACCACTGGTCCGTTTCCGAGTGAGGTAGCCTCAAGCTGCCTTGTCCAAGACAAGGGAAATCTGATTGTTTTCGGTGGCTCTGGAGTGCCGTTTGGCATGTGTAATAGCAAAAAGCTTCACATCTGTTCCCTGAAAAAACTGCAGTGGTACGATTTGACGGAAAGATATTGTGAGAAGAAGGAAAGCGATAGCGAGGACACATCACCGATTGCTGGTTATGGGCAGAGCATGGTTCTATCCCGAGACAAAGAGCTGTATGTCTTTGGCGGAACAACAGGACTGGAATTCAACTCGTATTTGTATCGTTACAACCTCTTCAAGCACACCTGGGAATATTTAAAAGGCGGGGATAACCCTCCCATACCCCGATACAGGCACGAATTGGTTTGTGATGGTGAAAGGTTTTATGTGATCGGCGGAGGAATGAGTAACAGAGACCCCGATAATTTCTTTCAATTGGAAAAAATTAATTCTTTTAGTTTTGCCAGCGGGCAATGGAACGAACACGTCTGCCAGCCGTCTAAAGCTCATGGTTTTCCAAAGCGTCGAAGATGTCATGGTTGTGTGATTTTTGATTCGACTGTGTACATTTGTGGAGGGTATGATGGCGTGAATATATTTGATGATATATGGAGCCTTGATCTGTCGACCTTCCAGTGGGAAAAGCTTCCTAAGGTAAATTTTACTTAGAGAATTTCAATGTGCTGAGAAAAGGCTGGCTCTGAGATTTTACACCTCCAGCATGTCGTCAATGGTATTATACAGCACCCACCCCACCCTTACCCACTCCCCCTCCCCCTTCAGTGCCACTGTGCTTCTGTAATGTGGCAATGACATACTCAAATAGCATTAGGTCAGAAATTTCATTCGTAGCCAAAGCCAATGAGGTTACATGTACCATAAAACCTATTAATTGCCTAACTCAATCAAAATAGCCAATTACATTTACCTCTATGAGCAGGGAATCGCAGACGTTGTATGCAACTTCGCACCCCAAGTTTTGAAGATGTTGTGCACATAATGAATACAACGACCATGATTCCATGTGTGCAAGGCTCAGAGGGAATCAGGGATTGAGCTTATTCCAGTGATTGAACCGCCACCTGGTTAGCTCAGTTGGTAGAGTGCCAGACTGCTGTGCGGAAGGTCTCAGGTTCAAGCCCCAGACTGTCCCAACACTCAGGGTCTTAAAATAACTGAGCAGAATGTGCTACCTTTGCAATGACATCTGCAAATGGTTAGTTATTCTAGTCTTCTCGGATAAGGACGAAAAAATGTAGGTCCCGTCTCCAGCATCTTCATTGGTACGGTAAACAGGGTATATTAAAGAACCCACGCACTCCTCATAAAGAGTAGGGAATGAAGATCCCACTGTTGTGGCCTGGGCTTGTTTCACGGGTTGGTGCTTAACATGGGGATAACCTCACTGTACCTTTCCCCCTTGGACAGACTCGTACAAGAAAAATTGAGTATGAGTATGAGTATGAATATCTAATTCTGAATAATAGCTGTCAACAGTCAGTCAGGCTGTTTAACATGTCCACCAAACTTGGGATTAATACGTTAATACTATTATATGTGATTGCAGATACATGGATACTCTTGAAACTCTGCCTATTTATGTTGTTTTCCTCTGTTTTAGGTACTGCCTTATTGTGTGTATTTCCACTCAGCTACAGTGACCCCATCCGGCTGTATGTATGTTTTTGGTGGTGTCAAGACTCTCAATTCCAGTAAAGATACCAGATCTAATGATGTGTTCAAGCTGTGGTTGACATCCCCCCCACTCGTGGAGAGGTGCTGGAAAGTTGTAGCTAGTTGTCTCCAAGAAAACAGAATGTTTTTTAAAGATCTCAAGAAACTTGGCATTCCGCAGCATTTTTTGGATAGACTTAAATAGGGTACAATTTTATCAAGTTGGGTTTCTCTGACTAGAAAATGGCTTCATAATAATAATGAATTTTGGTAAGGAACCACAAGTTGGAAAAACAAAGTATCACAATAAGAACTGCTCCAGGGACAGGGCAACTTCCAATACATTCTCTTTAATAAAATCGAAAATATGTTATCACAGCTTGCAAAGTAATCATTGGGATAGTAGTCGGTGGGTATCCAGCAATCAGAAAATGCAACAGAAAATTCACTAGAGTGTTTATCTTTTCAGCAAAGGTACATTGCATTACTGTCCCTGTTTACCAGTGAATGCCTCTACATGTAACCAGTGTGAGTTTTAAGAAATGCATATACATGTACATACAGTCAGGTTATTCATTAAATTGGCATCCTTGTGATTACTGTCATGCCAATCGTAACGCAAATTGCATGGCAAATAAGTAACAGGTAAATTATAGCAGCCGCTGTATGTATTTCAGGTGTAATGTAAATCGTCTGGTAAATGTCAGGTTTTTTTTTTCAGAACAAGAAATGCAGATATACTTTACTTTCTTTCACAAAAAGTACTTAATATTAACTTTCTTGGTTAAACAAGATAACCCAAAGGGCACTTTGACACTTTCTGAACCCTCTTTATTCTCTTCAATGTGTAATTAAGCAGGAAGTTTGAAGAAATATTTATATTGTATACATGTATATTCCACAATTTGTAACTGACCTGGATGTAATTACGGTCTTTCCCGTAAAACCGTGAACACCAGAAATGTTTATGGAATGTTATTGTGTTACAAAGAAAAAGCCAATCAGGTGTGAGAAAACTAAACCGCAAACGGCAATGGTCGTTAGTTTGTGGTTTTGAGGTTTGTTCGCGTGTCCTGAACTTTGCTGCGATTGGTCACTACACTATTCCAGAAATATTTTCTGGTGTTCACGGTTTTACGGGAAAGGCTGTAATTTTATCAAACACGAGATGGACAATTCATCAGCTATAAATATATAAACTAATGTGAATAAGAAACTATTTATATAAAACTATACTTAAAAATAGACCTAAGTAAAGCTGCTTTCACAAATGCCGTGCCTCAACGAACTTCTTTGACTAAACGTTTAAATATCCCAAGGGACTCTGCTTGTCTTACGTCACGAGGAAGACTGTTCCAAAGAGTGGCGCCGTTTCACCTGTACCTCAGCCAATGTCATCTTCTTAGACTACGGGCAGTCCCTTTTTTTTTCTTAGTCCGTCGAGTGTAAAGCGAAAAAAATGTGTCCGCGTTTCGTGCGGCCATTTTTTCGCTTCGTGCTCGACGGACTCAAAAAAAGGGACTGCTCGTAGTCTATCATCTACTGCATAACTTTCACTCTTTGCAAAAAGTTATACATCGGCGAAAAAGGGAGACGACTAGGCGACTGATTCCGAGAACACCTTCGTGACGTAGAAAAAGACGACAAAAATGCATCTAAACCGGTCGCGAGAGACTTTAATCTCCCCAATCATTCTGAGCAACATATGGCAGTCTGCGGCCTTTCCCTTCATGAAGGAAGTGAAAGCCGCAAACCTATAAAACAAAAATTTATTTTTCAAATCGGAACTCTTAATCCTCACGGTATCAACGAACGGTTTTCATTCAACTAATTTATTCTGTTGTTTTCCACGTTACCAGGCACCAACCAATAGCATAGCTCCATCTTTCTGCATATAAACCATACACGACCCACAATTCCTTGATGCGCTCAGACGAAGGGCTAACGCTCGAAACGTCAGCTCTCGAATCTCTTTACGGTGGCCAATTCACATTATCGATCATTATCAACCCAGTTGATAAAACCAAATTATCTTGTTATACTTCCCACCAACGCAGCACCCAGAGTCCCTTATCTTGCACGCAGTTTCTCGCCTTTCAGAGACTGTTTCAATGCATTTCCAAACACGGTAAAGAGAGTTGAAAATATGACACGCAGCGAATTATTTTTTGACGAACTTCGAGGTGTTTAGAAATGCGATGAAACACTCTTCCAAGTGTTTGATATATCTTCTCAATGGAAACTAAAACTGCAGAGGAAACAAAGAAATAAAATCGCAAAAAAATATATGATATTAAGATCAGATTTCCAAACCACCCGGTCACGGTTCTGATTATCTTTGTTTTAACTTGATGAGATTTTGAGAAGAGAAGAGAGTTTCACTCTAATTTGGCTTTCAGCCCAGTATAAAACGGGACGTTACAATGCGGGTAAATTTAAGTATAACGGGCTTGCCCTTTGTCCGCGTGCTATCATCTTTCAAATTATGAACTCTCTACCGGGTCTGTCACTGTGCCCCGAACGAGAATGGCAGGCTTCTGAGCAGGTGAATTTGAACAACATTTTTCCGTCAATCTATACCGATCCAAAATAAGCGAGCTCACTATATCGCAATTTAAAATTGACTAAACAATTAAATTCAAGTACCGACATTTGCGCAGATGGATGGTTTTCTGTGCTTTCGGTTTTTATGTCTGATCGATTTGTTTGCTCAGTCATTCATGAGCTCTCGCAAATGTCTGGCTGTTCATTCATCCGTTCATTCAGTTTGCCGTTGGTGAGGATTCCGTCTGTTCTTCAGACAACTAATCTTTGAAGACGTCCCACTACTACTGAATTAAACCCTCTAGTCAGTCATACGTGTGGATGGCATTCTGCAGTCTCGACCCTCGTCTGCTCGGTCTGTTTGTTCAGACATTCATGTACCTGTGCACACGTTGGGCTGTTCAGTCGGCCGTTTTTCGGATTCGTTGTTGGTGCAGTTTCCATTCTTGAGAGTTCCTCAGCCTCTTGGTTTTAATATCATAAATGGCATATCTCGAGGCATACCAAGGCGTTGGAACTAGTCTAACGCCCAAACAAATCAATCAAACAAAGTTTTTCTCATATAACGCTCGGAAATGACATCTGCAAATTGTTAGATGTTTTTGTCTTCTCGGATAAGGCCGATAAATTAAATTAAACCGTAAGCCCAGTCTCCAGCATCTTACGTAGCATCTTCAACGTTACGGACTGCTGGCGAAGTTAAAAAAACCCACACACTTATCGCAAAGAGTGGGACATGGAGTTCCCGGCGTTGTGGTCTGCTCCGATCTATTGTGATGTGAAGGTTGGGGTGGGTAAATGCTCGGCATATTAGAGAAAAAATAATAGAATCCGGCACAGATTTTTAGTCAATAAGCACGTAAATTTCCTGTGAACTAGTGGGTTAAATCAATCAAGCTTAGAATAGAACATAGAACGTTAGCACGTTACCTTATTGGGGCGGCTCATGACGTCACCTGCTTAACTATTCCTGGCCACGCTAATGACATTCCCGCCCTAAAAGACATAAGGACTGACCGGTGCTCCCTATGGGGAGCATATATCCCTCGGGAACATCACCCGGAGGTCCGACGAGATGCTCGTTTGGAAAATATGGAAAGTAAGTGGAATTACAGCTAGATTCTTGGTAAATTTTTATCGGGAGTTACAAATCATAAGACTACGAGAACGTCACCTGAGAAAAGCAAAATATATTTACATTCTATAGCACTTACAGGATTTAACTCGATTTAATGGACTGATATGGACGCGTTTCCACACCTACACCTGTTTTTGTACATTGCTAAACAAACAAGTTGTGCGTTAGCACAAGAGCAAACGCTTTCTCTAACATTGTCTGTTCTTGTTTCTTGTCAAATTATACTGCTGTATTAAAGGGATTATGTGTTATGATACGACGATGATGCGACGAACCAAACCTAAAGAAAACCTGAAAATAATAGTTCCCTAAGGAAGGAAAACACCAAAGAAGCGATACCAAACGAAGCGGAGCAAAGCTGGTTAAGGATGGAGAAGATTGATATATACGGATTACAAATGACCGAATGTTAAGATACCAGCACCTTAACCCATTGACTCCTATGCCGGCGTAACCGGTCCTGGCGGACGTTGACCTTTGTTCCACTTCCGACGTCACCAGCTTTGACCAAAATAGGAATACCTTTTACTCCAGTTGTGCAGGAGGGAAAGTGCTTTCTAGTGATATCCAAATGATATTGATTGGTTAATGGAGCTTGGCTATTCTTAGGTCTTTCTCGTCTCGTTGATGCCAGCCTAAGGGGATGCCGGTCAATTTCTCAAAATTTTGATTTGTGTGCATGCCCGAGCTAAAATGTCGTTAAATGCGATGCTAGTGGAAAACGTGGTATGCCTTTATTTTGCAAAAGCAGTTTGGGGTGATTTAGAACAGATTTAGCCTATAACTGACTAGAAAATGTTCAAAATGTCTGAAAAACGTTTTTTTTTTTTTTTCATTTTCCAGGAGTCAATGGGTTAAACACATGACCCAATTTATGAATTGATGGTTTCTTTCGTCATAAATTTCAGCAATCAGTCCAAATCAAGCTAAAAATGCCAAGATTGGTTCAAAAGAGGGATTTTTGACTCTTATGTTAACCAGTAGAGACTACAGGAATCTGTTTCGACTATTAACTGGCTCATTGGCTTGTCTTGTCCTTTGTGGCTGACCAGAGTGATTGCTTTGGCTTGTTTGCGACACTCAGAAGAAAGATAAAAATAAATGAACTGATCCTTTTAGCTTGAAAGAAATTTTAAGGCAACAACGGGAATCGAGTTAACGGTGCGCGGTATCGCGGAGGTCATGGGTTTCATTCCCGTCGTAGCCTTTAGGATGTAGAATTGTATATTTTGTTGTTTTTTTTTTTCAGGGGCTAAAACAATTAAATTTCTTTCAAAAATGTCTCAAATTACTTTAACACTTTGAGGATCATTTCATTTATTTTTCTTTACTTTTTCCGCAGTTCGTGTCTTTGTTTCATATACAATAATCATTACGCTACTCGGAAAAACCGCTCTAAAATTAGAAGTTCATTGTAAAATTTTGTAGAAATCTTATAAGATGAAACATTTACACTTCACTGATTTGAAAATGAAGAGTTGCGTTCGCAGTTGTCGTTAATTAGATCATTGGGCCGAGTAAACCAGTGCTATTGTTCATCAGAAGCACTGCATAGTCTCATAGAGCTCTTGCCCACTATTAAGTAATCAGGCTTTTTTGCCCAACCGTTTGTGATTGGCTCATGTCCATCAACCTCAAAATCCCGGATGCAACCAATGAAGTTGGTTACCAGGTTCTGGCTTGTTGGTGCACCAAGGAAATAAGCTTTTGATGACGGTAGATCAAGACGATTGAAACCTCCTGGAGTTCGTCCTCTCACTGAAAAAGAAAAAAAATAACGAATGCTGGTTATGTGCTGGAATAGCTTTTCAATATCCATCAATAAATCAATACTAAAAATAGTCCAAGTTCTTGGAATTACATTTATTGAATTCAACACTACGGATGCGCGACCCTTTGAATCAAACCTCTTACGAGTAGTTGGCGATAGGCTTCCATCAATTAAAACTGATTAAGCTAATGACCTTATATGAAAGACGTTTGTTTAATCAAATTCTTCGAAGGCGTTTATATTACCCAAACGTTCAATGCATGGTCGTCGTTGTGTTTCGAGAAGTAGTAAGCCGCCCAAAAACCTTTACGGGTTAAAGGCCAGATATTATCGTCGTCGTCGTCGTCGTCATCATCATCATCACGTCAATACTGTTAAGCTATATAAATCAGTGAAAAACTTACAGCTGGCGAGACCATCATCGATGTTGATAGTAAGAACGCGGTCAACGCGGGTCAAATGAATTTTGTGCCATTTGTTGTCGTTCAATTTCAGGTTCGTTGTCTGTGCTTTTGACTCTCCTAAAAAATGATGAATAATAATTGGCGCATTGTTTCTCAAGGAGAGCGGGTAGCAAGAAAGTACAGTAGAAGTGAGAACCATGGGGTGAGTAAAAGATACAAGAGTTTAGCGATCGAACTTTTAGCAAAACTTTATATTGACGAAGCGTAGGATATTTCATCCGTATTAAGGAAGTTCGATTGCTTTTAATTGAAAAGCGACACGAAACTATATATGAAGAAATCAGTCAATTAGATGTCAGGTGGTAGTATCTTTTATCATTGTGGAAAGCATTAAATACTTCGATTAAAGAAACAAATTCAACGAAAAGAAATCCGGGGAAATTCGAGTTGCAGTAGAAATAAAACAAAGAGGGGGAGATAATAAACGGGCCGGGAACCGGGAGTGAAGGGTAGGGGACGCGGGAGGTTCAAATCCTCCTGTCCCACACCCTGTACATCATCCTGGGGAATATTTTTATTGTGTAGTTTCATAGCCGATCGCTGTATTGTGTAGTTTCGCGCCCGTTGCGCGCGCTTTCAAGAACTAAAGGCGGTGGCAAACGAGGACACATTATTGGGGACATATTCTTGCGGACACAAATGTTTCCCTGTCTGCCCGCGCGCAACATTGTTGCGGATACAAATTTTGTGTCCGAGACGCAGAAAATGTTTCTGATTCCTTTAAGAAACGTTTTGCACGTTACAAGGCGCGCAACAAATCGTCATAAGCAATGTTTCCTCGTTTGCCACCGCCTTAAGAGCATACCTTGTTTAACTGGTTTCCTGAAATACAAATACCACGAGACATTTGTACTTTTTTTTCTCCCATTACTTGTACTCTACTTCGTGAAGTTGGATAATAATGCAGCGCGCCAAGGGGCTACATTAAAGCAGGGCAGGCGACTGATAGAAACCTCGCTCAGTATTAATATGTATTCAAAGGCTAACAAACGTTCAGTTACCTGTGCCAAGGTCAATATGGTACATAAAAACCTTGCTGTCTTTGTAAGCCAGGTAAATATAATCCCTGTAGAGACCTTTGGCGTACATAATCATTCCGCTTGACTGAGTACTTTTGAACTCAAAGCGGATGTCATCTTGTTTCCGATTATTTTTCTCTTTGTAGTTCTCTATTAGAATGTAGCCCAATCCGCTGGTGCAAACACAACGACCTGTCAAAACATTGAAAGTACAACAACGGTCGTTCAGTTGTGATATACCGTACTTACTCGTTTAAACGCCCCCAGCATCTATTTTAGTCAAACTTGGTCTGGTGGACGCGGCCTTTATTTTACTCCAGTATAGTTTATTTGAGCTCTTTGTTAATGAAGCAATTTTTTTCACAGAAGTAGATCTATATCGTTCCGTTTTACCAGCACCATATTATGTTAACCAATAGAGACTACATATATCTTTTTCGACTTTTAACTGGCTCATTGGCTTGTCTTGTCCTTTGTGGCTGACCAGAGTGATTGCTTTGGCTTGTTTGCGACACGCAGAAGAAAGATAAAAATAAATGAACCGTTCCTTTTAGCTTGAAAGAAATTTTAAGGCAACAACGGGAATCGAGTAAGCGGTGCGCGGTATCGCGGAGGTCATGGGTTTCATTTCATACCAGCAGCATATTAGAAGTCCAATAAAGACCAATAAATACTTCAGGGGCTTATTAGCGACTCCATTAGTCCTTGGAGACCCAGCGTCTATTCGAGGCCGGGCTTTTGGTAAGTTCAAGAATTATTGCACTATCCCTTATCCATATTCATTCGCTGACCGTGGGAAAAAAGTCATCGATCATTGAGATCAGACACGTACTTAAACGTAATTTAACGCACATAAATATAGCGAATATGCACATTGAAAGAATAGCCATGAAAATCGCATCGGGCATTGGAGCAATTAAACGTTGTAGGCCTTTTGTTAACCGAACCACGCTGGAGTCCGTTTGCAATGCCTTAGTTCAACCGTATTTTAATTACTGCAGCGAGGTCTGGGGACATTGTAATAAAAGTCTTTCGAATAAGCTCCAAAAGTTGCAAAATCGGGCTGCCCGTATTCTAACCTTCTCCAGTTATGACACAAGCGCTGGTCCTCTTTTTGAGCAACTCAACTGGAAACGGTTGGATACTCAGCGACAAATACAAGTGGCCATTATGGTCTATAAATCTATACATGGTCTTGCGCCCGACTATCTTGGTTCTCTTTTCACTAAATATGATCCACCTTATAATTTAAGGAACACTGAAAACAAACTTGCAGTTCCATTGCCCCGCACCAATTTCCTGAAAAATAGCTTTAGCTATAATGGTGCGGTTATCTGGAACAGCTTGTCCCCTGAATTGCGGCAAGCAAACTCACTTCAATCTTTTCGAAATGGTTGTCGCGATTTCTTCGTCTAAATTTCTTTATTTTCTCTATTTCTACATTTAAATTTTTAGACCGTGTTTATATAGATTAAAGTAGATTGTAATTTTTATTATTATTATTTTATCTGATAGATTTACCGTGTTTAAATAAAAATAAAGTTCAAGTTCAAGAGGGTTTTTAGTGCGCTCTGTTTGTGGAGGCGGTGCAATGGTTAGTTTCCAGGCGTTCACTGAAATCGAATTGAAGATTAGAGAGGAATAGCGTTCGGTAGTCACTTTCGACCGATATACAACACTCATTAAATTCCTGGCAGTACAAGAGATCTTGAGGCTTTTGCTTTCATTGCTTGTATTTTTTTCGATTAATTTTTTTCCAGGTTTTTGACCGCTAACGGCTAAAGTTTTGCCGTTTTACGGCTGACAGTTAACTCCATTCAAATTTGCTTACCTTGTTTAAGGCGAGTGATATTGTACTTAAGCTGGAATCCTTTGGCAGTGATTTTATCATCGGAAGTGAAATCTAGCTGCACTTTCTTTCCTTTAAGTTCAATTGGAGGCGGAAGTTGGTTTGCACTTCCTCCACACTGCGTGGAGCTGTCAATCTCGTCGCTTAGCACCAACTTGTCAAACGCGCACGTTGGTGAGTCTGCAAAGCAAAAGCATATTTGAATTTTACACTTCACCAACCATATGAAAAAAAATCAACCGTTTTCAAATGAAATAGCTCCTGTGAAGCTTTCAGATCAAATTTTAACTGAATTTACATGCAGCTCGTCTCTCATATTTAAGCCTTTCAAGATGATTTATTGTCCAAAGTTCAGAAAATTGACAAATTTGAAAAGTTTAGGCTAAATTTTTCAAGATAAGTCACCCGTGACTAGAGTTGCTTTGCAAAAGTTGATATCGTGGCTTTTATTAGTTAAAATTGTTCGCAAATAGTCAGTCACCAGAACCGTTCATTGTAAATAGTTTTGCTCCATCGTTAATTATCACAAGTTATCAATAAAGCGAGTTTTGCGTTTTTATTATCCTGCGAAATCGCGCGGAATATCGCCTGATACGGCCTCATCGGATACAATTAGACCATAATCCGCAAGGCTGAGCAGGACAATTGTTTCATTATTCGACTAAGTATCAGCGAAGCGGCATTTTAACGCTAAAAAAGCTGTGGTTGTGCGTGGCTTTGCAAGACTTCGGCCGATTCATCGTAACAGACGTAATTCTCCAGAGAAATCAAGCGGAATATCCCTAATCTCCTGATACTTAGCGGAAGAGGCCGTAGGCCGAGTGAGTTGGCTAAAATCAGACGACATTCCCGCAAATTTATAGTTATTTCTTATCGTCCTTACATTGTAAAGAAAACTGCTGGAACCATATGACAGTCTTGTAGTTGTCAGGTACGTCCAAAGTTACTGTGCACCTTATGTCGTTTAGATAATTGTTTGGAGACTTTGGCGAGTACAGAGCTCCATTCATTGTTTCTGGTGAGTCAGGTATGACTTTCTTTTCTCTTGTGGGACAGATGCTAGTACCGGGTGGTGCTGAGAAAAAAAAAACACGAAATATTTTAAATACAGTCAATTCTTTATAAGCTGGACAGCTCGCCAGACGGACAATTTGTTCCTGTTCTCAAGGGCGTTCGTTCACCCCGGCGCACTGGGCTGTTACACCAGTGGAAAGCTGCCCAATGGAAAGTATTCTTGTCGCCGGTACCCATTTGTACACCTTGGTGGAGAGAGGCACTGTGAGAGTAAAGTGTCTTGCCTAAGAACACAACGCAGTGCCCAGGCAGAGGCTCGACCCTGGACCGTCCGATCCGGGGTCCAGCGCATTGACCATTACGCCACCGCACCTCCCATAGTTTAAAAGGAACGCTAACTTTTTTTGCGTTTCCGTTTGTAACAAGCTTTCGCGGGTTCACCACTCCTTGTGAACGAGACAAAGAACCTGTGTCACCCAGGGTAACATGAGGCGTGTCACTCACCTGAAGTATCAACGCTGAATGTACTAAACGAAATGTTGAAGCCCTGAAGCTCAAAACTACTGTCCGATCTAAAAGTTATGGAAATCGTATTCCCTGTAGAAGTATAGTCGGATGGAATTCCTCTTCCACAGTATGGAAAGGCTTCTGAGCCATCAACGATCATCAAAATGTCGTAGTTACACTCGTTTGGATCTGTAAAATAAAACCAAGGAGGAATCTCTGATCAGATGGATAACATACAAACGATTTAATTGTAATCAGACGTTAGCTTCTGTAATGTATAGTTAGTGACAATGGAGGGCAGTAAGCAACTTTATTATATCTCTCAGTTGGTACGCGCGCTGTGATTGGTCAAAAAATACGGCCCGTTTTTGCTGTCAAAATGTCTTGTGAAGACGGAAATTCTTTCGCAACGTACTTGAAACGTTTGAAAACAAACAGAGAAAATCGAGAAAAAAGTGAAGATATTCCGAACTTTCAAGTTGATTTCTTGGATCTCACACACGTCAATTATTTGATGCCGTTCCGCTTGAATTGAAGCGCCTTCCCTTCCCGTGCGCTCGATTCTAAGATATGAAGAGATATAATAAATATCTTACTAACCTCGTTTCCTCGGGTCGATTCGTACTGTAAATTACGAACCCTAAATTATGGCCCGCGAACTTCGCGCTTGGGCCATAAATCGAAGGGAAAAAGCGCGGGCCATAATTTACAGTACGGCCCACGAACTCGGTAAGTAAGAGGTATGAACTAAGTGGTCGAGTCTGGTATAAAGACCCGCCCAAGGATCTGACCGAAGCCTAGCCCATGGACTTCCACCACTGAGCTACAGGAGATTCGTGGCGTGCTACCGAAACTCTTGTGCCTGCCATACGTACTTCATACTGTGGGTAGGATACGAGCATAAGCAGAACAAGCACATAGAGCGAGTTGTAATTGAGTGTCTTAAAACCAAAACCAAAGTAATTACTTTTGAAAATCACAAAGGACGGAGACAATCAAAACTCGCAGCCGACATAAAGCGCGGGAAACGTGCGATTGGTTTTGGTTATTGGCCCGAGATTTTTAAACCAATCACTCAGCATATAAATTACTTTCGACACTGAAGAACGATTACACACGTGCTTCTCGTGTTGTCCTCACTAGAAATATGCATAAGCACAACAAAGTACAATGGATCGATCTTCGCGTTTATATATGCTTATGTGTATTCGACGACATAAGAATAATGAGTGTGTTGTTATGCAGGTGCTTATTCTCAGCGGGAAAATATCACGACGTCCTCTAAGATTCCTCTAAATTAGGGACTTTAAGGTAATAGTTAGGCTCGATTCCCACCGTTTTCTCGAGTCCGGTCTTCGTTCCGAACAGCGGCTGGTAATTGAGCCTACTGTAGATGTAGTATAAGATTAAGTGCGAGTACATCTTCCGAATTTCACTGCATGCAGGTACTTTCCCAGAGCCCTCACTCAGTGTCCTGTTGCTGACCAGATAATTAGGAGACTATCGTGAGGAGATTAACTGAACCTCTTACTCAATTTTTCACCAGTTGGCACTTCATCAATCTAACGGACTCAAAAATATTGGTGTTGAAGGTCAATTTTAAGATACAACTTACCATCTTCATCTTCTTCGATTTCGAAAAATTCGAACTTTAGTTTGAACTTGACGCTGTCGCCTCCATTTATGGCCAGGGTACAATTGGAATTCGGCGGATAGCTCTCTGGGAAATTTGGTGACGTCACTTCCCCTTCTGTGGCTTGAATCTCACGAGAAGGGCAAACGGATGTCCCTGAAAATAATTATCGAATCAATTTTTATAATGACGTTGACTCATGGAGTGGTAATAGTAGTTTGTACTATAATTGTCATAAGATTTGTCAAAATCATGTCCTAGTTCATCATCATCATCATCGTCATCATCGATATTATCATTATAAATTCCTTTTATTAATTAGTGATAATTGCAAGGTTGTTTGTAATAATTAATTATTTCACAAACGGATTCTACTGACAAAAGAATTACTGGACTATGAATGATACCGTGACTTTCGCAAGCTACCGTTCCACAAGCTACAATATGATTACCAGCAATGCTTGTAAATACAATACGACTAATAAGCTACTTGTACTGCATTCATAGGGTTCACATTGCTTACAAAATCAAAGATCTTCTATCAGCTCGGCTACTGGTGAATATGCCTTGAATGTATGACTTATGCGGTTTCTTCAAATTTTGTTCTGGCATAAAGTTTAATCTGTTGCCGGCAGTTGATGTTGTGAGAAATGAGAGTGATGGTAAATTTTCAGTTCGGTAAATGTAATGTGAAAGATTAATTACACAACACGACACGAGCTCGTGTCATGTTGATTAATTAATCTTTCACAATATGTTGTTAGTTGCTCTCTTTGACTTCATGCAGGAAAAAAACAAATATTATAAAAGGGTTTCCTTCTGAGAGAATCCTAGCTTGCCTGCGTAGCTGGTGGGATTCCGCCACCAGGTACGTGCTCTAAATAAAAGCGAAATGCTTTTGGTTTGTCGGCGTTGGGGGATGGAGGGAATTGCGGGAGATTTTTGGCTCGCACGGAAATTTTTTGCATATTAATGTGTTTTTGCACGAATTTTGTTTGCTTTTTTCGCCACCCCCGCCATCACTTTTCCAATGGTTCGTCCCTTAGAACTCGAGGGCTTCGCCCGGGAATGCTGAGTCGCACGAGCCCGATAATCCCGCAGGCTAGGAGAATCCGAATCTGGATTATTGAATTAAGAAAAAGAATTCACGCTTCTTTTCCAAAGTCCGAAAACTGATTATAAATCCGAATTAAGAATCCACATTGGGTGTAGCCACCTGCACAGACGTTCTTTAACTTGTCACGCGACTCGTGTGTTTCGTCTCTGCACTCCGAGTGACTTCAGTACTCTAAATTTAGCTCTGAATTGCCAAAACGTAAACCTTGAAATTTAGGTCACCGTGCTTCCAATATTGTTATATCTTCTATGGAACGTGAAATATATGGGCGTCAAATTTAATTTTGGCTCCAGCAAGTTTCACTGATAGTGAAATTTTATCCAATGTGTTTGAAATAACAATTCAACGATTGCATTTGTACATGATGGTTCAAACTCAATGTTTGGCTCTGGTTAGAATTATTTGGAAATCCTCCAATCCGCTGTTGATAACAATATCTTGAAAATGTCAGATAAACAAAATCATTGTACTGGATACGTAATTATTTCTAAATTGTTAACGCCGTATACTGCACTCCACACGCACGTTAGAAAAATATTCGAAAAAAGAGATACGTAGAAAATTATTCTTGCCTACAAGTCGAGTTCCCCGGAGGAAGGGGGTGGGGAGCCCTCTTGGGTCGAGCTCATGATCGAAGGGCCGGAGCGAGAACATGACGGAGACAAGAAATAAGAGAAGAATGACTGCGAAATTCTAGCAGAAAATGAACACAATGATCAGTTCGGTGTTGCAATAAAATATATTCCAGTTTACTGTATCGCAATTTTAAATGCGGTTTGCAACTGTGAAAGAAGGTAAATGTCTGCTTTCGTCTAGGTTTCAGAAAAGAATATTTTTGGCGGTGAGTTATATAGTATTACACAGTACTGAAATTCTTTTTTGCATCAATTTCCCTGGTATTTTATTCGCGTTTTCCTGTGCTGTCTATCCAACCTCTTGTCACGGCTGGTTGTATGTTTTTGCTTCTAGTAATGATCGGTTTATGCGTGGAGGCAGCCCACCACTAGAAATTCAAAATGTTGTTGGTAACCTAAACAAAGGAAAGCTCCTCTATGTGGCCAGTTTAACTTCTTTTCTTGCTCTCCCAACGGACAGAATTATTAGTGTTATATGGAGTGCATGGACAACCCTGCGAGCAAACGGTCAAGGACTGGTGTGTGGTTGAGATGGATAAAACTGGCTGTTGTTGAAAGAAATCAGATGCGGTCGTTTTAAGCAGTGTGACAAGACCTCTAGCATGGCCCAAGTGTTTCCGGAAACGATATGCACCCGCTTACAAATTTAAGCCTTGACTTAATTCAATTTTTCATGACTACCATATTTTTGAAATGAAAAACAGATCCTCACCTGTTAGAAAACGATACTGCAATTTTATACTTTTAACATAAAGGAACACTTTCTTACAATTCCCCAAACGGCAGCGGATACTAAATCGAACATATGGTATAAATGGTAAATAAATGTTCCTTCGTGGCAGTGTAGTGGACTCTTACGGCTCGAAGCACAACAGAACATCGTCCAACATAAATTTACGAACTCTGGTCTTATTAACTTAAGTTCCCACATTCGGTTCTTTGACGTATAACGAACAACAGAACGCTATCTATATAGAGTATTTGCAGCGTTCCTTTGTCTAAATAGAGTTTGCAGTGTTCTTCCATACCTTTGCATGCCTGATAGTTTCTAGTGCATTTCGTCTAGAAGGGTGACAATATATATCGATTAGTTTTCTATGTACTCACCCTCAGTTCCGCGTAAAACAACAAGAAGTGAAAGACACAGAATTATCCAACTCTCCATGATCTATCGTCTAAAAGTAAAAACAAGTGCACGTTCAATGAGTCCACCGAGTTAAACAGAGGAACACCAAGGTTTACAAGGCAGCGCTTCGCGCCCTTGAATTCCCTAAATTGAAGTGGATTAGATCCATATTGATTGATTTAATTGCACTTAACCGAGGGCGTTACCATCTCTTCATGAGAAAATTCTAGTTAGTGGCAAAATATTGGCTTTCAAGATCAGTGTTAAATTGCTGTTGTTGGTGTTATTACAAGACGAAAACATTCCGTTTCTGTCAGGAGGTCATTATTGGATAACGATATTGCTGTTTTTTATGTTTCTAAAAGGACCATTAAAGCTATTGAAAAGTTTTCCCTTTAATGCCTCTGCAATATTAAAAAAATCGAACTTTCACTATATGAGTTTTTAAGTAATTAATATCAGAGCATCCAAATGCAGAAATGTTGCGTGCTGTGTAATTCTGCGGTTTTCTTTTTACCCAGCTAAATATTGACCCTGATTTCCTGAACAACTATAGCCCCGTTATAAATTAAGTTGTCTCAGTGTTAAAAGAAGGGGGTGAGAAGGTTCGCGGAACAAATGATTCAGCCTTAAAAAGCGCATGGATTGCGGATTTCAGCGAAAAATTAAACGGATTCCTAGATTTCGAAAATGCAGTGGATCACGGATTAGCTGATAATTTGAGCTCGGATTCCGGACTCTGCATGCCATGAAGTTCGGATCGTGGCCTCGGCGTATCTTCAGTATTGGTCTCAGTGTTAACATTTTGTCCATTTTCTGCTTGGCCGAGACCCAAATCACTGATTTACATTAGAACTGCCACAAAGAGAAGCAATGAAACGAAACCTCCTGAAAAATTGCCATCCTTTAAGTGAAACTATTAAACAGAAAGTTTTCAAGGAGTGTGGATGCGAATTTCAACGAAAATAGTGGCGGATTGACGGATTTGGCCAAAAAATAGCACGGATTGGCCGATTCGCGTACCCCTATTCACCGCCCTCTTAAAACGATTTGATCAAAGTTATTGGAGATTGTTCATCCATTCTAACCTCTCAACTCCAAATTGAATTCGGTATTTTCCTTAGCTGATGATGACTCGTACGCTGATGTTCACTGAGTATAGACAGATTTTATTTTGACCACTGCTGTGCAAAATATGGTGGGCTTATTGTAGCAATATCCAATTCAGTATCGTATTTTATATTCAACCTTTCATTTAACATTCAACTTTTTTCAACATTCAACGATTTATTTAACATTCAACGACTTATTCAACATTCAATAATTCATTCATCATTCAATAGTTCATTCAACATTCAACGACTTATTCAACATTCAACGATTCATTCAACATTCAATAAGTAATTCAACATTCAATAGTTCATTCAACATTCAACGACTTATTCAACAATTCAAGACCATTCAACAGACAATAATTCATTCAACATTTAATACTAAATGAATAGTTCATAAACCTTCAACGACTTATGCGTGGTTCAATTCTATATGTTACAATACCCCCCCCCCCCCCACCCCAGGGCACATTCCCGGGCATTTGCATTTTTGTCTTATTTTGCGGTCTATTCCCCACCCCCGGGCACACAGAAAAAGTCAATTCTCCACCCCGAGACTCCTCGTCGACCACAAGTACGTAATGTTTGTGTACAAAATCGAGATAAAAATACTGATTTCTGAAAGTCCCTCGCCTCTGGCGACTTAGCCACGCATTATTAAACATTCAACGACTCATTCAACAGTATGCAACTGACTAAAAGGAGTGCAGGCGCGTTTTTCGCTTCATAACAAGATGGCGGTAATGGCGACTGACTTTCGTAAGGAAAATCTTTCTTCACTTTAACACTTTTGGGGATATACTCTTGTCACGAATCACAATTGCAATGATGAATTTGGAAACCATAAAGGTGATTGTTACACGGGACGATTTTAACGCAACAATGTTGCGTTAAAAATCGTCTTTGTGTGACATGCGGATCTGGACGATTTTTAACGCAACATTCTGTTGTGGTAACATGTTGAAGCAATTTGAATGGGATTCAAAAACCTGCAACATTGTTGCCCGAATTTTGTTGCAGTTAGTTTGGTTTTGTTAAAAATCACCTTGTTAAAGTCGGCCCGACGTTTTCAAGTTGGCAGCAATCTCGATCTTGGCCATATCCTCCCGAAAAAACTTCTATAGACAATTCTAAACATTACGATAGTCTTTCAAAGGAGTTTTTATCATTATCATGCAGCTTCCATTAACCAAAAAGCGTCCCTTGGATTTTCGATGTGTTTCTAAAAATAGCGTGTGAGACTGCCCTGCAATCGGCAGGTTGCACAATTTTGGGATTGTCCATGCAACGTTATGGAACGAACTGTTTCCCGTGTTATATCTCATTCAGCAAACTAACTATTTATCTCCTAAATTGGTCAGCACAAGGAGCAATGCACAACATGTCAAACTGGAATTCCTCTGACTGCCAAAAGTAGTCCTCGGAATTTATTTGCATTTTTCCCAGAAACATTTCCAAAAATGGACAGTACCTATACTAATCTCATGACATATACTTAACTTTTTGTCGTGGTTGTTAAGTCACCAGCTGCGCCGATTGCCATTTTTTCTTCAAACCATAAGCGATAATTTTTCCTGCACACGCCTTCACAATCACAGCAGGTGTGGCGCGAGAAATGGTGCCATTTAAAATATTGGTGGAAGAGTTAAAGTGTCTATATGGTCTTCAGGGTTTTTATGCCTTTTGTATCTTTACATTGCATAAGCAAGTATTCCAATTTAGTTTTTTGGATTCCGCAACTTTTTTGCCAGAAAATAGAGCCTTAAAGTCCCCGCATCGGCCACGCCCAATGAAGATGACCGCGAGTTGCTTCTAAAACAGAGTCCTGGTTCTAGAACGGGTCGTGACGTCAAGTCAGGAATCGTCAAATCTTCCTGTCAGTTCATTTCACTGTTAATTCAGAAATATGATTAATTGTAACGGATTTCATCCGAATAATTTGTCTGATAGATGTGTTGTTGTGAGGTGTTCAAATTCTGCAGACTAAAAGAAAGGAATTGCCTGAAGTGACGTCATTCATCACCAATCTTTGATCACGCGGTCAACTTTATTGGGCGTGGCCAAGGCGGGAAATTTAAAGCTTGGTTTTGGGGTGAAAACTGACGTTATCGAAAAAAAATTTCAGAATAGTTTTCTACGCATTCTAGAGATACCAAATCCAAAACAATCGCTTTTGGCCGTATAGACACTTTAATTTATATTTTGCTGTGAGAGATGCCGAACTATCAAAGCCATCATGGGGTACAATGGGTATACATTGCACAGCTCACGAAAAACAATATGGCACGCGTGATGTGAGAAATAAGAAATGATCGGCAAAGGTAAAATTTGGTCTATTATGACAAGACAAGAATGGTTTTGCATGTTTGCAGACAACAAAGTTTGTGTTCCAAAATGTACGAACAAACTCAGCCGTGATGGAATATCAGAACCCAAACTAATTGTATCAGCCCTACCGTCCCCTCCCACAGTGAACAAGTAAGACAAGCTATGCGAATGGCTCGTCGTCGTCTGATTTACACGCGAGCATTTCCTGTGCTTTCCATTCAAGCACAGCAGGTGTTGCGCAAGAAATGGTGCCTTTTAAAATATCGGCGGAAGACGAAATTTATATTTTGTTATGAGAGATGCCGACCTATTAAGGCCATCATGGGGTGCAATGGGAATACGTTGCATAACTTACGAGCAGTTTATTAATCTGTCTGTAGCTTCATGCGATGTGAAAAATCGAGAACTGTGGAGAGTTCACAGTTGTGGATAAAAGAACACCAAAGAGTCAGGAATGGTCATGTTAAATACCCTGATGTAGCAAGTGAGGCTATCCTGTTTCAGATATCTATATACCGAACGGCGAATTATCATCAGATGCATTGCATTATACAAGCTACAAGAAACTAAAGAGTAACCGCCCAACTGTAACTGTAAGGAAGTTAGTAAAAGGAAATTCTAATGAATGAATTCTAATGATCTCTAATGAGGATGTCTCCTTCATATTATTCCTGCATGTGAACTCACTAAAAGAAATTTTTAACTTATCAGCAGTGTATGCACTTCCTCATTATTTTCTCCATTGTAATGATTATCATGATGTAGAAGACGTGATTCTGGCATTTTCCGTAAAGTAGCTAGCCTGATCCAAGGGGATCTATGTTGCAAAGAACTAACATAATTGTCAAATTTAACCAACGGCTTACGTTTCCGACCACAGTTTTCTCCTGTACATTAGCCTGTACTCTTTCACTGTTCTTTATCGGATATTCCAGCCAGGGCTAAGTTCGAAATACTAATTTTCCTAAATAATAATAGATCAGAGGTATGCTGTAATGCAAAACAAGTGAATATTCGTTTAGTTTGCTTGACAGTGTATCGATATATTGAGAAATTAGACCTTGCTCACTGAACGTTTGCGCTCACTAAACGTTTAACGTGAACATGGTTTTATGAGGTTTGTCGTCTTTGTGGCGATATTTCAAGGCATTTTATTCTGATGTGCATGATAGAATAGCTTTGAAATTGAAGGAAATCTTAAAATAACAATATTTTAAGGATAAAATGAACGAGCGATGTTTGATTATGGCCACAGTTGGTCATCACCGCTAACTATGGAGAACAACTAAGGGAAATTAACATCAAACTTTGAAAAAAAAAATGTTTTACAAGAAATGCCGTCCGTTGCGTCATCTCATTAGTAAAAAAATTATAACAAAAGTGTGAGTCACTGACCTGAAGAAGGCAAGCGAACCTATGTCCCGGATGTCAACAGAGGCAGAAGTTTCCTTTATGGTGGAAACGCAAAAACAAACAGTCTTGTTTCCCTCTTTCGGAGGAATAACTAAATGAAACACGAATGCCAGCTTGTTCATGTTATTGCGCTGAATTTCGTGTTGCTTTATAGACGGCGTCACACAGAAAACCGGAAATATCGCGTGTTGCTCATTTAGAGCCAGAGAACATGACAAAACATGATGCTACTGATCACGTGACTGATAATGCAAGTTTAGAGTTTTATTCTGGTTTTGCTGCTTTAAGTTTACATACTGATTGATACTGACAGATGTCAAGTTGACAAATATCGTTTATATTTTCTCACTGATACCTCGGCTTTTCTCATTTTAAGGGACCCATGCATTGCACGCACAACTTCTAGTAGGAAAACAGGTAAAGCCGTATCTGCCACATGTTGCTTTAGGCCAGAGGCAGGAGTTTCGAAAGATAAAATGCAAACCTTGGAGAAACAGTGAATACAAATCCCGTGACTGAACTTTTGAACTGCAATGGAGACATAAACGATTAAGCAACAAATGCAAAATCTACACTGACGGAGAAAACAGCCATAAAGGAGGCCAGACAATCAAATAAAATCGCACAAATTCTTCGCGGAACGAGATTAAGGCGCTTTCTTTGTGTCTTGAGAAATCAGTTTTCAGCCCGCCGACCAAAATATACGCCGGTACCGTTAGGGTTTTTGGTACCGTGAAGCAAGTAATTTATGCAATTGATATGAGTCACCCTGCAATTGATATGAGTCACCAGCACAATAGAGATTCAGCTTATTGTTGAGAAGAAGAAAGGATAAAATGGTCTCTTTTCATCTCTTAATTTTAGGCTTTACAACTAAATTATTTCGCAATGGCGTAGTAAACCAAACTGGGGAACCATGTTTTGTAACCTGTTCCACTCTGCATGCGCAACTTCTTGGCTTCTACGATTTCGTGGAAAGATTAACATAATAACTTGCAACTCAAAGTGAATTGCGTTTTCCGTAAACAAACTCTATACAGCAGGACTCAAGTTAGCATTGTGTTCAAATTTGAAGGTAATTACTTCATCAATGACAATGCATAACACAGAACGCCGTATGAGGTGTAAAGGTCTGTAAAGTAACTTCTGCCATGCAACACTGAATATAAACATAATAACGAAAATTTGTTATGTGGCTGTGGCACATTTTTTTTACAACGAATCAAAACTTCAGTGATGATTGAGTGTTAAGTATATAAAAGTAATAACAGTCCCTTTAAACTCAAAAAGAGAGAATTAAAGTGAACTGGTTGCTAAAGTTCTTGCTGGCTGAGTGATTATGTTAAGAACGACGCGCCTAGAAAAATCTGCCCTTTAAAGTCTTTAAACATTAAATGATGACCCAAATCACTTTTCTAAACTGACAGCGTCGCTTAGATGTCTCTAACACAATCGAGAATGGTTGAGTACGACACAAGGCTCAAAAATAGTTCAATCACCTTGATAAACGTTAAAATGAAGTTCTACAGATCAGCACATCTTACTCCATAAATACAATGCAGACAAGTCAAAGATACGGCTGTTGTTGCTTGTTAACATAACTCTACCAGAGGGGCAAAAAGCGAGACAACTTTAACCAAACACAAAGAATTATTACCAACCTTATTTACGCCAGCGCTCAACTTAATTTTGATTCGTTGCCAGTGTTGCTTCAGTTATGCTCTAACACGTCGTAAATCGTGATCACACTGCCGATTTTCAGTTTTGTGAGGCTCAGTCAAAAATCTCGCAGTGACTCGCAACGCCGTATTCTGCCTACAAGAACTTTCCCGAGCGATAAGGCGGATTTAAATCATCCGGAAAGAGTTGTGGCAACTATTACACAGGGCGAGTCAGACCACAAACTTTAATGTTTTGTTATGTAAATCTGTCTACCGTCGCGCCCGCCTCCCTTTGTTTCTATTATAGCTATAGCACTAATAACAGGCTGCAAAAGCAAACTAGGTTTTGGAAAATAATATGTGTACGGCGTAAAACAGGATTACACAAGTGTTTTAATTAACTTCTTCACGTTCAGATGCGCGTCTCAATTCACTTGATTGTTTTCTTCGCTGGATAAAGAAAGTGAGCTGGATCAATTACCGATATTGCTGACGGAGCTTATCCCGGCTTCTGCAGCACGAAGCGACTAAGAATATTTCTACTCCTCCCAGATGGGATGCTAGTCCATCGCAGGGTTACCCCACTCCCCCAACAATAAATTCACAGGTAGCCATTTATACTCCTGGGTGGAAAGAGGCACCATGAGACTAAACGACGTAACTTAATGCCCCGCAAGGGCTCGAGCCTGGGCTCGAACCTGGACCGCCCGACCCGTAGTCGTAGTCATAGCGCTAACCATATCAGGCCACCGCTCCTAGCAAAGTTAGCAGTTATAATTATTGAAAAAAACTTATCATTGATGAGATTAAAAATAAACCAAGAAACATATCACACAAGAAGCCGTTACTTGCAAACAACATGAATCAAAGGCTCTCCTCTGATTTAGAAACATAAATTTTTTACCGTAGTGTGATCATATCTGGGGATAAGGACACGATTCAGTGGACTCACCGCAAAACACTTCCTCTTTTGAGTGCCATCACCTGTCTTATCCTTTTGGTCCCGCTTTCCCCCTCGTCAACCAGGAAACTAGTCCTGTCAGGATGCATTAAAGCAGAACTTTCCACTTCGGTGCGTGAATTTTATCAAGAAGAAGACAAGGCGGGAGAAAAAAAGTGTGTGTCTATCTTCTTCTTAAATTTCCTAAGATTATCGACAACCTGACACGGTGGGCTATTGACCAGGCTAAACGTAACGTACATATGAAAGTAATTCCAGTGGTGGATCCAGGAGTAAGGGTGAGGGGGGGAGGCGGTTCGGAACACTCTTTCCTAACCGATATTTGTTTTACTTCTTGTTTGACGCTGAAATTATCGCATCGTCAGGATCGCCTATTATTACTCAACTGCTTGGTTGACGGGGAGTGACGGAGTGTGGGAGGAAAATATGTTAACACAAACTCTTTCGTTGCTGCTCTCTGCCATTCGACATAGCCGAAGCTTATCCCGGTTCAAGTAGCATGAGGCGACTTGGAGTATTTCCAATCCTTCCAGTACTAAGTAAGGGAGACACACGCAAGGGCAACTTTTTTCAAAGAAAATATGTCAATATGTAGGAAATCGTTCATGTTCTTCAACAACCTGAGATATAGATCGTTTTCACATGACGTCATGGCGGCCATGTTAGTTGACTAGAACAATAGACTTTCTCTCCTTTGGGAACTAAACTCTATTTTTATGCAAATTTTGCGCAACAATTTTGCATTGTTTAGTCCACCAATATGGCCGCCTTGTCACGTAAGTGAAAACCATCTATAAACAAATAATCATTTCACGCCATTTTGAAAACCTTTAATTATATGTCTCTTTGAAATCTATCATCTGAAATGACGTTTAAGACAATTCTTTGCATTCAAAATATCGTCAGAACATTGAAAACATAGGCGTACTGGCCGGGGGAGCAGCCCCCCTCCCCTCCCCCTCCCCCCAAATTTTGGGCGACTCAGATTTTTTGAACAAGGCAGCTTGGGATAATTTTTTCGAGCAAATTGTTCACCGCCCCTCCGTAGCGAAAAATTGCCCGTACGCTTATGATTTATAAAATTATAAATTAAATTAGGTCGCTTGGCTTTGCTTCTCATCGGAAGCCGTACATAGTCTCATAGAGCCCTTCACTATGGTGGAATCTGGATTGCTTGCCCAGGCGTTAACAATTGGTTCATATCCATCAACTGTAAAATACCGGATGCAGCCAACGAAGTTAGGTAGCAAATTGTTGCTGCTATTAGGCGTTCCCAGAAAATAACCCTTCGATGAGGGTATATCAAGCCTGTTATGTCTTCCAGGAATGGCCTCCGACGTTGGTCCTGATAAAAAATATAACATAAATATTGACTACAATACATACAATACAATACAATAAAGTTTATTGTGAAAATACACTTAGCTACAGTAATGGCGTGCTTTCACAGACGGGACCGAAGTAGGGGTCTGTGAAAGCACACCAGCCGATTACGCGCGGTTTGTCATTTTATTCAAATCAAACGATGAGATGTTCAGAGAGTTGATACTGTACCAGAGTCGATTACACGACCTACAGGCCGGGTAACAGGGCCAATAACTAACGAAAAGTCAGTTCTTTATCGCAGGAATATTTTCTAAGTAATGGACAAGGTACAGCTGCTATGTTTTCTCTTCTGTATGGAACTTGTTGTACTCGCAAATTAAGGCCGATATTCTCTCAGGTACTGTTTAAACGGATACGGTTTCATTATTCACCACATCGCTTTCAATGGTTATGACCTTACCCTGAGAAACAATGTAAGGGGCTGACCATTAAACTTTTGAGCGGGTGGGAGGGGGGGTGATTTCTGGTAAGCAAGATATATCTGGTGGGCAGGATATATCTGGATATATCTGGTGGGCAGGATATATCTTTCCTTCCCAGCGCTCTGTAGGAAATTTTTTTTCTCTTTGTAACATTTTTTTTCTTTCTTAGAGCCGTGCAAGAAGTTTTTTTGCCTCCATTTGCGCTACACGCAATTTTTTCTTCTGACAAGCGCTTGCAGGAAATTGTTTTTCAAAAGCACCCACCTCCCCCTCAAACGTTAAATGGTCGGCCCCTAATCGGGTCACGTTTTTCAGGGCGCTGTCAGAGTCACGTTAAGCACTTTCAAAACAATGTGGTTTAATTTGTCGTGTAAACGGCGAAACCAGGGCAGAACCGCAAAAATTTGTAAAAAATTACGTGTTTTGGGCTTTTGGCGCCAAATAGGCTGGCGCGTAAAGGGTGAACACGGTGAAAGCTGCACAAAGTGCTGCGTCTGCTCATACAAAACACTTTCGCAAACGAGTGTTAGGCGATTCCTTACTTTCCTCCGTTTTCAAAAAACAAGTTACGAGGAAGGTACTTTGACCTAGTCAAACATTTTTCCCTTCTGCTCAAAAATATAGACATTGTTTTGCCCTTACAGATTTTTTAGTTTTAAAAATTCGGAGTAAACGCGTCACTCATAAGAAAGGCTTTCCACCCGTGTGGTAGGAAAATATGTAAACCCAAACACTTTACTCCTTGCTGCCTGTGCCATTCAACCTCTTTTTTGGGCCTTTTTTCTTCTTTTCCAAACTGACCGAACCCAAATCAGGAAGCACATTTGACGATAAACAAAAATAAGGGGGATGGCCTTAGATAAGTTCCGTGTAAACACTCCGAAACCGTCCATGTAAAGGCGATGCACTATAGACCCTTTTCATAAATGGCTGCCAATACACCTTATTCCAAAATGGCTACCATCTTAATATTCTTTTGTTGGTATTCAAATTAGCCGTTCTTGCTTCGTTTTTAAGCTCAAAAATCAAAAGAATATTTTATCTTAAACGAGGCAACAACGACTAATTTGTATGTGCATAAATCAACAGCCATTTTTGATTATAACATAGCTAGCAGAGCCGCGCAATCAAATTCAGTATACGTAAGCGTGCTCAAAATCCCGATAGTGCACGCTGATAGTGTTAGCAAATCGACATCACAGCTCCGCACCTGCGGAGGTCCTTTCAAAAAGCTTGACATCCGACAGATCCGACTTGCTGTCACCGCCATAAACATTCAGAAAGAAGTGCAGGAAAACAGCATCGTTGTGTCCACTGCAACCACAGGTAGCCCAAGCTCCATATATGAGCAGCTCTTTGTATGTTGACCTTTGCATTGTTACGTGACTCGAGCGATTTGCATATTTATAAGGATTTGTATGGGGAAAATAACGATTGTTTCTGTAACCTTTGAAAATGTAGCAATTTAAATAAAAATCATCTTACCTTACTTTAGTTGTGTGGTTTTTCCCTCCTGTGTGGTCTTCGAGCCGATTTATGGCCATTCTATCAGTTTTAGAGGAACCGGTTTTGCTCTCTCTATATACCTTTCCCAAGGTTGGGTACTCTGACGAAGCAGTCCATCCGATCCGCCGAAGTAAAACGGCCGTAAATTCGCTCCAGCAGCTCCAGTCGCCTCCAAATTTCGGGTAGATCACGGACGATAGTTACTTTTTCCATCCGTGGTCTTTGCTCGCGTCGATTTTTCACAGACACCGAATAAAACGTCGGCAATCTCTGAAAACTTTCCCGTTTTAAGCCAGCGACAGCGGCTTTGTTCAAAATCCGTGATACCCAAACGGTCGAAAGTTAGCTTAGCGACCCGGCCTAAGACTCAAATTACTTCCACTCCGGGTGGGCGAGAGGGTCCGAGGGTATTGATTTTCAACGGGAGCAAAGGCAGATCGGATGGACTGCTTCGTCAGAGTACTCAACCTTAGGAAAGGATATATAGAGAGATCAAAACCGGTTCCACTAAAACTAATAGAATGGCCATAAATCGGTTCGAAGACCACACAGGAGGGAAAAAACCACACAACTAAAGTAAGATCAAATCAGCCATTTGGCAAATCATTTATTGTACCCTTCTATCCCTCTTACTCATAACTAGCAAATAATTTATTTTCGTGTAAAGAAATAAAATTACTGTCTCCACCTGCATCTGCGATTTCCATCTCAACAGACTGCTCATTTCGGGTAATACGGACATTGTGCCATCCGCTATTTAATTGCTGACTGCTTTCTACTTTTTTCCCTCCTAAACGGAAAAAAGAATGAAATTAACGTCAAAAATGGCATTTCCCATTAGCTTTTACTCAACACAAAGAGATTATACTCTAACAGAACCAACGTAATAAAACTTCAAGTTCTTGATGGTCTCGAAAATTACAATCTTCTTGCATTCATATTTACATCAAACTTCACCACCAAGTTTGACCATAAGTCTTGCTTGCGAACTGAAACTGTAAATTCTGCTATAGAAGGATTCCAAAAGGCAAAACTAGCAAAGAATAATAGAATGCCTTGTGAAAAATATAACAAGATGGCAGAGGGCTGAGAATAGTTCATTTAAAATAAGCTTGGCGATAAACAACTCGATTGAATTAAAATGGTCATACGTTTGACCGTTTGAGTAATGTTTACTTATTTTAGCTGCCCCGTCCCTAGGCATGGCGGGAAAACAGCGAGCGAGGGTTGATGGTCAGGGGGCCGTCGCATAAGTGACACAACGCCACACGAAGCGCGCAAAATTAAATCAATCCCCTACCACAAACGAGCAACGCCAGGGAACGAGGCAGTTATTGCAGCGTAACAGAAATCCAGTTCATTTGGTCCGGCATTTGAGGTTAAAATCAGTTGTTTTAAAACAGTTTTAAAAGAAATCACATTACCTGAGCCCAGATTGACGTTATACCTAAGTCGTTTGTTTTTCAATCCAACGAATACGTGATCAACGTGGCTACCTTTAGCGAACATTATCAGACCAGAGCCTGTCATGGCACTTTTAAACTCGAAGCGGATGTCGTCTGTAGCGCGCTTCTTTTTGGGTTTGTAGTTGTTTATGGTAATATAGCTGTCACCGCTGGTGCACACACATGAACCTGCCGATCAAGTGATGTTCCTTTCAGCCAATTTAAACTTGAAGCAAACGAAAGAACAGTTGTAATAGCAGAAGCTGTAGCAACAAGTTATAAAGCAAAGCCAACTGGCTTATGGTTCGCATTGCTTAACTCTGGTACATTTCTGTAGCATAAGAGAGAGGATGGCCACAACAGCCTCAACTGGTTTCCATGCAGGTCCTCTATCCTTTCATTACATGAAAGACTTAAATGCAAATTTTGCTAAGTAAAAATATATTTAATTTAGGTAAATCGTGTGTCAAATAAACGTTTTCGATCGTTAAAGTGCACCTAATCCCAAAATATGTTTTCGCTAAAATAAACCTTTGTACCAGTTCGAAATGCATTACACCTTTTTTTTTTGCCTCTCCTTTTTACCAAGTGCTGACTTTTTATAGCATTCAAAAGTTACGAAAAACCGAGCATCATTTGTCGCACGACCGAGTCGGAAGGGGCGTGGGTCTATTCCTGGGCTGACGTCACAAACTGATTGTAAACATGCATGCAAATCAGTTTGTGACGTCAACCCAGAAATAGACACACGCCCCTTCTGACTCGGGTAGCGAATTCCCCCGTGGACTCTGTGACCTCCTTCTTCTTCAACTAAAATTCTAAGTCTTACAACTTTTTTAAGACGAATAAGAACGAAAAACTATGCAGGGTCTGAGCGTCGAACCCGGGCTGACGAGGAATACTTAACCACAGTGTCACAGTGCACCTGGCTACCAAACCCCCCTAAATTTCAACTACATATAATGAACAGTACTATAAGTTAATGTAGAGTTACCCTAACATCAAATGAAAGCTAACCGCAAGCAAAATGGAGTGAAACTAACCGCAAGCAAACCTAAAATAGAGTGAAACTAACCCCAAGCAAACCTAACCGGGCTAACCCCAAGCAAACCTAAAATAGAATGAAACTAACCCCAAACAAACCTAACCGTGCTAACCCCAAGCAAACCTAACCGTGCTAACCCCAAGCAAACCTAACCGTGCTAACCCCAAGCAAACCTAACCGTGCTAACCACAAGCAAACCTAACCGTGCTAACCCCAAGCAAACCTAACCGTGCTAACCCCAAGCAAACCTAACCGTGCTAACCGCAAGCAAACCTAACTGTGCTAACCCCAAGCAAACCTAACCGTGCTAACCCCAAGCAAACCTAACCGTGCTAACCCTAAGCAAACCTAACCGTGCTAACCCCAAGCAAACCTAACCGTGCTAACCCCAAGCAAACCTAACCGTGCTAACCCCAAGCAAACCTAACCGTGCTAACCGCAAACAAACCTAACCGTGCTAACCGCAAGTAAAGCGAATAAATAACCTACATAACAGAGGTAACTGCTCTTGCTGAATACATGAAGGTGAATATTAATAATGTGGGGTGACCGCTGACAAAATAAAATCATACTGCGGAAGAGGGTCACAGAGTCTACGGGGGATTTCGTTTCCCTTCTGACTCGGTCGTGCAACAAATGATGCTCGGTTTTTCGTAACTTTTAAATGCTATAAAAAGTCAGCATTTGGTAAAAAGGAGAAACAAAAGGTGTAGTGCGGAACTGGTGCAAAGGTTTATTTTAGCGAAAAAATATTTTGGGGATAGGTGCACTTTAAATTATCCGTCAGAATGCGGACAACATTAAGGCAACAACGCTTACCACAGGCAATCATGCTGGGAAGTTTATTCAGCAGATCATTGAATTGACTGGCCATTACCACATCCTCATTCCTCTCCGTCACCGACTTCAGCATCGTGTCAAGCGCAGAGCTGCTAGTACCCATGGTCACCACCACCAGCCGAACGCCTTGTTTGCGCAAATTCACAGAAGCTGTTCTCAGGTTTGGGACTTCTGTGGCTCCTATTACCTGTTTACCATCTGTAAGAAGAATAGCAATTCTACGCTTGCTTGTCCCTGACCCTGAAAAGACGTCCCGGGCCGCTACAGTTAGGGCTTCGTCGATCTGTGTCGTGGCATCGTAGCTTGCTGTTCTGGGGAGTTCGTATCGTAGTCCATCCACGGCTCCTTCGAACTGTTGCTTAGTCGGATACTGCCCAAATGTAGCCTTTACTGTAACTGACCTACTGAACTGAAGGATGGCTGCCTGGCTCTGGCTTGGTGCGCCTAATTTCACAGCTGCCTGCTTGACAAAGTTCTTTTCCTGCAGGAAGGTGGCTTGTGAAATACACTCCGAGGAATCCATTATGAACACTACATCCACTGGACAGTGCGATACCGCTGATGAAATAAGCATTATATCAGGATCAACGTGCGGCCGAAAACAGAGTGTATTTCCCGTGTACACCCATATATGGGCTATACAGGTATCTGCCGCGAGATAGAGTGTATGGATTTTTGAAGTTCTCGGTCCTTGAATAGGGTATCACTTTTGCCCCCCGCATTGTTCTTGGTGTGATCCTTGGACAGGGTACCTAAATTGTATCGTCTAAAGTTGCAGTGCGTAAACGGCAAGCTTAACAATTCGTTAACAGTATTACTTTTACAGGAATAAAATAATTTTGATCCGTTCATATTTTTCTTAGGTTTTTTCTTTGAATAGGGTGCCATTTTTGGAGGTTTGGGCCTTAAATAGGGTATCAAATTCTGTTTTCTTTATCCTTCTCAAACTCATTAATAATTCATCACTTTAAAACAAAGGAAACCAGAACCGTGAAGGAGGTTTGAAAACGTGATCTTAATTAGCATAGATTTTTACGATTTTATTTCTCCGTTTTTTCCGTAGTTTTAGTTTCGTTTGAGAAGATATATCGAAGTTCGTCAAAAATACTCCGCTGCGCGTCGTATTTTCAACTCTCTTCTTGGTGTTTGAAATCGTGATGAAACACTGTCTCTCGTGTTTGATATATTACTTGAATATTGTAAGGACTTAAAATCTGAAATTATCTGAAGTTTAAGGTAAATCCCCCGGGAGTGCACCGCGTTACTCATAACCTTAATAAGAAGATAGGAAGACCGTGAACAACATGGCGCAGGACGCTAGAAGAGGACCCTTCAGAATGAAAACCTTGCTGCCGCCCTTTGCGCCAGTTGGCGCTGTGGGGATGAGTCAGTGAGTTAATATATCATGGGATACATCCATGAACTGCGGTTAAGATAAAACGTGAAGTTAAGTAGTCTGCTATAGATGTTTTACTTGAAAAAAACTATATTAGGGTAAAACGCGCGGGTACTGCACTAATGAACTTCGCTATGCCGCTGAGTGCCGTACCACCGCTTAGTTGGCAGAGAAAAGCACCAGTGTGGACGAGGTCAGAGGTCATCGCCAGAAATACGCGACATGGCCGCCATTTTGAATTCGAAATTAGAGGCTCAGGTTATTCTAGTGGCTTTGATGGAATATAGAGAATGTATGGGCTAAAAACGCAAATCTAAATATTTCTCGCGTTTTAAAAATCAAGGTACTTAGTTTCAAGCGGTACTAAAAAATTTAACCTTTCACTGACAAACTCCGGTAAATATTTGGATTGCTACGAATATTTTGGCCTTTACTTTTTTGAATTGAATTCGTACACCGACATAATCGCGTCAAGTCCATACAATTACTGTATTTTTTTGTACTCGAATTGGTTGGAAATAGTTTCTAACTCGCCAGAAGTCATTGAAATCGTACATACACAACTTAGTTTCAAGTGATCCCACGTTCGGGAAGGCTTATACATACCTCTAAAATCCATGAATTTCGCCCACAGAATAAATCGACCTTTACTTTTGAGATGAGAAATAACATTGGTGTATTTCTTCCATGAAATTCCGCCATATTGTTCGCTAAAGTACGAAAAATTCGTCATCTTTCCGCGGCCATAACTTGACTTAGAATTGGAGAACCAGCTCGAGGGAACTTCCATTGGAACGCCTTAAGGCCTTTTCTTTGAACTCCATATGAAAAATGTCCCTTTGATGCTCCCTTATCACCAAAAATGGTCCCGAAAGGGACCTGTTTTCGGCATCTTATACTGAGCCCTCGATGGCTCGTCGATTTGGCGGGAGGGTCAGCGGTTTATACCATTTTGGCACGAAAATTCAAAATAAAATACCAAGTTTCTTGATAAAAATAGAGCTGAACGACCCACTCGCTTCGAGGAGCGATGGTCCGCCATCTTGAATGAGACAACGTGCGCTCAAGGGTACAACCGCTGACCGATTTCCAAAATGGCGGATGTCGCGTATTTCTGGCGATGTTCAATTCCCGTTGTAATGACAAAATGTATTACAGCCTTAAATTGTTAACGTTCTTCTTAGCTTTGTTTTTATTTCACAAATTATTCAACCTAGCTATACGAGTAACTGGAGCTCTCGGTTAAAAACGGTTAAAACGAAGCAGTACACCAGTTGTGAACGCTCGGAAAAGTGCCATTAATATTAAATTGAATCAGCGGGCGAGGGAGGGGATACAAACAAAGAAATGAGTGAAAATGAAAGAAGTCAACAACAGTTTTGTCAGTTAAAAACTGTAATTCCTATCGAAGCTCGTTTGATATTTGAATCATTAGTTGTCACTCACCTTTTGTTTGAGGCGCCAGAGCCAACAGGAAAAGACAAAGAATGATACAGTTTTCCATGCCTTAAAATAAACAGAAAAATGAGCTGAAAGCCGGTCTCTCAATCAGATTTTATGGCCAGATTTGTGAGATCTCGAGGCACTGAAATCGAGGAAGAATGCGAAAAACACACAACTCAAATCATACCCTTACAGTTGAAAAACTAGAATCGACGATATCCAAAGATATTCTTTGTTCTGTCAACTCTGGGGCAAGAGAGAATGATGAAGTAATTTGATCTAATACTGGTGAAACTCGATGGATGTATTAGGTAAACTCCTTTTTCGGGTCGTTAAGAATAGTCGTTTCAGTTACAACAAATTTGGCTGTCATAATGACCAATAACGTGATATTCATCAGATAGCTGTCAACTCTTCTGTCACAGGCCACTGGCAATGGGTCCGCCTTCCCATCTCAATACATAACCAGTAATTCTTGAGCCCTGTGTTAAGTTGCAGCATCTATCATAAATCCTCTGTTGTTTTATAGTTAAATAGTGTTTCAAGATACATTCAATTAACATGTAAGCGACCCTGGTAATTATGTTTGCTCGTCAGAGAAACTTGCAGAGATTCAGGGATCACCGTTGTAATTACAACATGTTCGTATAATTACTACATGCTTGTATAATTAATTAATAAGGTTTATTCAACCAAGCAAAAATGAGACCACAAGGTCTCGTTTTAAATTCGCGGAAACTAAAATTGCTCCATTTTAAGACGGACTCCGAAGATAATACACCTAATTTGAATAAGACACGACCCCAAGATCTCGAGCTAATCCAAGAGCGACTTTAAGGTTAGTACTGGGTTGGACTTGCCCCAAGTCGCTCGATTTTTCTTTGTATTGATGGACACGGTAGAGTTCGTTGGAAAAGATCGCTTTGTCCGCTGATTTCATTTGATTTGTCATAACTTAAACGACCTAATGATCAGCTGTTTACCAGGACTTATTCAAACCTTGGTATAAGGAGAATATTTAACCTTATATTTCGCGTTACAAAGCAGGTATTCTACATTCCCACTGTTGGATATTTTCAATGTTAAACATTTTTAATCTCATGCGTTTAACCCATCACTTGTGCTATAGGTGGCAGATTTCGTATTATTGGTATCATATGTTTTTCAGTTCTTTCATTCTTTATTCCGTCAGGTGCCCTGTGAGGTAAAATTCCACAAAAAAGTGCCATCTAGCATATAGAGAGCGAGTAGGAAGATAAACATATTCAGAAATTCCAAATAAATTTTAGTTTCAACCGGCACACCAAGCAAGCATTATATTGTCAGCAGTTAAAAATACTCTTCTAACATAAGCAAAACCGCATGGACAAACCAATAAATAGTGACGGATCTCGTGTAGACCTGGATAAGTTAAAGATACTAAGTAAATAAACGGTAGACTGATCTCCACGGCAAGGAGAAGAGACTGAAAGTTATTTTACTTCTTTACTTTTTATTTCTACTTAGTAAGTTAAAAATGCACGAGAAATAAATAAATTTTAGAGACAAAATTCAGTAACCGAAAAAAGTGTTCGCTAAAGATCACTCAGAAAAATCGCTAAAATTAATAGTCTGAGAAGGGATTATTTAGATCAGTTTCCTTAGCCCGTCAACATTTTTTCTCTCGCAGGTCTACACCATGAAAGAGATTATCCTTGTGGTAATTTTCTTATCCTTACAACTCTCTCCTTCAACTTCACTCAGTGGAAAAGCAATTCTTGAGAAAGTAGTTTCTGCTTTCAAGGTCAAAAATGTCGGCCTTGGCACTTACTCTCGTTCAGCAACCCTTGCTGCAGTGTGCAAGTTGCAACGACGTGAGAACAGCGATAAAGTGAAAGAAACTTTGAGCCAGGTTGTCTCGACCTTGGCATTATTGGACATCGGAGGAGGCGCCCTAGTCCCTGGCGTACAGTATGTCGTAGATGCTGTTGCCAAGGATAGTGCGTTTCGAGCTACAAGAAAGGCCTTCGCAGTATACAATGGAAAAATGGTTGGTCAACTTAACCGACAAAGCTGGTCTTCGCTGAAAACGTCTGAAATGAAAAACGCGCTGAAGGTGCAAAAGCAGAATATATTGTCAACGTTCTCCGACGATGTGGCTAAACTTTCGAGACACAGCAAGGTACTGAAGCACATCAACAGGGCGAAGAATTTGTTCCGCGTGAGATCGTTGGTCAAGGTGTTGGGTCCCTTGTTCGATACACTCGCCGTTGGCATCAACACATGGGCTTTGAGTACAACAATCAGAGATTGCAACAGAGATCCCAACAACTGCAACCGTGGAGCAATCGCCTCAGCATCACTTGGAATTGCTTCAGGTGTAATCGGTGTGGGAACTTTCGTTGCTGCGCTTGTTACAACAGGCACTGTCAGTGCAGTGCTTGGACCTGTCGGCGCGCTTGTGTCGGTCTTGCTGGCAGTATGCGCCACACTAATAGAATTGTTTTATCCGGATCCGGCTCGTGTCAATGCATTAAGACGAGAGCAACGACTGAGTTTCATGAGGCAACTGGACCAGTATTCAAGGAAACAACTTTACGGGGTACACCAATTCATGGCACAAAAGAAGCTGGAAAGAAGCGACGTCTATGTTGTCAATCAAGCACTTTTACCGAGATACTTTAGAACAAATGACGAATTGGTTTTTGGAGACGACACTGCCAAAAATCCAAGAAAACTAGTCTTTATTCCAGGAAAGTGTCATGATCCATGGAACGGCGTTGATCGATTTGCTCCTCCTGGTGGTGCAGCGCATTCAGGCAGCTATTTGTACTGCCCGACACTTGTAGATGGAATGAAAATTCCGCTCGAAAGCAAGAATGACGAAACAGGTTATGGGTTTTACGGGTTCACAAGAAATGCACGAGCTTGTCCAGGCTGGAGAAGAAATCGGTTCAAACCCAGTCCTCAATATAAAGGTTCAATTGTTCTTATAAACACTGATCAAGTAACACGTTCAGAGTTAAAGAAGCAGCGTGAAGCTCATTTGAACCAAGACCTTCGCTCGATTCGAGTCAATACTACAAAGAAAGGCAAGGGTGGTGTGTACGATGATCTCGTTGCTGTCGGAAACATGGAAAATCTACACCAGGGTGGGTGGGTTCGAATCCAGACAGGAGATGGAAACGATGCCTTGAACATTGACGGATTTCCCAGCCGCCAAGAAGGCAGGTTAGAGGCTAACCTAGGATCTGGTCATGACACGTTATCATTCCTTGGCATGCCTGAAGACAACAACCTGGACATCAAAGGAATTGAGTACGAACCACAAAGCAAAAAGCTGCATTATTTCCTCGGAAGTAACCGCAGAAAGCACTATGTTGGCACTGTTGAAGAAATCAAGATTTTAAGTGCCTCTCCGTTTCAAGATGTTGTGCACCTGTTTGCGTCTAAACAGAGCCAAAGCGGTGTCGATTTCACTGTATTTAAATTCAAAGGAAAAGCAGATTACGTTATCGACATCAGAAAGATTGCGAAGTCTTTTCGCGACACAAACAGTGTAAAGCCGTTTATGTTTAAGGTAATTGATAACACAGATAACGGACAGAGCGGAGAAGCAAAATGCAATAATCATAAACCGCTGTTGAAAATTATCAACACCGGTTCATCAGGTGTCGCCAATGACATTCTTTATCGTGTGGACAGTAGACAAATTTGGATTTATGGCAAAGATCCAAGTCAGCAGAATCGAAATGACATTCTCGACATTGCGGATGACCCTTCTACTGTAACAGCGTCTTCCGTAAGAAGGTGTTCGGGAGAGCCTGCCAATGGAAATCATCCCAAAGGAGGTGCTGGCAAAAAGCTTCTCGCCGTTGTGTCTTTCCAGACGAAGTGCCCTGGAGAGGTAAAGGCCGACACAGACGAAAGTGGAAACTGCATGATGGCCACCAGACCGGTGTCAGAACTGGATTCAATTTTCTACGACGGGAAACACTACTTCACTGATTTCAGCAGTGATATCAAAGCTACGCATACAACTCCGCCTAAGACATCTGTCTGCACATTGAAGTGCCCCCAAAATCAAGTGAGCCGTTCATCCAAGGTAGAGATAGGACTTTCACCAAGTGGTGTTCTTTTCATTGGAAGCGATAAGTTCCTGGATCCTTGTGACTTGGCAAAAGAGGGCGTGTTGATTTTGAAGAAGATATCATGTCTCCTGTGGGAGCTGCGAATCGAAGGCATGGAGTCAAAATTTACGGGAAATGGCAAACGACATCAACTTTATGGCTTCAATGGGATCGTGAATGAAAATGGAGATACAATAGTGGATCTAAGTCAGGAAAAAGGAAGTGAGCTCGACCTGTACAAAATGTACGCAAGGAAAAAAGTGAAAACCATGGCTGAATCTGCGCGACAAGAGCGAAGTAAAGAGGTGGCCAACTCACTTGAAGAATGCTACAAAAGCTCGAGGTCCCTCAATAGCGCTAGCATTTGTCGACCGTGAACGGATCCATTGTAGTACACAGAATAAGTAGCAGACCTTTGAATGCCTAACGTCTTAAGCTTGATTCAAATTAAACTGTTGCTTTAAGTAAATATATAAATTCTTAAAACAAGGAAATCCCGGCGTGTTAACGTGTTACGACATATGAATGCACATAATAGCTATTACACAGAAACTAACGCACACAACAAGTCGTCGCTTGAGACACGTCTTTTCTGTACGGGACATCGCTGTTCCTTGTCCGTATAGCGAAGACTTCAATAGGGCCGATATTCTCTCATCGCCCCCGCTATTGGTATATCAGACGTATTCAATCCAGACGCGAATCCCACCCCATGCAAGGCATTTGTTGTTGGCTTGGAAATATTTCACAAGATTGTCACGTCTATATTATGTGGCATTTTATCTTCAAAAAAGTCTTGAATGTGTACTCGACTAGCTGATTTAAGCAAATTCAACTCATTTAAGCAAATCAAATAAAATTATAGAAAAAAAATTGAAAATTATTGTCCTATCAAAATTAGAGCTCCCTCAATTTAACATGCATTATATGATAAAAACACAGGTTCGGAATCGGACGTCGAACGTATGTTCCCTGACGCTAAAAAAAGACGTTGCACAAAAAGTCTCGGAGTTGCCCTCAGACAAAATCAAATCAAATTTTCAAATTTTGAATAGCTTAAGCGGATCATTATCAGCAGCTGCGTAACGGGTGCTAGGTAATAGAGACCGTGAGAAATGACACAAAGGTGGCTAGGTAACTCGGTTAACCAAGTAAGTTACAGGTGCTATAAAACACGTTCAATTATTACAAGTGTTATATAGCGCTAATTTGGTTAACCGAGTTACCTAGCCACGTTTCTGTTATTTATCACGGTCTTTATTACCTAGCACCCGTTACTCAGCTGCTGATAATGATCCGTTTAAGCAAACCACAATATGACGGCAACAAGAACGAGAGCGTCGCCAAACAAAAGGCTCTACTCGTACGTTATATATCTTGGTACAATTCCAAGGTGTTTTCTGCGTACTTTGGTGAAAACGTTTCATATTTGCATGTACTTGAAACTGAAATAATATAAGACCCTGCGGTCTTACTTAGGGGGTGGTCGTGAAGGCGCGTTGACCTAATAGTTTGTGCACTGGACTACGGGTCGAGCCGTCCGAGTTCAAGTCTCGGCCGAGGCACTGCGTTGTGTCCTTGGGCAAGACACTTGACTCTCATGGTGCCTCACTCCAGCCAGGTGTATAAATGGATACAATGCTTGGGGGAAAACACTAGCATCCCATCCCATCCCATCCTGGGGGAGAAGAAATGCTCCCAATCACTTCATGCTTAAAGGAAAACGAGATAAGCTCCAGCGGAGCTTATCTAGGCTCGACGCACTTTGTCTTATCCTCGCCGTCACCGTCGTCATCGCTTAACTTAAACTCTCTGTTATTGCATTAGCGGGATGTTTACACTGTGAGAATTCAAACAAAAGACCTTGTTCGACCAGCTATTAAAAACACACGCGCACATGGTTTTAGCATTCGCATTTTTATTCACTCATCTAAAGTATGCAATCTGTGCTGTGGGTTCTTCGTACTGTATTCTGTTGAAAGAATGGAGAGAAAAAGGCTGATCAAAATTACGTATTGGACTATTTAATAACGTACAATCTGTATCGTACTTGCCTATAATGTCATTAATGTAAAGTAAATGAAATAATTCATTTTGAACTGCGGATGAAGATTAAAATGAGAAATGAACTTCACAGTGAATTTCCAATTTAAGCGGAGGGCACGGGTTCGAATCCCATTGAAGCTCTGAATTTTTTTTCAGGCTTCTTTATTCCAATTGCTTAAACTGTAAATTCGCTACAAAGATCATTTCTCACTTTTACAATTCCATTATTATAAAGCGTAAAGTCCGATAGAAACATACGACAGCGCTCGATTGAATGAATCGCCCTTAATTTAAGGCTGTGTTCAGACTTGGTGCCCGAACACTGGTACATGGGCACTAGGAAAAAAAGTGCGCCGTGTTCAGACAATGAAAACCGAAGTACCTAAGTACTGTCGAGTGCCCGAGTACAAGGTCTCGACTTTGTGCTTGGGCATGGTGCCGGTGACAAAATTCTGGCGTGGGTACTTGAAAAAAGGTGTGTTCACATTGGTGCTCAGCTTAGAATCGTACTTAGGTACCTTACACTGGCGCTGAACACTGCCTAAGATAGGTTTGTGCCACGAAGATTCTTAAAGCGTCGGACCCTGATAGAGCGTTTTAAAATGACGTCATGCCGGTGTTCCCAAACCGTTATTTTGCAAATAAACGGCAGCCAAGTTGATGTACCAAACCAATCCTCCGGGAATTAAACTATATATAATTCCCTTATAACTATTTATGATTCCCTTATCCAGCCATCGTTTGACTATTGAGATATGGTATGGGATAATTTATCTAAAGGTCTAGCAACCAGATTACAAAAATTGCAGAATAGGGCTTGTAGGTTATTTTAAGGGCTGCCTATGACGTAAGCTCAAAGGATGTTTTAAAAGAACTTGGATGGACTAATTTAAAAACCCGAAGAGCTAAGCATAAAGCCACTCAAATGTTTAAAATTTCTACTGGTGAAGCCCCATCCTACTTTACAGGACACTAGCATAAAACTCCCTCCGTTGCCCCAAACTTTTGACAGCGAGAATGTTCTTACTTAGCAGTTATCAGCAAAACTGATGTCATCCAGAGCGATGGGATCTCCTCTTGTATTTGCCTCGAACAACAGCTAAAAATAAAATGGAAAGAGATAAGACAGTTTCCTATTGTATTCGAGGGAACGGTTAGCGTTACGTAATATCTATATAAATGCGTTTTCTTCATTCCTTCGCACCAAGACAAAAGGCATGCAATGGATTAATGGGCCGATTCCATGTAGGCCGATGCGTAGGTAGGTAGGTGGGTAGGCTGGTAGGTAGGTGGGTGGGTAGGTTGGTAAGTAGGTGGGTGGGTAGGTTAATTGGTAGATTGGTGAGTAGGTTTTTAGCTGTAGATTGGCTGGTAGGTAGGTAGATAGGTATTCAGGGTCGTAGCTAGAGAATCGCAGGTTCGTGGGTACGTGGGTAGGTCATTAGGGGGTAGGTAGTGGGTGGACAGTAACTTTGCTTCTCTTCACTACTGTTTGTGACTCACCTGCCGATGTACGCTGACCGCTACAGTTACTTTCTTACACATCCATGAGCTTTGGCTGCCGCTCAAAGTGGTTACAGTCGTTTTACTCGAACCCTTCTTATTCGCGACCGAATATAATGTCAGAGAACCCCTGAAAAGGAAATATAAAAATAAATAGATTTAGCCCAGCCTGAAAGCTGAGCTCCATATTCCTCCTTTGCTGGTTCTTAACACTTTGTGAGAATGCTTTCGTGTGTTATTTGCCCTCCAGGAGGTCCGTGTAGAGAAAAACTGTGCCACAGATCTCCTCATGTGAAAATATGAACGTTGCCCCCAGTAATGTGTGGCTTCATAGCTCAGAGTTGGTAGAGCATCGCACCGGTGTCGCGGAGTACACGGGTTCGAATCCGGGCAGACCTGCACCCGTCCAAAGCAGCTCTGTGATTGTCCTACCTGCTAGAACAATAGCCAATTTTATTTATAAAAAACGTTCCTTCAAGTTTTGTTGCTAAATTAGCATCCGCAAGAAATCTTCATCTTTGGGAGTCATATAAATACTAATCCAATTTAAGTACTTAGTCTTGTCTACTGATTGTAGGAGTTCAACCGAAGAGACGGTCATCTAGTTTCCCTAATGAGACAAAGACATCTCGCCACTCTAAGGTTAAGCAAGCGTACGGAGCGTACCGGCTGTACAGAGTGTACCGGCTGTACGGAGCGTACCGGCTGTACCGAGTGTACCGGCTGTACGGAGCGTACCGACTGTACCGAGTGTACCGGCTGTACGGAGCGTACTGGCTGTACCGAGTGTACCGGCTGTACCGAGCGTACCGGCTGTACCGAGCGTACCGGCTGTACCGAGCGTACCGGCTGTACCGAGCGTACCGGCTGTACCGAGTGTACCGCCTGTACCGAGTGTACCGGCTGTACCGAGTGTACCGGCTGTACCGAGTGTACAGGCTGTAACAAGTGTAGCTCATAGTGTTTGCCGAATCTCGTTGGAGCCCTCAGGGGCCCCCTGAACCCGGGGTTCAGTAAGGGCCGGGCACCGGGCAAATTGACCGGCTGTCAACAAGATTATTTCTCACTTTTACAGTTCAACTTTCCTTTGTCCCAGCAAAATTGACGCACAATACGCGCTCCAATCAGGGCAACGGAAACAAAATCTCGACATCAGAAAGTAATTACCCTTTCATTGTACCTAGCTATCGGAAAAAAGTGAAATTTGACACTATTGATTTGAATCTGTAAAAACCAATGCTTAAAATAGTGTTTCAGAGCTTCAAGATTTCAAACTTTTCTTGGTTCGGAGGGAGATAGGACATATCCAATATCCCCAAAAGAATTTGCCTCGAACCTCTATGACAAAAGTCTGGCTACGGCCCTGACCAAAGGCACAGGTTTTCCCTATACGGACCGACCAAGGTCGACAGGCCGATAGGTAAAACACTGACTGATTGACTGGCTGTACTGGTTGATTGTTTGCTTGCTTTCTGGCCGTTATCTAACTGATTGACTACCTATAATGGTTGCTTGTTTGACTGACTGGCTGGCTAGTTGCTTGCTTGCTTGACTGACTGACTGACTAACTGCCTGACTGCCTACCTGCCTGACAGACTGCCTGACTGACTGCTAGCTTACTTGGCTGACTGACTGACTGACTGACCGACTGACCGACTGTACTGGCTGGCCCTGGCTGCTTGATTGCTTGCTTGGTTGACTGACTGACTGACTGACTGACTGACTCACTCACTCACTGACTGACTCAATGACTGACTGACTGACTCACTGACTGACTGACTGACTGACTCACTCACTCTCTCACTCACTGACTGACTCAATGACTGACTGACTGACTCACTGACTGACTGACTCACTCACTCACTGACTGTTAATAAGTAATATCATTACTTACCCCTTCATGTAGTAGTTGAATCTGATACACATACTGCCATGATCGCTGTCATGACTGGCAAGAACCAATTCAAAGGGGATCAAAAGTTGCGCCTTACCATTACTGCCCTTAGTCACAAGGAACTTTCCTGATGGTAAAATATTTTGACGTCAGATCTCGCTCCATAGATAATGCGAGTATAATGCGATTCTCTGTATCTTCAACAGTTACCCCATGCAAAGTTATCGTTTAGGAAACTCGCAATAATTTACTACCTATGATGTCAAAACTCTTCCCCTGCGCTTGGAAGAGTGGATACTACTCACCACTCCCCCCAGCTCCACTGCTCGGTCCTCCGCTGATGCTGCTCCGTATTTCAAAGTCGATGTTGTCATCAAACGGTACATTGTGCCAGTCACACATGTCACTGTCGAATGTACAGGCTTTCACCTCACTACTTGCCCCGCTAACTGTCGATAAAAATCGAGCAGATGAGTTATAAAGGCGTGTACACAACATGACAGCTACTTAATCCCACCATGCATTGCGGAAGAAGAAGCAGGTCCTTCGTCTGCAGTGCAAATGAGGTGAGCTGAGATGAGATGAGATTATCGTGTCAAAAGTCGCTAGCATACGATGTATGCTTATTATTTGGGGACACCTAATTAACAATTAGATTATGAGCTCGAGATTTCTATGAGGTGATAGTTAATGAGGCATCATGCTCGTGCTTATTCCTATTTTTCTGCTGTTCTGAGTGAAAACCAGCCTTTACAGTCGACGTGTACTGATGAAGTGTTTGTAGTTCAGCTCTGTGCAATAGTTCCTCGTACGACGAATTATTATCACATTTTATTATATAGATACTGATGAAATAGCAGTATATTTCTTTTTACCAAAAAATCAGATCTTCATCGTGCACAGTAAAGATACTATTTTTTATCTTTCACATGCGCAGATATCGGAGTTGTCATTACATGGTTACCAGCATGATTAGAAAATGAAAAGAGAGCTTCGCGTTTAGGCGCGCGGCTAATGCGCTATCGAATATTCCACTCAGAGACTCAGTGTGACTTTTCTTGGACAGAAGATAACATTGCCTTGACTTTAAAATCTAGTTTCATAGCATGCTAGACAATTTTTTCAATAGGAGAACTCGTTTTTTGCTCTTTTGAAAAGAGGACAACAAAAGTTGTGTTTAATCTGGACATTTCATCAGTATCCGTATAATAAACAGAACATTACATGGCCGTTTGTGGATACTAATTTCATCTTCTTGTGCTGATGGTATCTCTCACTCGTTCGCTGCGCCCACTCGTGAGAGATACCGTCAGCACTCAAAGACAGGTTTGAGTATGTTTAAGACAAACATCAAATCAACACAAGATCAGCCGCAAATGTAAACCTGTTCATACCTAAGCTATCTTCTAAGACTGGACAAAGATCTTTCTAGTACAGAGGTGTACACGCTTGGAACAGTTTATCTGTAGACGCTAGAGGCTATAGTCTAGAAAGGTTTAAAAATATGCAGCTGGAACTGTTTGTAAATAATATATTCTTGTATATATATATATATATATATTTTTTTTTTTTTTGATTTTTTATCCTTGTATTTGAAATTTTAAGCTTTGATGAGTTTTTAATTCTACATAGCAAATTTTAGTAATGAAAATAGAGGACCACCCTAATTAACTTAGTGTTAGCTGTTGATATCCTCTGTAAATATTGTTTGTTATTATTATTATTATTATTATAATTATTATTATTATTATTATTATTATTATTATTATTATTATTATTATTATTATTATTATTATTATTATTATTATTATTATTATTATTAAAGATAAAACTCGCATCCCCGCGCTCCCATGTAATATCCTCTATAAACATGTCGTGGTACGTAGTACATGTTCTTAAACAGTTGATTCGAATAATTAACTGCATTACTGCATTGCCGCGTGGAGTCATGAGAGTGGACACAGGTCAGCCTTCCGCGTATGAGATAGTGTTTGCATGATCCCAGGGAGATTTTCATACCAGCGCCAGGTCACCCCAGTTCTGTACACGTGTCGTGGCTCGTTCGTTTACATGAAACAACCGGAACATGTAATACCGGAACAAGTCTCACCAGCATGAGTTCATGAGTTCCGGTACGAAAATTCATTGAAACGCGGTATGATCCCGTTCGCTTCATTTTTCTTCAACAGCAGAGTTATCGGCATGAAGGAAATGAAAACTCATTGTGAATGCAGCACTGCTAAATTCTTTTAGAACAGTCGAGCCGCGTTAATATTAATAAAAACACAGTCAGGGTGGGGACATAGCTGAGTTTCCCTATTATGAAGATGTCCTTAGCTTGTTATAGAGAAAATGCTGAATGAAATCTGTTCTTCTAGGACCAAGTGAACTATCTGTAACAAAGAGGTTGTGACCCTAATAAGAGATACTATTCAATTTTACTAGGTTAAACATTATGGCAACAGCAAAAAAGAATAGGCCTTTTGCAACAAACGGACACATGGTACAAAATCCGCCATGCTGGAGGGCAAGCTCATTATTATTCCCACACTGGGCCATCCAATACAAAAAAGGTCAAGCTTGACTGGCTGAGGCCGCTTTGTTGGCTGCCCCAGTGCGGAAATAATATTATAACATAACTAAAGCAAAGCGCGCGCTCTGATTGGTCAATTCAGCATCTACTATTTGCCCATGGGTGTATGCTGCTGACGTGTGTGCAAATGTTTATAAAGCAAATATTTTGACAGAGATTGTTTCCAAAATAATGGCTGACATCCCTTCTGCCAAAAATGCTAAACTGTCCTCTCAGTTGTCTGAAGAAGAAACAGAATATCCATCCTTCGACCTATTTGGGAGTATTTTTGCCGAACCACCTGCAAAGAGATTCGCAAGTTTAAGCGAAAGCGATCTTGACGACCTTATAAGTGAACGACACTCAAAAAAGACGAAAGAAGTCACAATTAGTTATGTTATAAAACAAATGGTAAACGCCATAGCATGTACTATTGAGCTATGGATGCACTTGGGAGGTTTGCTAAGCACTCAAGAAGCTAGAGTCGCACTCGGCTATCGCCTCGTGCGACTCTTACGCTTCTTGAGTGCTTAGCAACCTCCCGCGTGCACCCATAACTCAATAGTACATGCTATGGCGTTTACCATTTGTTAAATAAGCTTGCCCTCCAACATGGCGGATTTTGTACCATGTGATCGTTTGTTGCAAAAGGCTTATTGTTTTATAAGAACTTAAACTTGAAGACAAGAAAGTAGAGCTTCTATCTTTACGTACTACTGCAAGTTCCACCACCTCCTCCGCCACCACCGCCTCCGCCACCACAAAAACCACAGGTCTTCGCACAGTTGTTTTTCATGTAGCCATGCCATTGGCTTGATGGCTTGCAAAATCCAGAAGCTTTCCATCCAGGGCAATGCCGGCTTTTGTCTTGACAAACTGCTTAAAACAAAAGGAATAGAAAGTTAGAACTGAGAGAGCACTGTCGTTTGTCACAGATTATACTATAGAGAGACGAAGAGAGACAAATGCCTCGAGAGTTCTTTCGACCAGGAATGAAAAATCTCTGACAACCAATCTAGACAACATAACGCGTTTTCTGTTTTTCGAAAAAAACGTATGCAATTATTTTAAATCTTACTGTTATATTTTTTCAGCTCGCAATATATAGATTTAGCCAAGCCTAAAAGCGGAGCTACGTATTTTTTGCTGGTTCTTAATAATTTGTGAAATTGCCTTCATTAAAAGTACTAGCGTGTACAACTGTACTCAAGATAGATTCCACAGCCGAAATATATAAGAATAATAAAAAAACGTCAACTTCAATTGGAGAAATTCCGCTGAGAATGACCATGAAAATTACAAAATCCTACAAGCATTAAATTAAGTCAATCAGTCGATGTTTTTAAATCCAGATTGAAAACTTATCTTTTTAGACTTGCTTTCAATTGATTTTTTGTTTTAGTGCTATTGTTAGTTAGATATTTATTAGATTGTAAAGCGATATAGAGCTTTTGTATATACCGCTATAGAAATAAAGTTATTATTATTATTATTAAGCAGCCGTGAAAAAAATTTTGGACCTGAGCCCGCGATCAATGGAAAACCAATACCTGGTCAGCGGATACCTTCTTTTCATACAGTCACAAACGGGTAACATTTGATTTACAGAGAAAAGAGACTGGAACCAAGACTATTGCCATGACAACATTAAAATATGCATCATGTGTATTTCGTAGAGTACGACGTATTTGCCAAGTTCCAATTGCATTGCACCATTAATTGCAGAGATATTATCTATTTTGTGTTTTGACTCCCATACTGTCACACCTTATGACGTCGTCAGTACCTAATTTGCATAATACAAAAAACTTGAATATCTCTGGAACGCGATGAGTTATCGCAAAAAGGGAAACGTCATTCTTCTTCATTTTTAAATGCCTTTCAAATAAGCTTAGTTTTCAATTGCTTGTTTTTTCATTTCACAGGCAAATTAAACCCGAATCATCTCGAGAGATTCATATTGTTTTATAAATTTGCTTTTCATACAATACCCAGTTACCTGGCGGCTTAGTGGGTCCACCTACAGGACAAAAAAATAGAAATTACTTTACAAACATAGTTGTGTATTGATTACTACATTGTTATTCAGTACACACAAACATCAGACAAATATTGCATATTTCATTTGTTTAGGCGACCATTACAACGGTTTTCAAAATCGAATGAACTGCAATCTTTTAACATTGGAAGAATTAAAGAATATACTTCTGACATTGTCAATCATTAATAGGTCATTTCCGAGTTCTCCTTTGCGTCAGTGTCAAAACGAGTCTAAGTGCGAACCATTCATATGAAATTTGTCTTATCTGCATCTTCATTCTCATGCAAAACAAGCCTATTTCCGTGCGAATAGTTTTTCACTTAGACCCGTTTTGAAACAGAGGGAAAGGGGAACTCGGAATGAATTAGCCTGAAGCTGCCTATCACACTATAACAACAACAATAATAACAACAATTTATTTACAAATTTGAAGAAAGGTATAAGGGGCTTGTCCCGTAAACAGCCGCAAAGCTAGTCGAGGCGGGGCAAGATAGATGAGCACGAGAAACATAAAAGAGAAATCACAATAAATTACAAGCATGCTGGAAAACGGAAAACGTAGCTTTACAAAATAACGCAGATTTAAGCTATACAACAAATTAAAGTAAATTACATGTAACTTTTCATTATTATTAATATTATAATAATATGCATGAAAAAATTACTCGATTATGATTGGCTGAGAGCAGTTCAGTTCAAGTGTAACACCAGTGCAAATTTCACATCGAAATTCTGGATTATGGTTTCAAATGTTTTAAACGAACCGCTTTGAGTTCGTAGCATTATTAGCTGATCTTCATCAGTCAATCCGTAAATAAAGTGTCAAATTCGCATCAAATGCTCGCTTCCTGTCTACAACACTATAAGATCTTCCAGTACTTCCTCCAGGCGAATTTTTTCATGTTCATATTATTAATAACAGCTCACTTGTGCAAATTAATTCCAAATTAATTGAACTCGAAACTGTATGGTTACCTGTACAAACTGACTACGACAGACGTGGGTTTATAATGGGGCTGCCTCCGGGATTCAAGAGTGATTGTGACGACAAGACTGACAAAAGGTATCGTGGGCTGTCGCACTGAAGTGTAGTTTGGCCATAGCATTTTGGCTCCTTGTGAGTTGAGATGTTTTAAATAGACTAAATTATTATTCTTTGTAAGTGCATTTTAATGTAAGTTAGCGACCTTTGATTTAGTTATGTGATTTTTTGTAAGTAGTGGTTGAGTTGTTGTATGTATATTTTTGTAAGTTTTGTAAGGTGATAATAAAAAAAGAAGAAATTGATTGTTGACGAAAAAAAGTCGCTTATATCTAATACAAATTAATCATGGAAAAGAACGTATTCTAAGAAAACTGGATACTGTATACAACATCATCACATTGACCAAACCATGTACAGAAGTCGCACCCATGGCCTAACTTAGTTAGCTATCAGGCGATATCCCCGTACATGTACAAGTTCGTGACTTTCGTCCCTTTTACCTCAGATTTCAGATTTCAGATTTTTATTAATTTGCACTGTTTACATATTATTAACAATCAATCTAGAATTATTTCAAAAGAAAACTCCATTTAAAGTTACACAGAAAAAATAAACTTCATATCGATCTCACATTATTTATCATATTTATTTATCAATTTTAAATACTTACTGCAGTAGCCGCATTTTTTGGGACAGTTTTTCTTCATATAATCTTTATAGTCTTGGCAATACTTGTCTGGCCACTGTGCACAGTAATCAAGCCCGTCCTTACACGCACCTGAAAAATATGGCCAACACTGCAACCCACTCACAAAAGTGTCACTAAGCTAGAAGAATGGGGAAAATACTTTTTTTATCAAGTAAATGATATAGAAGTACAAATTTCTTGTTCGATGCAACCATATCGCGAGCATTAGTCCAAATTCATCAAAGTTAAAAACAATTCACAAATTGACAGGATAAAAGTTCAAAGCTGGCAACATTGTTTTTGTTCAACTGAAGCACACCAAACGTAATGATTTGCTTTTATCAAGTCCGCGTTCCCACAAGTCCATTTCAGGCCTCATTCATGTCCTCCTTAATGACAATAGCAAGTGGCTCGTGTCAAGGGATATTTTATACATCACTCGCTTCTGTCGGCTTAATTTGATCAGTTCGAGTCACCCAGTAGGAAGCAACACTGCCTGCTGGAGGTTTTTGTTGCATTCACAGTAAGGGAGGGTGGACAGTTCCGTTACAAGACGGATTTTGATTGGCTTTGAAGAAAATAAAATTGGGCGGAAGTAATACCGTATTAAATATTCCATTAAGCGCCATTTTTGGATCTTAAAAGTGGACGCTTGTTCGAAGTGGGCGCTTATTCGAGGCTGAGCGCTTATTAAATTTTCACCATTTTCAGCAAGTAGTAAGTTTATTTTGCAACAAAACAATAAATAATAACAAAAAGTGAAGATGTGCCAAAGCAGAATTTTAACTGTTGATTAAAAGTTTCTTTAAACTACTAAGAAAACTCGGTCTTCGGAGAAGTCTCTTAGTAGTACTTAGTCAATTTCAACCTCATTATCACTAAGGAAAAGTGGGGGGTTTCCTCAGCTGCAGGGTCGAATGAATATGTTATGTCATGGAGTTCGTTGGGCCATGCGTTGAAGGCTGTGCACACGCAGTCTGGTAATTTTGGACTTCAAATGGGTCGCTGGTTTCCCGACAGCTGGTCAAGTGGAACGAAGACGCTGGGTAAACGGGTGCGAAAACAGGTGAGGTTTCATTCCCATGCCCATAGCCACTTGTCCCTCTTAGCCAGCTGGGCCTTTACACAAGGAACAAGTGGCCATGGGGAAACATGAATCGATTGGCTGAAATCTAACAAAGGAAGTCCAATCACATCAGCCAGTTTAAAATCCCTTTGTGGTAAGTGTGGTAAGCACATTTAAAACGGCTGGTTTGATTGGACTCCCTCTGTTAGATTCTAACAAATCAAATCATGTGTCCCAGAGCCACTTGTTTCTCGTGCACAGGCCCAACAGGCTAATGGGGACAAGCGGCTCTGGGGACGAGAATGGTGACGTTTCACGTTTAGATCGAGTAGACCAACTATCCCGATTTGATTTGTTTCTTCATTCGATTCGGATGCCCTTTGCTATGCGGGGCTCTTAACAGACGTTTTGGCCCCGGGTGCAGGGTAATAAACCCTTTTTAACACTTGGTAAGTGTCCTTGGTAACAGGGAAATTCACCGTTTCGTGTTGTAATCGATGGAAGTTAAAATCAAGTTTTTAAATGGAATTTGATGACTTTTCATTAAAAAGGCTCAAATGAAAAAAACAAAGTGATTTAGATAATGCGGTTCTTGAAGAAAACATTAATAATGCAATGAAACAGATAAAATGTGTCATCCACAAGGCTGCGCCGTTGTGTACTCAGCTGGGAGGAGTTGAGATGTGCACCTCAAAACGGATTCTGTTTCAGCCATAAATGTTTTCGCCTGAAGGAAGCGGAAATTTTATTGTTTATGGATTCTCAACCATCGTGCGCTTTTTAATTAAGTTAAAACGAAGAATACTGAATCAGGTGTCCTTGCGAACGAATCTCAGTAAACAAATAAAGACATGACCAAAAGGAAACAGCAGAGTACAATTCCCCATGAATGCATTTTTCTCATTTTTGGATTACAACTTCCGGCCTCGCACAACAGCGAATATGATGACGATACTAAAACTTTAACGGAGTACTTTTACTCACTTTGTCTTTTCTGTCGCTCTTTAACTTCTTCTTCTGGAGCTGTCCCGGCAAAACAAAAATAGAAAAAGATCAGTGAGGGGGAATGCCTAAAAGGCATAAAGCGCTGATCTTGAATCACAAGTGCGAAAATAAAAGTACGTTCAAGCCTCCTGTGCAACTACAAAACCAGTTTGTCTATCTCAGCAAATGATGTTCACTCACGAGCAGACATATAAAACGACCCAATGTATAGCAAACGATGAGCTCTACTGAGAAATAATCCCCTCGATACTTGGATTATTATATTAAGGTACTAAGTTTACCAAATATTAACCCGGCCCCTATCTTTGTTCATATTGCCCGGTTTGATACACGATTGAAAGAGCAATGTTTTTAAGTTCTATTTGATTTTATTTGTAATTCTATAGTTTTACTGAAGATGCTTTTATAGTGCGAGATTCTTTCTGCAAAATTAAATTTAAAAAATCCATGTTTTACCTTCGGGCTCATCGACTTCAAACTCTTCCAGTAGTTCTTCTTCTGGAGACGACAGAGAAGTTTGCGCTAAAAGCGCCCAGGCACACAAAACAGTAAACCAGCGAATTCCCATTCCGCTAGCAAAACTGAAAACGAAATGAGAGTTCAAAGTTACCCGCAGGGCGAATTACTTCTCCAACAAGAGAAAAACGCCTGGTGCGAGCATATTTACACCACCTGTGTGACGTAACCAAGAAACCCATTCACAGAATTTTTCAGTGCAAAAAGGAAGGGGTGTTAATGGCTTTCTTTGTTTGCTGAATGAAAAGAGGTTTTCTCAGCATGAGTTTTGTTTGCAGTGTCTTCAACAGGCTTCTGAAAGCCTTTTTAGGGTAGAATGGCATTGGGTGATGGCATACTTGTTCACCTGAGATACAAAACAATAGATTGTGGAGAACCAATCTGCGGCAAGCGATTTTCGTGTGCTGAAGGTGTTTGTCTTACGAGCAGATTTCCTTCACTGGCAATTTAGACAAAATGCAATTTGTTAATTGCGAAAAGAGGTCAATAACGGTTTGGCTGCGATTTTATCATTATTTCACGACTCTGCCTGCGTTCTTTGGTAAACCTCAGTTAGCATTATGTTTGACAATGATCGTCAAAGTATCTACATTTAAATTTAAATTTAAAAATATAACTTTAAATTTATATTTCAAAGAATCGAATGAAAAGAACATGATTCACTGATTCTGAAACAATATTTCTGTTTATGGAGAATTATTTGTTCTGTTAATTCTAAATGTTATTTTGGATTTTCGGAAGTTGCATTATTAAAAAATTTTCCAGATCTAACATTCCGACACCTGAATAAATGATGTGTGACAGTTTACGTCAATTTTAACTGGGAGCACGTCTTGTTGCTAGGCAACTAAAATACAAACCAACATTTTGATATTATCAGAAGTGAGAGTAATCTTTAACCAAGGCTGTAACAGATTTTTTAAATTTCTCAAACTATACTTCAAATTCCTTTTTATAACAATTTCCAAGCATTGAATCAATCGCGTATTGACTTAATTAATTAAAAGCCCACTTCCCAAATGCTCGTTTTTCCTCTCAACTGATGAAGAAAATTTAATGTATACGGCTTCTCGACGTCGATCAAGACAAAAATTCCAGCTTTATTATTAAACGATCGTTGAGGCGCGCGTCTTGTAAAATTCCTCGTTCGCAGTGGCGTTGCATTTCATTCTTCGTCACTCTCAAGAATCCTTATTTCTTTTTACCATATTCTTACCATTTTACTGCTTTTCTTCAAATTAAATGGAGAAAATGTCTTGACTTTGACATCACTCCCTTAATACAATGATCCGTGACGTTCGTATCTCCAGACGCTTTACTCAAATGATTCAATATTGAGCTCAGCATCGCATTTTATGGAGTGCAAAACTTGACAAGCGCGTGATTTGCACAAATTAAGAATACCATGTACACGTCAGCTAAAAATGTCAGCAACCGTAAGTGATCTAAAAATCTTCTAGTTTAAATAGCTGACACACCTCAAGATAATTAATATCAGAATGAGGACCAGCACCGGAAATGAATAATTTAACAAAAGTCTGGAGATTCTTTCCATTTTTACAGTCCGACCAGTAGACTCTGACCAGGGACCTACTTTAAAACGAGACTTTAAAAGTCAGCTATTTTAAAATGGCGCAGCATTATGTTTTCCGAATAAACCGGGCAAACCGAACGGAACAGCCCTTGCCAATGTACATTTCCCCAGTGCCCCGCATCTCTGAGAATCTGCTGGACTGAAGCAAGACAATAAACTAGTTTGTACAAATGGAACACTATACACCTTATTCCAAAATGGCTACCATCTTCATATTCTTTTGTTGGTGTACAAATTAGCCCTTGTTGCCTCGATTTTATGCTCAAAAATCAAAAGAATATTTTATCTTGAACGAGGCAACAAGGGTGAATTTGTATGTGCATAAATCAGCGGCCATTTTGGAATAAGGTGTATGATGTACAAGCAAAATCGGTAAGAGATTCCCCATTTTATAGATTCTCGCTGAAACATTCCCCATTAAAGTTGTTTTGAATATGTCCCTGAATGTCCCCTTCCATGCATTGTTTGGAAAAATACGATCGATAACAAAAAAAAGATAGGTTGACGGGATCCAAAACAGATGTGATGGTCAATGTTATCGCATTTGTGCCTGTAACGGTGCCCAATCACGCACGTTATTTTATCGTTCCTCGGTACATTTTACTGCAGCTGAAAGAAGATTATTAAAGGAGTACTTGGTAAAAAATCTTGACAGCAATGAAGGGTAGATTGTATAGAACCGCAATGTTTATAAATATAATTTATGGAAAAATATTAATCACGCAAATTGAAACGTAGTCTCCTTCGCAGCCGTTTTTTGGGATGTCGTTGCGTGACATCCAAAAAACGGCTGTGAAGGGGTCGGGGGGCTATAGAAGATACCATGGGTCTCAATCAGGGGGTGCTGGGACTATAGAAGATACCATGGGTCTCAATCAGGGGGTGGTGGGGCTATAGAAGATACCATGGGTCTCTGTCAGGGGGTGGTGGGACTATAGAAGATACCATGGGTCTCTGTCAGGGGGTGGTGGGGCTATAGAAGATACCATGGGTCTCTGTCAGGGGGTAGTGGGGCTATAGAAGATACCATGGGTCTCAATCAGGGGGTGGTGGGGCTATAGAAGATACCATGGGTCTCAATCAGGGGGTGGTGGGGCTATAGAAGATACCATGGGTCTCTATCAGGGGGTGGTGGGGCTATAGAAGATACCATGGGTCTCTATCAGGGGGTGGTGGGGCTATAGAAGATACCATGGGTCTCTGTCAGGGGGTGGTGGGGCTATAGAAGATACCATGGGTCTCTATCAGGGGGTGGTGGGGCTATAGAAGATACCATGGGTCTCTGTCAGGGGGTGGTGGGGCTATAGAAGATACCATGGGTCTCTGTCAGGGGGTAGTGGGGCTATAGAAGATACCATGGGTCTCTGTCAGGGGGTAGTGGGGCTATAGAAGATACCATGGGTCTTTATTAGCGGATGGGGGCTTATAGGAAGAGGCAGTCATCTTCATCAATTCTGGTGGGTCACTTGCGTGTACAATAGTTTTGACCACTTCCATTAAAAATATTAATCACGCAAATCTAAACGACATCGACTCAAAACGTATCTCAAGTCGTTGCTCTCGAGGCCGTGATTTGCATCTCGATTAACGCAAAGTTTTAACTATATATTTTTCACAGCCAAAAATTCCTACTTTTATTCTTCACGTAAAGATCGTTATTTGTACACCAAAACTCTGCAATAAAACGCATGTAGGTCACAGTGCTTGTTTACGAGTCAAACGATAATTTATCTACTTCGTGAGTAGCCTGCGTTGCAGCCGGACGTGTCACATAATCCTCGATATACCGGCGGTTTTGTCCGTCTGCGACGCAGTCTACCTCGTGAGGCAATCGGAATAGAAAAAGCCGCCATATTTTTTATGTGCGCGCGCTAAGTGTACAATTCTGCGCAGCAAGGATGCGCAATGCAATACTGAGGAAAGATACGGGCTTTTAGATTCCCTGTCCCCCATTCCCCGTTCAACAATTTTAAAGATAATCACAAAGTTTTAAGCCTGGCAAAATCCGGCTGTGTTGATGACCACTCAGTCGAATTTATTATAAGCGTCTACTATCGAAATGACATAAAACAGTGTTTTGTGGTATTCATGCATGGATGTTCGTGATTTCCGCGACATCATATAAAAATTGGTGCCAGTCCCGCGGCCACTCACTCTGATAGAAAATAAACCGCTACGCACGTGATTTCGATGAACTACACTTTGGAAGAAGACACTCGAGACCGCAAGGACCTCAATTAAGTGAAGACAAGTAACGAATTGAGGGCATAATGAGGTATTTCAGTGAGTGTAAACCTTCGTAGCTGAGTCGTTCCGTTCTTTTTTCCATTACAAAAAAGTATACTACTCAACCTGGCCGGAAAACATCACACAGACAATAAAAGCCACTGAACGGAAGCACGCGGCTTTTTACTTTTGCTGTAGATTCTTCCTTGTCGTAGGATATCTATAATCTCAAGGTCAAAAATCAAATCCATCTTATCGTATAATAACATTTCTTTTTGAAATTCAAAGAGTTAACAGATAAGAAATGATTTTCGATGGTTATTAATGGTCTATTAATGGCCGTTATTGAAACATCTTACGAGGGTCAATGTTTAGTCAGAGGATTGATTTTGCTTGCTACAGATAAACGCGCATAACAAATCAATTTTAGTTACCTCAATATATACCCGCCTATAGCAACAGTATGAAGCGTTGAAACCTGACTTTTCTGTGATAGTCCGTAGGGGATAATTTAGACAACAGCATCTGAATAATTCTTGAAGACGTCTCAATGACACTAAAAATGATACCGGACGGTGAATTATCTCAGCCTGTCACGTATTCATCTCCCGCTGGGGGCTCACATGTCATGTAAGTTAAGTATGTGGATCTCACTGAGGGTGTAAAGACTGAATGCCGATATTTTAGCAGGTAACAAAGTCTCCATCTGGACTGCACGGAAAAATAAATTACCTTTATTTATAAAGGGTTGTTTATAAAGTTAGAATCTTGTAAGGACTTGTATTCCCCATCGAAATTGAAATGTGAAGGAAGGAAAACCTGAGAACGCTTAGAAAGGACTGGAAAAACCCTCGAAACAAGCACTCAGCGAAAGAAAGGCGTTTACCTCGGTGTAAGAACCTGTGAAATTTTAGAGGGGGTAAGTTTCTAAAGAAACTGTGGTGCTGCGTCGGTGGGAAGTATAACAATATAATTTGGTTTTATCAACTGGGTTGATAATGTCAATTGGCCACCGTAAAGAGATTCAAAAGCTGACGTTTCGAGCGTTAGCCCTTCGTCGGAGCGAAGGGCTAACGCTCGAAACGTCAGCTTTTGAATCTCTTTACGGTGGCCAATTGACATTATCAACCCAGTTGATAAAACCAAATTATACTGTGAAATTTTACTTTGTTTTGAAGCTATTATATTCTATTTTTATATTGTTTTGAGTACTATTTGTTATCTTGGACGTTCTTTTTTACGTCACTTAACAGGTTCTTACACCGAGGATGAGCCAAAAATGCCCGGGGAGGGGACTCGCATATTAAATAGCGGGGATGTTCGTAATGTAATGTAAAGCTTTATTTAACACGGAGAATCATCAGTTAAGCTAAAAGTTAAAAACTGAAACTCATTACAACTGTTTTATGTGTGTGACGTACTGCTTAGGGGTGTAAATTTCGAATTTTGGTCTTACTTAGGGTTTTCTGGGCAAAACGCCGTTATATAATATAATACGATTTTAACACAGCAAAACCTATTCAGTGTCCATTGGTGTCATGCAAGAGCCGGCTTCAGGAGATGTAGAGGGGACTGGAGAGAGAGAGGGGGGAGGGGGAGAGAGAGAAGGTGTAAACAGCAGCAGCGAGGACAAACTTTCAATGCAGCGCGCCAAACCGTTGCCAATAGACAAGTTTTTGAATACCTTTTTGCAACTTCTGGCCTTTATGACAATTTTTTTATGGCTTTTCTTGAAACGCGATGGCAGTGGCGTAAGAACTGTGACAGGCGAAGATGTGAAGTTCCACGATCGCGGTCAACTCCACATCCGATGTTTCTTGGATTTTATGTGCCAGTTTGATACCTTAAAAAATTAATAAAAAGAAGTCAGAAGTTAATCCAAAACTTTGTCTCCGAGACTTGCGAAGAAGTTAAATAGCCCATAGAAAACAGATATATCTGGGATTACGCTATTCTCTACTTGTACAATCCCATAATACACCGCTTCTACCCCCAAAAAATTTGCATAGGTATTGTTTTAGATTTCCCTTGGGACATCTTCATGTCTCAGGAGAAATTGCAAACAATGATTATGCAAAATTTTGGGGGTAAAAGAGGTGTATTATGGGATTTGTGCAAGTAGTATTAAAGATGCAAGCTCCAATGACAAGCATCACAAAGTGTCCTCATTGATAAAAGTTCACTAAAACACACATAATACTGTCAAATATGAAGTAATATGAAAGTGAAAAAACCCAGTCAAATATGAAGTAGTAATTAAACAATAGTTACGTTCAATCCAGGACATAAGGAATTTTCATGAACTAATTTGTTGACTCACAAGTAAGAAATTTCGTACCATTTTTGTCAATCCTGTCCCTGAAGGGAACATAACAACGAATCGATTAGTGTTTTCTTTGTTTATTGCTTTAGTTCGACGTCTTATTCAGGCTCAATACTGCATTTTGTTTTGCGAGTATCACCACCTTGACTAATGAGGGATTGTTTGGTTTGAACTGATTTGTTACTAAAATGATTGTATGATAAAAAATGTGACTTTTTTGCATTGAGAAACAGCGCCCTATTGAATATACAGAAATGAGTTCAAAATCAGTTGCTAGTTGTTCGTATGGTTTGGGCTTGGTGGAGCTCTAGATGGAAAATGCTGTTTGGTTGAAGAATATCGAGAACGCTCCCTGTTATTCTCGAAATAAAATCAAACGATGTTTTTCGGCATTCATATCTTCGTATGGTGCTTTGCGATTTCTGCAACATTACAAAAAGACTTGTCGCCAACTGAACCAGCGAGTAGTGATGATGGAATTGTTTACGAAACATCTCAACCAGAGTTGTCACCGACTGGACGTGCGAGTTCTGACGATGGAAAGGGTTCCGAAACATTACAACCAGAGTTGTCGCCGACTGAACGAGCGAGTGGTGATGATGGAATTGTTTACGAAACATCTCAACCAGAGTTGTCACCGACTGGCCCTGCGAGTTCTGATGATGGAAATAGTTCTGCGACATTAGAACCAGAGTTGTCACCGACTGAACCTTCAAGTTCTGATGATGGAAATAGTTCCGCAACATTAGAGCCAGAGTGGTCGCCGACTCGTCCTGCGAGTCCTGATAAACGAAAGAATTCTTCAACATTGGAACCAGGGTTGCCACTGACTGGACCTAGTTCTACAACATCACAACAAGAGTTGTCGTCGACTGAGCCAGGGAGCGGTTATGGTGGCAGCGGCTCGGGGTTTTCAATGTTGTGCTCAGCAAAAGGAAATTGTTCATGCCTGTTTGAAGACTTCGACGTGACTGTGACATGTACATCCGTGGGAAACAATCTCGATGAGATTGCAGAAGAACTTCCGAGCAGCACAACACATTTGTAAGTAGCAAAATTGATCTCAGTTCTAATTTAGCTTTCCCATCTTGATTGAGGAAAAAAATCAACAAAGTACTTTTGTTGGTTGCCGCTTTATTGTTCGTTATATCGTTTTCTAATAAGCCGCCAGTCGCCCAGTTGAAGAAAATGTTCACTTATGATATAGTGCTAGAATCAGGTTGCTATATGCAAAGGATATTTGAAATTCTCAATTGCTAAACTTAATTTCATAAAATTCTGGTTCTAATTGTCAAAACCGTTGAAATAATATCTTCGAAAAGGGGGGAAGGCAAACACCGAGAAAGTACTAACTAAGCAAGAATGACGTGCCAATGAGTCCCCTACACCCGACACGCGTCCCATTCTTGAGTTCTTTATTTTATTCTTATTCCTTGATCGACAGAATTCTGAAGAATAACGGAATATCCAAGCTCTCACCCATTGGTCTTGATTACTTCAAACATCTGAGAGTACTGTAAGTAGATAACATAGATTACATTTTCTATTTATTAGAGGCGACCCCGGGGAGTACTCCCCGATATGGGCTATAGGGGGACGTGCCGCTTGATGGGGTATAGTTTTTGACTCCTCAGCCCTGAAGGGTATAAAGTTCAATCTAGTCTGTCCTCATCAGGGTCTGGAGTCGTCCAAGTCAACAGGGCATGGCTTCAAGGCTTTCGTCGAGTTTTATAAAGCAATCCGAAATGAGAAACGTTCAGCAGTGTCTATATAGCCGGTCATCAGTCAAATTGAGATCGTTTTCAGGACTAGAGACATCAACGGCACACAGCGGCACTCTTTTACTCAAACATGGGTCAAGGACCCCCGCCCCACTACAGGACTGTACTACACTGTCCTATTTATCCCACTCAGTGCGGGTAGCAGTTGTCCAATTATTTCTCCTAATCTATTATTATTAATTATTTTTATGTTTTATTCATTGAACTATTTATTTGAGTTAGAATTATTAAATTAACTAACGAAGATCCTTAAAAAATCCATCATCACTGATTGAACATTTTGTAACTCGAACACTACCATAAACGCTTTTTGTAAACTAGTTACAAACTATAAATTTCTTTTACTATTCAGAGATCTCAGAGACAATTATATCACCACAAGCAGCGTGCAGGTGCAGCATATCCTTGGACAGTTAGAACAAGTGTAAGTTAAATTGTAAAGTAAACGAGATTTTGTGATCAGGATTAGAGGTCACGATGTTTCGCCCATGTCGAATAAAAATACAACTTCTTTTTGTTCAGTGGGGGTAAGTTTCTAAAGAAACTGTGGTGCTGCGTCGGTGGGAAGTATAACAATATAATTTGGTTTCATCAACTGGGTTGATAACGTGAATTGGCCACCGTAAAGAGATTCAAGAGCTGGCGTTTCGAGCGTTAGCCCTTCGTCTGAGGGCTAACGCTCGAAATTCACATATCAACCCAGTTGATGAAACCAAATTATATTCTTTTTGTTCAGTTGTTCTTGATCAGACGATCAGACACAGGAGCCGTAATCGATTATCAAATGGGCCTTTTAAGGGGAAGTATCACGGAGTTTTTCACGATTTTTGTCCAGAATTAGCTAAATTTAAACTTCTAACGCCTCGTCAATACTCAAATCATTTCTAAATCATTAATGTTATAACATCAAATGAATTCGGAACAGAAGGAGGAGGCGAAGTAGTAAGTACTGATTTCGTATGCAATGGGAAAACTTGAAAACGTCGGCCCGACGTTTTCAAGTTGGCATCAATCTCGATCTTGGTCATCCGCCCGCAAAAACATCTTTAAATAGTTTCTATACATTACGATAGTCTTTCAAAGGATTTTATCATGTAGCTTCTAGTAACTGAAAAACGTACACTGATTTGATTTTCGATGTGTTCCTAAAAATAGCGTTAATACTGCCCATTTAGTTCAACACATGAATTTGCTAAATCATTATTTTTAGCTCTACCATCTTGGTGGATATTCTGACAATGATAGTCTCCCTTTTTTCCAGCTTCCTTGACAACAACCCATTAGAATGCGACTGTGCCATTGATCCGTCACTTTGGGAAGCTCAAATAACTGGGACATGCGCACAACCGCATCATTTGAGAGGAGTTGAAATTGACACAATCCACAAGGAGGATTTCCAGTGCGGTATGCTAGATTATCCTTGTTCCTCCCGATCACTGTCCACAGACTTTCCAGTTAATTTTGTCAAACTGAAAGATCAGCAAGAGATACGAACTTAAGAAAGGAAACCCGTGTGATCGCACATAGTCCCTTTCCAGATATTTTAGATCAATAATTTGAAGAGGGACTATTAACTCTCGCACATACGTACACTTCTGGCAGAAGCACGTCACTGATAAGCTTCCAAGTAGCAACTTATAAAGTTTTAATAGTGTTCCTATAAATAACTCGACACAAAATTCGAAATAATTTAGCAGGGTTGTGTATCGGCTGCTATAAGTTCCATTGCGAGTATCTTACTCACAAATGGAACGAATGGTAATTCTAGCCCAAAGTCAGTGGATACTAAGTTTTGAGCAAGATCAATCAAGTAGTACACTCAGCGATTTCTGAACATACAGAAATTTTCCGAAAAGCAAAAATGCCCCTTGAGGCTGAACAAATTCCAAGATGGCGTCCATATTAGAAAAACTATGTTTAATTTTGTTTTCTCCTGAGGGAGGGGTACTTAAATATAACGCTGATTAATTTTGACAGAGACCAATTTTCAGCGAGTACTAAATTTAACGATTTTCAAGCAAATCACTAAAATCGTGAAAATTAATACCCACTAACAATAGTGATAATTGATTTCATCAACAAAATCCTTTTGGAGAATGCGAAGGGAAGAGCTTGGAACAGTTGAACAACACTAGACACACTAACGCATTAACATGTGATCACTTTTCCAGCCAACAGCTGCACGATACTCTTCACCCGTGGACGCCGTTCCGATGGGCTTTACAACCTACGCACACCTGACGTCATACAGTATTCATTAAAGCGAAGACACTTTCGGACGTGGTGCGACATGAGTGGTCCAAAGGGCGGGTGGCTCGTGTTTCAACAGCGTATTAATAAGTCCGTAAACTTTACAAGAGACTGGTTCTCATACGCTAAAGGTTTTGGCAACAATGGCTTCGAGTTTTGGCTTGGAAATGATTTTATCCATGGTATAACTTTCAGGGGAGAGCACGTGTTGAGAATTGAAATATCTTCTATTGATGATGGGCGCCATCAAACATCTTTCTCCGAATATGACAATTTTCGAGTGTCGCGTCCATTCAGTAAATACATACTTCATGTAAGACAATATCGAGGCAATTTAGGTGATATTCTATTTGATGCTAATAATTCTGCGTTCTCTACTTGGGATCGTGATAATGACAAAGTAAACGGGTCGTGCGCAAGGATGAATAAGGGAGCGTGGTGGTACGGAAGCAGATGTGATGTTCAAGACCTGAACAGCATGCTGGGAAATGTTACCTCGCAAGGCCAAGTGAAGATTACTATGAAAACTAAAGAGGTTTTGAAAGGTATTAAAACCACTTTGGGTTGTAACTGAAATAGGCAGTACACTGGACTCCTGATCGAACGGTCCGGGTTCAAGCCGTGGCCAGGGGCATTGTCTTGTGTCCTTTGGCAAGACACTTTGCTCTCATAGTACCCCTCTTCACCCAAGAATATAAAATGGCCACAGACGAATAGTTAGAAAACCTGAAAGAATGCTGGGCATTTCCAAGCACGCAAATGAAGCTCGAACTTGTGGGAGCATATTCTAAGACTTCAAAGCAAGGGTGGATCTAGGCGGGTGCAGGGGTGCGCACCCCTCCCTGAGATGACCTGCGATTTTCTATTGTAACTAGTATACTGCTTTCGTCACTCATTCCTTAGTGGTGCACCCTCTCCTAAGAAAAATCCTAGATCCACCCCTGCTAAGAAATACTTGCTGATCATGAAATTTATTTATGATTAAAGCATTTTCGTTGTTTCCTCACCATTAAGACTTTTGCGCACAATTTTCAACTTTTTCGTATTCTGTTTTTCATCTTTCCATATTGCCGAAGCTTGGTAGATTTGAGATGAGAAACGATTAAATTTCGCATTTAACCTAGGTAAATAGCTGTGGTCATACTGCGCACTTTTTCCCCTCAAACCCTTGTAAATACCTTTTCAGGTGAACTTAGGTAAATTTTCCCTAAAGCGCGTATAGTGTGACCTCAACTATTATTAGCCCATAGATAACAACGTTTTATAACATCGATTTGTTCTTGGGCGATTTTGTTACTTCTGCTTACAGCCTGTTCCAGGCCCAGTTCAATTTAACATAACAACATTATAAAAACTAAAACCAAGCTTTTCTAATTTAGCAGACTGAAAATATACAGTACCGAGAACTGAAAATTTTACGTGAGGTAATAGCTTAACATTTTCTGTCCTAGGCCATTGCAAATCAAAAGATGTTCTTGGTAGAGTTGAATGTGGATGGCCAAACATCACAAGAGAACAGTGTCTGGCACGTGATTGTTGCTATGTCAACAGTGCAGCTGATAACATAATTAAGTGCTTTGTAAAACGTCATTTCGGTAAGTATATAGGCCTAAATCAAAATGGGTTTGCTCGCGTAAAATAATCCAAAAATTCTGCTCATCACATGAATCTGAGTTTTGCAAATTTTTGCGTGATTTTGGAGTCATTTTGAAAGTTTTTCTAAAATTAAAATAAAAAATAAGAAATTTCGAAGATTAAATG
>OX393563.1:5609658-5727915 GCA_947652115.1 Blastomussa wellsi
GTGTTCTAATATTTGGAAACCAAACCTCTAACAGATGAGCTCTTTGTGTAGGTTTGCTCAATTCAGTGAACCAAGACAAAAATTCAAGCCAGTTTAAAATTTGAAACTAGCTGGTTCAAAACAAATTTGAACTAGAGAAAAATTGAATTACAACATATACATCCTTATTTACGAGCTTCACTTCAGTAGCTTTCCTTTTTCGTGTAAACGGCAATTTAATACATGTGAAGGATTAAAAAGAGAGCTATGTTATCTCTGATATGTCAAAAGATAGGACGTTAACCTTATATTCTCCAAGATTTTGGAATTTAAACTTCTAACGCGCGGTTGGGGATTGGCACTTGCTACGCAATCGCAATAGTATTTCTTCAAAGCAAAGCAGAACCGTCATCATTACAGAACGCTCCAAAATCCCTTGCAACAAAATACCATCTCCAGAAATCTCTTAGCAACTCATGGTTATGGATCTGTAGTTAAGGAGAGCCCCTTAAACTGTTGGGCTAATCTCCATATATTGCTTTAGCTCCATCTCGAGCGCCAGACTTGGTAACCGCGCACAACTCCAGCTCCACAAGTCTGGTAGTGAAATGGAGTCACGTGAAAAAGAAGCACTTTCAAGGAAAGCCCATTGGATACAAAATTGTTTATAACCAGGTTGATAAGGAGAGTAATTTTAGTTTTGTGAGTGTCAACTACACGATAAACACCACAAACCTTGCCAACCTGTCTGTGTACACCATGTATGCAATCCAAGTGTCAGCGATGAGTTCTGGAGGAGTGGGGCCTGTGAAAAAGACTTCTGCTGTAACAGGTGAGAAACGTTTTGTTTGTCCTAGCTGGTAACCGGTTCGTAACTAGTATCAGTTGTGAATTGTTTGTTACTTGCCCTGACGCTCCATGATATTTGAACTCACAAGCGGGAATATAGATGGCAAATAAAACTATACGTAGACAAAAGAATATGTGCTATATTATACAAAGGCAACCAGTGTATAAATTTATGTCGTTTATGCTCCTTGAACCTGCAAACGAGAAGAAATGACTAGCTATTTATTTGATACACATATAAGATAAAGCACCCGCAGTTGGTGATAGGGGCAAGGTCATATGTTATTAATTTTTAATCTGCTTGCACAACACCCTAATTAGCTGCTGGCTACAATGGCGTCATCCTTTTCAAGCGTAAACTGTACAACAAGTACTCCAGTAGAGCAGTGTGCAGCTCTTCTGCCGAGCGGCCACGGAGGCTAAACTGGCGAGACTTGTCAGCCTTCTAATCTGTGTACCTTGCCGAGTTCAAAAGTGAATGTAATAGACCAGTTTTATATTCTAGATAATCCGTGTCGCAGCTTTCCATGTCTAAATAACGGAACCTGTCAAACATCTGGTGTTGCTGCGTATTGTGACTGTCCTGAAAAATTTCGTGGCGACTTGTGCGAAATTTTTGTATCTGGTAGGTAGCCTAAAGTAAATAGACCAATTTAGATATTTTAAAATTTAGCCTAAAACAATAGACATCACTACGAGGCTCTGGGGAATAAACCCCACAAACTCTATAGTTTATTACCCAGAGCCTCGTGTCTATACTTTTAGGCTGCATTTTAAAATAAGATTGCGCTATTGAGAACCACTTAACAAGAGGTTGATGCTGGACTTATAGTTAACCTTGCGCTCGCGAACGGTATTCTACCAAGCCAGGTTGAAATTAGACTGTTCACAGTCCGCTGTGTTTTTCGTATTTTTCCTCCATCGGCGAACGCGGTGAAATTACACTTCTTTCTACATCTGGGGCTTGATCATGTAATTTTAGGTTTTTCAGCTCGCACTGAATCATAGAACTGAATGAAACTGAAATATAATACTAATATCTCCTATTCCAGCTCCCACTGCACCGCCTGCTCAAGTGTCTGCAAAAGCAACGAGTCCTACAAGCCTGCTTATAACTTGGAGTAGTGTTCCGGACCGACATCGTCATGGACAAATATTTATTCATCACGTTTACATCAGTCAAGCTAATACGCCGAGTGATTACAAATCATTCCCTGCTCATAGACCAAACCAATATCATCTGGGCGACCTACAGGCTTACACGGTTTATATCATTCGCGTTTCGGCCAGGAACATTTTCGGAGAAGGACCTAAAAGTGCACCAATTACAGCGCGAACTATGGAAGGAAGTATGTTATTACATAATTAATTCAATTCTCTGCGGTATTAACATTTTTATGTTGTCGATAATGCCCTTTGTAGACGTGGTGAAGCCGAATGGTGATCTGTATTCATTTTCAATTGAGATTTCCCCGAAGGAAGGAACACCGTCACAAAAATGATTAGACTAGCGCACAGGCATAAGCACAACGACATAAGCACGAGCATAAGAAGAACAAACACACTTGTAGCTAATAGTATGTAAGGTCAAGGAATTAAACTGACGTGCATTTTATTTCTTTGTTTAGTACCCAGTGCCGCCCCGACTAATTTAAGTTTGGTTCACCGCGACTCGAGGTCCATTATCGTGGAATGGGACCCAATCCCTGAAGGTTCAGATAATGGTGTACTCAAAGGGTACAAGGTGGAATACTGGACCAAAGATGTCGAGACCGCTAGCGCCGTCCATGAAACAGCTGATGACGAATATACAGCTGTCATATCCAAGTTATTGCACGACACGCAATACACGATCCGCGTAGCTGCCTTTACGAGTATGGGATCTGGAGATTTCTCACAACCAATCCACGTCCGGACAAAGAAGTGTAAGTAACGATGGGTCAGTCCTATCTAATCCAAGATGGCGCACTTATTACATCATACGGCGTCTATGAAGCTTATACCATCTTGCAAGTTCAGGGCTATGTTGCATTAGAACAAAATCCTTCACTTGGTGAAGGATAGGGCGAATGAGGAGGACTGAGAAGGATTGCAATCGACAAACCTGAAAAATTTAGGCTACAATTTTCAAGATTAGTCATGAGTGTCAGTTCCCCTTTAACGAACTGCAATATTTTCCATGTTGCAGATGATCCTTGTGAAGAGTATTCTTGTCTAAATGGAGGGACATGCGAAGTAGGAGACGGACCATATTGCAAATGCCACGATAGCTTTATTGGAACACATTGTGACACTTACAAAGCTGGTAAGGAATTAACCTAAAGTGGAAGCTCTCATAAGCGGATACCCTAAGCACGCGAAAAAGGTGTCCTTAACTGCAGCTGGAAGCTTAAAAGAATGGTTCTCATTTCCTCTCTCGATCCAGCTCTTTCAATGCAACTCGACTGAAGCCCAATCTGTTAATGGCAGACAGTTTAAACAAGAAATGATCGTTCAACAAAACGGACTTATGTTGAAATTCGAGGAGCAATAATTGGCATGGTGCATTCTTGCCAAATACAAAATCGGAATCGAAAGAGAACTAGAACAACATTACTACAGCAAATCATTCTCGATTTTCTTAATGGTAGATAAAACCTTTTTCTTTCTTCAGGATGTAATTTATATTGATTACAATAATAGCACCAATAATGCGGCACGGCAAAGAGCACCTCTTTGAGAAGAGCGAGGCTAGATTGTTGGCTTGAAATTTTCTAAACCCATTTCATTTGGATTTTTTGTTTTAGATAATAAATACGAAAGAAAGGAAAATAGAAGTCGAACTTCATTGAAAATTTCCAAACAAAACATGTAAATAACAACACGGATGACAGCGTTACATGTAATAGACAGTGACGTAATCATAATCACACAATCATGTGATAAAGAGAGTTCGACGCTGTGCTTTATCGGTCGATTTGTAAAGTTTACAGTCGGTCTCTTCGAAGACAGCACAATAAAGGACATTTATGGATTAATAGCAACTAATGACGACATCATTTTCTGATGTTTATATTTCAGAGCGTCCGTGCCGCAGTCCGACTGTCACTCTACCGAGCTTATCGCCAAATGCGACGTCATCTGTGAGCGTGCGCCGAGCCAACCAGATTTTGATACCTTCCGAGGTACAACTGGATTGTGAGCTTTCCTTCGCGACAGTATTCATCTGGAACCTGTACCGTCTACATTCAGAAAAACTCCTTTCAAAAAACGGAACGTCCGAGTTGCTCATACCACGTGGCAGGTTGCCAGTTGGTATCTACGTGGTTCAACTTACCGTGGCGATGATGGGAACGCAGGTATTTGGTGTTAGTAAAGGCCACATACGGGTCATCAACAGTCCGATAATTGCGCGCATTGCCGGAGGTACCAAGGTGGAACGAGGATTTAACAAAACTTTGATCTTCAATGCTTCCTTGTCATTGGATCCCGATGCCGTTCATCCTCACCTAAGTAAGTCCAATGTCCAAATTCCCTCTATGCAACATGCTTGCAGTGCACCATGGTAGTTGTATTCAACATAAGATGCGTCTAGCCTAGAAGGCTCGATCACCAGCCGTTGTTCGGAAAACGAGTCCGCGTTCAGCAAAGACCTCTCGAGAGAGCTGTAGAAACCGAGCCTGGCCCAGAAGCAAAAATATGGGCAAAACACACGCCTAAACACATGCTAAGGTTTTAGTTTTGAATATAATTTCCATGATTTCCTACAGGCGTGCTTGATAGAGGGAACTGGGCATTTTCTTCCGATAAGTAATGCAGCTGTCAAAGAACACAAAACAAATAAAATTCAAATGAAAACCCTAAAGGAAATTAATCTAGGGGTCACTTCCAAAGGCGATATCAAGTTACCGGTTACAATTTACGGCTTTTTCACGGAATTGCCTTTTGCGTGTGTTTAAAAAAATAAGGATTTGTGCACAAGAATTTTACAAAGTTCATCAGTGAGTAAACATTTCATATCGTTACAGATTCTAATTTTTCATCAAAGGTCATTCTGGAACTGCGTTCAAGGCAACTCGAACTTTTTACTTGTAAATGTCTTCTTCAATACGTAAGGTGGTGCGGTTCTCATATCTCATACAGAAGCTAAGGGGATGTTGGCGATATAATGTAAGAAAAAATAAAATAAAATATAAAGGCTTGCAAGAGATTACTCACGAGTTATTGTCACGCAGAATAATACCTTAACCCAATCCGCTCCTGAAATTTTGAATTTTCTAAATTAAAAGCCAATTAGACCACTACTAGTCACTACTTTCTAACACAAAAGTCCAGAAGTTCATAATTCCAGATTCCCGTCTCCATTTATGGTAATGAGTCTTGAGATGTGTCTTTCGCGTGTTGGCTACTTTTAGTTTGCTTTTTTCGCGCGCTTTTTGGAATTTGCTTGCTCGCTCAAAACGACAAATTCAACTACACGACCTATGAAAATTTCCTCATTTAGACCAATTATAGGACACCGGAACAGCAGTATACCAGTTACTACTAACCGCTAAAACGTACTCCCATCTAAAGACTAATTGCAAAATTATAATCAAAAACCGTTAAGTATACATGCAGGCGTAGTGCACCGCAAAAATTACTTGGGTAAAGACACACGTCAAGTTTTCGCTCGAAATTTATTGAGAAAAATAGGACGTCTTTCGCGAGTAGGCTAAGACTTTCTGGAATTATGAACCTCTGATAGGACTTGGTTGATACCTCCTACATTAATGTGATGCGTCGTTCCTCCGTGGTTTTTTTTTTCTCAGGCTTGCGTTTCACCTGGATATGCAGGGACACTTTGCGGCAGTACGTTCTCGATGATTTACTCGAGATAACCTCAACCATTCCCAGTCCTTCTGAGTCGAATCCTGACCGCGGAGGATGTTACGGCACTGGTGCGGGCAAAGTGGGCTCCAATGATTCGTTGCTAAAAATTGACAGCGGCAAAATGGTGGAGAACAGTTCGTATTTGATAACAGTGGTGGTTGAGAAGGGCCGGAGACGAGCAAATTACACACAGGAAGTGGTTATTGTTCCCGGCGATCCACCGGAAGTAGCGATAATGTAAGCAATAATCGCTTACTTTATTTCTGTATAAATGCAGCTCTTACTTTGGTTATACTAATGTTCAAAGGAACAAAGGATTAGTTTTAATATGGTCATATAAACTCTCTCTATATATATATACATAATCCCCAACCTTTTAGAGTTTGTCACGATTACCTCCGCATCAAAAATGAAATCGATAATAGATCATTAAGTAATTTCAAGAATTCAGACAAATTTTATTTGAAGGCCCAGCGACTTGCAACGTTTGGCAAATAAATCTGGCTGAATTAATAAGTTGACATTACTGTTGTCATTGCCTAAAATCAAGTTTCAGGGTATTAATTACAAATTTAATTTAATTTTCATTTCTTACTAAAGATTCCTAATTTATCTTTTTTCCAGTTGTAGAGATAACTGTGACACAAAATTTAATCCATCGCGAAGAGTAGCACTCGAAACGCTCTGTAAGGACTTGTTTTGTGGACTGGGGCTGGTATATCGTTGGTCCCTATTTAAGACTACGAATCAATCCCACTGGGTTGAGGACCTAAGGTTACAAGACAAAATACGTACTCGAGTGACGTCACCGAGGCTCGTCACTCGTCTTGGAGTACTGGAACCGAATGTGCGATACAGGTTTGTACTTACTGTCAAAGTACCCGGAGGACATCCGTCGTATTCCGAGTACCAGGCCACCACCAACAGCCCTCCCGCTGGGGGAAAGTGTGAGGCGAGACCACTTTCTGGCACGACCCTTGAGACAATATTTACTTTCAAGTGTAGTGGTTGGAAGGATTCAGATCGTCCGCTGCAGTATGAATTTATTTATTTAACAGGCAAGAATCATCTCAATGTGGTCTACAAAGGAGTACAAACTAGCGCCAAGACGAAGCTTCCTGCTGGCGAGAAAACAAATAACTTTACTATTGACTTTCGAGTGCGAGTGGCTGATACGTTTGGGGCGTTCACTGCAGTGAAGATTCCACTCCAGGTACGAGATAAGTAGTGTAAAATTTGCAACTCGTCACACTCTCGGTATCATTGGACGTTTAATCTATTTATAGTTGATTCTCGCATGCAGTGACACCCTCCCCCCACCTCCATGTCCACCCATGAGTCTGATGAATAGTTAAAGCCCACCGAATAATTTCCGAACGTTCTCCTTCGACAAAACATATCACATGGCAAAAATCGGACGACGGGTATCATACAAAATATGCCCCGTCCAATTTGATATCCTTCAGCCGAAAGAACCTGTTCAAAACAAGTCGGAGCGGATATAAACTTTGTGTTTTTCATTGGCTCTCTGTAAGTGCCTTTGTTTATTTGTTTATCGTTTTAATGTCCTTATTTCCGCACTAAATCAACTCATTTCCGCATCGAATTTACTTAAAACTGCATTTCACTTAGCCACTTAGATTTGATACATTTTTTATGTATATTATTAACTTGAAAAATGTCTGCTCTCAATTAAATCTCAGGTTCTAGAGCCTCAGTTAAAGGCGGAAAAACTAGTGGATCGTGCGGTGGAGTTGACGACTGGAAACGAGAGTCAGTTAACTAAACTAATTCAGTCAGGTGACGTGTCACGTGCCGTGCAGTTAGCTAAGGCGGCTATTGTGGCTGTGGATGAGGACAAGAAAGCTCGGCCGGCAACAAAGGATCAGTTGAAAGAGAAGAGAAAAGAGGTAACCACAAAAAATCTGTAGTTTCACAGGACAAAAAGTTTTCAATATACTCCTCCTTTTTCTCATTCAAAGAACATAGTGGACACCGTCCATTACATGCGTAAAATTCACGTTATTTATCACAGATGAAATCCAGTATTGTGAAACAGTTGGCAGCAATAAAAGTGGAAACTGTAGAGAGGGTACAACAGATGTCAAACGTGATAGCAGATGCGACCTCCGTCATTAGTGAGATTACTGCCGAAGCACAAGTAAGGCTAACTATACTTCGTGTCCGCATTAATCATACGCAGTGCAACTGGCACAGGTTCGAATCCGGTCAGGTCGATCCGGAATCCAGCGCACTATCCATTAGGCCACCGCGTCTCCCACGAAACAGTAATGTACGTTATACTTAAAAACTGGCAATTAACTTGGTACGCTTTCGAAGCGTTCTCAAATCAACCAGTTCTGTTTCCACCCAGGTGCATCAATGGGTACGGAGAAGCACGTTCCCCTTTTGAAAACAAGCGATGCCATTTTAACGACACTTTTTTCCCATAAAAAAGAAAAAATTGTACGTCAATGACCAAAATCGAACCCGAAACCTCTGACATTCCTACATCCCTATCTCACCACTACACGCTACCAGACTGATCCGCCAAATTCCCACAAAATATAATTATAAAAGATGATTTGCTTAATCTATTTACTATACTTTTGCCTCAGCCAACAAATAAAAGCTAACCGCAAGCAAACCTTTGTGAAAGTGAGCAATTAAGCAATTGAAGAGTGGATAAGGAAATGGTTTTTGACTACTCAGTCCTGAACAGGGTATATTGTCACAGACAGGGTATAACTTCAGGATTTTGGTTTAGGTTTAAGCATATCCGAGATCAGAAACGTTGATAAGTATTAGCTGGTCACCAGTCAACATGAGATTAGCGCTACAGTCATGGCTACAGAATTAAAAACCGTTTTCCTTTGTCCTAAACAGGGTAGGCGCTTGACGGCATTTTTGCCCTAAACAGGGTTAGAGTTTAAAACCTCTAGCAGCACCCCTTTATACAAACATGGGGCAATTGCCCCCTCCCCCAACCAACTCCCCGGGCCGAGTACATACCTTCTGAACACTCCATTCATCGCTTAATTTTAGAAAGTCGCCACGGATGCACTTCAGTTGATGACTGAAGTTTTAAAACAGGAGTCCTCAGCAGGGAAAAGTTATGAAGCACTCTATGATGGCGCGAAGAGCCTTGCCACTGGCCTGGGAGGCATTCTCCGAGTGTTGTCATACAGTGCCAGATCATACGACATACGTAACAGTAGCCAGGAATCGTCCAGTTTATACCGCCGGAGAAAACGACGGAGCTTTGGGGAATGGATTCTTTCGTTTGTAGGATTTACAGCTCGCCAAAGACCGAAAAGACATGCTGTAAAGGAGAAAGCACAAGCCAGGATGGAGGTACAGTAATGTAGAGTGATCTGGAGTTTAAAAAGTCTGCAAGTATAGATGAAAGGTATAGCGATATCTCTTGTTTACAAACATTGACGTCACATTTCTTTTGATATTCAAATTTTCCAACCACGGAACAAAAGAAGTCACTGTTTCAACAGCCAATTAGGTTCCGGTTGGCTTTTAACAACAATGGGTGACGTCACGAGAAACATCGCTATTGCGAAGTGCAAGAGGAGTTGATGGGAACGCGAGGAAGGAACATCAGCTAGGCAATGTAATGTGGAAAATAGAGAAAGGTAATAGGCCATTTCCGAGTTCTCTTCTGCCTCAGCGTCAAAACGAGTCTGAGTGCGAAACCATTTATATGAAAATGTGTTTTACCTTCATCTTCATTCTCATGCAAAACAAGCTTATTTCCATATGAATAGTTTCGCACTTATACTTGTTTTGAAACTGAGGGAAAAGGGAACTCGGAAATGGCCTATTATTTTTATTGTCATCAATTTTCTTTTGGTTTGAATCGTACAATTTTCATGGTCCGCCCAACGTCGAGTTCGTCGGTTAATCCGGGTTCGGTTTTACATTACTTATTCAATGGATTTTCATCTTTTAGTCTAAAGAAAGAGTTATTGGTATTCTAAGTTCGCTGGAGGAAGTCGGAAGTACGATCTTGTCCCGAACTCTTGCGGGTGAGGAGCCGACTGAGCTGTCATCCCTGGCAATGACTTTGCTGGTTTCCCGAGAGCAGCCCCACTTACTCACCGGTTCTGCTTTTTGGACCAAAGGGAGCAGTTTCACTCTTCCTACAGTCCCAAACTTGTTTGGTAATGTTACACAGTTTGTGGATAGCCAGGTAGGTGGGAACAAGTGTGCAATAATTTCTTTTTATTATTAGATTCTAGTTATTACCTTATCACATTTCAGTAATAGACCAATGTACTACAGGGGGAGGGTGCAGAGAGTGCGCACCCTCTCCCCTCCTGACGGGGTGCACCACCAAGGAGTGACACAATTTTCCAGGATTTTGTTCAGGAGGGGGTGCACTACAAAGGAATGACGTAATTAATGTGTGACGTACGCAGAATACTTATTATATTAGAAAGTCGCAGGTCATCTCAGGGCACACCCTACACCCTCCCCCTAGATCCGCCCCTGCTAGAAAACTTAGCACTCCTTTCCTCCTTCTCTGTGTATGACAGATAATCACAACAAGGTTTGTGCCTTTCACATGGGACCCCACAGGAGCTCGATTGACCACGGGAGTGTCAAGCCTTGAATTTAAAAACAGCACTGGCCAACTTGTAAATATGACAGGACTGGAATCTCCGATTTCCATCAAGCTTCTTAACACAGAAGATTTAACAAACAGCTCCCGATCCCATTACGTTAAATCAAACAGAACTGTTTTCCACAAGATAAATGTTACATACCCAGGCATGGCTCTGGTTCTAAAGGTACGCCCAGAAAATAACGCTACAGAATTCTTAGTGTCTGTCAAATACGGAGAGCGGCCGAGCAACAGTGACTTCAACACCGCTGTTCCCGATTTCTCATCTTGCGGTCAGTTGTCAGCTGGTAACGTCAACTGCTCACGTGATCCATACGTGGTGTTTGTAAACAATGAACTCGTCAGACAAACAGGGTACTACTTCATCGGTATAAAAATAAAGCCTAAGATCAGGCCCAGAAAAAGGCGCTGCTCGGGGAAAGGCCGATCAAAACGATCATGCGTGGAGTACAAGGACGCCCCTGCAACAGTTAATGTTAATGCGGTAGAGTCTACTTACGTACCTCAGTACAGTCAAGGAGATGTAGTTTACACCATTCAGGTGCTGCCAGCTGCGTGTCTGTACTGGAGCACAGCATTGTCTAAATGGACAACTGAGGGATGTGAGGTAAAGCTGAGGATTAGATTCGATTCGTGATACTTCACTTAAAGTTTTGTCATAACTAGTTGCCATAGCAACAGTATAACAACTTTTTTCACTAATGATTGGGCATTTGTTTGATACCTTTATTGTAGTATTAACTGATGAAGATTTGAAGTAATAACGTGTCGAAATATAACATCTCGAAAATCAGTGCTGGAAACCGCTACCAGCCACATTGAATCGTAGACTTATTTAGATTTATTTATTTCTATAATTTATCAGCGTTACCAATTATCAACAGGTGGCTGAGACGACCACTTTGGACACAATTCACTGTCTGTGCAACCATTTGACTGCATTTGGGGGTCAGTTGTTTGTGGCGCCGAATCCAATTGATTTTGATAAAGTGATCACCGAGTTTCATCGCCTTCCCGAGACTGGAAACGTGGCCGTTATAGTTGCCGTGAGCTGTGTATTTGGACTTTATTTGCTGCTACTGTTGTGGGCTCGAAAGGCTGACAAGCAGGATGCTTTAAAGGTAAGGATCGTCCATTGTAATAGAAATGGATATGATTCTACACCCAGGGAACTCCCGGCCCCTTTAAAAAGGGAGGGAATGCAAGTCGTCTCCTTTAGAATTGTAGGCTTCGGTCTCATTTGGGCGTCCAGAAAACAACATCGAAGTTTTAACCCATTGATTTGTCGTTTAGTTGCACGTGCTAAATATTGGTGCTTTAGACTCTCTGAGAGCCTCTCTGTGGCAGAAGACACTTGCCTTCCAGATGAATAGATGATCATGCCAAATAAACTTTTGATTTTTTTAACACAGGTTGGTGAGAAGCCATTTTTGGGATCTCTTACCTCTTGGTGCTATCAATATGAGCTTCAACTATGTACGGGCATTTGGTATAATTCAGGCACCAGTGCTAATGTGTATATTTTACTGGAGGGCGAACTGGGTTCCAGTAGACCTTATCACTTAAAGGGAGGTTCCTACATTCCATTCGCAAGAGGAAGCATAACATCTTTCACTCTTTCACTCAGCAAGAACATTGGCCCTTTACGGAGCGTGCGAGTGTGGCATGATAACTCTGGTAAAAATCCTTCGTGGTTCTTGAACACCGTTAAGATTTATGACGTTTTCACTCAGGAGTTCAAGATGTCCATGTGCTACACGTGGCTGGCTGTGGAGAAGGGAGACGGATTAGTCGATCGCACCTTTACATTGGACACGACTTACGATAAACGAAAGAAGTTCAAGGTGTCGTTTCAGAATAGAATAGCCGAAGAACTTGGTGATGGGCATCTGTGGTTTTCAGTAGCGACCAGACCTCCAAGGAAACGCTTCACGCGCGTCCAGCGTCTGTCTTGTTGTCTATCTCTTTTGCTGACCACCATGCTAGCGAGCGCAATGTTTTATGAATTTGTTCCAGGGCACGATCAGGAGCAAGGCACTTTACGGTTGGGACGCCTTGTTCTTAATCTCCGACAGTTGATTATTGCAGTGGAGAGTCTTCTTGTGGTCATACCCGTCAATCTTCTGATTGTAGCCATCTTTAGCCGCGCGAGACCAGTAAGGGACATGCGTCAGCGAAGATACACCGTAACCAGGCAGCTAAGCATTCACATGATCGCACAAAACACTCAACAACAGAAAGGACATAGCTTGGCTCTGCCACATTCCTTCATTTACGTGGCGTGGATACTGTGTTTCATATCGTCGGTTGTGTCGGCAACCTTCATTATCTTCTACAGCTTACAATGGGGTGAAGATATTAGCGAACAGTGGCTCATCTCTATAGTGATGTCAATGTTCATGGAAATATTTGTTACCGAGCCGATCAAGATCATCGTTGTAGCCTTTGTGTTGTCGCACTTGAGTAACTCATCAGACTTTCACGAAAACGTTGAGACGCCCAGCGCTGTCCAGCACTTCGACGACATCCGGCGCATCACAACTGGACTGGGCAATGTTGACAACGAAGAAGATATTGCCTTGCCGGAGCCACCAAGCGAGAAAGAATTACGTCACGCGAGGACGTATCGTATTAGAGAGCTGCGAATGTACAGGGCTATCAGGAAGATAATCACCTACCTTGTGTATTTATGGATTCTGATGATCATTTGTTATGGTGGCCGCAGTCAGGAAAGCTTCTCTCTGACCTCATCGCTGCAGACAACTTTTGGACAGCTAAGCATGGTATGTAAAGTGCAGCTTCATTCATGCAGGTTCTGTTCTCTTGGACAGGGTCTTTTAAACCGCCCGACTGAGGGAAGATACGGGTGTGAGCAGTGGAGTCCTCTTCTCTAGTTACAGCCCCTACCTCAAAATATAGTGCCAATAACAAAAATCGAACGAAAATACAGATTTACGTAAAATTTAAGTTGACTGAAATCGTCTTAAAGTTGGTTATCCAACATTACGCTGTGTAATAAATGTTGATTAAGTTATTTAAAAGTTTTATATCTCTTTACGTAATATTTAAAACACGAGAAGCAGTGTATTTATCTGGTTTAAAATACGAGGCGTACTCGAATGTCTTAAAGTTAACACGATAAAACACGTGCTGCGAGTTTTTTTGAAGAGCTACAAAAACATTTGTGATGGATCTTTGTAGAATAATCCTCGGGTTTATTATTATTTTTCGGGAGAAAATCGGCTGTAAAATTTAGCCGTGTCTTTATCAGATATTAGGACACACATTAAACATTAATTTCTTTTTAATTATAAGTGTAAAGCTAACATAAAAGTCAGCTATAAAAAATGTAAAGGTATCGTAAAGCAACTTAAAACAGACGATTACGCAGCTTTAAGTTGGCTTTACACTGTAATAAATATTAGTTATCTTTTCATGCTGTGTGAGTCGCCTGTGTGAACTGCAACTTGTTACAAAAAGTTGCGTTGGATGTTTTACCCAAATCGCAGACTAACTGAATTTAGTAAAAATCTACTAGTATACTAATGCAAATGGCGCAATCTGATTGGCTGAGCTACTGCGCACTATCAGCCATTAAAATGCAGTTGTTGAAGGTCGTCTTAAAAATGGCGACGTCTTCTCGCTTTAGCGACGTTTCGTAGGGGGGATTTAGAACTTTTTCACCGACACATGATTCGTTTAGATTATTCGCCTTCGGCCTCATCAACTATCACCTCATAGTAATCGAGAGCGAATTATCTAATTGTTAATTCATGACGACATTTACCTCGCGGGTTTGTTCTTCCAGATTTCCTCGCATGAGAAGATGTGGGGCTGGGTACGAAGTGTCCTGATACCAGGAATTTACGAGGACAGGAAAAATGTCGCACTTTCTAATTCCACTCCGTATATTGGTGATGGTGAAGCGGTTCTTGTTGGGATGCCTCGCCTAAGGCAGCTTCGAGTGAAAAATGGTGAGAAACAAATATTTGTAGAAATTATAATAATAAATTATTTGTATTTTTAAGACGGTAGCTAACTGAGGTGACATAATAGCGATCGTCAGTTGATCTCAATTGGCTTTATGAGAATCAGATTTAATTTTCATCATCATTATCATATAGATAGAGTTTAATATTATCCCGAGGTGACCTCTAGAAACCAACAGGCTTATAGTTGAGGCCACCTCCTACGTAACAATATGTTAATAAAAGACAGTGTTACGAGTGTGCGGCTTGGCCAAATTCATTAGCAGTTCATTCTCGGCTTAAAATTTGGAAAACTTGACAGAGTAGTGATTGAAGTAGGAAGATTTTTGGACCTTGTTAAAAACTTGTGATTTTGTTTAGATTTGTTCAGCAATGATGAACTCGGTAATTATTGGCTGTTCTGGTGTAATAACTATGGATTTGACTATTCGTATAAAACAAGTTTAGAATCAACGGAGGTAACAGATTATTATGATAGTAATACATGAAAAATTCCTAGTTTGGAAGACAAAAAGCAGATTTTGCTCTATATTCTGAACTTTTGATTGCTCGCAAGAAACGTAGTTTCAATTTGCCTTTGTACAGTCGGCCGTGTACCGCCTGGTTGATATGGCAACTGTCACAAGACTCACAACAAGTTTTGTTGACTTTTAACCGTTTTAATAACAAATTCGTTATTTGTGCTCTTTTTCCTTTTAGATTCTTGCGAAGTCGTAGAAGAGGCCAAAACTATTTTCAACTCCTGTATTTCCCAATACTCATTCGGCGCAGAAGATAATACCCAATTCTACCTACCAAAATGGCGTCCATTTCCAGAATTAAAGAATGCTTCAACTGAAACGTTGGACATGGTCTGCCCCAGGCCCTGGCGTTATTCTTCAGCCGAGCAAACCAAAAGCCTTCCTTTCTGGGGACGAATTTCAACATTGTACAGTCCAGGTGGATACCTGGCAGAACTAGGCTATAACAAAAAATCCGCGTCAAAAGTCATTTCGGAACTGAGCCAGTTTAACTGGTTTGACAGGTTTACAAGTGCTGTGCTGGTTGAATTCACAGTTTTCAACGCCCGTGTTAGTCTCTTTAGCGCCCTTTGGTTTCCGGTAGAGTTTTCCCCTAGCGGGCACGCGGTTGCAAGGCAAGTGATTCGAACCATTCATGTGTACAACGTTGGGGCTGGCTACAGTGCTGCCCTACTCATCTGCCAAATGCTGCTGGTGTTGTTTATAATTTACTTCGTCTTCAGGGAAACGAAGGAAATGATTCAGCACCGTAAACTCTACTTCCTGCAGTTTCTTAATTGGATTGAACTGGCGCAAATAGTGACGGCTATTTCCTTTATAGTTATTCACGTCCTGAAAGAAATCGAGCTCTTTGCGAACACTGCTAAACTGAAAGCGAACATTTTCCAGTTCATTAGCTTCGACAGAGAGGCACTTCTAGATGACATAGAGACGGCATTACTAGCTTTACTGATGTTCTTCAACACCTTAAAGTTACTGTATTTGTTTAGATTTAACAGTCATGTCGAATATCTGTCCGACGTAATGAAGGCATCCGCCATTGAGCTTTTAAACTGCTCGCTGGGATTTTTTGTATTCATGTTTGCTTTCACTCATTTCGGATTTCTTCAGTTTGGAAGGGAGTTGGACGGTTATTCTTCTCCAATAAACGCTCTCCAGTCTCTTCTCGTTCAGGGAGTTTTAAGCCAAAGAGCTCAACATCTTCAGGACTGTCATGAGATCGTTGGCCCACTGTTCTTCATTGTTTTCAACCTTTTTCTACAAGTGATATGGATAAACATTTTCATCGCCATTCTAATTTATGATTACCAAAATGCTAAACGAATATCCAAAGCAAGATTTAGCCTGGGGAGGTTCATGATTAGGAAAATGCTACTGAACTGTGTGGGTGACAAGCCAAAGACGCCAAAGAAAGAAAACAGCACCGCAAAGAAACGAGTATCTTGGAAACTTGACGACGACGACAACAACAACAACAACAACCGCAGCAGCAGAAACAGAATGGACGGTCCTTTGGAAGAGTTGATGGAAGCCGAGCCAGACCCAGTAAGCAAGTTGGACAGGCGGTTCGCTCTAATAAATGAAACTTTAAATGATATATACGTTGACGAGTTCAGCGGCGATATCGACATGTTGAGCCTTTGGCTAGATGCTCGTGGGCGAAGAAGGAGTGCTGCCGAGGAGGAGAGGTCTGGTACCCACTCGGTGGAAGAAGAAAACAAGAGTGGAAGTCGAGCTTCGTTTCCAGTGTCCCACGGATTGAAATTAACAGGTGTCGAGAGAGGCTTGTAGTTTGCCTCGAGTGAAACTTGAATAGGTTTGGATTTATTTGCCCAAATGTAAACCAATAATCTGGAGCAGGATTTAAATAAAATAAATCTATGCCAAAACCAAGTTTATTATCAGTCTGAGAAATGTAGCTGAAGCCTCGTTCATAGGCCCAAAGCAAGCGAAAACAAAATGTACTAATGCTTGGTTTACAAGAACACGGTTTCATATCAACACATGCACCGGCGCCATGTAAACGAAAGGCAGAACCCCACGAAATAAAGTGAGCTGTGTCCTTGTTCTTGAAGCACTAAACAAGTTAAACTCAGAAGCACCAGCATTATACAGACATGCATGTTTCTGGCAACGCCATAGGTTCGCGCTCCCTCTCAGATCCTTTCAATCCACACATGTGGAGTTTCATCGTTTTATATCGACGATAAGCAAAATTAGCGCTGTTCATGCACAAACAACAAACACGTATGCGGACGGTTAGCATTCTTGTTCCCTTGTTTCTTGGTACAAAAAGGTTGTTGAATCGATGACTGCCTTCTATTATGACGTTATTCGGCCTTTTCAACAACAGAAATGTTAAAGAAAGTGGGTGACCCTCTGCTTGCTACGCGAAGGGATCTGGGAATTAGATGAATTTTCCCGCCTTTTTTTCCGCGGCCTGCGCGCTCTTACAGACTCGATTGAGAGGAAAACTAGCGAAAATGTTTTTGTGAGGAAGAAGGTTGTGACTTAATTTTTTTCGACGGTTTAATCGCTTCACAGGTAAGGGAAGTATTTGTTTTTTGAGTTCTTGCGTATCTAAAAATACATCGCTAGTATAATGAAAAAAGCTATGAGTGGTCCTTCGTCGTTTACTTGCCCCGTTTGGATTGATGGTGTCCAACTAGAAGTTAACAGAGCTTTCATTACGCGCCAAGAGGTTTATATAAAGCGTTATAGAAAAAGCTGATGTATAAAATTTAACATTTCAGAAGCAATCTTAGAGTAGAGTGTAAAAGCTACGCGTTTCAGTGCAATGAGCTCAAGTAGTAACTGTTTTATATAAGCTAAGTTGAAGGAATATGAACTGAGCGAGTTTTAAAATTCTTAGCCTTATGAATTATACCTGACTTCCAGTGCTTCAAGCTGGAAGCCAGGCATAATGCCCAAGGGACCATTTGCAGGTCAAGACAGGTTGTACCAGGACGTCTAGTCTCTCTATCTTGGATTAACACTCCTTAAACTTTGTTGCTTTGATTACCATCTTCACGATAAACATGAAGTTCCATGGTTCTGTTATCTTAATTCTATACATGGCTATGGAAGTTATGACAAACACTACTACAGGTACGAACGATATTCACGTTTATTTTTTATCCATTTGAGTTTATATTTACCTATCTATGTTACACAAGAGAAGTGGAGAGGTTGGGTATAGGTGTGGGATTTGAAAGCAATACATCTGTTGGTAATTTTCAGTCCATTTTGTATCAAGTTTTCTATTTACTTGTAAAGTGTGGGGCATTTCAAAGAAGATTTGAGCTAGTTTAAATGCCCTTGCCTATGTGCCAAGATACAATTTATATATTTTCAGACTTTCCCCAAGAAATCTATACCCAGTTCACATGTCATGTTTAGTTTATTTCTTATGGTAAAAGTATTTAAACATGTTTTTGTCAAACTCTGGCTACTTTTTTGTTAATTAATAGTATGTCAAAGTTTGGGTGGATAATATCTGAGGTAATCTTTGGACATTGACAAAAATATTTTATCCTTGTTCCTGTTCATTACTTTGCTGGAAAACAATAAACTTTGTAAGGGAAGGAAAGGGAGGTGGTGAGTAAAGGGCACAAAGTAATGGCTGGAAGTAGGATAATCTCAAAGTGGCAGGAACTCAGAGGAATGGAAAATTGTTGTAAACATTGTGTGACATAATTTTGCAATAGAAAAAGCAAATTAAAAGGGGCGGGAACCACAAAGGGTCAGTGTTGGGAAGGTAACAAAATTTGGAATGTTTAGACCACAATGATAAATCGTTATGAAGAACAGGTTACGTCCATGATAGTTTTTGCTAAATAACTCATTTATGGAAAAAACAGATCTTTAACACTTTTTATTGCCCAGCAGGACCCATTGCTCCCCCAGCAAATGTCCGTTTGGATTATGTGGGACCATCATCAATCATTGTGAAGTGGGACCCTGTTCCTCAGAGCTCAAGGCATGTTACAGGATACAAAGTAAAATATAGACAGACCTTCACTAATGGGTCATATAGTGAAGAAAAATACGAATCGGTATTCAACAAATGGCTGAAGGAAGCCACTTTAACTGAACTTGAGAAAGACATGCAATATGAAATTGAAGTTGCTGGAGTTACATCGCTCATGAATGTTGGAGATTATTCAGAGCCAATTATAGCTCAGACATGTAAGTATGAAATTAATTGTTCAACATAAAAATTGAATGGATTACTGCTTGTAATTTTTTAAAACGTGGTGCTTATTTTGCAGATGATCCTTGTGATTCTGCTCCATGCCATAATGGAGGCACACGTATTATTAACCAGTAATTTATTTTACTGTGCAGTGAACTTCACTGAATTTTGTGCAAGTTTCATAAGTGGTGCGTGAGATTCGTTCACATGCATTTCTTGCTTGGAAAATCTTGTGGTAATTTATCCAACTTTTCATCAATCGAAATTGCATCAACCCAGCCCTGGTGTTTGATTTTAGATTACCTTTCAGTCAAGTTAGGTTAACTCAAGACAAAAAGCTATCATTATGTTGCGTAACTTGTGGTTAGCCCGAAAGGGCTTTTTGGGGGACTGCTGCTCATCCTCAGTTCAATAATCATAGGCGTACAGGCTGAGGGGGCAGGGGGGCTGCAGCACCCCCAAGTTTTGGGCAAATCAAAATTTTTGGGCAGCATGAGAAAATTTGGGCAAGGCAACTTGGAAGAATTTTTTGGGCAAATTGTTCACCCCCCCCACCCCCCTGGGCAAAAAATGCCACACGCCTATGTTAATAATGACACTGTCTTAAATTGTATTATCAGGAGCAACTAAATAATAAACTAAAATATCTGAATTTTTAGATTTCATTTTTTCCCATATTTATCATAATCTGAAATGAAAGGATATAGAATGAAACTGATTTGAAGAATTTTAAACTAAGGATAAACGTGAGCCACAACAGCTACATTAAATTTAATTGTTAGGCTTTCCTTCCTGCCTAAAATCTTGATCTTTCCTTCCCTCCTTCCTCATACTTACTTCCTCCCTTCTTTCCTTCCTTTATTTTATTATAGAATTATTTAACCTATAGTTATGGAATTTTTTTAAATAATAAATCAATATGTTGCAAACTGTGCATATAATCATGATGCACATACACTTGACAAAAATCATGTGCATTCTTTTTCAATTTAGCCCTTCCATGTCGCAGCCCAAATGTGAGTCTGCCAAATTTATCACCAGATGTTTCTTCAGCCTTGGGCATTCGCCGTTCAAGCCAGTTTCTAATTCAGTCTGATGTTAGTCTGGATTGTGAGTTATCCCACAGAACAACATTCATTTGGAGTGTTTACCTGCTGGGGGAAGAGGAGACACTAGTGCTTTCAAAAAACAGTTCCTTGGAGTTGCTAATAACTCCACATTTGTTACCAATAGGAGCTTATTTGGTCCGTCTTACTGTCAGCATGCTGGGAACACCAGTGTTTGGGGTTGGTCGAGGTTATTTCAAAGTGACCAATAGTCCTCTAGTTGCACTCATTGCTGGAGGAAGCAAGGTGGTCAGAGGATTCAACAGAACTTTGGTATTTAATGCTTCCATGTCATATGACCCTGATGTCAAGAACCAACAGTTATCAAGTAAGTACAGAGGCTTATTATTTATGATAGGTGATAAGCTTGTGAAAAGTATTATTTGTTTGTTATATTTTGAACACTTTAACTTCCAAGGGTGATCAGCTTATTGTACTGATATTTATGATAATTTAGCTTATTAGTTATAGTACAAATTTGGAATACTAAACTTAAATGGCTGCTTTGATGGATGGATGGATGGATGGATGGATGGAGGGAAGGAGGGAGGGATAAGAGGAAGGGATAGAGGGCAGATGGATGAATGAACACCGCATTGTTGAATAAGTGAATGAGGGAGTGCATAAGGGTGAAAAAGTAGTCTAAAATCATTGCTAGTTACTCAAATACAAAAAAAGATTACAAGAAAAAAATGCATGAAATGATAAAAAGTCGGTGACTTATAACAATTAATTAATTTGTTATTAATTCGTCTACCTAAATATTTTGCACATTATTATCATTATCATTATTACTCTTGAATATTTCATGCTCATGACATTTCAGGTCTCAATTTTACATGGCTGTGCAGGCAAGAGTCAATGCAGGGTCTTAATGACTCGGATGAAGGATGTTATGGTGATGTAGAATCCAGTGAGCCAGTGCTCAGAGTAAATAGTAGCCTTATGGTGGAAAACAGTTCATATTTTGTAACAGTTTTTATTAAGAAGGATCAGAGACAAGCTGAGTACACTCAAGAAGTGTTTATTGTTCCTGGTGATCCACCAGAAGTTCACATCGGGTATGTAAAATAATTTTAAAAAATCATGAAATCCAGAAGAAATAAATTATAGATAAAAAGCTAATTCTAATTATGAGGTATAATTATAAGAGTACCGTAAAATTCAGAAAATAAGCCTGGGGGCTAATATTTTTCAAAGGACCTTTTTGAGGGGCTTATTTTTGGAAGGGGCTTATATTCGGAGGGGCTTATTATAGGAGGGAAATTGGCTGGGCTTACAATTGGAGGGAAATTTGTGTCAAAATTTTTGAATGTGCAACTGGTAATATTAGAGGTTTTGGCTAGAAATTCGTAACAAGTTAATCAGTAGGAAATAGAATTCACCGGAAGAGAATCAGCGCTTAAAGAAAACAATAGAAAAAGTAAAGGAATATTGCCTTTTGTTACACAGTACCAACCATCTGTGTCAAACATTAAAGGAGCCTTGCTTAACAAATGGCGCATTATACAAAATCAACCAATGCTTCGACAAATTTTCAAAGAACCACCAATAATATCTTATAAGAAAGGAAAATCCTTAAAAGACACACTCGTTAGAACAAAACTTTAAAAGGTGAACAAATGCTTTCACAGCGGTCTAGATGTGCGCCCTGTCAACCCTTGTTATTTCCTACCCTTATGTGTAGTTTGCTTTGGTTTGTACAATTGAGGATAATTTCCAAATACAAGCCCCCGGGGCTTATATTCGGAGGGGCTTATTATCGGGGGTATTTTTGCGTTTCAGATTTGGGGGGCTTGTATACGGAGGGGCTTATTTTTTGGAATTTTACGGCAGTTCAAAAAATACTAAAGGAAGGGAGAATACTGTAATTTTTTGTCACCCACCACGTTTTGGACATCATCATCTTAAAAGTTCATAAACGTCCTGTCAATTGATAAAAGGTCTTTATTTTTCTAATTCTATATTATTTTTTTAATTTGCCAGGTGTGTGGACAACTGTAATGTCAAAATGAACCCAACTGGCAGAATGGCTTTGGAGGGAGTCTGCGCAGGTAGTTCATGTGAAGGCACCCTAACTTACATATGGTCCCTTTTCAAGGACGCAAACAACTCTTCCAATGAGACCCAATGGCTTGAGGTCTGGGAAATACAAGAGTTGATAAGTACCAGATTGTCATCAACGACCCTTGTTACTTACCCAGAAGTATTGACACCAAGCATTCTATACAAGTTTGTATTAACCGCCAAACGGCAAGGTGGACAACCGGGATATTCTGAGTACCAGGTCACCACCAACAGTCCTCCTGCTGGGGGAACATGCAGCGTCAGCCCGATATCAGGGGTCACTCTTACAACAGAATTTACTTTTACGTGTACTGACTGGCAGGATTCTGATCTTCCATTACAGTACGAATTCATATATTTCGCAAATAACAATCTTCTCAATGTGGTCTACAAAGGAGTAAAATCCAGCAAAGAGATAAAACTTCCCGCTGGCGCCAAGAATGATAACTTTACTATTGATTTTCGAGTGAGAGTAGCTGACATGTTTGGGGCGTTCACTGAAGTGCAGACTCCTGTTCAGGTGAGTAAGACTTAAAATAAGCGTTGCAAAAATTTATTTAGTCAAAGGTTAGCAACCCTGTGTAATAACACACTGGTTTGTAACTTTGAGTATTTTCAATAATTTTTGTTCATATAACAAGTATTTAAAAAATGTTTATTGCAGTTTAAGAAGACCTCAAACTGAATAAAATGAAAGATAATATTAATTACTTTGTTACCGTTACTCTCCGAATTAACATCATTATTTCTAACTAAAGTCTATTACGTAAGTTGTAGTTGCCATCGCGCATGCATGATATTGGTATACTATTATAAATTAAAAAAATATAATTTGGTTTTATCAACTGGGTTGATAATGTCAATTGGCCACCGTAAAGAGATTCAAGAGCTGACGTTTCGAGCGTTAGCCCTTCGTCGGAGCGAAATATTGTTATACTTCCCACCGACGCAGCACCACAGTTTCTTTAGAAACTTACCCCCTCTAAATTAAAAATAGTTTGACTGGTAACTGGTGTTGTTCTCGTTTGAAAAACAGGTTTTGGAGCCCAGTATAGAGGCTACAGATCTTGTGAACGTTGCCGCAAACCTCACGACTGGGGACGAAAGTGAACTGACCTCTTTAATCCAGTCAGGTGACTTGTCAAGTGCTGTCCAATTGGCTTCTGCAGCTATTGCGGCCGTGGACATTGTTGCGCAGACTCAGGATGAGTTCACAGAGAAAAGGATTGCGGTAAATTTTCATTTATAGGCCTTTTGTAAAAGGCATTCACAATCAGCCTTACAGTACTGTAGGGCAAGCTATCTTATTATTTCCTCACGGAGGCATCCAAAACGAAAGAAAAATCAAACCTGGCCATTTGAAGTTTCTTTATTTTGGAGGCTGTCGCATTCTTTGTCATCCGCTAACATGAGTTTATACATGTTACAAAAATGCCTAGTAACGAGTGACGGGGATAACAAATACTAGTTTGTAAACTACCTACAAAAGCTTTCTGAACGAGGGATGACTCATGAGTATACCAAATCATTCCTAATTTGACAAAGAAGAACTCGACGTACGTGTTTAGTCCGCCGCACAGTAGCTTTGCTTCCAGTGTGTTCCTACTTATGAAGAATGTTATACCATACGGAGTACTCTTTCAAATTAAATTGCTATACGCTACATGCGCGACAAAACCGACATACATGTAAGACGTTTCCTGAAGATAAGATTAATCGTTTTAACCAAGTTGGAATGTATCATACACATCGGATACCAGAAGCTTATAAGCTTCTGCGGATACCTATTGCCTCTTTTAAGTGAGTAGTCACGTCATTTCGTAAGCAATTGGGTTTCGTAATAAAAATTTGACTCATTTTTATATAAAAGAGATTTCGCGGGGTTTTCTTATGCTTAAAACCGTACACAGTTTTTTTGCTTCTTTCTTGTAATTTTCTGTACACTTACATGTCGATCGCACTTTTTTTCACTTTTTTTGAAACGCTTTCTTCGGGCATCTTTTGTCGTTTCCTTTAATCTTTCTTATAGATGAAATCCAGCATCATTCAGCAGTTATCAGCTGTCCAAGCAGAGACTGTTGTCAGAGTGCAACAGGTGTCAAATGTGATTGCCCAGGCCACCTCGGTCATCGCTGAAGTTACTGTCGAAGCGCAGGTACGAAATCCCCTTAGTGGTAACGGTTAGTGATTAAGTTAAGAGATAATGTTAGTGTGCCTGTCACTCTTGTGATTAACATGATCACACAACATTTCTTTAGAAACTAACCTTTAACCTACTGTTTTGTTAAGGTGACGGTCGCAATTGTTTTTGGAATGGCTTACACCCATTGTTGATTTTTATTTATTTATTTATTTATTACAATTTAATGGCTAAAAGAATATATATACAATGAGCCATAAGGATGGTCTGCAAAAGAGACTGGGTCCCCATGCTAGGCAGACCACCTCATCGAACATTACATTATAAACTAACCTAAAAGATAAAAATTCCCTAACCCCCCTTTTAAAACTCAAAAAAAAAAGACTACATTTAACTAACCTAGAAGATAAAAATTCCCTAACCCCCCTTTTAAAACTTGAAGCACTTGGTGCACTGCGGGTTAAAAATGGCAGAGAGTTCCACATATCCACAATACGATTAAAAAAGCTAAATTTAAAAACGTCTATTCGTTCAAACTGTTTCTTTAAAGTTAAATTCTTATTTATCCGCAATAGCTCATAATAGGTTTCGGATTAAACAGGAGGTAGTTTATAGGGAAAGGAACATGTAAGTAAATTGAGTGAAAGATTTTGTAATAACGGATTAAGATACTATTTTGCCGGAAGTATTATTGTACCCTTTTGGGAGTAACAGCGATGTTACATCCGTTTTCTTACACCTATTTCTGCTGCTGTTGTCGTACATGACCATTTCAAAAAGCAGAAATTCAACTACCGATTGTTAGCCTTTTCTGGCCCATACCGGCCTGTATGTTTTAGAAAGCTGCTACGGATGCCCTCCAAAAGATGACAACAGTGTTGAGAAAAGAGTCGACAGCTGGGGAAAATTACGAAACGCTATTTGATGGTGCAAAGAGCCTAGTGGCTGGTCTCGGAAGCATGCTGAGAGTGTCGTCACACGGGGCAAGAGTATACGAGTCTGAGTCACCCCAGGGGTCACGCGACAGCGACAGTTTCATTGCTGTGCCTGGTGCTCAACACTCTCGCAAATACAAAAAGCATAATTTTGGAAAGAGGTCTTCATTCCTGTCAGATCTCTTGGCAAAAAGGACGAGAAGAGACGCAGATTTTGGGGCGACTAACGCACAGCTGCAGGTACGGTTTTCTATATTAAAATCATCCAGCGATAAGATAGGAGCCTGACAATGAGTGAATATTGAGGTTGTAAGAAATGAAGGGCGTAAAATGAGTTGAAAGTAAATAAAAATTAATTGACGAATTTGAATACTTTCATCCGTTTATAACGACGTGAAGAGGCTGCTTAGATGATTGTTTCAGGTAATTTGTAACTCAAGGCTGTGCATATCCTGTATTTCAGTCTAAAAACCAAGTTATGAGTATCTTTAACTCTCTGGAGGAAGTCGGAAGCACGATCTTGTCCCGAACTCTCGTCGGAGATGCGCCGAGTGAACTATCAGCCCAGTCCATGTCTTTGCTGGTATCCCGAGAGGAGCCTGACTTGCTCGCTGGTTCTGTTTTGTCAAACAATGGAAGTAGTTTTGCTCTTCCTTCAATTCCAAACTTATTTGGTAATAGCACACAGTTTGTGGATAGCCAGGTAGGCAGTGGCTAATGAAATGCAAATATCAATACTTGACAAGCTCTGATTACCGTTAGACCATTCTTATAAATATCACTACTATCAACGTTTGTTTTTGTGATGTTAAATGTACTAAATTGACAATCAACCTTCGCTAAAATGTGTACATGTGGTTTAAAAAGCTGGAGTTAATATACTGAAATGAATATATCTATTGATAAAAAATTGGTTTTAATTATAAATATTGCTTTCTATGATATAATTACTCCCATCAGTAGCAGGCAGTTTTTTTTACATTTCCAGCAAAATTGAGTGATATTGACCGACACTACTGGTTGCGAAGAAATGCGACACTAGTAATGGAAAATGATTTTTAAAAGGAATTGCTTCACCAGGTTTACGCTAATGGTTACATGCTGTTAATTCAAGTTTTGATTGCCTTACTGCTTATCTCTTTGGCTACGTATCTATTTGGATTTAATCACTGTTCAGAGGCTTCCGTAGTGATTTGCTTTCTCATGGAAATTTTTATGATGATAAACCGCTGTCATATTGTGAATTAATCACACCAGTATCGATGACACGTGTTTGGATATCTTGTCACGAATAAAAATGTTCTCAGTCTCCTCTGCACCTGACAGGTGACGACAACAAGCTTCATGCCATTCACATGGGACCCATCAGGAGCACGAGTAACTACAGGAGTGTCAAGCCTTGAACTGAAGAACAGCACCGGTCATCTTCTAAATATCACGGAACTGGAATCCCCGATATCTATCAAACTCCCTAACAATCACAATTTATCAAACAGTTCTCGATCCTATTACGTTGGAGACAATAGAATCGTTTTCCACAAGATAAATGTTACACAGTCTGGCATGGCTCTGATGCTAAAGGTGCGCCCAGAAAACAATGCCACAGAGTTCTTAGTGTCTGTTAAATACGGGGAACGACCATCTATTGGAAACAATGACCTCAACGTAACCATACCTGACTTTTCAACGTGCGTTCATATCTCATCCAGTTACATAAATTGTTCACGTGATCCATATGCAGTGTTTATAAACAGTGATGTCGTTTCGAAAATAGGGTACTACTTCATTGGGATAAGAAATACGTCAAGGAATTCTGGTGTCTCTCGAGCCAAGGGGCCGCGGGCGTGTACGGGCAGTGGACGGTCAAAGAGGTCATGTGTACAGTACAAGGAACCGCCGACCACAAGTGCTACTTATCACATACCCCAGTACCTCACGGGGGATGAAAACTACACCATGCAGGTAAAACCGGCTGCATGTCTGTACTGGAACCCAGAAGCATCTAACTGGACAACGGAAGGATGCGCGGTAAGAGGAAGACAGTACTACGCTTGTTTAGGAGTATATTGATTACTTATTGATTACTGCAACACCCCGGTCGTACTTTACGTTTATCTGCGGTTTATATACTGTACAATTTTGCGTCAGACGCATTTTGTGCTTTGCAGCCCAGAGCTTTAAGGCGCGACTCTCGTCTTGCATGGTGTTATCTGAACAGCTTTACTGATAAACAGTTTAGCTTTCTTATCTCTCCACTCCTCCCCTTCCCACCGCCCCCTCCCTCTCTACATATTAAGCTGCAGATACATCTGCCGTCAAAATCAAGCCTTCGTACTTAGGATGGATTGTTTACTTTCAGGTAGCTGAAACGACAACTCAAGACTCCATTCATTGTTCTTGCAATCACTTGAGTTCTTTTGGAGGGCAGTTGTTTGTGGCGCCGAATCCCATAGATTTTGATAAAGTATTCACTGAACTGACTCGCCTTCCAGAGACTGGAAACGTTGCTGTTATAGTAGCCGTGAGCTGTGTATTTGGACTTTATCTGCTGCTGCTGCTGTGGGCTCGGAAGGTTGATAAGCTTGATCTTTTAAAGGTAAGCTGATTTTTTTGTAGTCAATTAGGCCAGGCAGGGCTTGAGACTAAATGTTAAAGTTACTAGCCCAGTGGCTAGTGACATCTTTGATTTTGCTTGCAACACAAGTTTTCACTATCCAGAACTGTCTAACTTGTACGTAACTAATTATTGACAGAAAGCACTTTCTGTTGTCCATAGCTTTCATCTTGGAAAGATCTTGAAAAAGTTAATTATTGGTTTGCCCTTTGGTGATTTCAGTGTGTTGCTTCATCAAGCATTAGATTCTTTCATGGACATGTAATTGCAAAAACATTGTCATATAATGAAAATGATAAATGGAAAAAGGAAAAGCGGGATATTTAAGGGATATTTATTTTACACGTGCAAAATTATACTATGAGAAGGAAAAGTTCAAAACCTGTCATCATAACGTCATGATGGCTTAAGAATTACTTCATTCCGAAAATGTAAGGTTTTTGCCCAATTAGTTCTAATTAATTCCTATCTGTCTTTTTTCTTTTTCTGTGACAACGTTATTGCAATTTAGTGTCTGTCAACCGTGAACATAGTCAGCATAGTAAAACATGTCAGGATGGATCGCGGCCTCTAGGGGCGAGAATAGCCAATCTGTTTATTATTTTACTGAGTAACACTTGGGTGGTGGTGGCCGCGCCACTGTGAGGCACTGAGGACTGAGGCTAGGGATCGGACTCGGATTGCTCGTTCTTGGCAGAGTCCAGCGCCACCAAAATTATTCGACCGCGCGTCCCGAAATCTTAATAGATTGCAATAAAAATCGCCATTTAAATGGCTGACAGTTAGGCAAACAATCACAGAACACACATAACACTGGGTGGTTCTGGGCCACAAAAAATTTCCCTTTTGCTGGCTTTGCATACCCGGCTCCAACTTGTCGCCGAGTATGCAAAGCCAACAAAAGGTAAATTTTTTGTGGCCCAGAAACCACCACGTTCTATGTGTGTGTGTGGAATAAACATGGCAAAAACCACTGCGCATAAGAGAGGCTGCACGCCTTCAAATGGAAAACGGGGGCACAGCGCGGCCATGAAATCGGAAAGGCAACTTTCAATGAAACACAAAATTTCACATTTTGGCCCAGGAATTATTTTTCATTTGAAGAAATGTGCGCAAATTTTTATAGAACATGGCTGCAGCACGCGAAGATGATGATGTCCTTATTCTTGATGCTGCAATCAGAAGGCTACAAAATTTGCAAAGGCAAAGGGGGGCTGAAGAATCTGAGAACATGGCAGCAGCACGCGAAGATGATATTCTTGATGATTTAATAAATTTGGAAAAAAATGTAAGAAAAGATGAAAAAGAAGAAAATTTATTCATTGAAAGAGCATTTGATGTTGTTGAAAGAGAGAGAGCAGCAGGCCGGTTGACGCAAGAAAGATTGGAAAGATTTATCAAAAATCTTGTCAATCAATATGAAAATGGAACAAGCAAAAGAGAAAAATTTCGAGAAGTTGAAGAGTGGGTCAAACTTTTCCAAACCCATTATGACCCTGTTGAATATGAAAAGATTGCAAGAAATTTATTTGATGATTTTCCTGGACTTTCTTTGCAAAGTGTGAAACTTTTACTGGAAGGATTGCAAAATGGATTTCTGGAAAAAAAAATTCACGACAGATTTGTTTTGGCAGAAACAAATTTCCGAGGATGGCTCCACGTGTGGTCAATGCAGGTATCAGAACTTAACCTAAAAAACAAAGATCGTTGGAACCCCCATTCAAAAAATTTTTATAACCCCGCTGCAAGTGATATTTTAGTTTTTGCAAAAGAGTACTGTGAAAAGTACATTGAACTGCTAAAAAAAGAGTTGAAAGAGATGGGGATGGTGAAAGTATTATTTTCTTTTGATACAATGTTTTCAAGAAAGAAAACTGAAGAAGAGGGTGGAAAGGAAAAAATCAAACAGTATTACAAGAGTGAACTGTATATTTTCCAAAAATTTGACGAAGAAGAGATCACGGAAAAATTTAATGAATTTATTGAAGAATCAAAAAGCAAAACGGAAGTCTCAGTTCAAAATTCAGAAATGGTGTTTGAAAAAATAAAACAAGTGTATGTGCATGTTGCAAAATATGAACCACTGAAAGGAGGAACATGGTTGCCACTTCCGCCAAAACTTGCAGCAAAGAAAGCAATTGTTAACGTGAAAAACGTGGACAATGAATGCCTGAAGTGGGCTTTGAAATCAGCACTTTTCCCTGTAAAAGATCATGCAGAAAGGCCGAGCAAATACAAAAATGTTGATGACAAAATCAATTGGAAGGGAATCGATTTCCCCACACCGATTAAACAGATAAAAAAGCTTGAGGCACAAAATCCAAAACTGGCAATCAATTTATATGGTTGGGACAAAGAAAAAGACTGTTTCATGGGAGGTTTATGGTTCAGCGAGAAAAGTCATGAAGTGCCAAGGATCAACCTGATTATTGTGGATGGGGAGAACAATCATTACTGCTGGGTCAAACGAATGACCTCATTGGTTTATGATCAGACAAAACATTGTGGAAAAAAACACTTTTGCAATATGTGTATTACACATTTCAGAACAGCGGAAAAGTTGGAGGAGCATCAAAAACAATGTGAAGGTTTGAATGGCAGGCCAACAGTGATCGAAATGCCGGAAAAAGGAAAAAACATCCTGAAGTATCAAAATTTCCAAAAACAGATGAAGGCGCCTTTCGTGATTTATGCAGATTTTGAGGCGCTTGTAAAAAAGATTGAATATCGCGAGTGTGCAAGAAGTCCAGAACAAAGTTACACAGAAAAAACTGAAATCCACGAAGCGTGTGGATACGCCTGGATATGTGTGAGAAGTGATGGAGAAATAATGAATTCAAAAGTTTTCAGAGGGCAAAATGCAGTGGCAAATTTTCTGAGCGACATTGTGCAAGAAGAACAAAATCTGAGAGAAAGTGTGGAAGAGAAAGAACCAATAAGAATGGAACCGGAAGATTGGGAAAATTTCAACAACGCAAAAGATTGTCACATTTGTGGCAAAAGTCTAACGAAAGAAAATTTCCTTGACTCACTGCCTGCATGGAAAAAAGAAAAATATTTGGGACAGGTTCACAAAAAATGTTTCTGGTTTGTGCAAAAAAAGGTTGGGTTTCTTTGCATGAAAAAGTTGGACAAAAAGCAAAAAGAAGCAGCAGACAAACAAGAAAAGTGTCAATTCTGCGAAAAACCGTTGATCCAACCAACTTTCAGAGACGCGGTGAAAGACCATTGCCATGTGACAGGCAAGTTTCGGGGGGCCGCGCACAACGATTGCAATTTAAAACTGAAACTGAACCCCAAATTTTTCAAAATCCCAGTTGTATTTCACAACCTGAGGGGTTACGACGCGCACCACCTTATGCAAGCGATGTCGCAGCAGGAAAAGGATATGAAATGTGTGGCCAACAACATGGAAAAGTACATCACATTTTCCATGGGGAATCTGCAGTTCATAGACAGTCTGAATTTCATGCAAGGAAGCCTCGACGCGCTTGTGAAAGCAACACCCCAAGAAAAGTTGAAAATCACCAAAACAACAGTGGACAACCCCCAGGTTGATTTGTTATTTCAAAAAGGAATCTACCCGTATGAGCACATGGACTCATGGGAGAGGTTCGAAGAGACAAAAATGCCACACAAAAAACTGTTTTATAGCAAACTGAACGACGAAGCCATTTCAGACGCTGAATATGCGCACGCGCAGAAAGTGTGGGAAGCCTTTGACTGCAAAAACCTGGGAGATTATCATGACTTGTATGTGAAAACAGACGTGGCACTGCTGGCGGATGTTTTTGAAAATTTCAGGGATCTGTGTCAAGAGCAGTACGGGCTGGACCCGGCGAATTATTTCACATCGCCAGGGCTGAGTTGGGACGCGCTTCTGAAAATGTCTGGCATTGAGCTGGAGCTCTTGACGGACATTGACAAGCATCTTTTTGTGGAAAGGGGGCTGCGCGGCGGGATCTCAAATGTGAGCAAAAGGTATGTCAGAGCCAACAATCCAATGTGTGAAGGCTTTGACGAGACCAAACCGAAAAAGTGGATCATGTATCTCGACGCGAACAACCTTTACGGCTGGGCCATGTGCCAGCCAATGCCCGTGAGAGGATTCAAATGGAGAAGCGTGCTGCCAACGGAAGAAGAAATTTTGAAGAAAAAAGAAGACGCCAAAACCGGCTGGATTCTTGAGGTTGACCTCGAATATCCGGAGGAGCTGCATGAAGAGCACAACAGCTATCCGCTGGCTCCGGAAAAAAAGGCGGTAAAAAAAGAGGACATGTCAGACTACCAGCACCGTCTGATGGATGAACTGGAAATCAAAACACCAAAAGAAAAGAAACTGCTGCTGACACTGGAAGACAAAAACAACTACGTCGTGCACTACAGGAACTTGCAGTTTTATCTGCAACAGGGGATGAGGCTGAAAAAGGTCCACAAAGTTATCGAGTTTGAACAATCGGCGTGGATGAAACCTTATATCATGAAGAACACCAATTTCCGCAAAAGAGCAAAAAGCGCTTTTGAAAAAGACTTTTACAAACTGATGAACAACTCGGTTTTCGGGAAAACGATGGAGAACCTGCGGAAGCGCACGGACATCAAAATCGTGAAAAGTGAAGAAAAAGAAAAAGTCAGAAAATTTGTTGCCAGTCCGTTGTTCTCAAGGTTCGCCCAATTCACAAACAACATGGCGGGGATCCACATGCACAAAGGGAAGCTGGTGCTGAACAAACCGGTGTACACGGGCATGACGATCTTGGACAACAGCAAGATCCTCATGTACGACTTTTTCTACAACCACCTGAAAAAGCGGTACGGATCAAAATGTGAACTTGTTTACACGGACACGGACAGTCTTCTGCTTGAGATCGAAACAGAAGACGTTTACAAAGACATCGCGACAACGAAAGAAATGTATGACCTGAGTGATTACCCGCAAGACCATCCACTTAACTCAGACGAGAACAAAAAAGTCTTGGGCAAAATGAAAGATGAATGCGCGGGGACACCCATCGCGGAAGCCATCTGTCTCAGGTCAAAAATGTATTCCATCCTCCGAGGGGACGAAAAAAAAATCAAAAAGGCGAAGGGGGTCAAAAAGTGTGTCGTCAAGAAAAACATTTCCCACGAGCAGTACCGTGAAATGATTTTTGGCGAGAAGAAACAGCTGAAGCATGGAATGAACATTCTGCGGAGCGAGGGGCATGAAATTTACGGAATGCACGTGAACAAGATTTCACTGTGTGCGTTTGACTCAAAACGCTGGATTGCAGATGACGGGATCCACACAAAAGCATACGGTTTCAAAGATGCCCCACTAACAGAAGAGGATTTGGAAGCGCTGTTGCTGGACACAGAAGCTGTCACAGCGCTCGGGGAGTGGCTGGAAGAACAGTTTTAACAATCTCGCTCGGGCGCAAACTGCGCAAATAATTCAAAACTCCAGGGTCAAGAAAAATTTCTTCTGGATTTTTAACGGTGTTGTTTCTGCCAAAAACATCAGAATATTTTTGGTTAACGTCACTTCTTGTCCTTCTTTTCCCAATGGTTGAAGCTTGAATGAGAACACCGTTGCGTCCACGGCCCATTTTTCAAAATTTCATTTGTTTATTCAACTGTCCACGCTGGCCGGCGGGAGAACGGTGTTTTTAGGCACAATCTGCAGCTCTTCACGCACAAAACCGCGCTTGGGTCCATCATGCAAATAGTACAGAACGGGCTGATCCGGTTTTTGTAAAACCTTTTCAATGGTGAAAACTTTCAAAGACCAAATCGGATCCGTGGCTCTTTTTTTCCCCCCTTCAAGCTCACCAGGTTCGTAAAGATGGCGAACCTGAACAAGATATGGCAGGATTTTTTCATCCTTCCCAACAGGTCTGTGATAAGCAGTCGAAGGTTTCGAAAAAACAGATTTCTCTTTGATTGCAACAGCGGGTTTCTTTCCGATGAGGCTGGTCACCTCGTTGTTCAAAGCTGAAACAACTTCAGGAAGTCTTTTCACCCATGCCCTGGACCGCTGGCCCTCAGGCAGCCGCATTTCCACGGCATACTGGTGACCGAACAGGCGTTCGGCAAGGGTGCGGTTGTAACGTTCAACAATGGCCTGATCGCGGTGAATGTTGACGCGCCCGCGCCGGATGAAAGTTTTGTGATTTTCCATGACTTTCGTCACTTCACCCATGAATTCTCGCCCAGGGTCAACTTGCAACATTTCAGGCCATTTCAAAGGGCCGCGCTTGTAAATTTTCTGAAAAGCCTGAGCAACCTCATCAGAATTTTTCGAGGTCAAGGGTTCGGACTCTTTGAAACGGCTGGCCACGTCGACAACGTTCAGAGCGTATTTCCAGACTTTGCGACCGCGAGGCAGTTTATCGTGAGGCAAAAAAAGAAGGTCCGCCTGGTGGACCTTGTTGGGTAAGGACACGTCGAATTTCGGTCGAGGTATATGCTTCGGCGCCGGAAGGAATATCTGCCAGAGGGCTTGCTGGATCAACCACTTTTTTGCGGTGTCTTCCGGGACGTTTGCAGCCGCGGCCAGTTTTTTGATGGCGGCAATGCCTTTCCAATAACCGCCAGGGCTGTAGTATATCTTCGCGAGTTTGGTGTCCATATAAACGAGGTGAAAAAAAGTTTAAATGTTAGCAGATGAATCTTGTTTTGGTTTTCCCGCAAGAGGCGCATTTGACTTTCAGAAAGGTTTGCCCATTTTTTGTTTTTCCGAGTCTTTCACTCCCACGAACGTTGGGGGTGATCTTCTTCTCATACACACAGTAGAAATCCATATAAAAGAGGTAAAAAAAAGTTTAAAAGAACCGGAAAGCAGCGTAGCCCAAAGCGAGAGCCCCGGCCCCGACGAACATGAGTTCACCATTTTTTTGCCGCTGGCTTGGTTGATAAAAATCCGAAAATTTGGGCTCTTTTAGAGGAGCCTCTTCAGGATGCGCCTGGTTGTAAAGTTTTAAAGCGTAGTCAGTGTTTGTGAAATCCTGCTTGGCGTCAGCTTTCATGCGCTCGTTTGTTTCAATCCAGTCGAGACGTTTGGTGCGGTCGCGCACGAATTTGTTGTACGCAGCTTGATACTCCTCCATAGCTCGGTCGTGGCGCTCTATTTCTTCACGCGAGGCCTGGCCATCACCATCCAAAGCCTTCGCCAGATAACTGCCGCCGATGAAAGCCACTGCGTTAACCAAAGCACCGCCAACCATAATTGCGATACTTGCCATGATTATAAATTGCCGCCATTTTTTCAAATGATTTTTGGGTGTTCAAACGTTGGTCGGGAGGATTTTCTGGTCTTCCAGGTACTTCTTGAGCCAGATGCTGCCCGTCATCACACCAGTGAACATTGCGAAGTTTTCGATAGAATCTGAAGGGTCATCTGTAAAACTTCTCCTGAACGCTTTTTTGACAGCCCACCCAATGCCAGCAGAGAGGCCAACGAGAGTCGCGGCCTCCATGGCGTTTTTTACAAGATTGTTTTCAGGCATGTTTGGTATAAAAGAAAAAAAAATAAACGTTCAAAAGAAATTAATCATCTTCATCAGCCAGTGAATCTGCATAGCTTGGCGGTTTCTCGTCAGGGTAAATTGGCAACACAGGAAATTCCTCATCTTCATCTTCATCTTCTTCAATGAATGGTGCATCCCAGAGAAGCATGATTGTATCAGCAAAGGCGAAGGCAAGTTTGAACCACACAAAGGTGATTGCAAAAATACCAACGCCTGATGCAACAGCTTGGGCACCGTCAATTTTCATGTTTTGTTTATTGTGTAAATATTTAATCCATCGGTCGAAAGGCATTTCTTGATGGCTGCGTCGCCACCCTGGGGTGTGGGGCTTGCTCCACTGCAGGTGCTGGCGTCGCCTCCACGGGGTGTGGGGCTTGCCCCCCTGCAGGTTCCCGTGTGAAAAAGCGCTGGATGTCTTCACGCTTGACATAAGTCGTGAAGAGCGCGACGCCAATTCCGGCGAGTGTGAGCCATTCGTTTGTGCTGAGACCGGTTTTTGCGGGGTGTGGGGCTTGCCGCACGGTGGGCTCCGGCGTCGCCTCCACGGGGTGTTGAGCTTGCGCATTCTCAATTGATGCAAGTTTGCCATTTGCTTCATCAAGGGCTTTTTTCTGTGCTTCGCGGGCCTGCCGAGTTTTATCAGCAGTCGCTTTGCCCGCAGCCACTCGATTGGGATTTTTGGCGGGCTTTGTTGGCGGCGTTTGTGAAGTCACTTGGCTTTCCTGTGGTGCAAGGTTTGCTTGTGGTGCAACGGTCGGTTGTTCTTCAGCCATGGTATATTGAAAGAAATTTTTGTTTAATTTGTGAGGAATTATTCAGCAGTTGGTCAGGAATGTTCAGCAGTTGGTGAGGAAAGCTCAGCAATTTCAGTCGTTTGCGCTTCGTGCTTGAAAGAATCAAAATCAATGTGTTTTGCAGTGATCATCGCCGCGTTGGCCACAGCGAGACCACGGCCGCAAGTCAAAGCTGTGCTGCCGGCCATGTTGGAGAGCTGATTGTTGATGATCCAGTCGTTTTTGATTTCTTTTTGATAAGCCTCGATGTCTTTGATTTTGACGACCATTCCGACCGCTTTGGTCAAAACAAAAAGGAAGCCGTCGAGCAAACTGTCCGTTGTCTTGGAGCCCACGTACGCATGGTAGCGTTTGATGTATTTCTCAACATCTTTGTCAGAGAGGCGCTTCACATCGTCGTGTGAAAGCTGCGTCCCGATGGCTTCTTTTGATTTTCCTGTCGACACCAGCACGGCCAGCTGCTCTCGCAGCGCTGGGATATCGGGCTGCGTTGAAACAACTGCGGGGAAATTGCTGGCCGGTGCGCTCGTTGCCTCAGCTTCAAGCAAGCCCGCAATGTTGGTCAAGACTTGTTCATCAATTTCGAGTGTTGATGGGTTCGCCATTTTGTGTATAAGTTGTGAATTTTTAATTGAGCTTGAATTTTATTCCGAACGGGTGCCGAAGTGCGAACACAAGGCAGGAGAACTTATTTTTTTTCAACCTCGAAATGAGGTCTTTGTACTCATCTTGAGAAAGTTCGCCGGCGTAATCTTCAAAAACCGCTTTCGTTGTCTTCCACGAGGGTGTGTAAAAAAGCACAAGCGCCGCAACGTTTTCGCGGAAAGAGGCTGTGATGCTGGTCAGCTTTTGGGCGAGCACCCACACGCTGAATCCTGTGTGGCGGGCGCTGAACGCGAGATTGACCAGCTGGCCCGTGCGCTTTTTCACATCTTTCGAGGCCGCGCAGTCATCGAGGATAATGAGCGCATTGGTGCCCTCCAATTCAAGGCAAACCACTTTCAGCCAGGCTTCAACAAAATGCTGTTCACAAATGATAACTTTGAAACGCGGGTCCGCCAAAGCGAAGCGATGAAAAGTCCTGTTGTGCGCGAATGTCGGGCAGATGAGCGTGATGAAGTCGAACTTGCCGTGGAAAGGACCGCGGAGCTGTTCCACCACAAACTTTGATTTGCCCGAATTCGTCGGCCCGACGATGAGAGCGTTGAACGGGATGTTGTTTGGGTCCATATATATCAGTGCAACACTGAAACTAATTGCTGATTTTTAATGTCTATTTGCGCGTCCGAAATTGCAAAGATGTGGCATTTCACATCGCCTGCGCCAATGAGGTCCCGCTCGATTTCAAGCTGGACTCCATGTGTTGTGTTCACAAGCCGCGTGCCGCTTCCATGCAGCGTTGGATCCCCCGATGTGCGCAAATCAATCAGAAGCCCGAATCTGTCTTCGGTGAAAAACTTTACCGGATTCATGTGCTTTGTTTTTTGGGCTTTCTTTCCGAAAAAGCGGTCAACTTCGGCCCAAGTATCCGTGATTCCGAGGCCGTTGTTGAAGAGCTTGTTGGTCGAGCCGTTCACCGTGACAACGACTTTCTTCAGGGTCGGATTAATGTACTTTTCTGAATCCCGGGTTCCTGCAGTGTAAGGCTCAACGAAAAGGAGAAGAAGGCCTTTCAGGGACCTTTTTTGGGCGTTAAATTTGATGGTCACGCTTGAGGCCACTTCTTTTTTGAAGCTGACCACCTCGGGCCGCACCACATGGTCGTATTTGAACCCCTTTCCCGCGGTGTAAACGCTGCGAGCCTCGTCCGCCAAGGTCTTGCTTCTGATTGTTTCAAACTCGAGCTGGATGTTTGTCAGCTTGTATTTCAGTTTATCGGGGTCAGAGCCTTTGACAACCTGCGAGGCCGGCGCGAGCTTCAGCTGAAACAGGAGGTCGTGGAGGAGCGCTTGGGGGTAAAAGACGCCGTGGTCGGTCAGTATTGAGTGGTCCAGGCGGATCCGATATTTTTTCCCGTAAACCTTTTCCAGCGCGTTTTCTTTGGCAACACCCGTGGTTTTCTTGTCTCCCGAGTCTGAGCGGATCTTGCAGAGGTCTTCAGACTGGATGCCCTCGAGCAGCATGTCGTCCCGCTCCTCCTGCGAGAGAAAAAGGTCCTCCCAGATCTTGTAGATGTCATATCCATCCGTGTCCTGCAGTGTTTCCGCGCCGAACTTCACATGCAGTTTATCGACCAGGGCGCGGGTGACGTTTTGAACGAGGAAGTTGTCAGCGTCCCCTCCCGCCAAGTCGATTTTGAAGACCAGTGCGAGCGTGCCTGGCACGAGAACCTCGTTCTGATCCAGCTTGGGCACGTAAACATATAAGGTCTCCCCGGGGTTGGCTTCGCTGCGATCAAAAGTGATGCGATTGACCACGCGCTCGGCTTTCATCGCGAGGCCAGTTTTTTGGCTGTGCTCTGGATGAAGGTTTGTTTGCACCGCACGTTCCACTCTTCTTCCGTCAACTTCTGTTTGCACATACATGGTATTGAAAGCTGCACATTTTTATTTAAATTGAAAATAAATAGAATTTATATTTCGCAATGGCAATGATGGAAGAAGAAAAAGACCCTCTTTTGGAACATGATGATGATCATGAGAAAGATGCTGAGAAAGATGATGAGAAATATGAACATCTTGATCATGGCGACGGGGATTCCGGTTTTCCTGAAGAACAAGAAATGAGAGATCGCCTGAAACGTCTGAGGGAAAGGTCAAGGAGTTCTTCCACTGCAGAAACCTCTTATATCGAAGAAGCTCTTCCTGATCCTAAGCCTGATCCTCCAAAAAACGATTTGACAACAATCATGGTTGCTAATGATTTTCTTAAAAAAGAGTTTCCATTTGCAAAGTTGGAAGATCTTAATGTCCGAATGGAAAACAATAGGGTGAAAGTCGGTTTATTTAGAGCCACCAAAAAAGGTGTGAAAACAACAACATATTTTTTAACAACAAGAGACACAAAAACGAATAAATTCCGGATAAATCCTGCACTTCCAAAAGAAATAACTCGTGAACTTGGGAAAAGTCGAAGAGAAACAATCGATGAAAAAATTGGAACACTGTCACAAGACATTTATGAAAATAAAAAATTTGCAGACGATGAAAAGCAAAGCCCAACAGAAAGAGAAAAAGCCCGAGAAAGAGCAAAAAGACAAATTGCAGAACGGACTGATCTCCAGCGAGAACTTGAACGGTTGGAAAACAATGATTACGAGTCGATTGATTTTGAATCGATCCCCCTTCAAGAATTTGAAAAAAATGAAGAACAAAGGACAGAAAAAGAAAAAGAAATACAACAAGAAAAAGAAAAGCAAAAAGAAATCGTTAATGATGAAAATGCCCCGTCTGATGAAAGAGAGCACGCCCGTGAAAACGTTGAGCGGCTCGTGAATGAAGAAAATCAAATCGAGGCTGAAAGAGAAAGAGACCTTGAAAGGCTTTCTTTCCGTGAAAGAGTCAGAGAAAAAATCAAAAATGTCTTCAAAAAATACGGTTTCACGGTGACAGCGATCTCAATTGCCGCCGGTATTCTCATCATGGAAATCGTAAAGCTTTTAACGAAACCTGTTGTCAATGCTGTCAAAGCATTCGGCAAAGCTTTGGGAAACGGGCTAAAAGACCTCGGTAAAAAAATATTGTCCGTCCTTCCAGGTCTCCTTGGCTCGATTGTTTCTTTTCTTTTCACAACTGCTGGTAAGGTCCTCGGGTTTCTGGCTGAGCACGCCTGGCTTGTGATTTTGGCTGTTGTCGCCTTTTTGATTGAGCGCTTGACCAAAAAACAGAGTTAGCGGGACGCCAAAAACACCAAACCCGCAAGTGCGACCACGCCAACTATTAGAGCCGTTTTGTTCGTGTCATGAGCCTCACTGTCCGTGCTGGCTGTTTCAACCGTTTGTGCGCGGGGTGAACCCCGCACCCCTGTTGCAGGTGTTTTGGCAGAAGGCTCCAGATCTTTTTTGCTTTCAGCTGTGGCCGCTTTGTGAATTGGGTTCGAAGGGTGGCTGCTTGGTGGGTTGTATTTTGATTTCTCTCCATCCATGGGTTGATGGGTCACTTTTTTTTTGTCCTTGTTGATCTGGTTGTTTATTCCAAGTTTCATCCCCGCCACAGCTTGTTTGAGGAAGTTGTTGTAGCCCATAACGCTTTCTGTGTTGATCACCATGTAGCCTGGCATCAGCCATGCGCCCGGGCACAAAGCAAGGTTCAGCCTGACTTTCGCCTCGTCAATGGCAAGTTGGTATCTTTGAACAGACGCTGACAAATCTGGCTGTATCACTGCGCCTTCAAACAGGTGAAGAAACTGGCTTTGGACCTCACGCGCTCGGCCTCCAGTGCCCTGGATGCTGCTTCTTTGATCCACTTGTGCGCCGAGAACGCAGTACACGAAAGCCTCGATCGACTGGTTTATTCGGCTCAAGCCGGCTGGTGTCAGCCCTTCGGCATGGTTCGCGCAAAACCAGTCGTATTGGTTGTATGCGACGCTTGTTGGGTGGCGTTTGTAATGCGGCCCGCCTGGCCAATTATGAAACGTCCCGCTGCCGGGCGTGAAGCGGAAGTCATTCGTAACCTCGATCCCAAATTCATGGCAAATCCTTCCGTACGAAGAAACATCATAAGGATTGTTTCTCTGGGTAAATGCTGGATCACCCGGCAACGCGAAAATGTTTTGGGGGCCTCCGAGCTGATACAAAATCCGTCTGACCGTGAAGTACACGTGGAAAACAAAAAATGCCCTGACTTGCGGTGGCAGTTCCAAAGATGTGTGCTCTTCATCAAAAATATCCCGTGAAATTCCGCAGCCCGTGGTCGCGCACCAGGTGGCAAAATTCAGTTGCTGTGGCCAATATTTCATGTCAGGCGTTGCCAGCCAATGCCTCACCTCGTCAGCGCCATCCTCCCCAGGCGATTGGTCCAGAGGCAGCTTTGTTTTTTGAAATACCTCTCGGAACCGCGTGGTAAAGAACCAATCCGGTGTCACATATATGTTCACGTCATTGTTGAATATTTTCTTCAAACTGGGGGCCGCTTCGTGGAATGGCACCGCTGGAATTGGCAAGTCTTCTTTTTCACTGATTTGCGTAAGCCATTTTGGAAAACCGTCAATGTATTCCACAACAGGTTTTTTCTTCACAACAGGTGTTTTTTCCACTTCTTGGGTGTGTGGTTTGCTGACCGGTGCTTTCTTCACATCTTGGCTGGGAGATTTGCTTTCTGAAGTGTCATGTCTTGATTTATTTCTCACTCTGCTAAGATATTTTGCAAAATCATCACTGTACTCTCCTTGCATTGCGATTATTTAAACAAAATATTTTTTCTTCAATAAACAAAACATGGTTGTGCACACAATCATCGCACCTTCAAACGACTACACTGTTTATTTCGACCGTCCAATTCCAAAGCCAAAGTATATCAGGCTTTTGAACTGCTCGCTTCCAAATTCGTGGTTTAACCTGAAAAAAGTGGGCAGACTTAAATCGAAAACAAAGAACAAAACCATCACCTTTTTACCGGGCCATTACACCTTGAAATCTTTGGCAAGTAAAATTGAAAATGGTCTTTTGCCGGACAGTGACACCTTAAAAGCAGAAATCAACACACCCTATGGTCAAATGTTTGTCTACAACACAAAATTGGAAAACTTTGAAATTGATGAAAATTTGAGCTCTCTTCTTGGTGTCGGAAATTTACCACCATTCTTTCCGTTATTGTTTTCAAAAAAACTGAACTCCCCTTCAACGTACTTCATCCATTGTGACTTGATTGACCACCAAGAAAATCAGTTGAATGGAAAACCATCCACCATTCTTGCCAACTTTGATATAAAAGGTGAACCTTGGGATAAAGTTTTTTATCAGTCAGAGCCACAGCATGTTCGTGCCACTTCGAAAAGACGAGAGGTAAACAGTTTGACTATTTCAGTCAAAGATGAGAATGGTGAACCTTTCGATTTCAATGGGATGCCACTCACTTTCGTTTTGGAGATTACCTCTTGAATTTGAAATAACTTCGACAGACAAATTTTTGTTTAAAATATTTAATTGAATATATTTTCTTTTATATAAAAATGGTTGTGCTCACGTTCAAAGCTCCTTCAAACGACTACACTGTTAATTTCGACTATCCAATTACGAAGCCAAAGTATATCAGGCTTTTAAGCTGTTCGCTTTACAACTCGTGGTTTAATTTTAAGGGTGGAACGGTCACGTTAATAGATAAAGAGCAAAATTATAGAGAATTTGTGACTAATTTACATCCCGGTTTTTACACCATTGAGACTTTTGTTGAAGCTTTAAAGAAAGCCTTACAAATATACGACTACATAAATTTTACAGATGCCGACACGCCCGCGGGCGTGCTGATTCTTCAAAATTCTAAATTTAGGCGAGTTGGTATAAATTTCAGCGAGGAATTTGACAAACTGTTTGATATTGGAGAAACTTTATCAGGGTTCACATTCAACAAAAAACACTGCCTGTCTACTTATTTTATTCACTGCGACCTTGTTGACAAAGAAAAGAATTTTCTCGATGGAAAAAGATCAAGTATTTTGGCTCGATTCGATGTGAGAGGCAAACCGTATGAAAAAATCTCTTACAATTTTGATTCAAATGTCTTGCGTGACACTTCTTCTGGTCAATATGTAAACGGTGTGACAGTATCAGTTAGAGATGAACTCGGGGAGTTATTAAATTTCAATGGTTTCCCTCTTGAATTTGAATTAGAAATACGTTAACAATTAAAAATAAAATCTGCTTTTAATATAAGATGTCAAAATCTAACGTGTTACCGAGCGCTCCTGCTTATGTTGAACAAAGCAGGATATACCCTGTTATTGAAGGCCATGAGTCTTTGCAAATGACTCAACAAATGCCCCAAGACTTTCGCCTTGGAAAGGTGAACGAAATCGCTGCAAAGTTGACTCAAGAGGTTGACCACTATAGGCTTGTTCGAAAAAAATTTAAACGCACTAAAACGGCTGTTAACTGGATTTCCGGCGGTCTTGGCGGACTCAGCGCTGTTTTTTCTAGTGCTGGACTTGCGTCTGCTCTAACAGGTATTGGGATACCCGTTGCTATACCCTTAGGTGTTGTGGGTGGCTTTTTCTCTGTTTCTTCCTCCATTTTGATTCTTTTTGGAAAAAAACTTGACAAAAAAATGTCAAAACATCAGGAGATTGTTACTCTTGGCCTTGCAAAACGTGCGAGTGTTGACAAGCTGGTTTCCAAGGCTTTAATTGATAATCGCATTAGTGATTCTGAGTTTCAGATTATTCTTTCTGAATTGGAACAGTACAATGAGTTAAAAGAAAAGGTACGAGCAAAGCTCACAAAAAAACCATCTTTAAGTAAACTGCCTGATGTTGAAAAGATAAAAAAAGAGCTTCAAGAACAGCTTATGAGAAAACTCGCGGCGCCAAGCACTGCAAATTTGAACTGAAGTTTGAGGGAAAAACAAAAAAAATATCTTTAAGTATAATTAAAGGTTGACTGCATAACTCAAAATGATCACGATATTTCACATGCTTTTCGTTATTTTTGCGGAACTTTCTTCTCCAGTTTGGCTGAATGATGTCAGACAGATAGCTCAACAAGTTGTTGAGGCGATGCGTGAAGCGGACGAAAAAACATTGTGAAATTTCAGTGAAAGACAGGGCGGCCGATAATATGCCTCTTTCCGTTTTTTAAACACAGGTTGCACAAATCAATTTTCCTGAAACTACAAACTTTCCCGCAAGACGTAACTTTTGTGATGCTTTGATTTTTTTCACAAAATGGGTGCATTTTAATTTCACAATGAACTACAAAAAAACCCAGATCCCATTTCTCTTTTATCTTGATTTTAATTAATTCTTTCAATATCATCTCACGAATTTCGGGTGGGAGGTTTTTGACCATGTTCTATATATGTGCGCGCATGTCTTCAAATAATTCCTGAGCCAAAATGTGAAATTTGTGTTTCCTCTCCAGTTGCCAACAAGATTTTGTGACCGCGCTGTGCCCCCGTTTTCCATTTGAAGGCGTGCAGCCTCCTCTTATGCGCAGTGGTTTTTGCCATGTTTATTCCACACACACACATAGAACGTGGTGGTTTCTGGGCCACAAAAAATTTACCTTTTGTTGGCTTTGCATACTCGGCGACAAGTTGGAGCCGGGTATGCAAAGCCAGCAAAAGGGAAATTTTTTGTGGCCCAGAACCACCCAGTGTTATGTGTGTACAGATAATATCCAAGAGTATTTATTTATATGTATTATCTAGGAGCAGGTACATGAATGCCTTTACAAAGTTTTGTGTCTGTTTCCAGTAGCTATTAGTTATTTTAATTACAGCAGCAAGGTAACTTTTTACTTGTTGCCGACACTTTCATTTGAGGACTGGTTTATTTGTCTTGAACTTGTCCCATGTTATTTTTTAACTGCAGGTAGGTGAGAAGGCATTCGTAGGATGTCGATCAACTGCGTGTCACTTTTACGAGATCCAGATATCTACGGGAATTTGGCGCAACTCCGGTACTTCCGCAAACGTGTATATTATGTTGGAGGGCGAGCTGGCAGCTAGTCAACCATACCATTTGAAAGATGACTCATGTATTCCATTCGCAAGAGGGAGCATGATCTCGTTCATCCTATCCATCCCAATCAACATTGGTCCCGTTCGGCGTGTGCGGGTGTGGCACGATAACTCAGGCAACAGTCCATCGTGGTTTTTGAACCAAATAATGGTCTGCGACCTGACAGCTCGAGAGCAGCGAACCTTTCTATGCTTCATGTGGCTGGCTGTGGATAAAGGTGATGGTTTAGTCGATCGTTCCCTTAGTGGCACTTCAACATCAGAGAAAGGAATGCATTTTGTGGTTTTCGTCCAGAATAGAATAGCTGAAGAATTCAGCGACGAGCATTTGTGGTTCTCCGTCGCTACAAGGCCACCAAGACACCGGTTTACTCGAGTCCAACGGCTTTCGTGCTGTCTGTTGCTGATGCTGACCACCATGCTGGCAAGTGCCATGTTCTTCCAGTTTGACATCAGGGCGGATAACACACAGGGCTCTATTACGCTGGGTCGTTTCGTCATAAACCTCCGAGAGTTTATTATCGGAGTGCAGAGCCTTATCGTTATAATTCCTGTGAATCTGCTGATCGTGCAACTATTTTGTCATACAAGATCACCGTTCGAAAAGAAGCCGTTGCAAAAGATAACCGGTACCTTAGGGAAACCTATAAAGAACAAATTTTCATTTCCACATTGGTTTATATTTGTTCCTTGGTTACTGTGTTTTCTATCGTTAGTTGTCTCGGCTACGTTTGTCCTCTTCTACAACGTACAATGGGATGCAGACACCAGTGAAGAGTGGCTGATTTCAGTTGGGATGTCGCTTTTCATGGACATCTTTGTCTCGGAGCCTCTAAGGATCATTGTTGTTGCCTTCATGCTGTCGCACATTTTCAAAGCAGGTGCTGATCACTCCACTCAGACGACTTACCATGCCGATATTGTCATTGATATGGACGATATTAAACTAACCGAAGAGGAAAATATCGAAATACCGAAGCCACCAAGCAAGAGACAGTTACGCCATGCGAGGAACACGCGAATGCGAGAGCTGTATATGTATACAGCTTTAAGAAATATAGTGTCGTATATTGTGTACTTGTGCATTCTATTAATTGTTTGTTACGGGGGACGTAGTGAGCATAGTTACCTGATGACTTCGTCCATGAAGAAAACGTTTGGAGAGCTGCAAATGGTGCGTGATCATTATCAAAAACAGATAATATGATGATCCCGTAAAAAGAATAAGCCTCTTAGAACATATAGGACAACCAATCTACAGCGAACTTTGTCTCGTATAATTTATGAAAGAAAACTAATTTGAGAAAATATGTATAATTAGCGAAAACGTCCTAATTGCATGTATAACTTGCATCTTTTGTTGTCTTGTAACTGACCAATACATAGGCCAATCAAAGGATACGGAAATATCACAACGAAACCACCCCAAATTTTTCTTAAAAGCACAACCTATGCAAACTTCGATAAAATGCGATTGCGTTTGGTTTCCCTCCCGAATGATTATCGAAAGTTCCAAATAAATTGAAAAAAAAAAACGAGATTCTACAGATTCTACAGAGCAACGGAACGCTGAAGTACGGGATTGCAAGGATGTAAGTGGATTGCAATTTATCAATTTTGATTTTGTGACAGGATGTCAGAAAATCAAAAGTTCTATTCTAGAAAAATTTTGAATCTTTAGTTATAGATTTCTTTTACATTTCTTTGCTTTTGCCAATGGTAGTGTTTTTGTCTTAAATTTCAAGATAATAAAGAAATTTCATAGCCAGTTCCCGGACATACTTAGGAAAACACGGTATATCGACCGGGACTGCACAGAACACGTTTGTGTTCTGTCAAGTTCCTCCCCAAGTTTATTTTTATCTGACGAATGCCTCACTTCATTATGTTTCTTTATTTCTAACCGTGATTTTAGATTTCCAATCACTTCAACACGTGGGACTGGGCCCGAGACGTTCTAGTACCGGGACTTTATGAAGATGGCAAAGAACTCACCTTACCTAGTTCCAGTTCCTATATTGGTGATGGCGACGCGGTTCTTGTTGGCATGCCACGCCTTAGGCAGCTTAGAGTCAACAAAGGTACTGATTTAAAAGGACTGTCGTCGTTTGACTCACAATGATAATAATACAACGATAGCAGCTGTGTATGGTGGTTGGGTTAGTTTGGAAGAATTTATCAAAGTCAGTTTTATTAAGGAGCTGGTGCAGCCATTACAGCCAATATGTAAACCCTGTATTGGCCTTTTACTTCTGGAACCTGAGTAATACAGTTATATTTGGAGCAGTCGAAGACAGTAAGCCTTTCTGGTCGATTTTGTCCCTCCGTTAATCAGTATTATTTGCAATAATGCAACGTATGCAATGTATCCATGTTATATGAAATCGCCGCTTTTTAAGAATCATACTTCTTTTTTGTTTTCAATTAACAAGTTAAACTTTTTTCCATTGAAGATTCCTGTGACGTAACAGATCAGATGCAGAGCCTTTTCAACTCTTGCGTGGCTTCGTATACATACAGTGACGAAGACAAGACTATCTCCTATCAACCAAGGTGGCGTCCACTTTCCTCATCGGAAAACGCGTCACTTGACATTCTTGATTCGATCTGTCCAGGCGCCTGGCGTTATTCATCACCCATGCAAACAAAGAGTCTCCCTTTGTGGGGACGACTTGATCTTTTTCGCAATTATGGTCAAGGAGGTTACATGGCAGAGATGGGTTACGACAAAAACACTGCGTTGAAAGTAATCGCTGAACTACAGTCGTTTAAGTGGATTGACAGACTCACCAGTGCTGTTATAGTTGAGTTCACGGTTTTTAACTCTCATGTAAGTTTGTTCAGCACAATTTGGATCCCGATTGAGTTCTCGCCAAGTGGTTACGTGATTTCGAATCACATGATTCGAACCATGCACGTGTACAACGTTGGCGGAGGTTACAGCGTTGTTACTATTCTCTGTCAAGTTCTGCTGGTGTTTTTCATTATTTATTTTGTTGTTACGCAAATGAAGCAGATGATCGAAAACATTCGACTTTACTTCTCACAGTTTCTCAACTGGCTTGAACTTGCGCAGACTTTAACAGTCATTGGTTTTGTTGTTACCCACGTTTTAAAGGAAACAGAGTTCTTTGCAAACACTGCGGAACTCAGCGAGAACATTTTCCAGTTTCTCAGCTTTGATAGAGCCGTTTTCCTGGATGTTATGGAGTCAGCATTACTATCCTTGCTGATGTTCTTCAACACTTTCAAGTTACTGTATTTGCTCAAATTGAATCACCACGTGCAACATCTGTTCCATGTAATGGAGAGATCTTCTCTGGAACTCACCAACTGCTCCTTTGGTTTTGTTGTATTCGTGCTTACATGTATTCATGTAGGTTACCTGCTATTTGGAAGGGACTTCTATGGTTTTTCTTCTCCATTCATCGCTTTGCAAACTCTTCTGGTTCAGGGAGTCGTCAATGATGGGGTTGACCATTTTCACGACTGCTGTACAGTCACTGGCCAAGTTTACGTTTTAGTTTTGAACCTGGGACTTAATGTTATCTGCATCAATCTGTTCATTACTGTTATTATGCAAAATTATGGTACTGCTAGAAAACTTTCCAAAGGAAAATATAGTCTTAGAAACTTCATGATTACAAAGATGAAAGAGATACTGGGTTGCGTTGGAGATCAGACAAAATCGCAAAAGAAAGTGAAACGCAAGAAAAGCGATGTCCCCAAACTGGAAGCTACGAACACCGAGATTTCAAAGGAAACACTTGACGTGGTAGATGATACAGAAAGACAGACGAGGCGGATCAGACATAGCCTCAATGACCTGTACGCAGATGGCTTTGGGGAAGACTTGGAATTGTTATTTTTGTGGCTTGAGATTTGCACGAAGGACAAAGAATCATATGGTGATGGACGAGTGGATTTTAAGGAATCATTTGAGAATGCAAAATTGTTTTCCACTGAATCACTGGAGGCTGTACGAGAGTTTAGCAGAGAGTCGTCTGTGGATCCACAAGAATCAAGCGAGGAGTCATTTAAAGATGAAGAAGAGTATTGGAAGGAATCATCTGAGACTGAAGAGGCCTATTGCGTCATCGCGTAATAAGCACAGTTGAATGGTGGTCTGTGAGATCGATTTTAGTGATAGTTTACATAAGCAAAGCAAGTTATCTATGCAGCCAATATTCCGGCGAAATGGATGGAAGTAGGAGAACGTACGAACGATACGATAATCTTTGCAAAGGTGTCTTTGGATTATGGCAATGAGGCTGTGTGTATTAACCATCCCCTCGAGTGCAGAATATTACCCTGCCTTAGGGTTTGTGAAGTTATTGTCTACGCTTTTTATTGAATCAACCTGGAAATCAGGCTCTCCCTCATATCCTTTATCGTTTGCTTGCTGGGACTCTCTCCTCGCAAACAACTGAAAAAAGAGCGATCCTGTTGCATGAAGGTTGGTTTTGCATGAACATTACTACGACTGCGGTGTAAGTTATTTGAGGAATTCCGGCCAATTAAACACAGGAATGTGTTTTGAATGTGTACTTTGTAGCATAACGCATAAGTACGATTGAGGAAGTTTTGAAACGAGTACGCAGCCGTTCAGTCTGCATGCTTAGTCCATGGCGAAAATTTTTGGACATACAAGGTAATCATTTATTTAAACACACCCGATTCCATTTCCAAATGAAAGAGAGAGAGTAGATCTGATTTCAAAGGCAACGGTGGTGGTGGTGAATATTTTAATATTTTACATGCAAACGAAGTTATTCTGTGAACGATAACCTGCTATCATTCCTTAGCGATGAATAAATAATTCCCCCAAGCCTCGGCGCCATGTTAGAATTTTAATATATCGGAATTGGTCTATTTTAAAATTATTCAGTGACGCCCCGTCCCCCTCCACCCCTCAGAAGTCAAGTGGTTCGCCCCTTTGAACAAACAATCTCTTTCTTAATAGCTTTGATATTTATTAACTTACATAAATTCTCTTTATAACACTCAATTTAAACAACCTATCTAACAATAAATATATAATTTCTCTTTAACAAAGAAATGTTGTTGAAAGAAAAACACAAATATGCGATCACTTATGCAACCTTTAAAGATCAAGACCTCACGAGGTCGAATAAAATTAAGAGTATCAAGGTATTCAAGATAAGATAACCTAAAAACAAGATTTACTTCAATTTACGTAATGAATAACTATTCCCAATTCTAATGCCTAATGCATTCTTTTAATTTTAATACCTAATTTTATTTCCAATTGCAAAGTCAGCAAATTTAAAAATGTTGCATTTCCTCCATCCTTTCTTGCTCCCCCTTCAAATTTTTTAAGGCAGCTAAAACTTTAAAAAAATTTAAAAATGCTTTTAAAAGAACTATCAGTAACAGACATGAAAAATAAATATAAAAATAACAAAAAAACATAAAAAATGTTTGCTTAAACAATTTACATTGAAAATCTGGTTTTATTCCTTCCTTCGTGAATGTCACCATTTTCTTCACTTGCACACCAAAAGAAATGGTCCTTGTGCTCAACACAAGCTGAAATGATTTAAATAATCCACAGCAATAAAGCATGAGCTGTTGGATTAATTTACAATACAGTGATTTTTATATGTTAAAAATATCGAAGTTTCAAGTCTCTCATTCCGTGAATCTGAACCACATTCGCCTTAACAATTCGTTGTAAAGCTACATGTTAAATGAATATTGCGAATATAACGTTTTGCAATAAATTAAAATTTTCAGGCCCTTGTCTCCACCACCATTGTTTCATCGATCGTTCATTTTTCATCTTTCGTTCGATTGGTTGCCTTGATTTACTTCTGACTGCTTTCTTTTCTTTATATCCTTTTCTGCCTTAACCCAACTATGGAATTCCAGCCATTTCCCTTGGTCGAACATTTTCTTTAAACTGCCCTACAATGTTCCCCGGAGGAAAGTAGCGCCCGACGACAACATTTCTACCATCAGGGGCTACAGCCATACCCATGCCAAACTCTTCCGTCCCCACCCAGACCAACTGTGTAAAATGGCCCGTATCGGAAGTGTAGCCCGGGCACTCGAAGTCGTAATCTTGCACTTCATCGTACCACATGTCAACCGCTCCACGGGCTGAGAGCGGACTATCCCACGTGTACGCCAAGTTCTCCCCGCGGTCCTTTTGCCCGCTGTGCGTCAGTGAACCGGTCTTAACCAGTCGTTCTGCATAATTCTGCGCTTCTGCAGCCAACAATGGAGACCAGCGAAGTGGTGGGGCGTTGTGAAATGTACGGTAGTAATTATGTGAGATGACGCACTCATTTTTGAATTTTTCTGGTGATGCAAGAAGATTATAAGATGAGATTACACAAATGAGAATGAGCGTAACGAAATATTGTCTGAAGTGTGCAAAAGTGGAAGGCCAAAGAGAGTTTTTTTCCTGACTCTTTATGCAATTAGGTGCTTACTTTGGTTTCTATTAAGTTGTTTAGCTCTACAATCCAACATACGAAAAACGACGGTGGCTGTACATTTGGCCACAATTCGTTGCACAATCAATAGGACGCTATGTTTGCGAAATTCATGCGGTACTTACAACATTGTTTATACTAGGTTTCAAGTTTTAGACCTTTTATTTGCGTTTTCATGAGCGTTTTAATTCTTTTCGCGCTCAAAGATTTATGGACAAATGTACCAGTCACCATCCTTTTTCCTATAATTTTATATCCATTGGCAACTTTTCCAGGAATTACATGGTATACAACGCTTATCAACTTTCTTTCTTGAATTTTCCTTTTTTACAACCATCGTTTCATACTGTTTATAAGGTTTAATATTAAAAAAATCTTATTGCAAAATAACGAGTAACCTCTAAATAGGGTTTTTTCAAATGTAGACGGCTTCTGTGACACTTAGTTCACATATATACTGCTTTAGTATTTAACCAATTGTCACGTTTCCCATATATGGTCATTTTGCTGTCAATATCCGTAAACTGCAGCTGACAGGTATTCTGCGGTATACGTTAAGTAACGATAATTCATAATTCAGTATCGCAAAGCGCTGCATAACGGCAACTTTTCTGGCTGTAAAATGCTCTTCGTAGACAATTTGTTGAATAATAAAACAATTACCTGCTCAATCTTGCGGAATATCGTCTGACTGTAGCCAGTTCGACCTACGTCCTCGTCAGCTACGAATCAGACGATATTCCGCGCGATTTCACGGGATAATTGATAAATATCAAGCGCAGGCTGTAAATAAGTAAGTTAAAGGTTGCACCTACGTCCTAGGCGTACGAGCCTGGGGGCCGGGGGATGCAGCCCCCCCCCCCCCCAACTCAGAATTTTTGGTACGCAAGAGAAGTTTGTGCAAGGCAACTTGGGAGAATTTTTTGGGCAAATGGTTCACCGCTCCCCCAGTGGGGGGGGGGGGGGTGAGCCCGTACGTTATGGTAAGACATAAATACCTACAGATTTAATCTTTTGAAACCAATTTACCAATACGTTTGGAAACGAGTCAATAAAAATTATTGTAGCCACCAAATGAAAGATTGTTTGCAACCCATGGCTTAACTATGGTTTGAAGTATTCTACTTTCTCGAACAATGTTGAATTCAATAGAAATGTGCTTTTGTGTGCCAACTTATTCATAGCTGCTACCTCTTTCAGCTGGCGTTTCAGGTGGAAATCCTGATCTCGAACGTCTCCTTCCACTAGACCTTCGTCTTTTCAGTCGACCTGAGGAGTCTCTGGGGGGTTTAACATTGTCTTTAAACTCTCCAACGACATTTCCCGCCGGTTTATACAATGCTGCAACATACTGCGTTCCATCGTCAGAAACAGACTTTGCCACGCCAAAATCGCGCGAGGAAGCCCAAACGACTTGCGTAAAGTTACCGCACTTGGCGTTGAAAGCCGGGACATCAAAATTGTAATCCGTCGCTTCTTTGTACCACATTTCAACAACTTCAGTGCCACTCAACTCCTTTCCGTGTGCACTGGCTAGGTTTTGACCTAGTTCTTTTCCTTCGCAACGTTGGAGACAATTAGTTGACGCCATATGTTCTGTCCACTCCTTAGCAGCAGCGGCCAGCTCTTCAGACCATTTCAGCGGTTTGGCTCGGTGTTGCCGACGGTACAGGTTGTGTTCCAAGAGGCAGTCTTGTTCAAAGTCGTCTAATCCTGTTAAAAAATATTTAACAGAAAGTGTTACATGTTGTGAATTGCATAACATAGTTTATATGTTAAAAGCAAAGATATCGGCTAACCTTCTAAATCAACCGAGTGGGTGGAGGACAATGATCCTTCACTTGAAATACTTTGTTCACCGGAAGAGTCACCACTTAAACTTTGCTCTGCTTTTTCGTCTTTTCTCTCTCTCGACTCTTTCTCTTGTGAAGGTTCTTTGAGTAAACTCGCGTCCTTTTTGTCTCCATTTTCGTGGGATGTATCTTTACCTGTGCTTTTTGGAATACCTTCCTGAACTAGCATTTCCTCTTCTTTTCTTGAAGAACTATCGGAGCATTCTTGATGTTCGCCGCTAATATTGTCACCTGTCTTTTCTTCTTCCTTAGCGTCACCTTCAGGAGCCACAGCTGCCTTTCGAATCGAAGTAGCTACCATGGTCTCGCCTAGTTCATCTTCATGTAAAGTTTCGTCACTGCTAGAATTCACGTCCGAATGGAAGACATTCTCATCTCCTTCTTCTCCTTGGAAACCGCCATTCTCGTCATCACAGTCTTCATCGGATTCTACTTGACTCAACTTCTCTTCCAAGATAACAAATGACTCCAGCCGCTCGTATTCTTCCAGTTGACGCTGTTCCTCTTCGTCAAGCTCATCTTCCGGCGAGTCATCAATTTCAAATTCTTCAGCTTCCCGAATTTCTTCCAAACCCATGTTTTCAAACCCTTTTTCGTAAAAACTTTTTGGAAGCGGTTCTTTCTTGGCTTTGAGGTCATCGCTGGCGGATTCTACAAGGTTGTTGTTTTCGACGTCGTTTTCCTCTTCGGGGATGACGTAAATCTCTCGGTGGTCCGAGATATCTTCTTCTCCAGAAGAGTCAAATTCATCGCTATATCGCACCAGTATGAATTCTTCCAGGTTCTCTTCCAAGGGATCTCCCTGTCGCACATATGTTTCAGTGTACGTAGTTTCGTCTTCAACCTCCTCATAAGCTGGTTCCAAGCTTTCTGTTGAAGACAACTCTACGTAGTAGCGTGTCGTAACACTCTCGTCATCGTACAGATCAACTTGGCTCAAGTCCATTGGCTGTCTTCGCGCGGTTGTTTTCACGTGTTCTAAGCTCTCATCTTCCACAGATTGCTCAGAGCCTTCCATGTATTCCGTTGTTTTAACTTCTTTATCTTCAGTCAACACAACGTCATGGTCTTGTTCTCGGGAAGCGGAAACATCTACTTTTTCAACTATTGCTGTGGCACCGGCTGATTCAACTTCCTCGGCATGCTCCTTGGTAACGACTTCATACGCCGATACATCCAATTCCTCTTCAAACTCGGGTGAGTGTGTCCTTAATTCGGTCTTTTCAGCACACTCGTGTTCAGGTTTCTCTTTATCTGACTCATCGCTTAACAAATAGGCTGCAACTTCAATTTCTTCTTCAAACGTAGAAGTTTGCGCTGTGGAATCTTTAGTTTCCGATGACTCATCTTGTACCTTTTCAATTTCTAATTCTTCTTCATATACAGGCTGTACTTCGCTGATTTCCACTTCTTCCTCATAGAGAGGTTCCTTTTGGTCACCTTCATGGTCATGTTTGTCTATTCTTTCTACTGGACTTTCCTTCATTTCTTCCCCATAGACAGCTTGTACCTCACTAATCTCCACTTCTTCCTCATAGAGAGTGTCCTCTTGGTCACTTTCATGCGTGTCGCTCTCCTCCTCTTGATCACGCCTATCTTTTTGTTCTACTGAATCTCCCTTCGACGATCTCGACTGGCTACGATCTATACTTTCTGCTCCTTCACCACGAAATTCCTCCTCTGACAACGCTTCATCCATACGCATGATGTCGATTTCCTCTTCAAACTGTTCCCCCGCCGACTCTTCTTCAAGAGAAGCCTCGTCATCTTTTAGAATAACCAACACGTCATCCTGTCTCATCACCTGTTGAACTTCCTGTGTGTCTTTGGCTCCAGAATGGACAACGTAACTCTTCATAAATGTGGTCTCTCTTTCCACGGTTACACGTGGGTTCACCAAGGGAGCCTGTTGCCCTGCCGTCTTGTATTCCATGACTTCGCTCTTTAGAAGACGAACCTCTCTTTCATCTTCCGAGAGTTGTCGATCAAACTTCTCAGATTCTTGATCTTTAGCTTCCTTTTCCAAAATACTCTCACTGAGCTGATCAGTTGATTCAAAGTCTCGTCCATTTCCTTTCTTTTCCCACGGCGTTTGATATATCGGCGTAAAAGACACCTCCTGAATTTTCTTGACTTCCTCATGAAGTACACCTCCCCCACCATTTTTCTCAACTTTGCAGTGAATGGCCTCAGTTTCGAATCCGGTGGCAACGTAGGAATTGGTCGAGGACACCTGACGCGTTGTTTTCGTTGCGAGAACTTCAACGTTCTCTCCAAAACCGTGCGATATTTCCGTTTCTCTTCCTTTTTCTTCCATGATGATTCGTTCTTCGTGTTGTGACTCTTTACGTTCTACAACATGGTAACTAGACTTTATTTCAATAGATCGTTGTTCTTTCTCGCTTACAACTGCGAATTTATGAATCTCACTTGCAAATGCTGTTTTTTCAATAGCCTCAACAATTTGGCTTCCCTTCTTTAGCTCGATTTGCCGACTTTCTTCTTGGAATTTCTCTTCGCTATGGACAACACGTTCTTTCTCGGAATCTCTTGTGTAATGTTCAAGACTAACGAGAGGCGCTTGTACAATAAGTATCTGTGCATTGTCAGTTTCATCTAGAAGCTCCTCTTCTTTCTCTGCAATCTGCGGACCACTCTTAACAATTTCAGGAGCAACGGTTGCATGATCTTTAGAACTCGCTAAAGGACTTTCACGCCCGATGACTTCTTCTATTTCTTCAAATTCTTCTAGAAAGTCTCTTTCACTTAAGTCGTCATCCTCTTCTACGCCACCATCGTAATCCGAGTCAGAGAGCTCCGAGGCTGTTTGCAGCGGAGGTTCAGAGAGGACTATGCTTGCTTCCGTTTCTGAAGTTTCCTCGACTTCGTTGTACGCCTGAGCTGTTTCTATCATAACTGATTTCTCGTTCAAGATATTTTCTTCGTAGATTTGTTGTTGTGATAATTCTTCTGTTATGTACAGGGATGGCAACCCTTTCGAGACTGACTTCTCCGAAACGTAATCACTTTCTTCATAGGTTATAGCATGGTACGTCTCGGTACCGTATTCTTCGTTGATCGTTTCATAATCTTGAAAATCTTTTAGTTCACTGGAGACGTGCAACGGTGATGATGAACACTCTGACATTAATTCTGAGACAGATCCCTCTTCGCTTTCTTCAAAAGGCTCCGCGGATTCTCTTTGCTCTTCAGTGTCTTCTATCTCCAAAGTAAACTCGGATTCACAAAATTCTGCAACCACATGTGAGCGAGAAACTGATTGTTCCTCAACTGGATACGAAACAAATGTTTCTTCGTTATCACCATATACATATAGTTCAGTCTCTATTTCATTTACGTCTTGAGGTTCTTCTACGCAATAGCCGTTTTCTTCTGCATTCTGTGATATTTCACTAGCGGTGTCGACAAAGATAACTGGCACCTCTTGTTGTTGCTGTTCGCTGTACTCTTGCACAAACTCTGTTTTCGTTTCGACCACTTCAGCTGCGTCCTGTTGTGCTGCATCAATTTTGAGTTCCAATGCAGCAGCAGCAATACTCAGTAAAGATTGCGGAGACTTCAGAACTACAGTTGTAGCATGCACCTCTGTCTCCTCAATCTCTTCCGCGTATGCTTGTTCGTCCGGTTTCTCCTCCTCGGATGATTCCTCTTGTGGTTCAATATTTGACAATTCTCCAGCTACGTGAAATGAAGGCCGACTTGACTCGACAATGTCTGTTGTGGTTACTATTTCATGATTATCTTCATACTCCAAACTTTCTTCCACTTGCAAAACATCTTCCAAAGCCTCATCGCGGGAATCTGTGTTGTTTATTTCGCCTGCAATGTGTGCGCTTGCTGATGGCTCAATGTATCTCTGGGTACCACAGATACTCTCAAATTCTTCAAACTGTTCGCCATAATCAGACGCAGGGGATTCATCTTCATCCGTTACCTCTAAGAGCTCGAGCTCTGAGTTTGCACACTCGCCGGCGATGTGGTTATTCTTATTTGCAGTCTCAAGGGAAACATAATCGTACCTGGCCTCCTCATCACTTTCTTCTATCTCCCGAGCATGCTCTACGCCCAGTGTTGCCTCTTCGTGTATTTGTTCAACTGATGAAATGTTGAACGCCTCTCCCGCAATGCACATGGGAACGGACGGTATGGTGGTTCTTACTTCATCAACAGATGGGACCTCTTCCAGAAAGAGAGAAGCCCGCTTGTTTTCATCACTTGATAGCTCTACAACATCTTCGAAACCTGCCATGGCGATACCTTCCCCGGCAATGTGTTTTGGAGATGACGGTATATCACTCGCCACTTCCTCTACTACTGAATCTTCTTCTACAAAGAGTGGTGCACGTTTAATTTCATCACAAGGTTCTACATTGACTTCTTCAAAGGATTCACGATTTTGATTTTCCCCTGCTATGTGTTTTGGCGAGGAAGGTCTGTCAGTTGTCACTTCATCTAAAATTGAATTTTCTTCTACAAACAATGATGCTCGTTTACTTTCTTCAGTGAGTTCTTCATCGGTTGTTTCAAATGGTTCAAGATATTGACTTTCTCCTGCGATGTGTTTGGGTGAAGAAGGCCTGTTAGATGCCACTTCATCTACAATTGAATCTTCTTCTACAAACAGTGATGCTCGCTTACTTTCTTCAGTGGGTTCTTCATTAATTTGTTCAAAGGACGCAGCATTTCGACTGTCTCCTGCAATGTATTTTGGCGAGGAATAAGCGTCAGTTGTCACTTCATTTACAAGAGTTTCTACTTCAATAAACAGTGATGCTCGTTTGCTTTCTTCTATAGGTTCTTCGTTAATTTCGTCAAAGGATTCAGGATAGTGACTTACGCTTGCAATGTGTTTTGGCGAGGAAGGAGTATAAGCTTCAACTTCAGCAACCTCTGAATCTTCTTCTAAAAACACCAAAGCTCGTTTGCCTTCTTCAATGGGTTCTTCATTAATCTTCTCAGACGATTCAACATTTCGACTTTCGCCTGCAATGTGTTTTAGCGAGGAAGGAGTGGCAGCTGTAACTTTGTCTACATTTGCTTCTACTTCAAAAAACACCGATGCTCGTTTGCTTTCTTCAATGGGTTCTTCATTGATTTCCTCAAACGTTTCAACATTTCGACTTTCGCCTGCAATGTGTTTTGGCGAGGAGGGAACGTCAATTGTAACTTTGTCTACAAGTGCTTCTGCTTCAAAAAACACCGATGCTCGTTTACTTTCTTCAATGGGTTCTTCATTGATTTCCTCAAACGTTTCAACATTTCGACTTTCGCCTGCAATGTGTTTTGGCGAAGAGGGAGTGTCAGTTGCCACCTCATCCACAAGTGTTTCTCCTTCCAAAAACAGCGATGCCCGTTTGCTTTCTTCAATCGCTTCCTCATTGATGTTCTCGAAGGAGTCAACACTACAAAATTCTCCTGAAATGTGTTTTGGCGACGAGGGAGTGTCCGGTACCACTTCGTTCACAACTGAGTTTTCATCGATAAATAAAGAGGCACGCTTATCCTCTAAGGTTTCTTTTACTTCGTAAACAACCTCTATTCGTTCAAGATTTACACCTTCTCCAATAACATGTTTTGGAGAAGATGGGGTTTCAGTCACTAGTTCTTCCACTACTTTGCTTTCCTCCATGTATAATGATGCCGGTCTGTGTTGCTCCGCTTTTTTCTCCTCAGCGATTTCTACCGTTGGTTCATTTTGTTTGCTCTCGTGTGAAACATACTCCGAGGAAGAAGGGATACAATGCAGTATTTCATCCACTTCCCTGTCTTCTTCAACGTACAGTGACGCGCGCGATGTTTCTTCATTCGAACTCGTTTCTTTCTCGGTCTCTTCAAAATGTCGAGTTTCCGTGGCTTCGTCTGCAAATTTTGTGCCTTCTTCGTCAAGACGACGAAACATCTCTTCAAAGTTTAACTCAGATCGAACATCTTGACGACCTTCGGCTTCAACATACTCTGCAACCTCTGGTAACTCGCTAACTGTTGATGATTTAGGTGCCACGCAATACTCCAACGGTTCCACTGGCTCGTCCAAAGAATGAATACTGTCAGATGAGACGGAAACTAAATAAAGTTCCAAACCAGTTTCCTCCCAAACTCTTTCGCGTTCTTGATCATAATCACGAAGAACAGCTTCACAAGACTGTTCTTTCCTTAAAGCATCAATCTCGCCAAAACTTGTCATGTCTTTAATCTCTTCTGCAAATTTTGTGTCTTCTTCTTCAAGACGACGGAACATATCTTCAAAGTTCATCTCAGATCGTACATTTTGACGAACTACGGCGTCAAAATGCTCTGCAATCTCCGGTAACTCGCTCATTGTTGGGGATTTAGGCGCCACATCGTAATGTAGCGGCTCCACTGGTTCGTCCAAAGTGTGAGTGCTGTCAGATGAGACGGAAACTAAACTGAGTTCTAAACCAGTTTCCCAAACCTTTTCACGTTCCTGATCATAATCACGAAAGACAACTTCAAAATACTTCTCTTCACTTAAAGCTTCAACCTTGTCCTGGACTATTTCTTCTCGTGACTCCTCTCTCTCAGTCGAACCATGCAACAGCACTTGTATCTCTTTAAGGTCCACTTCCCTTTCGGATTGATGGTCTCTCCTTGCAGATTCAATAGTGTTCTCGCTAACAGGTTCAACTACATTCTCGGGCTCTACAGCCATAGCAGATTTGCACTCGTAGTCAAGAGATATATCTGGCTCGAGTTCTTGTTCTTCCAGGGCGCTTGATGACAACTGATCAACAGACACAAGCCCAAGATCAACGCCTATTTGTTCCAAGCCCGTCGTACGTTCTCTTTCACGATCTCTCAATATAACCTGAACGTTTTCCGGAGACTCGATTCGCTTAAGCTCGCAACTAGTCTCATGTGCTGTATTCTCTTTCTCAGTTTCTCCTCTTTCGAGTTTTGCAAACAATGCTTCGAAGTCTATTTGTGATTCGACATTCTCTTTAAGAACAGCCTCACAAATCTCTTTAATTGGTATTCTTTCATCTTGTTGCTCACGATCGTGTCTGCTTTGAATAACATTTTCCATAAGCTTTCCTTCCTTCGTTTCATTAAAATCAGTAACGTCGTCAGTGACCCCTGCACTGTCCTCAACCGGTGTAAGTCCCATTTTACTGATTATCTCTTTCATTCGGATATCGGTGTGAACTTGTTTTGCTGCTATATAACAAAACTCTGGATCTAACGTTCTTTGAAAAGAGGCTTGCGGTACTTCAGCTATCCCTACGCTAGTTTCAAAACGTTCCTCGCTGTAGTTATCTGGACCATATTCCATTAAATCCGGTGGGTCATCCTCGCACAATTCAAAAGTTTCAGTTTTTTGAAATTCCGTAGCAGTGCTCAAGTTCTTCGACACGTAAACATTTTTTGTTGAGGACAGTGGTAGGTCCTCCTCCTCCGTAATATCAGCATACTGATGCGAAGCATCCTCATCAGAAAATTCAAAGATCTCCATAGTTGATGGCTCTTCCTCCATAAACTCGTGCGTTAGACAGACATACCTGTATTCTTCTAAGCCTTGGTGACTAGTGTCGTAATCTGTGAAATCCAGCACGTCCTCTGCTTCCGAAACACTTACCAGACTTTCATTTTCGTCTTCACCTTCGTTGTCAAATATTTCTCCACCTACTTGCGCTTCATCTTCGTCTCCTTCTCGGTGAGCAGGAAACAGGTCATCAAACTCCAACTGGCATTGATCGTGCTCTTCTTCCATTATTCCGTCTTCATCCCCTTCCTCTTCTTTGTAAAGTGACTGCCTTTTCGGACGAGAAGCCAATTCCTCTAGCTCCTCTTGAATAAAACTTCGTCTCAGCGACGATTGTGAATTGGAAGGCGATGGCGACTGAAACGTCTCGAAGAAAGCTACTTTGGAAAGGACGTTTCCCCTTTGCATTTCTGGTTCTGTGCCTTCTGAGTCTAATGAAAGAGAGCGCCGCACTTCACATACATTCTGGTAAATGTCGTCCTCGGGATCAGAAAACAAGTCAGCCTCTTCCAATTCGGTTTTTTCCGTATCTATCAATGGTTCCTCAGCCACACAACTAAGATCTGAAAAGGGAAAGACGGTGTATCAACAAAATTTGAACAAACACAGAGATTGATTCGTATTGCCAATAAAGAACCATTACATACAAGAAAAAGGAGTCTGCTTACGGCACTTAAACAGAATATATATTAATATAAATAAAAGACGATCATGTCAGCTACCAACTTAAAAGAAAGAAACAGTTGTCATGTGGCAGTTACGATGGCTGGGACACTCATGATCTCAACAAATATACAACTACCTAACCTACAGTAAGGCAGCAACACTCTAAGCAATGCAGAATGGCCTTCCGCCTTGGAAGCTATTACGCCAACATCCCTTCTGGGATCCGGCTCAGCAAGACCTGTTTTCTTACCAGCTGCTTCTGGCGTGTTATCCCGTTCATACGCTGTCATGGCATCGTCTTCGCCTTTCTCGTCTATTTCTTCTTCCTTCCCTCTTTTGTCTTCTGCTTCTACTTCGTCATCTTCGTCCTGTGTCGTCTTCTCCGCAACCCCTTTCCTCTGAAGAGTGGGACTGTTCGGATCTATCCACACCAGGCGGGTGAAGTGGTCGCTTACAGTCAGTGTATTGGCAGACTCTTGCTCGTCGGCCCTGTGGACGATATTCTCGTTCTCATCAAACTGGTCCAAGTCACTGAGGGGGGAAAGCGACAATGAAAACGAACTAAATCAGCATTACCAACTTATGACTATAATATACCCTGTGCGCATATCCCTGACGTGCATAGAAATGCTGTAAATGCCTAAATGCTTCAAACCCCCACCTCCGCGCCCCTTACTCTATTTTAGAGAAATAGTTTCTCCACTCAAACAGGGTTTCGGTTCGATTGCCCGAAATAAAAATTACTCTCTACAATTTCGGCAAGCAACAGAAAAGAGGCCATTCTGTCATGCACCCATGGATTTCCCTTTTCTTTTACAGGACTGTGTAATTTCTGCAGGAATTTTTTGGTCTCTTTTTTCACCCTTTGCGTTTCGCGTGAGATTTCTCAACTTCTCTATGGTCGAACTAAGCAGGCTCACCGGTAATCCTTAAACAAATAAGAGCTCCCTATATCTCACCTCTTCATTCTTTCAGTACATTGTTCCTAGTAAAATGAATTCTATGTTCGATCAGGGCTACATTAGAGTACACATATTAGCTCTTGATCGGTCAAGAATATTTTCCTTACGAAACGGATCGGAGTTTTAATTCTCATGATCGACTGACATGAATTTGCCATAAATATATAAGAATTAAGCATTAATCACGGCCTGGGATTGGACTAAAGGTGAATACTTCTAAAACAATATTATAGAGAAATGACTGTCTCCCAAATATTTACGTTTATAAGCGCGGTTTCTCTGTTTATGGGATTAAAGATATCTGAACAGTTTAACATCATGCTATATTCATCATTAGTTGTTATGTTTTAAAACAATAGTATAGGCAAATAAGCGATTTTTATTTATCTCTTTTTCTTAATTGTGTAATTTAGTATTGTTGGCTTATTGTATTAAGTTGTTATATTGATTAGTGCATCATACCTGTGTTGAGTAAATGCATGTTAGGCAAAATTACGCTTTTTTAATTATCGTTAATAACGCTGGAAAAGGGCCGGCTGCTCAAATATTAAAGTTATCTGTGAATATACATCGATTAATTGCTCTGTTATAAAGTTATTTTCAGAAGCGTTACGTTCATTATTACAGCGTTAACTGTTATCTTTCAAGTTAATTTTGTTTTACAAGTAGAAAAAAGTTCAACGCCATATTAATCAGCAATTTGAATTTTTTGGGATAGTAGTGGTAATACTTAGGACTTCAAGTAGTTAGATATTACTTAGTAAAGAACGATGAACGATTGAACGGGCAAATATAAAAGAAAATCAAATCAGTATGAATGTATGAGTCGGTGGTAGGAAATGAGTGGTTGAAGACAAATGCAAACTGAGAAAGTTAACGATCAATCTTGAAACAGTCTGTACTCAGGGTACGTGGAAATCTTCATAACTTACATGTATCAAATAGAGTAATGAGATGCATAACCGAGCCCAACAGTCGAGATGGAAGGTTAGAAAAGATGATCTACCCACAATTAAAATTAAAAAGCAAAGTTTTAGAGGTTAAGTTAACGTAGTTTAATGACATCCTTTCCCATCACCTCAAATGCCGCCAAATCTTTTTGTCATAAAAAGCTGCAGGCGTTACGAGTTTGACAATATCAGTGTGGTTTAATAATGTTAATATTTTAGAGGATTTAGTCAAGTTTATTAAAATTTAGAAGAAACAGAACAAGGGAGAGTTAAAATTTGAGTGAACTTTTTTTTAAAGATTGGTTGGAACAACTTCAGACTACGTTTACAAGAGAGCAAAAGTTAGCCGGCGAACTCTCCACAAACCTAGAAAATCCAGGTTTCGGATTTCACATTCGTTTTCAGAATTATATCCCAACATTTTTATGCAACTGTTTGGAAAAATTACCTCTGTGTTCATTCTATCGTGAGGAGAAATATGGTTTAATCACTAAACGTATGGTTGAATCATGAATCATGAAAAGATACAGAATACGCGCAAGAAGACGTTATAACTCTATTAACTCTGTTTTCAAATAAGGCTTGTCATAAATTATCTTATATCAGTCATCTCGTGTTTATTGTGAGGGAACTTAAGCTTACAAGCCCCGTGGTTTTTTATTAGGTTCCCTCGCCATTTTGCTTTCCACCTTAACATATTATACTGTAGTTTTGTATTTTCATCGTTATCTGTATATTGAGTTATTTTTATTTATTAATCATTGTATTATAATTCTATTTCTGGCAAATCAAAATAAAATAAAAATAAAAATTATAACAGGCTTCGCGAAAAAAACTGTCCCGCTTGTCAATCTTCAGTTTTCTGTGCCAGGAATATTCCTAGAATCACGCTTCACCACAGGTTACCCATTTAACCTGTATGTCAGTACTCATGCATGTACCAAGCAAGTGGAGAGGCAATCGTTAGCGAAAGCCGTCTTGTACTGCATGTACCTTCGCCCAGAGGCTTTAGTCAAAGCTATACGAGCTGCATTTTATTCAACTAGTGAATGAAGAAAGGTTAACAGCCAAACACCAAAAACATAAACTAACCATCGCTTCGGTCACCGCGATTACTCGTTGATTTCACCGTGGACATCGACACACCGCTCGACTTTTGCTCTCGTGTCAACGTACTCAGATGGAAAGCTGAGCTAGGCGGGTAAACGACAGTTCATACCTCCAACTTAAACTGGCGGCCGCACTGAGGGGAGGGGAAAGGTAACAGCTGTTACGACACTGGTCCAAGTCTTCTAATAAACGGTTTAACAGAAACTTTGCGCGGTTAAGTCCACTCCCTTGAGGTGCTTGACAACTAAAGTGGCGACATAAATCAACATGTTAACCAGTTGTTTGATTCACGATAACTCGATACCTGATCTCTACCTTCGTTATTCTTATTCCGCGTTCATGTCATGTTAAATACTCTTTCTGAAGTTTAAGACTATCGTTTGTGGAAGTACTTCAAAGCCTTGCAAGAAAACAGTGTTTGACAAACTAGAAATTTGCAAATTTTACAAAGACAGTGGACTTTTCGCCAACATTTTGAACTGTTTGGAAACACTGGTAAACATTGTTCTCCATTCAGATGCAGCAGGACAACGATTGTTCAGTGCATAAACAAGAGCAAATTGTGTTTTTAAAATTAAAACCAACGTGAGTGTGTAAAATTAAACCGATGGCATATATGATGCGCCTGGGCGAGTGTTATGAATGGGTTGTTCAGTAATTGTTTCTAGCATCAACCAAGGCACTATGCGCCTTACCTCGCCTTTGTATTGTCACCCTCTAACTCAACAAAAGTCTGTGTATCTGGAGAAACAACAAAAATTAACATTCAAGTGTGTCTAGTTGAATTTACAGTCAGTTCCAAAACTGGAAGAACTATAAAGGTCTAACGAAGTTCGCCGAAACATCACTTATCGAAGACTACCGAATAACTACTGGGGGTTCATGAATGTTATTAGACGCATTGTGAATAAGTAAGTCCCTAAGTAATTACTGTTTGCGCATAAATACTTATAAAAATACTCGTTCACAAACTTTTTGATAAATCTTGAAGTTCGTATTACAATGCGCAACCCGCGCCTGAAACAACTGATTGGACATACTACTCAAAATGCGTTTGATGTTAAAGGGGCTTTGTCACACATGAAACATCTAGAGTAGCTTAGCTTAAATTTTTTTATGTTTGTCAATTGCGATTCTTCTCAATCTTCCTCATTCAAAGCCATCCTCGTTTCTTCTCAGTTTATTGTAACCTCCTTGGTGTTTTTCTACCATTATTAGACGGTTATTTGTAACACGACATTTCCTTAAAACATTCTGCCAGCTCGCAAGTATGCAGTCTGCATTTGTCGCACACCACGAAAAAAAACTTAGAAAATGCCAAAAAATGTTATTCTAAACAACAAAAATATTATCTACCTTCGTGTTCCCAGCTCAGAAAGCTGTTGGTGGATTTGCTATCGGCTCGCACTCGGTATCTGTACTCCACGTGGAATATCATTGGCTCACAGCTTCCTCTTTCGTGTCCTCTTCGCTTGACATTCTGCACAAACAGTCCGTCTATATTGCCTACAGGTTCATACCGTGCTACTACTACCGTCACGCCTTCCGGGCCAGTCGCTTTACCAACGCCAAGCTTTCGACTACTGAGCCAGGCCAGCTGGCTAAAGTCGAGTGTCTCGCTACTGAAACCCGGACTATCGAAGTCATAGTTTAAGATTTCTTTGTACCAGAGCTCGGAGACCTGGGAAGAGAATGGAATGAGGTCCAATCACATTATTTGAGCTTAGTCTCGGATATTAACCTAGTCCTGCAAAAAACAAAACATCTAAGAGAAACTGCGAGTTCTGTTTCACTCTCCGCGCTCCTAAAAAAGCACAGTTAACAAATTTCATTGATCATTCCAGCCTACGCAAACAAATTTACCTCGGTCGAAATACGAGCATTCTCATCACTTGTGCGTCTATTGTTCATACTGTCATTTTATAAGGGAGATAAAAATTCTGTTTTGATAAGAAGGAGTGATGTTTTAGGACGCGTCTGGTCATATTTCTCAGACAATCGTAAAAAATGTTCCTTTAGTGCAATTTTCGAGAATCTTCTTTCAATCATCGGCAGGTGTCAGTACAGCCAATGAGACTGCGAAGTTGCCAATAGTAAGCGAATAGGCTATGGTAACTAGATTTATCATTGCAGCGGCTATGAACGCCGGTTCTGCAACATTCATAAAGGAAAAACGTTTTTAATACCTTAATTCCGCTGATGTGCACCTTGTCTAGCACTGCCACACTGATCCCAATGCGAGAGTTATCCAGGCCCTCCATGGCGCCTGTCACCAGCAGGCGCTCAGCCCAGTATTGGGCCTCATCTGTAAGGGCACTGCTGAGCACAAGAGGCGGAGAGCCATGACGGGCCCTGAAGTAATTATGTGTCACAAGGCATTCCAGGCGAAAACCTTCTAGATCTGAAATATAAGTTCACAGTTATATTTAGACCCCAAACATGACATCAAATTCCAACAGAGAAGAAAACTAGTGCCTTGTCGCCTCGTAAATTTTCGATTCTGATTTATTGACCTTGGACAGTGCTAAAGATGTCACGCGTCGCGTTATCTTACCGCGCTTAAGTGAAGTCATGTTGCTGAGCAACCTCCTTGGTGAAACTTGCCTTACTTATTCAACAACGTATACTGACCGACTGCGTGACTGATTCTTGATTACAAGTACGAGTTGAATAAGTTGGGAAATCAGTTTTGTTGGGAAAATTAAGACGGAATCCATCAGGAAGTTGAGTAATATTTATTTAAGTTGGACAAAAATCGAGTACCAGAATAATTTAAATCATATGGCGTCATTTTTTACCCTTAATAAAAGGTAAAGATGTAAGTAATTAGTTGTGATAACACCGACAACAATTTCTTATCAGAGCCCGAGAAAATGAATTTTAAATATCACAAACTGCAGGCAAAATCTAACGTGCAGCCATTTTGTAAAATCGTCTTTAAGCGATTCAGTGGAATTTTAGTGGAACTTCGAAATGTGTTTTCGATGTTTGGTGTTGTTAGAAAAGATTTCTTTTGATAAGATATTTGAAGCAGTAACTCAAAAGTTTGCAATAAGGTGTAAATAATCTTGGAACAACAATTTCTTATCAGAGACTGAGAAAATGAATTTCAAAGCTCGCAAGCTAAAGGAAAAATCTCACATCTTTTAAGCGATTCAGTGTAATTCAGTGGAACTTCGAAATTTGTTTTTGATGTTTGGTGTTGTTAGAAAAGATTTCTCTTGATAATATATTTGAAGTAGTAACACAAAAGCTTGCAATAAGGTGTAAATCATTTTGGTACATAATTTTGTCCAACGAATGCTCGAAGTCTTAACGGATTCCGTCTTAATATCTCCCGAGCGAGAGAGGTCACTGTACCACTTACCGGGCGGTGGCGGTACAAATCCCTTTGAATCTTTGCTTTTTCTCTCTCGTAAAGCTGACCCCATGCGAAGAACGTTATCACCAAATGACCCCTCCATGTTTCCTGGAGGCTCATAAAACGCTACCACCACACAGAGATCTCCATCGACGGCCCTTCCGACACCGAGGGACTCTGAAGAGACCCAAACGACCTGCGACGAAATAAGCAAAATACCTCGTGATTCAACGCGACAAGAAGGCCTTCTTCGCTTGTTTTTCTAGAATTGTAGAAACACTCGAAACACCTGCGATTACAGACCACAGCTTTTCGTTCTTTCGTTCTTGTTTTGCAGTTGTGCTTCCATCGAAAGAGGATGTTTGAGACAACGACAGCTGCATGTATTACGTCCTCCTAAATTGTCACCCTCTTTGAAAATAACGACAGAAATTATGAAAATAGTTTTCTGTTTCCACAGAGTTCTGGCTATACCACAAAGCTTAAGAAACAATATAGGTGATTTCCACATACACAGAGCTATTTTGTTAGCAAAGTAGATTCTAGTAATCAGAAATGGAGAAACTAACATTTTTAAGCCGAAATTACCTGTGTAAAATTTGACGTGTCTTCACTGTATCCCGGGTTATCGAAGTCATAATCTTCTATCTCATCATACCACATGTCAGTCGTTTCCCGCCCTGTGAGCTCGCCACCCATCATTCCCGCCAAATTCTCACCAACCGTGTCGTCATCATTGTGCCGCAGTTCGCCACATCGCGCCAACTTCTCGGCCCACTGCTGCGCTTCCCAAGCAAGCTCCGCTGACCAGTGCAGTGGAGCGGCTCCGTGTCTGAGCCTGTACTCGTTGTGCACTGATAGGCATTCCTCGTGAAACTCTTTGAGTCCTAAAATAACGATTAAAAAGAGCATTGGCCAATGACATGTTTAGCTATAAGATGTAAATCCGATAAACAGTCAGGTCTCTCCAAGACGGATACTTTTGGGAGCAGCGCCAACTGTCCGTCTTAGAGATGCGTCCGACTTATAGAGATAATATAATTTGGTTTTATCAACTGGGTTAATAATGTCATTTGGCCACCGTAAAGAGATTCAAGAGCTGACGTTTCGAGCGTTAGTCCTTCGTCGGAGCGAATCAAGGAATTGTGCGTCGTGTGTTTTTATATACAGAAAGATGGAGCTTCGCTATTGGCTGGTGCCTGGTAACGTGAAAACGTCGGAATAAACTTCGGAATAAATTAGTTGAATGAAAAGCGTTCGTTGATACCGTGAGGATTAAGAGTGCCGATTTGAAAAATAAATTTTTGTTCTAAAGTTTTACGGCTTTCCGTGTTTCCTTGGTGAAGGGAAAGGCCGCAGACTGCCATATGTTGCTTAGAATGATTTGGGAGATTGAAGTATCTCGCGACCGGTTTCGATGCATTTTTGTCGTCTTTCTCTACGTCACGAAGGTGTTCTCGGAATCGGTCACCAAGTCGTCTCCCTGTTTCGCCGATGTATAACTTTTTGCAAAGAGTGCAAGTTATACAGTAGATGGCATTGGCTGAGGTACAGGTGAAATGATCAGTGATTTTGATAGACCGTAAAATGACTGAAAAACAGCGCGCAGGGACCAACACCAGTTGTCCTTCATATAGACGTGTCCGGCTTATAGAGTTAAGAAACAGTAAAATGACTGAAAAACAGCGCGCAGGGACCAACACCAGTTGTCCTGCTTACAGACGTGTCCGGCTAAAAGAGAGTTTAGACACAGTAAAATGACTGAAAAACAGCGCGCAGGGACCAACATCAGTTGTCCTTCATAGAGACGTGTCCGGCTTACATGTATAGAGTTAAGATACAGTAAAATGACGGAAAAACAGCGCACAGGGACCAACACCAGTTGTCCGTCTTAGAGATGTGTCCGACTTATAGAGAGCTAAGAGACAGTAAAATGACTGAAAAACAGCGCGCAGGGACCAACACCAGTTGTCCGTCTTAGAAGGGGTAAGTTTCTAAAGAAACTGTGGTGCTGCGTCGGAGGGAAGTATAGCGTCGGTGGGAAGTACAGCGCGCAGGGATCAACACCAGTTGTCCGTCTTAGAGATGTGTCTGGCTTATAGAGAGTTTAGATATGCATATGTGTCTGACTTATAGAAAGTTTAGATACAGTAAAATCACTGAAAAACAGCGCACAGGGATCAACACCAGTTGTCCTTCTTACAGACGTGTCCGGGTTATAGAGAGCTTAGATACAGTAAAATGACTGAAAAACAGCGCGCAGGGACCAACACCAGTTGTCCGTCTTAGAGATGTGTCCGGCTTGTAGAGAGTTCAAATACAGTAAAATGACTGAAAAATGGCGCGCAGGGACCAACACCAGCTGTCCGTCTTGTCCCAGTTGTCCGTTGAGAGAAGGCTGACTTAAGAAGTAATTAGAACGGTTTTTCTTGTACATATATTATGGAACAAAGTGTTATGCTTGTGCGAATTGAACCCAAATAGGCAAAATAAAACAAATGTTTTGGGAGTTATAAGTCAGACATATTACTGCAGAATGTATTTCATGGGATGAATTATGTCACTCTGTCCACAGCCTCCATTTTTGCCTTTTTCAATTCTTTTTGAGCTGGTGGAGTAGGAAATAACCACGCGAAGAACGAGGACAGTTTCCTTAAGTTATAAAGTTGGTTGGTTGCCAAGGCCAGAAGCCTGCTTCAAATGCTTAATTTATTCAGATGTCGGTCTTTTGTATGGTGAGACCATATAAGCAGAACTTTCTTTAAAACGATTTCCTCGTTAACATAAGTAATGCATATAAAATAAAAAAAAAATTTAGTGATGTACTGTTGCATGATAATGTAAGCGTGTCGCTGTAAATTTGTTAAGTGCAGTAAGAATTATTTTCTGCAATTTTTGGCGTGTCGTGGTTACATAAAGAGCCATGTTATAAAAAAGTAATATATAAATTTAGCTAAGACTAAAACGGGAGACTGAGTTATTTAATTTTGACCGACTTGCCGACTGTAGCCTACGGTCTTGAGTTATCGCGTATTGCAAATAAGGAAATACTGGTACTGAATGGATAATTCCACTTTTATTTAAATTTCATATTTCCTTCCTTGCGTCCCTTTACTCTACTTTATCTTCTTTCACGCATTAAAAGTACATATGGACGGACAATTAATCACTTAACAACTAAAATGTTACCGCCGGATGAGTTATTCTACTTTCTTAGCATGGAGCTCCGTTCGTTCCTGTGCACCTTTGGCGAGCGCGGAAGCACCGCTAACATGGAAAGCGAAAGCATTTCGAAGAAGGCAGTGATATATATTCTGTAGCCTGATTCTCAGACGTCCCACTTCGAGGTCGATCGCGTCCTCTTCGTGAACACCCCTCTGTAACAGACCCAGTGAAACCCTACCCCAGTACCCAGTGAATATTTTGATTTTATCCAGTGACTATGCGGTGTGACCCAGCGTATTTCGTTTGCAAAAAAATAATAATAAATAAGCAAAATAAAACAGAAAACGAGCGGACCCAGTGGGAAATTAGCCAACCCAGTGACTATTCTCCCGAAACCCAGTGAGAATAAAGGTCAATAAAGATTCCACTGGGGCTGTTGCAGAGGGGTGTTCGTGAAGATGGGCAGATTCGAAGGAATAGAACGGTTTTTTCCTTTTGCAAAACGGCAAATTCATAGACATTTTAACCCAGTTGGCAACAGTTGCCAGTCAGTGTAATATGGTCGCGTATACGAAGCATTTGGACCATTTCGGAACCGTTTTCATTTATAACTGAACAAGGACGTCGGATTTCATTTCATTTTCTTTATCACATACATGCATCGGACTATAACCAACATTTCACAAAACTTGCTAATATAATTTAATTCATAACAATCACACAAAGAATTTAATAATTTATGGTTTCAATAAACAAAATCAATGACGCTTTGGCAATGGCTCGTTTCCAAGTCAGTTGGCGAACAATATTTTGAATTCGGACGAATTTCGGTATCGCCTTGAATTCACTTTCTAGATAAGCTGTGGCACGATAAATTTTAAATGACTGCATCGAATAAAGAACGGCTTCGGTAAAATTGACATTATAATGTAAGAGGCTTTACCCACCTCGTCGTAATAATTACATATTTGGACCCACCAATAGCGGGTAACACGTGGGCACAAGATTTGAAACCGATTCGTCTTTGTTTCAAACAGCTGTAGAAATGAAATCGCTTGCGGCCAAACCGCCGCGTAAGAATATTCGGCGAAAACAAGTATTCGGAGCAGGAAAACGTGCAAACAGTGTTTAAACAGGTTGCATTTTCTGTGAAAAAGGAGACATTCGGTTGAAATGGTAAATGTTGAATTAAAAAATATATTTTTAAAAACATCCACAGATACCTTTCACGAAGAGACGAACGTGTCGCCAACTATGACAATTTTAATTGTTTAAAAACATTTATCGTCGCGACGCTGACCAAACTTTAACAAACTCAAATAATTAAGCCAGACTTGTTGAAACAACAAGACCTTCACACTGATAAAGGAGAAAATCGTATATAGCACACACGAAACTATCAAATCCGGTTTCAAATTCGAAACACAGAAAAAAAAAAACAGCAGCGCGCGTCAAGGAACATGACGCGGGATGTATATAAAAATGTAAATTCGATATTTCAGAATTTTCGAAAAAGGTTGGTTTCTTCCTTCTTAATCTTTGTAATTATTCCGAAGATGGAAGCCATCTTTGTTCTGTACATGCAACAGGTGTTCAACGACAACTGGTTTAACCTCAGTTCCCGTAATCAGTTCCCAAAACTTCCCAAAATGAGAAAAAGAAAGAAGATAAAAGGAAGATTAACATGATACTAAAAGCAAACGGAAGACTCAAAAGCGAAAACTGGCTAAAGAATTTTCTGATAAATCAGAGGTGATCTGGTGCAATTTCAAAGAAAGAGAGAAGAAATTCTGAAATTACATGCAAATTGTCGCTACTTACGAAACTATAAAGAAATTGGCCAAAATGTCATTTGGTAAAAAATACAGATTTATTTTCCTTTTTTTCACTTATTGTTAAGCTCAAAACAGACCTCAATCCGCCATAAAAGAAACTGACAAAGAAATTTAAATCTATGAACCACTTTGAATAAAACATTAATACTTAAAAGATCATGTAGGCGACATATTCTTTTTGTTTTAATGCAAATCTGTTGAAATTCTTGGTGGACAAACCAAGTAAACCAAAACAAACCAACACAGCTTCCGCTGAATCAGGCGCACTGCTCTAGCTAATTCAAATACGCGCACTCTATAAACGCACTCTGAGAATCAATGTTATCACAGGAGTACAATTTTGTCTTCGATGGTTGCTCGAGAATGCTCGTTGATTGTCTATTTTTCTAAAGCGTCCACCGACCATTGTTTTTAAAATTAACGAATTGATCGATAGTGTGTGCATTTTTCGTTCATTTCAATAAAATTAAGAGCCTCCCCAAAACCTAGTTCTCATTGAATATACGTGGAAATGTTTTGCCGAGATGCTGTGTATCCGAGAAGCGCTTTAAATTGAAGCCTGTCTTCACAACAAACAACGAAAATCGCATGATTTTTACCCTCCTATCGACAATAAATTGCACTGTCGTTCGTACTAATAACATGCAAACGTCGACAGAGAAATATATTTCGTTAATATAAAGGCTTGTATGTGATGGCGCGGAGGCCATGATAAAGAGCAAATTCGGCAACATTCAAAGTAACAGAAAATATAAAACACATTTCGCTTTCGTTACTTCTGTAACAACTATGAATGCATTTTCTCAAATAGTTATATTTATTTCATGCACGCTAACTAGTGTACAAAATGCAAATTAGAAATCTAAAGCACAGCGGTCGCCATGTTAAAGCGAAAAAATAATGGCACTTTCTTACCGAGATAGAGTCTGCTCCATCGTGTGTCGTACGCCATTGGCTGTTCGTTATCTTGCGTGATTCTCGCTTTCTTCACGTTTCTCGCCACATCTTTCTTGTTCGCGGGTGGAGAATACCGTGCTACGACGATCTGTTTTCCGTGTTTGGTGACAGCCGTTCCCGCGCCGAACTCGCGCGTCCCCTCCCATATCACCTGACAGAAGGAGCGCGTACGCGAGCTTATTCGAGGCTTGTTGTAATCAAAATTCTTCCCTTCCTCGTACCATATGCGTGTTATCTTCTGTCCGTTTAGTTCTGAACCCCATAGACAAGCGACGTTCTCGCCGATTTCCTTCTCAGAGCTGTATCTGATCGAGCCGGTACATGCGAGCTGCTGTGCCCATTTCTGCGCGCTCTCCGCGAGTCTAGAGGACCAGCACAGAGGCGGTGTTCCATGGGTTGCGCGATAGAAGTTATGGGCAGCTACGCATTCATTGCGAAAGCGCTGCAAGTCTGAGAATAAAACGGACATTGGTTGTTAGCTGATGCGAAGCAATTTACCAACGATTGACGAAACGCTTGAAAACTGACTGAATAACAAAATGAAATAATCGTGAACTCCCATGGCGGTTATTTTCCTCATTCACCGCTTATTCAAATTCGCTCTAGTAAATCTGACCCCGACTAAACTTCATACCTTCTCGACGACTCTTCGACTAGAGCCTTCGAATGACAAAATCTCACTGAAAAAGAATGAGTATTAATTCCGAATCGGCGTCAAATACCAACATAGTTTCCTATGAAGTGTTATTAAGCTTTACTGGTCTTCAGTTTTCCAGACTCGCGCGTGCGACAGCCAGCAAACCCGAACTGTCACCGATCACAGTGCGACGTGGAGAACAAATTGAAAATAAATTCGTGAAAACCTAACTCACCGCTTTTTTCCATTTCGGACCGGCATATGGACGGCGAAAATTATTCGATCCGAACTGAAATTTTTCAGACTGTGTCACTCGAAATTCAACATATTCAATTCATGAAATTCTGCCGCGGTCGGCTGGCAGGTGGTGTGGTGTCACGTGACCAACAAGGCAGTCATTAAGCCGCGTCCTATCTGCTTCTATACATCCAAAAACAAAAGCCTGAAGATATAAATTTATGGAATTGGAAAACACTTTCTCTAAATCACCAAGCGCAGAAGATGTGCTAATGTAAATCGGTTCCAACGCCCTCGCTGTGAATAGAAAGAATTTATTGGCGGTTTCTTCGATTCGTCTCGTAAAAATCTCGACATTTCGTTGATTTTATTTCTGTACTTACGCACGCTGGCGTTTCAAGAAATTTTCAGAAAGTGAAATTCGATGAAAGGAAACGCCACTCGAACACTGTGTTCATTAGGGAAGTTCGTGAAACGTAATATAACTCCGCCGACCATATTAACAATTTTGTAATTTGCTTCAAAATACATGGAATTGTCGACACTAATATCGAACAAACCCGTGCTCGATTTAGCATCGTACACCACCAAATGTACATTTTTACAAAAACGAAAGGTTTGGGAAAACAACAAATTACGACGGCGACAACAAACGCTTTATTTTGACAAAACCAAGAATTCCTGCCAGTAGGGGTAAAGGAGTTTTTCGATTAAAATCCTTTATTAAAATATTTTCGTGTGGCGATTCCGATCAATAACGCTACAGTCACACCCGATTTACTGAAAAATTCATATTTGGCAATCAGATGGCTGCGATTGATGAAATAGTGGTTTTACCCAGACGTATCATAAGCGAAAGGTCGAGATGATGACACAAAATTAGTTTAAAGAGGAGAAGCGTTTTGCCGGGTAAAGTGTGTTTTATATGCAAAACAGATCGGGTTTTCAAAATATACGTTGGAAAGGCTATTGTGTTTGACCTATCTGATTTATGCCGAAATGAGCGAATAATTTTTAATTCTTTCTCAGCATCCACCACTGAAATCATTTTAAACTGAGCTCGGAAATAAAATAGGTATTGCCGGGCATCAAGCGATCAGGCTGACCGTAGAAACTCTTATTCAACCCGAGTGTATCATTTTGGAACCTTGGAACGTGCTTTTTGAAAGTGGCAAACAATGCTCAACGGACAAACCGAAAAAAAAAAGCAGACCGAGGGGGTGTTACATAAATAATTCAACAACTGAAATGACTTGAAATAAAACTTTTACGGCCATCAACCTGACACTTGGAATTATTATTAGCAGTTGTTAAGGGTTGCACCACATCACAAGCAAACCTTAAAACCACAACTTCTTAACGTTCTCAAGTTCCTACAAGATGGGCCGGGCTGAATAAAAGAATAAGATGAATTTCAAGTGACCCCAAATTTTTAGCCATAGCGACTCCAGAAATAATCAATAAAAAGCATGGAAGGCAACATTAAATTTCAATAAATTGGAAGCAAGCACGTGTAAATGCAATGCATAAATGATAATGAGGTGAAAGAAATATATCAAGTTTCCAGCCATGAAGTAAGACGTATTTATTGGAGATGTGTCCCAATGTTTGATTTATTTTCTACGCAATCAATTATTGAAATATGAAGTAAACGTAAAAAAGGTTTCCGTGATATTAATAGCAGCTAAGTGTAGTTTTATTATTCAAATTCATACTATAAAATACAAGTATAAACAATAATGAAAAGATTTATTAAGTAGATCCCCAAAATTAGACTTTAACTGCTACGTAAGCAATGCAGGGAGGATCGTAAAAATATCTGCAAAATGATTTCTAAAAATATATTTGCCGTATACCAGAATATGACAAATTGATGTCCGTCATGTACTTTTTACACAATTTTGCCGATAACCAGAGATAAATTAAAAGCTTTACAAGGTTTTGAACCATTTCAGGAATAGTGTAAATTGCTTGATAATTTAACTTTGTAGCCGTATTTGTAAACATTTGTTCTATCAGGAACATGTACTTGCCTGAGGGTACAAACAGAAAACGTTTCCATTAATATCCAAAGCTTAGAGTCATAACAAAACATTGATGTTATTAGCGACGAAAACAACTATTTCAATTCAAAACAGACACAGTGTCATGTCATCACTGCTGGGGTCTCCGAAGGAGGAAAGTTTTGGGTCATTTTTTTGCGACGGACCAAATTTAATGCCCTTTGTAGGAAACCTGAAAATAATAGTTCACTAAAGAAGAAAAACAACAAAGAGGAGATACTAAACCAAAAAGGAACAAGGATGGTTAAGGATGGAGAAGATTAAGACGGATCACAAATGACAAATTTGAAAAATTTAAACTAAATTTTTCAAAGTGCACAAACCGTGACGTAGCTCCCGCAATAGCTCCATTTATTACACGATTCACGTCAGTCACAGGAATTACGTCACAGAATTGAGATTTGCTCTCTTCCTCGTTCCCAGGGTACTAAAAAAGAGAAAGAGTGAGTCCTGGGAACAAATGGTTGATCGGCTCTTTGGCTCCAAGTTGTCTGTTGCCAGGGTATTGGGTTATGCCTCTTAAGTTAGCTAAAATTAAGAATGAACATTGCATTTCATCGGTAAAACATCGAGAATTGTCGAAGGTGCTAAATTATTTGCTTTGGCGTGCACACAGCTTTGTTGCAAAACAATTCACACACTGTATTTGAAGAAAAATCGTACTGCAATAATTCAGTTATCACTTTAATATTGCCCTTGTTTAGGGGAGTAACAATTTTTATTGTCTCCCAAAATAAAATACACGAACACGTCAAAAATACATGTTAAAAATTTCAATTCAGTTTGTCAACTGGATGTTACAAATGCCGCCAGTTCTGTGTAAGAACCTACAAGTGTTTGTTCCAAAAACGAAGCGTGGTTAGAGTAATCTGCACAGCTCCAAGGAAAATAAGCAACTGATGCCTTTAGTAAAGCAAACTATTTGGTTCTTGGTATGTGTAGAAGCTTTCGTTTTATTTTACAGTAATTCAGTGCTGGCCCTGGTCTAGTACCTAGTGCTTTTGTTAAGGAAATCATGTAGCAATGTTTGTATTTCTTCCACTTGTTTCACGATTTTTGCCGAAGGAACATACTGCCTTCTGAGGTCAAGGATTGTTGAAAGAGGATTCTTCATCGTTCTTATCGCTTCACGGTAAAGTTCTTCTCCCTGAAAGAGGAAACACCGACAAGGCGAATTAGTCAGAAAACGTAAGCCATCATGCACGCACAAATGAAACGGGTGGTGAGACGTTGAAGTGTGATCATTTCAGTAAAACTTTCCATATGCATTGATGGAAGTGGATGTTTAAATAACTTTATTTTAATTTTGCAGTTTGCACTCTTAGACGAGAAAGAATTCATCCAGATACAGGTCTCGAACAGTTCCGGGTCTTGAAACAGAACAACTGACCTGGCCGAAATATTCTAAAGTTTGATTTACAAAAGGACTTGTTTTGATCGTGTTTGGAGCTAATGCAAAGCGTGTTTTGGAGTTCGTTAGAGCGCCCACGAAGCCTTATAGTTTATCCACAGTTCAATTCGTTTCTCATTAATACATTCGAGTCGGCTCTCACAAGATCCCACATCAATGGCCCAAAACAATAGACACCACTACAATAGAGGACCAGTAGAATTACAAGATTAGGTGAGCTGATACACTACTGATACATTCAAATCATTTTATAATCGTAGCTTCTCGTCACCGGATGTATCCGGATGCCGTTTTAAGCGTTTTGGTTCAGGCTGCAACAGATAAAGTTCTATCAACAAGTTTGACAGGACTGTGACGAGGCCAAATTAAGAGCAGCACTTGACGTCCATGCGCAGCTTTTTCGTGACGATAACAAAACGCAGCTACATGCCTATCTTTGCTACGCAACGGTGGTATACCGGAGGCCCAAGACAGTCGGGGAAACAAGTGCGGCGTTGATAACGAAATCCCGCCTCCGAGACACGACGACTGAGCCCAAGGAGATCGTCCCTGTAGCTACTAAGCAACGCGGTAGTGTTTGCTCGCACGATTACCTTCGGTATATTCGCGAGCTCTCGCGCCAGTTTTTGATTGGATAAAATAAGTCGGAAACTCCTCGAGTGCTTCGGCCAAGATTTGCCGAAACTGGTGCTTGTTCTCCCGACTAAACAATAAACGTCAACTCCATGAGATCTCCTGGAATATATATATTCATTGCCGTGTACTTCGTTTTATGTTAACATTGCATTGCATTATATTGTGAGTGGATACAACGGAACTTCGCTAGCTTGCGGTAAAGCTATCAGACAAACAACAGACAAATCAACCTGGTTTAAAAAGTCCGAAAGAGTAGGAAGCAAGCTCTCCGGAACACAATCCCCCATCACGTTCGTGTACCGTGTGACCTGGACACAAACACAGAAACAACAAATTAGCGGAACCAACTGAAAAAAGTGTTTGAACAGATTCGATTTATTTCTTGGAATTCACTGAACCCACTGCTAAGCAAAAAGGCATTTTCTCCTGCCGACATGACTTGACAACTATTTTATTGATTGCTTATTGGCCAATAGCAAACGGAAATCCTTTGGGTGCTCCAACGAGGATTTGGACAAAACAGCAGTTCCTCAAAAATATGTGGTCTGAAAGACAAAGATGGCAAATAAACAGAGCCACTGGATTCCAAGAGACGCTCACGTCGAGAAAACGTGCAAGCAACTCTGTCGCTCTGTGAAGCATTAAAATCTTATTCGTTGTCAGAGTGAAAATCTCCCTGAGTCTTCAGGTACATATTCTACTGAAACGTTTCAAGTGGAAAACGAATGCTGTGGCTGGAGGATTTTTGTTGATACAAACAGAAAACGACAAGTTTCATTTAAAAAGTTGCCATTCAAAATGACCTTTTCGCAGCTTATGGTCGTGTCATATACTACAATATTTCACCTTGCTAGACGGCAAGCCGCGCCCTGAGATATTCAAAGGAAAGAAAAGTCAGTCATGACTGGTTAAATTTGCTTTGTTTTGGATGTCCCAGTGCATTGTTTGCCCTTCAGCAAGGTGTACCACGTGACCGTTAGCTGCAAATTCAGCTTGATGGCCTCGCTACTAAGCTGAGCTTTAATATAGCGAAAGTGGCCTATTGCTTTTATGAATACCTCTGCAAAAGCCTTGACACTCTGAAATGCTCGCTGGTGAACTAACCAGTGTTTATCACTGACCAGAGATGAGAACATGGCGGTGATGTCGCCAAGCACTGCAGACTAACAGTAACACATAACAATGGGTCACATCAACAAAATTCACTAAGCATGATTTCCGAAACTTACAAGCTTGTAGAACCTACAGCATGTGAATAGAACTCTGGGTTTACCTCGGTGTAAAAACCTGTGACTTTTTTCTTTGTTTTTGAGCTATTGTTTTTCTGTTCTATATTGTTTCGAGGTTCTTTGTTGTCTTGTTCGTTCTTTGTTTTACGTCACTGGTGAGTTTCACACGTTTTTACACCGAGGATGAGCCAGAACTCAACAAATGACAAAAACGAAGTCGTAAAGACGGGGGGTTAACTAAGCAGATTACAACATGAAAATGTTTGAAACTGCCTGCCCTCCATGGAAATATTCAGTGCAAAAACATACCGTTGCAAAAATTAGTTTTCTTTATCAATAAAAGTTTATTTTTCGCAGTTTCATGGTGTTAGCCTAAATTGAAGAAGAAAACGTCAGGTGAAAAAAATCCCGAATTTATATCAATTCACATTCGCAATTCGCAACACGGAAGTTAAAATATCAGTATGGCACAAAACACCTTCGCTCACCTCGAGGTTTTCTGGGATATCTTTACTGCCGCATTTCCCAAGAAACTGCGCGGCCGCTTCGCGTAGTTCCAGACAGGGCCATTTGTCAAGAAGACTTCTTAGACAACTTAATATCTGTACAAAAATAAGAATCAACATTGAATTGGCATCAACAAGAACTCGGAAAAAATCCGAGTCCCAGATGGGATTTGAACCCACGACCCTCGCGGGTTCAAATCCCATCTGGGACTCGGATTTTTTCCGAGTTCTTGTTGATGCCAATTCAATGTTGATTTATTTCTTCATTGCTCTCTTGAACACGAAGAAATTCATGACACCATGAACAAGAAATGCAATTGAGTTACGCCGCAGATCTCTGCTTACCTTTGCGTAGTCTTCTGGTTGGATTTGAGGAAGAAGAGTAGATGATAAATCCAGTAACTCACACCAGGTCTTGATACCAAATCGCTAAAAAGTAACAAAAAATGTACACCAAATTATCAGCACGGCATCAGGTAAATATCAACAACGTTTTCACAGGTATATCGATCTGCGATTTTACGCCTTTACAGACATTTAGCTTCGTTAACTGTTTAATGACGCACTTGCGAACTGACATAACGAGCGCATTATGCCAATCTACAATGCAAGGGAACAAGAACGAGATGACAAGCGTATATGATCCTAACCTGAGATTTTTACGAGTGTTTCAACAAAACTCTACGCGACTTTACTGAAATTTCTTTCGTCAGAACTTAAGTGATTGAGTATGAAAGCAGTGATGTATTACGTGCCAGAACCATATAAACTGAACAGTGTTTTTTTAATGGTAAAAGGTTTTTTGGTATGAGAACACTAACTTTTACATGCTCTTTCCCTTGATTGCAGAGAGACCAGAAGTCACTGATTTTCATTACTGCAGCCGAATGATGAACAGGAGGGACATACCCCACCGCTTGAGGCAGGCTGTAAACTCGCTTGAGACAACACAAGCAGCGGGACTTGAGGGAACAAAAGATAGACGAGTTAGTAGTAATAACCAGTGAGTAAAATCAAATTTTCCAAAAATCATCAAAGTGAAAATGAGTTTCGATGAAAGCCAAAGAATAAATTGCAAAAATCGCGAAAGTTTCCAAAACTCGTCAAAGAAGGGGCCATGAAATGAAGTTCAAGGACAGGAGACTACAACTATAGCCTGGTGGGATAATATGACAATCACAAGATTACAAACCATCTCTTCTATTTCATGAAACAGGGCGAAGCTGTTTTGAGTGCTAGTCTGCACAGAAATCGAAAGAAGTACCCCGCCGCCCCCCAGCCCATTGATCGCCACGACCGTAATTACATACTAAGTTTAATACCGGAGCACAAAAAACCATTCATACTCGGATAATTTCTAGTTGCAGTGTTACATACCAAGAGGTCGTCTTTGAGCGGCTGACTCGTCGTAGTTTGGGAGTGGCAAACTTTAACACACAAAGGAACAAGGGAACGGCAAGCCTAAAAGTCAAAGACATTTGCTAATGCTATTAAAATCAAGGCCTCCAAGGGCATGTATCTTGTTCTATTCACGCTACTACCACCCTCTCAACAAGTGTTGTATAAATCATTGAGGTAGTCTTGAAATCTTCTCAGGCTTGTATTTTGACATCAACTTGGGTATGATACTTTTCGTCTTCAATTCTAATGCTTTAATCAATTTCCCACCCAACCCCACATGAACTCTTTCTTCAGTTTTGCGTGACATCTTTCTGTTTCACAGTTCTAAGTTTTACTTTTGTTTCAAACCACAAAGTACCTTTTTCTTAACATTCTCAGGCATGTCTTGTAAAGGAAACACACACCACGCAGGAATGTTTTCCTCTTTTGACGGTGGAAAGGAGTTGACAAGAGATTCCTAAGGAAACAAAGTATTGAAGACAAAATAATTTGTTACATTCAAACCTAAAGTATACTTTGTTCATAATAGTCCAGTTAAGAAATAAAAAAGAGAGTGAGGAAACCTTTAGCCTCAGACCAGCCGCAAAAATAAAGTCAGTGAAACCCATTTCTATCATATTATCTCTTTGACATTCACAAGAATTGCTTTGCAAGGTGTAGTGTCGGAAATGAAGGAATTACGTAAAGTCACGCAAAAACAAGCAGGGGCAGGGCTTTGATAAAGCATAATTTTAATGCATTGTTATGAGATCTACGAAAGATTAAGTTACATACTTGATGTTCCACAGCCATGAGATGAGTAAGACGTTGAATTAACATTGACAGGTGGAAATAAGCGGCTTCTTCTGCTGGTAACTTCAACAACTGAAAAATAAACTTTGAATTATCTCTCAAGATTCTAGGGTTTGCAGTTGAGGTAGAGAGGGAGGGCTTGCTGTTTCTACTAAGCTACTGATCTGAGCCACGACATATGAAGGTCTAACCACTTAGCAGCAAATTCTCACTTCTCAGCCATTTTATTAGGTGAAGGTTCGACCTGGTTTTTAAGCAAGGCTATACAACTTCCCACTGAACTAACCTGTGCGGACAAATCAGAACAGATGTGTTTGATAACATACTGTACATCTGCATGTAATTTCACGAATTTATAACACTGGGAAATTTGGTGAGCCCTTTGACCAAACAGAGCAGGCAAGTAGCTTCTGGTGCCAGTTATCAAACTTTTAATTTTAGTTAGTTACATGATATTAATCCAGGCGTTTTAATGCTTACTAGCTGAGTGAGAACCAGCAGATGTCCAGCGCACAGTCCAGCTGAGCCCCACCTGGTGATTTAGACGGAAGAGAAAAATAATTGGACAAAAAGATCTTACAATATGCATGACCTGACTAAAGGCTTAATAAGGAGCTGAGGCACAGCAGCCTATCCAGCCCTCCAAGTTGGGACCATTTAAGTCGCCATGGCGACCAAAATTTTGGATCTGGGAACTGAATTGTAACAGAAGTCGTCAGTTGGCGACTAAAATTGAGAAGGATTGATCTCTTGAGCTAACTTAAGCAACTAAAATTTTTCACTGGCAACTAATCTTAAACAGTCAGTGGCCCAAATGGCCACTGAGGAAAAAAATAAACTTGGAGGGTTGAGCCTAATGCTGTTGTAGATGTATAGGGGCTTGCAGAGCTAGAAAGCCGTGAAAAATGTTCGTTCTTACTGCTGGCAGAAAGAATGATATACTACATCAGAAATGGCACATATGCAAAGTTTACCTGGCCATAAAGCACCAGACATCACTAGCAAGCAGTGCACAAAGCAGATCATCCTGTAGGACATGCTCCAGCAGGCATCTTTCCTGTTCAGAGAAGCAAATTTAACCCTAAATAATATTCACATCATAGCAGCTGAGGTCATTTGAAACTGGCTAAATTGCATTTGTTTTATCACTTCCACCTGAAGCACAAACTTTATGCTGCCAATCCTGGATGCACACAATTCCAAACCTCCCTCCCATCCACAAACTTCATGACCCAACCCTAGATACGCCAAAACTCCATACTGCACCCCCACACACAAGCACAAACTTCATGCTCACCCCTCGACACACGCAAATTTTTAAGCTCACCACCCCACCCAAATCCATAAACTTATGCCCCACTCCTTGAGTCAAGGGGTAGGGCATAAAGTTTGTGGATCAGGGGTGAGCTTTAGAATTTGTGTGCGTCAAGGTTGACATCCACAAAGTTTAAACCTCACCCCACGCCTCCCATCTAAAAATGTTATAAGTTATGGTATGCTTTAATGGTACTCACCACAGTAGCAAAACATGTTGCTGGTGTTGAGGCTACAAGTGAACACATTCTGGTGCAAACATGCTCATAGAAAGTCACGTCCCTGTCAAAAAACAGATTTTTAACACATCACATACATGTACATCTTTGATCCAAAGTTGTAATCCTACCACAAAATGTCATTGTTTATAAAGGCACCAGGTTATACGTGGAATCCCTTTGAGCACTCTTTAAAAAAGTTTTAAAATCAGATTGTAAGTATTATTAGGACTGCAAACAAATTGCACTTATCATACCTCAGAGGTTTCCCTTTGCTCATGACACCATCAAGGAATACTGGCAGACAAATTTCCACAACACCTGTACAGGTATACAAAGTGATTGCTGGAACATAAAAGAGACTCTTCCATTCCTGCGGTGCATTCAGTTTACCTGAACTTCAACTACAACTTTGCCAACAAATCAATGTGCTTCATTAATTCAAATTCCATCACAGTAAGTACTGCATGTTCCATAATCTGATAGATGATTTCATCTTTATCCTGTCCCTGTAATATAAAATTTTAAAACTTACAGAGTCTAAAAGACTTAAATACAGCCTCCATGATTGAATGGCGTGGTTCCTCCTAAAGGTAGAAAATGTAATCATTAAAATAATATTATTATAATTATAGCTTATTGGTTATTAATAAAATAGTTAGTTAGTTTTTCTAGCTGTCAGTCAAGCAAAATGAATGGAAAATTAACTTTTACGACTTGAGCATTGGTGCCTATTTTTTGAGTCTGTTTGTGGTTCTGTCAGTAAATGTTACATTTATTTAATAATTGCCCAGTATAGCAATACTTCACCTCTGGATAATTAGTAGGCATGACCCAATATGTAAAAACATCTTCTACGAAAGAAAAAAAAGATGGGATTCTCATTAGAGAGGGTGCTAAAATGTTAAATTTTAGGGGGAGAAGAGGGGTGAATAATTTTTGACAGTACCTAGTAAATGACATCATTTATTACTTTTCAGCACATACCAGTAGAAAAATATATTTATGCATTGATCACAATGAAAATACTCACAGTACACACAGTACACACAGGATTAGTCTAACTGTACCTGCTGTTTCTGGTAAAATACTCAGGAGTGAAACCAACAAACAGCAATGAGCAAAACGATGCTTCTGGTCCACTTCTGAAATTAAAATCAGTACCAAATCAACACATCAAAATGATACACACACACAAATGCCCTTACATGTACTAGACAAAAGTACTATTCAAACAGACTGAGGTTAAAATGATTTCAATGGTTGGGTTCACTTGATTGAAAGCTGATTGATAATAATACAGGACTAAAAGTAAAACAAACAATAAACAGGAAAGCTCATTGAAATGTTATGGACATCCTGATAAGCACTTAGTACATAAATCAATCTAAATCAAATTGTATTACACCAACATATTAATAAAATTAAATCATTTCACTTACCCAGTGCCTCTCTAGTTATTAAATTGGCAAAATTCTTGTTTTTCACGAGTACAGATAGCAGTGGTTCAACCTTAAAATTTCAAAGAGAGGTAATTAGATATTAACCTTTTGACATTGTCCTTCAGTAGCATTGTTAATAAAACATAAAAACTTCAAATGAGTCCTAAACTACTGTAAAAGCTGTAAAGCTTCAAGATCTGAGCCTTTGCCGATCTACAGAATCATCAGCCATCCCAGCGAAAGCTTGGATCTTAAGGTTTTACAGTTTTTACAGTAGTTTAGGTCTCATTCAAACTTTTTATGAGGTAATTCCAACTCCTATGGTGGCCGCGCTTTTTCAGCAACTGCGCCGAAGTTATGGAACTCAATTCCCGAATATACTAAAAGAGCAGAAACAGTACAAACATTTAAAACTAGGCTTAAGACATTTTTGTTTCAAAAATGTTACTGTTAATTATTTATTTTAATGTTAATGAATTATTTGTTGTTAGGCGCATTGAGGTTAGAAACGCGCCCTATAAGCACCTATTTATTATTATAATTAGAATTGATATCACAGTTACAATATCACTGTAGCCTCTTGGCAAAGTGAGAATTATTGTTGGCATTACACTCTCTCAGAGCTGAGGATCAGCATGATTCATAAGTTCTTGTAGCTGCTGACAGGAACAGTAGCCAAAGAAATTAATAGTTTTTGTATAGCTTCATGCATGCAATGTGTGCAAAGGGCTCAGAAACTAAACACTTTGCATGCATTACAGGCCTACAATGTGATTGAGTGGTAGACATTTTTTAAATTTAAAGAGGACACAATTATAGGAAAGACTGAGTAGTATATATGCACAGCGCTTGAGCTTGCAACTTTAAAGTACTCCTTTTGTGTGATTGAAGTAAAAACAAGACAACATAAGGAAACTTTTTTATGTCATCTTGTTCTTACTTTTAACACAGAAGCAAACTAAGATACGGAAAATTATGTATTTCCCTTACCACAACTAACAAGGCAGACTTGACACCCTGAACCGCAGAAGCAGCAATTTTTGGAGCACTTAGGCTTGGAGGCAAACAGCTTTAAAGGCAAATCAAGGTATAAACATTTGATACATTTAGTTAAAGGGAAGCACTACCGGTATGTCAAACAAATAACACAACAGAGTGGAATAAAAAAGGTTTTAACAAGTTAACTTAGGGGAAGCTGGGGGAATCTGGAAGACAGTCCAGCACAGCATTTGCAATTTTCGAGCATTCGCCATCTGGGCGAGTTACATTCAAGCTGCACTCACCCAGATAAATTTTCTCTTGCCCAGTAAAATAACCATTAGCTTCGGACTGTTGTCGACATTCTGTTAACTGCAGTGGTGTTATTTTGCAAGTGAAAAGACACCCCAGGAAGATATCTCCACATTTTAACGCTAACTGAATTCAAATATGTGATGATTACAAAGGGGTAGCTATTTTTGTATTTTAAAAATGTCATTTATTAATCAAAACCAGGAGAGTACCTTTGTATTGTCAGTAGAAAAGTAAATAAAGTTTCCAAGCACTTATCATAATAACCATCAAATTCCTATAAACAGAAGAAACATAGAATAAAAAAAATCACACAGCTTTTATAACATAAATTAACTTAAATTGCAAAAGAGGTGAGAAATGAGGCTCTCATACGCCTGATAACGAAGGGTGGGCTCAAGTGAGGATATCAAGTGTTACACTACATGTAGGTCTTCTGTTTCTTGCCATACAAGCCACATATTTTCCCGCCCACCCAGCCCTTTGCCAGCTTGTGTTTGTTTGCTATGGGCTGTGCCAATTTATGGCTTTTGTTTTTGATTTTAGGCTTCACTTGTTTGTTGCCACATGCTGTTAGATTATGTGGCAGGTACATGGCATTCAGTGTGTGAGACTAAGTACCTCTGTACGTTTTGCAAGTCAAGAATTAATTAAAGCATTTTCACACCTTAACAAGATGAGCAAGGTGACCAGCCAGAAAGCGCATAACTTTGAGGATCTTCCCAAGGGCTACTTCATCACCAGTGGAACTAGAAACCTGGCAATATTCATTAATAATGACTGGCAATTACAACCCTTTTCAAAACCTCATTAATAATTCATAAAGGAAATACAATTTAAAGAAATTTAAATGTTTAACGAGTGTCTTTATATCTGATAAAGACACAGCTCAATTTTACAGCATTTTCTCGGGAAAAATAATAATAAACCCAAGGGTTATTCTACAAATGAATAGATCTATCAAATGGATCTATTGGGTTTAAACCCGATAAAACACTGCTGCTTGTTTTTTAAACATTACTTGAGTCATTAGGAGTTAAATAATCTAAATAAATGTAGTTGCATACCAAAAGCTGTAATTATAGAAAAATTAATTAATCAACAAATAAATACTTATTTAATAAGCTTTATGGATTTCCACTGTAGAACATAGGACAGCAATGCATGCAAAGGGATGTCAATGCACAACTCTCTGCATGTATCGCTGGCCTGTGATGCTCATCTTAACTTGTACTAATATTTAATTTTTCAAAAATTATAGTGCTAACCTTCTGAATATCACAGCTTTCATCCCCTTTATGTGGGGCAAGCTCAAAACATCTCATAAGCTTGGACTCAATTGATGTACACAGATGGCAAATCAACCTTTCCACCTGTAGAAACATGCAAACAACACAAAAAAGTAGTTACATCAATTGTGGCTGAAGACGGATCAATTGCATAGCATCATAACACATTGGAATGGCTCTAAACTTTTAATTTCCAATTGTCTGACTCTTTATCCCAGAACACTGTACTGGATCACAAATTAATTTCTCTTCAGAAAATCGCTAAAGCAGAGAGTTACCAAGAATAAAGAGGTATATTTTCTATGATAATTACACACATAGAAAGGAGTGGTTTTAGCACACCGGGGTTAAAATTTGTTGACGATGCAAACACGGCTCCAAATTTGTCGCCGTGTTTGCATCGACAACAAATTTTAACCCCGGTGTGTCCAAAACCACTCCTTTCTATGTGTGTGGGAAAAAACACCAATTTTGCACATGCGTTCACAAAAGTGTGCCAGAACCACTCTTGCATATTTTGCACAAAGTGTGCCAGAATTATTTTCCATTTGAAGAAGTGTGCGCGCATCCATATACGCGAACATGGCCGCAGCTGACTATTCAAACGACGGCTCGATAACAGAGGCAATTCAAAACCTCCCAGCCGAGCTTCGTGAGATGATATTGAAAGAATATATTTCCATCAAGACAAAAGAGAAATTGGACCTTGGTTTTTCTGAAGTTCATTATGAAATGTATTTGCTCCCCTTTTGTGAAAAAAACCAACAAATCACCAAAATCACGGCTTGCGGGAAATGTGATGGCGGATGTGGGAAATGTAATTGGTGTTGCCTGTGTGCAAAAAACAAAAAGAATCATTTTCTCGGGTACCCTGTGTACGAAATCGATGACTTAGAAGAATTCGGCGTTGTCGAGAAATTTTTGAAATACGTTTGATCACTCGTCAACAGAATCTTTGAAAATTTCACATTTGTGAAGTTTTCACTGAAAATTTCACATTTGTGAAGTTTTCACTGAAAATTTCACATTTGTGAAGTTTTCACTGAAAATTTCACATTTGTGAAGTTTTCACAGAAAATTTCACATTTGTGAAGAAAAATGTGAAGTTTGTGATGGGAAACCCCCCCAATATTGTTCGAGAAAAAACGGGGAATCCCCGACAAAGTAATCAGACATGAGGTCATCTGACCGGTTCATTTGAAAATAATTTTAAAAAGAAAGCGTGAAAAAATTTTTTGAAATATACGCGAAAATGTCAGCAGCCGATGTTCTTGTCAAAAACCTCCCACCCGAAATTCGTGAGATGATATTGAAAGAATTAATTACAATCAAGATAAAAGAGAGATGGGATCTGGGTTTTTTTGAAGTTCATTGTGAAATGAGAATGCACCCATTTTGTGAAAAAAATCAACGCATCACAAAAGTTACGTCATGCGGGAAAGTTTGTAGTTTCAGGAAAATTGATTTGTGCAACCTGTGTTTAAAAAACGGAAAGAGGCATATTATCGGCCGCCCTGTCTTTCACTGAAATTTCACAATGTTTTTTTTTCGTCCGCTTCACGCATCGCTTCAACAACTTGTTGAGTTATCTGTCTGACATCGTTCTGCCAAACGGGAGCGGAAAATTCTTCCAGAATTACGAAAAGCATGTGAAATATCGTGATCATTTTGAGTTATGCAGTCAACCTTTAATTATACTTAAAGATATTTTTTTTGTTTTTCCCTCAAACTTCAGTTCAAATTTGCAATGCTGGGCGCCGCGAGTTTTCTCATAAGCTGTTCTTGAAGCTCTTTTTTTATCTTTTCAACATCAGGCAGTTTACTTAAAGATGGTTTTTTTGTGAGCTTTGCTCGTACCTTTTCTTTTAACTCATTGTACTGTTCCAATTCAGAAAGAATAATCCGAAACTCAGAATCACTAATTCGATTATCAATTAAAGCCTTGGAAACCAGCTTGTCAACACTCGCACGTTTTGCAAGGCCAAGAGTAACAATCTCCTGGTGTTTAGTCATTTTTTTGTCAAGTTTTTTACCGGCAAGAATCAAACCGGAGGAAGCAACAGAGAATAAACCACCAACAACACCAAGAGGGATGGCAACGGGTATTCCGACCCCTGTTAGAGCAGAAGTAAGGCCGGCACCCGAAAAAACAGCGCTGAGGCCACCAAGACCTCCAGAAAGCCAGTTGACGGCTGTTTTTGCGCGTTTAAATTTTTTTCGAACAAGTCTATATTTGTCAACCTCTTCAGCCAACTTTTTTTTGATTTCGTTTATCTCTCCAAGGCGAAAGGCCTCAGGCGTTTGAAAAACAGGATATAAGCCGCTTTGTGGTGTCTCCGGAGGAGCACTGGGCAATACGTTTGATGAAGACATTGTCTATAAAACACAGCTTTTTTTTTTAATTGTCTGAAATTCAAGAGGTAATCAATTTATCTCCAATTCGAAAGTGAGCGGCATTCCATTGAAATCGAAAAGTTCACCATCCTCATCACGAACAGAAATGTACCAAGAATTTGGAAGCGAGCAGTTCAGAAGTCTGATATAGTTTGGCTTCGGAATGGGCGGGTCAAACTTTACTGTGTTGTCGTTGGAAGGAGCGTTGATCGTGAGCACAACCATTATTTAAAACAAAAATTTGTCTGTCGAAGTTATTTCAAATTCAAGAGGTAATCTCCAAAACGAAAGTGAGTGGCATCCCATTGAAATCGAAAAGTTCACCATACTCATCTTTGACTGAAATAGTCAAACTGTTTACCTCTCGACTTTTCGAAGTGGCACGAACATGCTGTGGCTCTGACTGATAAAAAACTTTATCCCAAGGTTCACCTTTTATATCAAAGTTGGCAAGAATGGTGGATGGTTTTCCATTCAACTTATTTTCTTGATGGTCAATCAAGTCACAATGGATGAAGTACGTTGAAGGGGAGTTCAGTTTTTTTGAAAACATTAACGGAAAGAATGGTTCGACAATGTCAACACCAAGAAGAGAGCTCAAATTTTCATCAATTTCAAGGTTTTCCAATTTTGTGTTGTAGACAAACATTTGACCATAGGGTGTGTTGATTTCTGCTTTTAAGGTGTCACTGTCCGGCAAAAGACCATTTTCAATTTTACTTGCCAAAGATTTCAAGGTGTAATGGCCCGGTAAAAAGATGATGGTTTTGTTCTTTGTTTTCGATTTAAGTCTGCCCACTTTTTTCAGGTTAAACCACGAATTTGGAAGCGAGCAGTTCAAAAGCCTGATATACTTTGGCTTTGGAATTGGACGGTCGAAATAAACAGTGTAGTCGTTTGAAGGGGCGTTGATCGTGAGCACAACCATTTTTTATATCCAATTGAAAATATGTTTAATTAAAATAAAAAATGGACAACAATTTGTCGCAGTACGCGTGGCTGTCTTCAGCGAATGCCGAAAACGAAACAAAAGAAGCAAAAAAGTATGCGTGGGCAAACTTCGACAAATATTACCCCAGAGCTGACAAGAGTAAATTTGAAGCACAAGTAGTGTTTGATGTAAATCATATCGCAACAGCAGAAATTTTTTTCAAAGCAGGTCCCGGCTTTACGCAAAGCGTTTTCGGATCAGACAAAAAATACTGGAGTGACCAAATGAAAGACGCACTCGGATTGATGGATGGCGGTTTTCCAATGCAGCTTACACCTGAAAAAGGCAAAAGTACTTTACCTGTCCCAGCAGTTCCATTCGAAGAAGCTGCACCGAGTTTGAAAAAAATATTCAACAAAGCAATCAAAATTTATGTCACCCCTGACCAGTATTTTACAACAAAGTTTAGAGAGATATTTACCAAGGAACAACCGAAATTCGAAACGTCAAAGCCCGCGAAAAAATGGCTGGCGAAGCCAGATATGTCTTTCTGGGAACAGCAGCTGAACTTTGCAGTGTGGTGCGCGACAACAGGCTGCGGAATATCTCGAGAAGTATTTGACAAAGACAGCACGCTGAATCTGCCGCCACAGGTACGAGCGTTTTACATCTTTCACGTGTACTTTACGGTTCGACGCATCTTATTTCAGCTCGGAGGTATCCAAAGCTTTAGCGCATTGCCGGGTGATCCAACATGGAGTCAGTTTAACAACAAATATGACGAAGCTTCTTATAAAAGATTATGTGCTGAGTTCAAAGTTCCTTCATCAACCGATTTTCGGTTTACAATAGGGCCGAACCACGGGCTAGGAAGCGTTTATATTTATTGCCACGATCCTTTCATCCTGAACGTACCCTATCCATCAGCAAAAGCAAAATTCGATGATGAAGATCCAAGGGCGTCAGAAAAGGGAATATCAGTTTGTTTTATAAGAAATGATGCAGCTGAAGAGCAATTCAACTGGTTCGCACCAAAAACCACAACAGGTTTGACCCAGGCAGGTTTGTCGAGAATAAACCAGTCGATTGAAGCATTTGTGTATTGCATCTTAGGTGCGCAAGTAAACGTCCGCAGCAGCATTCTGGGGGCGGGAGGCAGAGCAAAGGAGGCCCAGACCGAGTTTCTTGTCCTGGTTGAAGACGCAGTGAGGCTGCCCGACCTGGCAAAGAGCGTGCAGCGCTACCAGCTGGCGGTGGACGAGGCAAAAGTGCGGTTGAACCTTGCTGTGTGCCCTGGCGCTTGGTTGATGCCAGGCCGCATGGTTATCAACACAGAAAGCACGGTTGGTTACAACAACCAGCTCAAACAAGCGATTCCGGGTATGAAGCTGGGGGTCAACGACGGGGCCAACAAGGACACAAAAAAATCGGCCTATCGACCTATGGATGGAGAGAAATCAAAATACAACCCGCCAAACAGCCACCCTTCGAACCCCATTCACAAAGCGGCCACAGCTGAAAGCAAAAAAGATTTGAAACCTGTTGCACCGTCAACACAAGAGTCTGCACAAACACAAGTGCACGCAGAAGAACGAGTGCCAACGGCTGGCTCGGGCAGTGATTCTCATGACACGAACAAAGTTGCAATGATGGTTGGCGCGGTTGCAATTGCAGGTTTGTTGTTTTTGGCATTCCGCTAATTTTTGGCATATCTTTCAACCAGAAAGGTCACAACAGCCAAAATCAGGATCCAGGCGTGTTCAGCCAGAAAACCGAGGACCTTGCCAGCAGTTGCGAAAAGAAAAGAAACAATCGAGCCGAGCAGTCCCGGAAGGATGGAGGCTGTTTTTTTCGCAATAGCTTTCAGCCCGTTTCCCAAAGCTTTGCCCATTGATTTCAAAGCGTTGGTAATTTCGCCAATGACAGCACCAATCGTTACACCGGCGGCAATTGCGATCGCTGTCACCGTGAAACCGTGTTTTTTGAAGACATTTTTGATTTTTTCTCTGACTCTTTCACGGAAAGAAAGCCTTTCAAGGTCTCTTTCTCTTTCAGCCTCGATTTGATTTTCTTCATTCTCGAGCCGCTCAACGTTTTCACGGGCGTGCTCTCTTTCATCAGACGGGGCATTTTCATCATTTACGATTTCTTTTTGCTTTTCTTTTTCTTGTTGTATTTCTTTTTCTTTTTCTGTCCTTTGTTCTTCATTTTTTTCAAATTCTTGAAGGGGGATCGATTCAAAATCAATCGACTCGTAATCATTGTTTTCCAACCGTTCAAGTTCTCGCTGGAGATCAGTCCGTTCTGCAATTTGTCTTTTTGCTCTTTCTCGAGCTTTTTCTCTTTCTGTTGGGCTTTTATTTTCATCGTCTGCAAATGTTTTATTTTCATTAATGTCTTGTGACAGTTTTCTCATTTTTTCATCGATAGTTTCTCTGCAACTTTTTCCAAGTTCACGAGTTATTTCTTTTGGAAGTGCAGTATTTATCCGGAATTTATCCGTTTTTGGGTCTCTTGTTGTTAAAAAATATGTTTTTGTTTTCAAACCTTGTTTGGTAAATTTTAATAAACCGACTTTCACCCTATTGTTTTCAATTTGAACATTAATTTTGTCCACATTTGCAAATGGAAACTCTTTTTTAAGAATTTCAAAAGAAACATTGGATTTCGTTGCCTCACCACCGGGGAGCAGATTTTCGATAAAAGAGGTTTCTGCAGTGGAAGAACCCGGCTTAGTTGACTTTGTCCTTGTGCGATCTCTCATTTCTTGTTCTTCGGGCAAACCGGAGTCGTCAGGCAGAGGATCAGGCTGTTCCTCTTCCTCCTCATCATCGTCATCATTAGGTTCCAAAAGAGGGTCTTTTTCTTCAGTGCGTCCTTCTTCCAACGTTGCCATTGCGAAATATATATTCTTTTTATTTTCAATTTAAATAAAAATGTGCAGCTTTCAATACCATGTATGTGCAAACAGAAGTTGACGGAAAAAGTGTGGAACGTGCGGTGCAAACAAACCTTCATCCAGAGCACAGCGAAAAAACTGGCCCCGCGATGAAAGCCGAGCGTGTGGTCAATCGCATCACTTTTGATCGCAGCGAAGCCAACCCCGGGGAGACCTTATATGTTTACGTGCCCAAGCTGGATCAGAACGAGGTTCTCGTGCCGGGCACGCTCGCACTGTTCTTCAAAATCGACTTGGCGGGAGGGCACGCCGACAACTTCCTCGTTCAAAACGTCACCCGCGCCCTGGTCGATAAACTGCATGTGAAGTTCGGCGCGGAAACACTGCAGGACACGGATGGATATGACATCTACAAGATCTGGGAGGACCTTTTTCTCTCGCAGCAGGAGCGGGACGACATGCTGCTCGAGGGCATCCAGTCTGAAGACCTCTGCAAGATCCGCTCAGACTCGGGAGACAAGAAAACCTCGGGTGTTGACAAAGAAAACGCTCTGGAAAAGGTTTACGGGAAAAAATACCGGATCCGCCTGGACCACTCAATACTGACCGACCACGGCGTCTTTTACCCCCAAGCGCTCCTCCACGACCTCCTGTTTCAGCTGAAGCTCGTGCCGGCCTCGCAGGTTGTCAAAGGCTCTGACCCCGATAAACTGAAATACAAGCTGACAAACATCCAGCTCGAGTTTGAAACAATCAGAAGCAAGACCTTGGCGGACGAGGCTCGCAGCGTTTACACCGCGGGAAAGGGGTTCAAATACGACCATGTGGTGCGGCCCGAGGTGGTTAGCTTCAAAAAAGAAGCGGCCTCAAGCGTGACCATCAAATTTAACGCCCAAAAAAGGTCCCTGAAAGGCCTTCTTCTCCTTTTCGTTGAGCCTTACACTGCAGGAACCCGGGATTCAGAAAAGTACATTAACCCGTCCCTGAAGAAAGTCGTTGTCACGGTGAACGGCTCGACCAACAAGCTCTTCAACAACGGCCTCGGAATCACGGATACTTGGGCCGAAGTTGACCGCTTTTTCGGAAAGAAAGCCCAAAAAACAAAGCACATGAATCCGGTAAAGTTTTTCACCGAAGACAGGTTCGGGCTTCTGATTGATTTGCGGACATCGGGGGATCCAACGCTGCATGGAAGCGGCACGCGGCTTGTGAACACAACACATGGAGTCCAGCTTGAAATCGAGCGGGACCTCAGTGGCACAGGCGATGTGAAATGCCACATCTTTGCAATTTCGGACGCGCAAATAGACATTAAAAATCAGCAATTAGTTTCAGTGTTGCACTGATCATATAATGGACCCAAACAACATCCCGTTCAACGCTCTCATCGTCGGGCCGACGAATTCAGGCAAATCAAAGTTTGTGGTTGATCAGCTCCGCGGACCTTTCCACGGCAAGTTCGACTTCATCACGCTCATCTGCCCGACATTCGCGCACAACAGGACTTTTCATCACTTCGCTTTGGCGGACCCGCGTTTCAAAGTTATCATTTGTGAACAGCATTTTGTTGAAGCCTGGCTGAAAGTGGTTTGCCTTGAATTGGAGGGCACCAATGCGCTAATTATCCTCGATGACTGCGCCGCCTCGAAAGATGTGAAAAAGCGGACGGGCCAGCTGGTCAATCTCGCGTTCAGCGCCCGCCACACAGGATTCAGCGTGTGGGTGCTCACCCAAAAGTTGACCAGCATCACAGCCTCTTTCCGCGAAAACGTTGCGGCGCTTGTGCTTTTTTACACACCCTCGTGGAAGACAACGAAAGCGGTTTTTGAAGATTACGCCGGCGAACTTTCTCAAGATGAGTACAAAGACCTCATTTCGAGGTTGAAAAAAAATAAGTTCTCGTACCTTGTGTTCGCACTTCGGCACCCGTTCGGAATAAAATTCAAGCTCAATTAAAAATTCACAACTTATACACAAAATGGCGAACCCATCAACACTCGAAATCGATGAACAAGCCTTGCTAAACGAATTTTCGAGCTTGCTTGAAGCTGAGGCAACGAGCGCGCCCGCCGGCATTGTTTCAACGCAGCCCGATATCCCCGCGCTTCGCGAGCAGCTGGCCGTGCTGGTGTCGACAGGAAAATCAAAAGAAGCCATCGGGGAGCGGCTTTCACACGAAGATGTGAAGCGCCTCTCTGACAAAGATGTCGAGAAATTCATCAAACGCTACCATGCGTATGTGGGCTCCAAGACAACGGACAGTTTGCTCGACGGCTTCCTTTATCTTTTGACCAAAGCGGTCGGAATGGTCGTCAAAATCAAAGACATCGAGGCTTATCAACAAGAAATCAAAAACGACTGGATCATCAACAATCAGCTCTCCAACATGGCCGGCAGCACAGCTTTGACTTGCGGCCGTGGTCTCGCTGTGGCCAACGCGGCGATGATCACTGCAAAACACATTGATTATGATTCTTTCAAGCACGAAGCGCAAACGATTGAAATTGCTGAGCTTTCCTCACCAACTGCTGAACATTCCTCACCAACTGCTGAATAATTCCTCACAAATTGAATATATATTTGTTTCAATATACAATGGACCCTCAAGCAAACATTGAGCAACCGACCCTTGCACCACAGGAAAGCCAAGTAACTTCACAAACGCCGGCAACAAAGCCCGACAAAAATCCCAAGCGAGTGGCTTCGGGCAAAGCGACTGCTGAAAAAACAAAGCAGGCCCGCGAAGCACAGAAAAAAGCCCTTGATGAGGCAAATGCCAAACTTGAAGCAATTGAGAATAGAAAATCTGCCGTGGGGCAAGCCTCACACACCGTGGAGGCGACGCCGGAGCCCGCCGTGGGGCACTCAGAAAAAGGTCTCAGCACAGACGCTTGGCTCAAAATCGCCGGAATGGGCGTCGCGCTTTTAACGGCTTATGTCAAGCGTGAAGACATCCAGCGCTTTTTCAGTGGGCCCACACGGGAACCTGCAGTGAGGCAAGCCCCACACCCCGTGGAGGCGACGCCAGCACCTGCAGTGGAGCAAGCCCCACACCCCAGGGTGGCGACGCAGCCATCAAGAAATGCCTTTCGGCCGATGGATTAAATATTTACACAATATACAAAACATGAAAATTGACGGTGCCCAAGCTCTTGTATCAGGCGTTGGTATTTTTGCAATCAGCTATTTTTGGTTAAAATTTTCCGTAGCATTTTTTGATACAATCCAGCTTCTCTGGGCTGCACCATTCATTGAAGAAGATGAATATGAAGATGAGGAATTTCCTGTGTTGCCAATTTACCCTGACGAGAAACCGCCAAGCTATGCAGATTCACTGGCTGATGAAGATGATGAGTTCGATTAATTTCTTTTGAACGTTTATTTTTTTTTCTTACATACCAAACATGCCTGAAAACAATCTTGTAAAAAACGCCATGGAGGCCGCGACTCTCGTTGGCCTCTCTGCTGGCATTGGGTGGGCTGTCGAAAAAGCGTTCAGGAGAAGTTTTACAGATGACCCTTCAGATTCTATCGAAAACTTCGCAATGTTCACTGGTGTGATGACGGGCAGCATCTGGCTCAAGAAGTACCTGGAGGACCAGAAAATCCTTCCGTCAAACGTTTGAACGTGGGGCAAGCCCCACACCCCCAAAAAATCATTTGAAAAATGGCGGCAATTTATAATCATGGCAAGTATCGCAATTATGGTTGGCGGGGCTGTGTTGAACGCAGCGGCTTTCATCGGCGGCAATTATCTGGCGAAGGCTTTTGGAGGCAGTGACAAGGCCGCTGTTGAAGAAAAAGAGCGCCACGACCGGGCTCTCGAGGCGTATCAAGCTGCGTACGCCAAATACTCGCGCGACCGCACCAAACTTCTCGACTGGATTGCAACAAACGAGCACATAAAAGCGGAAGCCAAGCAGAACTTCACCAACACTGACTACGCTTTCAAACTTTACAACCAGGCGCATCCTGAAGAGCAAATGGCTCCTCCCAAAGAGCCCAAATTTTCTGATTTTTATCAACCAAGCCAGCAGCAAAAAAATGGTGAACTCATGTTCGTCGGGGCCGGGGCTCTCGCTTTGGGCTACGCTGCTTTCCGGTTCTTTTAAACTTTTTTTTACCTCTTTTATATGGATTTCTACTGTGTGTATGAGAAGAAGATCACCCCCAACGTTCGTGGGAGTGAAAGACTCGGAAAAACCAAAACTGGGCAAACCTTTCTGAAAGTCAAATGCGCCTCTTGCGGGAAAACCAAAACAAGATTCATCTGCTAACATTTAAACTTTTTTTCACCTCTTTTATATGGACACCAAACTCGCGAAGATATACTACAGCCCTGGCGGTTATTGGAAAGGCATTGCCGCCATCAAAAAACTGGCTGCGGCTGCAAACGTCCCGGAAGACACCGCAAAAAAGTGGTTGATCCAGCAAGCCCTCTGGCAGATATTCCTTCCGGCGCCGAAACACATTCCTCGCCCGAAATTCGACGTGTCCTTACCCAACAAGGTCCACCAGGCGGACCTTCTTTTTTTGCCCCACGATAAACTGCCTCGCGGTCGCAAAGTCTGGAAATACGCGCTGAACGTTGTCGACGTGGCCAGCCGTTTCAAAGAGTCCGAACCCTTGACCTCGAAAAATTCTGATGAGGTTGCTCAGGCTTTTCAGAAAATTTACAAGCGCGGCCCTTTGAAATGGCCTGAAATGTTGCAAGTTGACCCTGGGCGCGAATTCATGGGCGCCGTGACGAAAGTCATGGAAAATCACAAAACTTTCATCCGGCGCGGGCGCGTCAACATTCACCGCGATCAGGCCATTGTTGAACGTTACAACCGCACCCTTGCCGAACGCCTGTTCGGTCACCAGTATGCCGTGGAAATGCGGCTGCCTGAGGGCCAGCGGTCCAGGGCATGGGTGAAAAGACTTCCTGAAGTTGTTTCGGCTTTGAACAACGAGGTGACCTGCCTCATCGGAAAGAAACCCGCTGTTGCAATCAAAGAGAAATCTGTTTATTCGAAACCTTCGACTGCTTATCACAGACCTGTTGGGAAGGATGAAAAAATCCTGCCATATCTTGTTCAGGTTCGTCATCTTTACGAACCTGGTGAGCTTGAAGGAGGGAAAAAAAGAGCCACGGATCCGGTTTGGTCTTTGAAAGTTTTCACCATTGAAAAGGTTTTACAAAAACCGGATCAGCCCTTTCTGTACTATTTGCATGATGGACCCAAGCGCGGCTTTGTGCGTGAAGAGCTGCTGGTTATTCCTCCAAACACCGTTCTCCCGCCAGCCAGCGTGGACAGTTGAACAAACAAATGAAATTTGAAAATGGGCCGTGGACGCAAAGGTGTTCTCATTCAAGCTTCAACCATTGGGAAAAGAAGGACAAGAAGTGACGTTAACCAAAAATATTCTGATATTTTTGGCAGAAACAACACCGTTAAAAATCCAGAAGAAATTTTTCTTGACCCTGGAGTTTTGAATTATTTGCGCAGTTTGCGCCCGAGAGAGATTGTTAAAACTGTTCTTCCAACCACTCCCCGAGCGCTGTGATCACTTCCGTGTCCAACAGTTCTGCAAAGTCTTCTTCTGTGAGTGAGGTTTCACCCCACACCCCACAACACTCTTTTTTCCCATATGCTTTTGTGTGGATCCCGTCTTCCGCAATCCAGCGTTTTGAATCAAACGCGCACAGTGAAATCTTGTTCACGTGCATGCCCCAGATTTCATGCCGTTCGCTCCGCAGAATGTTCATGCCGTGTCTCATCTGTTTCTTCTCGCCAAAAATCATTTCGCGGTAATGCTCGTGCTTGATTTTTTTCTTGACGACGCACTTTTTCACCCCCTTTGCCTTTTTTATATTTTTTTCGTCCCCTCGGAGGATGGAATACATTTTTGACCTGAGACAGATGACTTCGTCAATTGGCACCCCCGCGCATTCATCTTTCATTTTGCCCAGGACCTTTTTGTTGACGTTTGAGTGCAGCGGGTGCTCCTTCGGGTAATCACTCAAGTCATACAATGATTTGTTTCGTGCAACGTCTTTGTACACGTCTTCTGTTTCGATCTCGAGCAGAAGGCTGTCCGTGTCTGTGTACAAAAGTTCACATTTTGGTCCGTACTGCTTTTTCAGGTGGTTGTAGAAAAAGTCGTACATGAGGATCTTGCTGTTGTCCAGGATCGTCATGCCCGTGTACACCGGTTTGTTCAGCAGAATTTTTCCTTTGTGCATGTGTATGCCCGCCATATCATTTGTGAATTCTACAAACCTTGAGAACAGGGGGCTGGCAACCAGTTTTCTTATTTTGTTTTCTTCATCACCGCGCACGATTTTGATGTCCGTGCGCTTCCGCAGGTTCTCCATCGTTTTCCCGAACACCGAGTTGTTCATGAGCTTGTAGAAGTTCTTTTCAAAGTCGCTTTTTGCTTCTTTTCGGAACTCTGTGTTCATCATGATGTACGGCTCCATCCAGCGCTCTTGATCGAACTCGAGCACCTTGTGGACTTTTTTCAATTTCATGCCCTGTTTCAGATAAAACTGGAGGTTCCTGTAATGCAAAACGTAATTGTTTTTGTCTTCAAGCGTCAGCAGCAGCTTCTTGTCTTTGGGTGGTTTCAGATCAAGCTTTTCCATCAGACGATTTTGATAGTCCGACATGTCCTCTTTTTTTACCGCCTTTTTTTCCGGTGCAAGCGGATAGCTGTTGTGCTCTTCATGCAGTTCCACCGGATATTCAAGGTCAACCTCAAGAATCCACCCAGTTTTTGCACCCTCTTTTTTCTTTTGGATTTCTTCTTCAGTAGGCATGACACGTTTCCATTTGAAATTCCTCAATGGCAGGGGCTTGCACATGGCCCAGCCGTAAAGGTTGTTTGCATCGAGATACATGATCCAACTTTTCGGTTTGCTTTCATCGAAGCCTTCACACATTGGGTTGTTGGCTTTGGCGTGCCTCTTACTGGCCATTGAAATCCCGCCGCGCATCCCCCTTTCCACAAACAAATGCATGTCGATGTCTGTGAAAAGCTCCAGCTCGACGCCTGTCATTTTCAAGAGCGCGTCCCAGCTCAATCCTGGTGATGTGAAATAATGCGCCGGATCAAGCTCATACTGCTTTTGACATAAGTCCCTGAAGTTTTCAAAAACATCCGCCAGCAGTGCGACATCCGTTTTCACATAGAGATCGTGATAATCTCCAAGATTTTTGCACTCAAATGTTTCCCAGACTTTCTGTGCGTGCTCATATTCAGCATCTGAAATTCCTTCGTCATTCAGTTTGCTGTAAAACTTGTCTTTTTCTGGTAGTTTTGTCTCGTCGAACCTCTGCCATGAATCCATGTACTCATAAGGATAAATACCTTTTTGAAACAAAAGATCGCTTCCTTTTGCGATTTTTGCTGTGTTTTTCAATGCCTCTTTGGGTGTTGCTTTCACAAGTGAATCGAGGCTCCCCTGCAGAAAATTCAAGCTGTCAATGAAATGCAAACCACCCATGGAAAATGTGATGTACTTTTCCATGTTGTTGGCGATGCATTTCACTTCTTTTTCTTGCTGCGCTATCGCTTGCATCAAGTGGTGCGCATCATAACCTCTCAGATTGTGAAATACCACTGGAATTGGGAATGTTTTGGGCTTCAACTTCAGTTTGAAATTGCACTCGTTGTGCGCGGCTCCGCGGAACTTGCCTGTCACGTGGCAGTGGTCTTTTACAGCGTCTCTGAAAACTGGTTGGATCAACTGTTTTTCACAAAATCGGCATTTTTCTTGTTTTTCCGCCGCTTCTTTTTGTTCTTTTGCCAACTTTTTCATGCAAATGAAATCCAGCTTCTTTTGCGCAAACCAAAAACATTTTTTGTGAACCTGCCCCAAATATTCGTCTTTGTTTTTGTTCCATGCTGGCAATGAGTCGAGGAAATTTTCTTTCATCAAACTTTTGTTGCATATATGGCATTCTGTTGCGCTTTTGAAATTTTCCCAATCTTTTGGTGACATCGCAACCGGTTTTGGTTCTTCCACACTTTCTCTCAATTTTTCTTCCTCTTGCACGATGTCGTTCAGAAAGTTCCCCACCGCATTTTTTCCCCTCCAGACTTTTGTGTTCATGATTTTTCCATCACTTCTAACACTCATCCAGGCGTACCCGCACGCTTCGTGCCATTCAGTTTTTTCTGTGAAACTTTTTTCTTTGCTCTCTGGCCCTCGCTCGCATGTCGAGATTTTTTTCACAAGTGCCTCAAAATCAGCATAAATCACGAACGGGGCCTTCATCTGTTTGTGGAAATTCTGGAATGAAAGCTTGTTTTTTCCTTCTTCCGGCGTGTCAATCCTTGTGGGTCTGCCCTCCAAGCCGTTGCAATATTTTTCATGCTCTGCAAGCAAATCCGCTCTTGTGTAACCTGTCAGGCACATCATGCAGTAGTGCTTTTTGCAGCATCTTTTTGTCTGATCAAACAACAAAGCGCTCACCCTTTTGACAAAACAGTAATGTTGAATTTCTCCTGACTCAATCAGAATCAAATTAATTCGTGGCAAGTTTTTCTCACTCACATGGTGGAATATCACGCAGTTTTTTTCCCAGCCAAAGACGTTTATTGCCAGATGTGCGTTTTGTTTTTCAAGCTTTTCAATCTGTGACACCGGTGTTGGAAAATTGATGCCTGTCCAATTTATTCCGTCGTTGACCGGATATTTGCTTGGCCTTTGTGGGTTCTTCCCGTCTCTTGGTGGGTATAAAGCTGCTCTGAGCGCCCACTTCAAACATTCGTTGTCTGTGTTTTTCACATTTACAATTGCTTTCTTGGCCGCAAGTTTGGCCGGCAGTGGCAACCATGTTCCCCCGCTCAATGGCTGAAAGCGCGCGACATTCACGTATGCGACCATTACTTCAACAAAATCCCATCCTGATCCTTCTGCTGACCAGTTCTCGATTTCTCCATTGATCTGGTCAATAAATTCATCGAATTTCTCTACAAACTTTACTTCGTCTTCCAGATCTTTCTGAAAGAAAATATATGGATCGTCGTTTTTGAAATAAACTTCTTTTTCAACCGTTTTCGTACCGCCTTCTCCATCGTCAATTTCTCGTGAAAACTTTACTCTCATTCCGAAACCCACTTTCACGTTTTTCAATGAAACAATTTCATTTTTCACCACATTTATGAACTTATCTTGATAAAGGTTTGCAAAAGTGTAAAGATCTTTGTTGTTTGGGTCATTTTCTCTGAATCTCATCGACCAGACGCGGAGCCATTCACGGTAATTTGTTTGTGAAATCATGAAATTTCCGTGAAGACGATTCTTTTCTGGGTCCAATGTTTCTTGTTGAATTCTGGGGGTTTGACCGTAAAACATTTGCAGTACATCGTTTGAATAGTCAGCTGCGGCCATGTTCGCGTATATGGATGCGCGCACACTTCTTCAAATGGAAAATAATTCTGGCACACTTTGTGCAAAATATGCAAGAGTGGTTCTGGCACACTTTTGTGAACGCATGTGCAAAATTGGTGTTTTTTCCCACACACATAGAAAGGAGTGGTTTTGGACACACCGGGGTTAAAATTTGTTGTCGATGCAAACACGGCGACAAATTTGGAGCCGTGTTTGCATCGTCAACAAATTTTAACCCCGGTGTGCTAAAACCACTCCTTTCTATGTGTTAATTTTACCACCAAATCTAAAAGTATCATACTTTAACTTTGGGAAGGAGTGGTGGCCTAATAGTTAGTGCACTGCAGTCTGTGTTTGCCGCGGCCACTGTGCCTCTCTTCATCCAGGTATATAATGGGTTTCGGCAAATTTTATGCTGGGGTAACCGTGCAATAGACTAGTATCTCATAAAGGGGGAGTATTTAGAGTTGCTTCATGCTATGGGAACAAGGATAACCTACTCGGCTCAAACACACTTTTGCTTTAGTCCATTATGCAATCTCTCACTCCTGAAGGCTACAAAAATTTCACAGGCTTACCTCTAAGTGGTTCTTGATATGTTCTTTATGCTTAGTCACCAGTCTATTAAACGACACAGTTTCAAATTACACCTCGATGTTTACCCATTAACTGTGGCATTATAGATTGGGTTATGACAGAATATTTAATTACCTAGTAAGTAAATTTAAAATTTATTCATGGCTGAAGTTTTTGGTGAAACCTTGATGAGCTTTTTGGTGGCAGGTTGCAAAAAAAAATTATACATGGAAATAGCCACTCTCCGTGAGAACAAATTTACTAAATAAACAAAACTTAGCACTTAGAACTAAGTCAAGGTTAATTGAAATACATGTAACTGTGACATGTTCAAAAAGTTTGTGCTGTCCACTAGTAATAATTATTAATTAAAATGATAAGGCCGTAAAGAATTAATTTACTCAGAACAGTGGTATTTTCAGGTATTCTAGTCTATCAATTCAAAAGTCATACTAATCAGGGAAAATTTATATTTATTTTTCACATCAGTTACCTCTTTAGTGCCTTCCATGTGTTTACCAGTATACTTGTGTCCAAATCACCAATGAGAATGCACACATCAAGGAGCTGATGGCAAGCTTCAAAAACAAAAAAAAGACAAAAAACAGATGATTAAAACTTGGATCAGTGAAAAAGACATCAATTTAATAAATATTATTGACAATTTCTGTAAAGTCTCTGAATATAATGTTACAGGATCTAGCAAAATTCATATTTTGTTGTTTTGCACCTGATGATTGCAATGTTTGGTTCTGCAAATGCTATATTTCAAGTACACCTGCTAGCTCTTTTGGCATCATAACTAAACATGGCATGCTGAAAATTACATTTCATGTTGTTTTTTTTTTTTCATGTAAATGAACACGGTAGCAGTACTCACCATCTGTGATGTCCTTGACATCCTGGTCAGCTGTATCATAACGTAGCTGGACTTTGTCAAGCAATTCCATTAATGCCTTGTAAAAATACACAAAACATCAAGACATGGAAGTACATTCTTCATGTATGGGGTGTTCAGATGAACATAACAACGGGAGTGCAATACTTGTTGCTGCCTGCAGCTGGTTTGTGTAGAGAAACCAACTGTTTCTTGAGAATCTTTCTTGTAATTAATTTCTTCAATTTTGAGCAAAAAGCAGCCAACTTTTCTAAGAGAATTAGAGAAAAGTAACCAACGTTTTTATTTGGCCATCCCTGCATATTGAAAGTACTGCACACCGAGCATTCAGTCTCCAAATTCTAAGATATAGAATATTATACTTGTGTTATTTAACCATGTGACACTGAAGTAGATATAAGATATCTATAAGTTACCAAAACACCAGATGATATGATTTAGATTCTACATACCTTCTGTAACTGGTATGTCCTCTTAAACAACATGGCCAAGTCCTGAGACACTTGATGGAAGAAATCACCATACACTTGTTCACTGTCCTGCAACAACAAATTATAACAACACTGTTATAGCTGCATTACACTGTACATGTGCAAGTCCCCTCATTAACTCCTCATTAACTATTAAGTCATTCTCTTGGATAGGCCTGGAAGTTCACTTTTTTAATATATCATACAGAGCTGGAAATTACTAATTGTACACTTTCTCCAAAAATAAATATACATTTCAAAAATGGAGATGAAGGCACCCAAATGAGCCTAATCTCTCACCATACTAGCAGAGCTGCAAATATTTTTTCCTATGAAAGGAAGCATGTCTGACTAAGTCACAAAATGAGCGGACAAAACAGTAAGTGAGGTATGGGTGTCATATTACAGTACTTAACAGTACTGTTCGGTGCCACGTTGTCAATGCAAAAAATTGATGTTTTCATTGGAAGGCGTAAAAAATTGTCCAGCCCTTCTGTCCAACCACAGTTAGAATTCAGTGGAAACTGGCAAATGTTTGATGTTCAACTGTTATTTAAAGCCCTGTACTGGGGATTCTCCCACGAGTGAGCTAACAAAATAAGTAACTTATTATACTTCTTTGGTAGTCGACCATTACTAAATAAATATCAGTTACATGCACCTTGCAGTGCTTAAAAGCTGCCTTGACAGTCTGAATAACAGCAGATGGTAAGGAATGCATATGGCCGATACAAAGTTCATCTGTAAGGGATAGCTGCATCATATGCCCCAAACATCTCTCCAGGCAATCCATAAATGACACGATCACCTGCAACACAAAGCAAATGTTTTAACATACAGGGCTGGTGCAAATCAATTGAAATCCAATTTGGCCATTTTCTTGCAAACTTTTAGAAGATTTCTGTATTATATACACCTAATTTTTCCTGTCTTCTTTGTAGAAATAAAAATGGATAAACAACATCATTTTCCATGACATTCCAAGACCTGGCAGCTTCTCAATATATCAACAACGAACTGAAATACAACAATACCTTGTTCTATTTATATATTGTTTGGATAATATTTTCTTCTGTGTTCAGTCATCTTATAGAATATTCATGGATGCTAAACAATGGTTGTCGACATTTCGAGAAAGGTTCCATGAGCCACACTTATATTAGATGACTTTAATTTCTAGACCTGGAAGTGTTGAAATTCCGTGACTTTGCAGCTGCAGGTTTTCAATGACCCACATACAAATGCTGATAATAATGTATGACTAGTGGGACGTGCAGCGGCCTAATGGTTAGTGCACTGGACTCCGGATCGGACAGTCCAGGTTCAAGCCTCTAGCCGGGGCACTGTGTTGTGTTCTTGGGCAAAACACTTTACTTTCACAGTGCCTCTCTCCACCCAGGTGTATAAATGGGTACCGGCGAATTGACTACTGGAGGTAACCCTGTGATGGACTAGCATCCCATCTAGGAGGGAGTATAAATACTCCCTGTCCCTTCATGCTACAGAAACTGGGATAAGCTCGGACCTGATGGGCCACTAGGCCCGAATGCAGACTATATCTTACCTTACCTAATGTATAACTGCATGCATTTACATGCTATGTGCACTGACCTGCAGAAGTGACTGGATTTTTTGTAACCTGACATGGCTTTCCTCTCCATCACCAGCCCGTAGTGAGCTTATAATCTCTCCAATATCTGAAGTGGCTTCTAAAACAGCATCATACACCTAGAGGAAGGATCAACCAGTTAAATACTTCATGTAAGGATCATGTAATGTGAGTTACTCAGCAACAGTTACTCAATATATAACCTCAGGAATTCTATGAAAACTAGTTGACACAACAAGTTTTCTTAACTTTTCAGTGACCAAGTTAACCAGTTATAAGGAAGAAGTCAAGAATGTGACCACAGAACAACTAAGTAGTAATTACTACAATGGCATTACGAATGGCAATTTCTTCAAAAAATTATGTCCAGATAGTGATCATACAGTATAAATTTAAAGAAAAACACAACACTCTGATCTTATATTTCATACACGGTTCAGCAGGTATGCATTTGTCATCTTTAGTATGAACAAAAAATAGTGTGCAAAACAATATAAATCAGTAGTCAACATTTAAAATAAAATTTCAAGAATATAGTACCTTCGGCAGGATTCTTGAGAAAAATTTTGTTTCAAGTTCAACTATGGATAAACTTGGAAGAACTTGACTTGTTAGGCTTGTCAAATGCCCTGAAGATACAACAACACTTTTCATTTCCAAATGTGTGCCTGCCTCTTGCATCAGCCTAGCTATTTTTGGCTTTTGCTCAGCAGCATCAATACTGGTACTTAATACAATACTGGTACTTAATAAAATATCAAACATCAAGCTCCTTTTGCTAAAATATCAAAATTTAGAAGATGGCATATCTACCAGTTTTGTTATTTTACTACCATATATCGTTGTTTCTTCATTTTGTATCTGACGAGAATCGATGCTGTAACATTTGCACCAGGATGACGGTGTACTGAAACGATATCATGCATGCCACCACAAGAAGCTGCACATAAACATACATGTGAGCTAACCGTACGCATTGCAGGCCTACGACAATAGATAAAAAATGAAGATGGACCCTGACACCGCAAACAGTTGAAACTCAGACAGTGGCCGAACACAATTTGTCAATATCCAGTGAAATCACAACTGTGGTCAGACAAAATGTCCGGACAATTTTGTTTGCCTTCCAGTGCAAATGCTAATGTGTTACCTTGGGAGTATATTTTTGAGCAGTACTCTAAAACGTCCAATCTCTCTGCAGTTTTGACTGATCAAAATGGTGACTTAGACAGCCATATCCTTTCATGAGAAATAAACCATTTGTAGCCCGGCTTGATTTTACTTATCTTTTGGTAATAAAACATGTTTAAATCTCTATGATTGGGTTTCAATTGGTTTAATAATCGAATATGAGTGAAGAAACAAATTTGTGTGACAGAGTTCAGTAGCATGCATGTCTAAGTTGGTGGTTTTTCCTACACAAACATTTTTTCATGAAACAGTACCTAGCTTTTCATTTTTGTCTGGAGTCTCACTAAAAGATTTCTGAACAAGTGACTCATTAAGGAAAAGTTTCACCAACATTTACTTTACTGCTACCACTGTAATTCTGAGAATTTAATGGAACATCCTTATATGGAGGTCTTTTGTTGTGTATTTCATGAAGTAATTAACCGAGAGACGTTACATGTACATCATGTGTTATCGTTGTATCCAGACAATTATCGAAAACACAAGTCTGAAATGCAACTCACTTCTGTAATCTGAACCATCGAGCAACACGTTTCTGAACATGCGCAGTCCTAACAATACCTGTTACTGTATATAACAGTTATCATTCAACAAATTGTCGCATTGCCCATATATGGTCATGAAACAATTGTTATCTGTATCTGTACATGACAGATATACTGCGATGCACATTAAACAAAGATAATTCTGCCAAAGTCTTGAAAAGCACCATATAACAACTTTTCTAGCTGTAATATTTGCTTTTTAACAATTTGTTTAATAATAAAACAATAACTTGCTCAATCTTGCAGAATATCGTTTGATTTTAGCCAACTCAGCCTACTGCCTCATCGGCTAAGTATCAGGCAATATTCCACGAGATGTTGAAGGATGATTGTTAAGTAGATGAGAAGAAGCATGGGAGAAGAGTGTACAGGAGCTCACTTGCTGCGAGTTTATCTTCAGGCCAGTTTTATAGTTAGCATTCCTCTAATTTGGTATTAACCGCCTTATGCATGGTTCAATTATATCTGAGCAAGATAGTAACAGCTACAACTGAACCACTCATTATACCAAGTACTAGAGGGAAAACATTCTATTAGAGCAAAAAGCGCGCAAAAATATGGTCATTATTTAGACCTATTTACTGGTTTGCACTTCTGAAGTTATATGTGAACCTATTTGCTTACTGAGTTGGTACAAAATCTAGACCTGTTTAAGGCTGTTTTAGAGCATCCAAGAGGTAACGGTTAAGCTTATATTTCAGTTTATACACAGACGATTTTTTCACTTGCAAGATCGATGTCAATGTTGAAATGCAACAGTTCAAGATCTGCGATCAATGTGCAGTTGCCAAAACTTATAACGATACCACTCGAGGTCAAACAAAGGATACAATAAAGGATGCTAGTTGACTGGAATCCGACTGGCTCTGTGAACCCATGCCAAAACGACGGCATTTTATGAAAGTTCCTCAACTTTTTCATTCATTTTGCCCTTCATCCTAATACCTGCGCCTTAGTAGACTGGTAACTAGTTGCCGCGAAACGCCTGCGCAAATGATTTTTGGCGGGAAATCATCAGGACAACATTCCACGAGATCGTGTTGAATCGTCAGATCGAGATCGTCTTCAGAGCAGTAGAATATTGTCCTGTTTTTGCAGATTTCATCCGTCCAGTAGGAAAATGGTGCATTTAACCGAAGATGGATTTCCACCGGATATCTCTGAGAGGTAATATTTTGAGATCTAAACGAGATCGGTGGAATATTTCATATTAAACTGCGTCCGAATAATGCGGCCAGCGATCACAACGACGCATCGATCATCTTGCATGTGCAAAATTATTTAGTTCGCGGATCGATCTGTTAAGAAAACTTACTCTTTTATTGTACAGATTATTAGAGCTCGAAGAGGAATATAAAGACGGCGATATTACGGAGAAGGTTAGTCATGAACTAGGTTCTATCGCAATAACACTGATAAGCTCATTATGCACAACGTACTACTGCACTCAACAAAAGTTGAAATCAATTCCTTTTGAATCGAAAACATATCGAAGTCACTCTATGGAATTTTTTTCTAAGAATTATTTTGCGACTTGAGATGTGTTGAAATTTAGCAGATCAATAAGATCACGTACAGCATTGTAAGATGTACGCATTTCAAAGAAATGTATTGTGCTTTGTGATTTAAATGCACATGCAAATTGGCGATACTCGAATTTCACCCGGTTTGACAACTTTTTACCAGTCGACATGAAATAACGCCAAATACAATAACATTTAAATGGTGATAATATCATTTTGGATAGGGCTATGTGAGGAAGAAATGCAAGCTAGTAAAATCACTTTTGGTCAAAACAGTACAAGAAAGGTGAGTTGTTTTATCCATAATGAATTCTCAATCAAAAGAAATTTGATTGATCTATTTTATTTGCACTTGCCCAAACTTTGTGCAGTTATTAATATATTATGTTGCTGTTGTTGTCCAATGTATGAAATAAATTACAAAATTATATTCATGATTACCCAGTGAGATACCTAGGATATGAGCTGTGCACAATTAAGCTTATATTTAAGATTATATTTTTGGACACAATTATCTTTTTTTTTCATCTTGCCTCAGGATCTTCTTACCTGCTGTTTTTGCATCTTTCAATAACATGCGAACTCTGCTCATGTTGACGGTTACATTTTTTGCTACCGTCAATCATCAAGCGGACCTCTCAGAAAACAGAGGTACACTTCAACAGGGTCAAAAGGTCACGTCTGTCAGTTGTGATTGGTAGACTTCGATCCATTTTGTTCATTGGCGGTCACAATAATTATGATTGACGGCAGCGAAAAACGCAATCGTTGGTTAGGGTTTGAACTTCAGAGTTTGCATGTTATTGAAAAGTGTAGTAATTTATCTTTGTTCAAGTTCTTCTACTGATCCAGATCATGGCCACAGATCCGGCATCTCTTGTTAGTTTGTAGTTATATGGGTTTCCCATTCATTGTTTATCAGTATAGTGTGAACTGGGGGGGAGGGAGAGTCAGAGTGCACCTTGACTGTCCACTCACAGCATCATTATTTGCCCTTACAACATATTCAATGCTCTATTTTGTGTTTCTTGATCCCATAATAAACTTAAATTGTTACCCTGCCCTGTAAAATACAACCCTTTGTTTCTCTGAACCTATAAATAGCATTCCCTACAAGATTCAAATTGCAGTATATCCTTTTGTACAAATATCCAGGATTCAAAAGGTTGAAGACAATTTCAAAGATGGCAAATCAACTGAAGTAAGTTGTTAATGCAATTACTGATATAAATAAATCAACATTGAAATGGCATCAACGGCAACTCAGAAAAAATCCGAGTCCCAGATGGGATTTGAACCCACCCTCTTTCATTGCTCTCTTGGAAATTACTGATATACTTGTCTTTGGAATATGAAAACTTTATAAGTAAAATATGCTAAGTACTGTAGATGTAATAGTAAAGAATTTTTTGACAAAGTATTCCTTTTTTGCTACAGGAACAGCTAATCAGCCTTCTGAAAGAGCTTCTCTCTGAAGTTTGTTACAAAGTTAGCAATGGTTGTGGCAAAACAAAATTATCACCTGCTGAAGACAAGCAGAATAGCTTAAAATCTAACATAAGCGAAGAGCCTATGGAAATAGGAGATGCAGAAATCAGTGCAAGTAACAGCAGTTCTGAACAGGCAAATGGACAACAAGGAAATGATGATGGTCCCTCTGGATCAAGAGAGAATCAAATCATGGCAACTGGCAGTTCAGATGGTAAGACAAGTATTGACTCCACTGCTGGGCCATCGTGCAGTACTTCAGCTGGTGTCCATGATAAAGATGACATCCAGGCTTCTACATCATCAAGTGAAGGAGGTAATTTATTTTTCGAAAAATATTGCAGACCATCACAGTATTGTTCAGAGGAAACAAATTATGCAGGTCCAGGAAATACTGTGCATTCCATACCAGGAACCTTTCATCGCCCTAATTGTTGCAGAGTGTAGATCCCTGAATCATGCCACTATTCTTGCAGAGGAGAGTTAGGAAATAAGTTAAATCTATGGATTCCTGAAAATGTTTATTGCATATCCTGGAGTCCTGGAATTCCGAACCCAACTTTTTGGGACCCAGAGCCCTGAAACCCTAAATGTTTTTGGCATCTTGATGGGGATTTTAGACCAGTCCTTCTATCTTATCTTGTTCTGTATTATTGTGTTAACAAAATAATTATTGAGTTTTTTGTACTGTTGTCTTTCTCTTGTCTAATTTATCTTTTAAATCAGCTTGACAACTTGATTTTGTTTTCCTGACTACTTGATTTTGTTTTTATTCATTCTCCAGAATCATCCTTGCCACTAACAAAAGAATCCCCTACTACAAAAGATAAGGTATTTAGGAGTTCTACTGATTGTCATAATTGTTTAGTTCCTGAAAATATGCATACTCCTCCCACTGAAGGGATGGCAATTTCCTAGATGTGGGACGGTTCTGAAAGACCAAAAATTTTCAAGAAAAGATTTTATTATATTTTCCAGAGGGGTGGGTAGCGGGCATCCCTTCTTTGGAGGAAGTATGGATATTTCATGGAAATACGCATCTGCATCAAGCTGATAAATCAGTCTAGGTATTGTTGTCTGACTTATTTTTGCAGAAAACAGTTAAGTCAGGAAAAGAAAGCAAGAGGCAGCCTGGAATTAAAGAGATGTTTTCCAAAGGGTAAGTATCTGGTTACCGTTGATTAAGGTGCTGGGCTGTCATTAAGTTTTCTAGAATCCGTAACATTGAATGAAGGTGTCACCCGTAGAATTAAAATACTTAGTCAAGTGTAAGTTAGTAATAATTGCCATCCTCACTCGTAACGTCAAGTGAGCTCAGTTGTAACAGGTGTAACGGGTTATGGCCCTTAATGGAAGCCCTGAAGGTGGATGGGAATGGTTTCCAGGAATTTCCAGCCCTTGACTTATGCATGTACTTTGATGGCTTACTATTGCTTAACAAGTTGCATATTAATTTTTTTGTGACATTTCAGGATATTCTGTTGCTATGGTAACCAGAAATGCCACAGAAACCATCACAACTTGTTGACTAATGATTGAACATTTGTTTGATCAGGGATCTCCAGAAGCTCTGGCGACTGGCGAAAATCGCCGTCTACTGGACTCTGGTGCACCGGCCACTCAGCACAAATATATATAATTATACATTTTTGGGGTCGGCTCAGCAAGCAAAGCGATTTTTGCCGGCTACGTGAAATTTTCTCAGTCTACTTTACATTTTCGGTAGAACCCTGTTGATGCCATAAAATGCTGCAGCAACAGAGTGGTAGGAGTGACCTATTAAATTACAGGTTCTGAAGAGGTGCATGGCTACTGAAAATTGTGTCTTAATAAATATACACCTGAGTAGTAATTGATTAGAAACAATTTTCTTTATAGCCCGTTGAAAAGAAAAAACACCGAAGATGGCAATGAAGAATCCAGTACGAGCGGTGGAGAGTCATCTTCACATAGTGGTGATCAAAAGAAGGCCATTAGTAAAGTATGCAGTATTAAATAAATATATATCAGTATAAATATTATAATTTATTAAGGCATCTTTTGGTGAGTGAAAGACTGGTGACACTGGAGATATGTGAGAAGTGGTGTGCTTTAAGGATATCTCTCATCAATGCAAAGCTAAGGTTTTCTGTTGCATTGTCTATGCTAAGTTTGCATAATTTATGCAATCAATTTCAACTTTGATTACAAGATTACTTAGATCATGTGTACTTATTAAAGACTGACATATTGGTGGATACTGATGTGCTAGGCAGGTTATAATCTACCCAGTATCATCAAAGCAGGGGACAGCTGACAATTGATATAATTATAATTACATTAAACTTTGTAACAGGATAGTAAGCGTCAAAAGGTGTCAGATGATGATGATAATGATGGAGAAAAAGAATCAGTGATTACAGAAACAGAAAGGTGAGATGCAGCCACATTAATCGTATGCATTTATTTTAAGTTTAGATCCATTCTCAAATCTGCAACTTACAAAACGTACTACTTATGGAGACTGCTGTAAGAAGGATGAAATATACAAATCCAACAACTTTGGGCTTTGGAAAATGTAGTTCACAATTTCTTCTGGGTTCTTCTTCTTTTGGAAACCAACATTAGACTTGTGCCTTCTTGACTATTTTCTAAATTTATGTTTAACACATCGCTAGTAAATGAGCTTGGGAACAGGTGTCTAAGGGTTGGTGGAACCGGGCAACAACTACCACAGGAAAGGAGGTATCCATGGCAACCCTGCGGGCAGCCACCACCAGGCACTGGCGCACTTAACTTACCAACCAGTATTTGCGCCAACATCAGGAAGGGGGGATGGAGTGAGCGTAAAGCTCCGAAACATGCTGCAGACAAGCTAAAACCAAGCAATATAATTTGGTTTTATCAACTGGGTTGATAATGTCAATTGGCCACCGTAAAGAGATTCAAGTGCTGACGTTTCGAGCGTTAGCCCTTCATCGGAGCGAATCGACGAAGGGCTAACGCTCGAAACGTCAGCACTTGAATCTCTTTACGGTGGCCAATTGACATTATCAACCCAGTTGATGAAACCAAATTATATTGTTATACTTCCCACCGACGCAGCACCACAGTTTCTTTAGAAACTTACCCCCTCTAAAACCAAGCAAGATTAGCAAATGACCTATTGTCAACAACTGCAAGCAAGCAACTTCATCTATGGGTCACAAAGTGCCCCTGCTGAAGGGGATTGGTAACCCCAGGCCACATGGGTGACACGCCATCTAGCCAGCAATTTCTTGAGATTAACTTTGCCGTAATAAATTTAGCCACATGAAAACTTGTTTTAAGTTAAAGTACCATAGTACAATTATCTATTTGCCAGAACAGTGGATGTGCAATTTTAAGACTGACATTACGTTTTCAAGCAGTCATAACATTTAAGTTATCACCCATAGCAGTGAAATATTAATATAATTTGGTTTTATCAACTGGGTTGATAATGTGAATTGGCCACCGTAAAGAGATTCAAGAGCTGACGTTTCGAGCGTTAGCCCTTCGTCGGACCCGAATCTTGAATCTCTTTACGGTGGCCAATTCACATTATCAACCCAGTTGATAAAACCAAATTATATTGTTATACTTCCCACCGACGCAGCACCACAGTCTCTTTAGAAACTTACCCCCTCTATTCTAGTGAAATATTAACACAAGTGTCATGTAACACCAATCAACATCTTCACCAATAACATTGAGTGAACTAAATAAATAAATAAATAAATAATCATATTTAGAGAGGAATGCCACATCAGCCGGTTTTCATGCGGGTTCACTATCCAGGTCGAATTGGAATTTGTTGGTTTTTTAGGAGGGAGGAAAACCGCCCTGAATGGCATCCCTGTATATGGATGGTACTTAACATTTTGCATTTGTTTCCTAGCTATAACTTCAGAGAATCATCCGAAGGTACAAAATCTCCAGCCAAAAAATCTCAGGTGCTGTAAAGATTTTATTGCTTTCTTAAAGTGAATAATGCCAATATCTCTAACACAAAAACAAGATATTTCAAAAAGAAAAATGCTATTCTTCTTAATTTCAAAAGGCCTTTCAAATAAGCAGAAAATATTTTCATGTCATATACACTTTAATAAAATTTGTTCTTTTTATTCTGGTATCCTTGTTTCTATCTAGTTTTCATATTGTCTTGCACTTATGCTTATCATGTTATGTTTAATTCCATAGCCTCCTGCCAAGTGTAAAGAGTGTAAACAGCTGTTGGACAATCCTGACTTGAGACTCTTCCTTGGAGATCGTGATGATGCAGTAAGTTTAGCTTCAACAATAGGCTCTAAAACATTTGAGAAGATTCTATAAAGGAGCATGTAACCACCAAAATACACCACTAATTAGGTGGTGCTATATTCTCCTCCCCCATCTAAATAGACCATTGTACAGTTCTGTGAATTGTAACCAGGTCTCTGTATGAAAACGAGGCTTGCGGTGACCTTTCCATGGTAAAGACCAATGTTAGTTAGCATACGAACAGCAGGATTTAAATATCAAAAGCAAGAGGGTTTGTAACACAAGGTCATCTTCAGCCTCACTTCCACTCAAAGGCTTGGTAACTCAGCACAGAACTGTAAAATGGCCTATTGCGCAAGTACAGTCCCCTGATAACTGTTTTTGAGCTTGCATGTTTTCTTTCATGTAACCACCTATTGAAATGTATCTCCACCTCCTATCTCCCCGTCCACCCCTGGGGTTGCCACCTACCTCTTGGAACAAGACATGTCACTGGTTCTGAAAAAAAGGTAAGTCTGCTGTCGGGCCTAGTGGCCCATCAGGCCGGAGCTTATCCCCGGTTTCTGAAGCATGAAGCGACAGAGAGTATTTCTACTCCCCCCTGGATGGGATGCTAGTCCATCGCAGGGTTACCCCCCAGCAGTAAATTCGCCGGTACCCATTTGTACACCTGGGTGAAGAGAGGCACTGTGAGAGTAAAGTGTCTTGCCCAAGAACACAACGCAGTGCCCCGGCCAGGACTCGAACCCGGACCGTCCGATCCAGAGTCCAGCGCACTAACCATTAGGCCACTGCGCCTCCCACCACTGGTTCTGAAGGCAGTAGAAAATTAACACATCTCAGCAATGGCTCTAGGCCTGGAAAACAATAGAGGTGGTGCTTACAGAGGACCAGTGAAAATAGAGGTTCCAGGGAGGTAGAGGCTACATGTTGTATATACTGTATTATAAAGGTGATAAAAAATTACAGTATGTACTTACAGTCCTCTAACAGCTGTTTCTGAGCTTGAGATTGACAACTTGATCGGAAAGACAGATGTTATCCCATGCCTTTTTCTTTAAATTAAATAAATAGTTTTCTTACTAGATTTTGAGAGCGTTGTTAATTGATAATTAAGTAATTAAGTTTAACATATGTACTACTGTGTTCACCAGGTGGAAGAATTTGTGGCTCTAACTGACCCACGCTTATCACTTTTCTCTGGAGAGGAGGAACAATTTGATAGCTATAATGACAGACCACAGCACAAAATCACAAATTTCAGGTACATGATATTTTGGGAGGTATAGTGGCAGTCCCAGTTTGTGCCTCGACTGGGGTCTTTGTATTGTATTATTGAGCAAGACACTTTAATGGGGCAGCCTGACAGATTGCTGGCGAGTAACCTGAGATGGACTATCATCCCATCCAGGGGGAGTAGCAATATGTGCTGACGCTACAGAAGCTGGAGTTAAACACTGGCAGTTATACACATATAAGGCATATATACATTGATTAAACATTTAGTATATGCTACACTGTACAAGTTTCTTGTCTGTTGTGATTTGATGTGTTAAAATAAACTACACTTTTGTTTACTGTAATTTTATTTATTTATAGCATTTATGACAAGAACACTCACCTTTGTCCATTTGACTCTGGCTTGATCGAGAAAAACATTGAACTGTTCTTCAGTGGATACCTCAAACCAATTTATGATGAAAATCCAAGCCCTGAAGGTAGAACAGACATTACTGTGCATGTAGTGTTGCTGTTGGCCATTATGTCAAGGGTTATAAAATTATGTGAAGGGTTATTGTACTGTGTCCTAAAATTTTAACCACCAGGTGGAAGTCAAAGGTCAATATCTGTTTTCTGACTGGCTCAACCAGAATATTTGGGAACACCTCACCTCTGAAGGTTGTCCTTTTCATCAGTCAGACCAAAATTTACTCCAATCTGACAGACTGGTTAGTTGCCTTGGTTAAGTAGATTCTCACAGATGT